>OX383940.1:6250000-7500000 GCA_947532085.1 Elegia similella
ATCAACACATACATCGATTTTCCAAATTTAGTTCATAAATGATGGAGTTATGACGTAAAAATATGCAAAATGAAATACAACTGGAACTGCTCCTTTTTTTGAATTTGAGTAAAAGTATTAATAAGAAACATACCTTCTCTGGGCACGCGAACTTAATCAACCGGCGATATGCTCCTTTTGTCATATAAAAATTGCTATTTTTAAAATGTTCGGAACAAACAAATGAATAATTCGAAGGTACCCATGATGCATCCTTTCTATTTCTTCTAATAATATCGATCCATTATTTTTTTACATAAGCATCACGAATGGGGAACCTTAAAAAAATAAACAAAATAAAATTTTATATTAAAAATAAAGAACAGGAATCTTGAAATCATATTCTGGCAACACCGACAGTCCGACTTAGCGCTGCGCTGTCACCGGGTCATTGACTTTTGCGGCGCAAAGAAAATTACAAAATCATATTAGTTTAATTTAAAATTGTAGTTGAAACGTGTGTTTAGGTTACCAACCAATTCGTACATACGAGTAACTGTGGTGTTGTGTGTGTAAATAGTATAATTAAACCAAGAAAATATGCGATTGAGTGAAATACTTACATAGTCTCGAAAACAACAAGAAGTTTGTACTTACCTATGATACGTGATACCTTCGGACTTTTTGTGTAGTTTACTATAATTTTTACACTCTTTTACCACACAGCTCGGCATTATTTTATGTTTTTATGCTTATTTTCAACGAGTTTCAAAAGGCACACCAACTTCGCGGTAAGTACAAGTTTGACATTTCGTGAGTTTGACATTTCGACCGGGGAAAACCTGCATCCATTTGAGTGCCGATGTGTGCGTGAAGTTCGTGTCACGACACGTCTGCATACATTGTGATTTGCTTCACTGCCACATTCTCAAGGTCCTATCTTGATTATTCTTAGATCCTTGGTGTACGTATCGCTCGCGTCAGTGGTGCCTCCTGCAGCAGATTAGTCCGTGCGCGCGGCACGGCCAGCAGCGGCGGGCGGCGGCGGCGCCACACATACCTGTCCGGCACGCACAAACCAATCTGCAGCAATACATCTGCACTCATAAGTTTCCCTCTTAACAATTTAAATAGGTACTCAACAAGTGCCAGATGTCGTCTAACACCTAGTTCGTTGTATCCAACCATAAGTAATTTATTCCCTGTAGACTGTAGTCCCCGTACCTGAAACACGGCTTTTAGTTCTACCTTAATGTGATAGTAATTGTGGTAAGTAAGTAACTCGATACTCGATGGCCAGACTGTGACCATGACTGCTCACAAAAACAAAAAGTCGGTATCAGTTACGCAGCTTATCCTTCGACTGCAAGCTGCAAAAAAGTCGGCATCTGTAATTGCGCCGCGCCCGTGGGAACCCAGCCCAAATGTCATTTTCACTCTTACACGCATCGGACATAAATCGCTTACCTTGCCGGCGAGGTATAGTCGGTAATATAATTGTTAAGTTCGGTCTAGTTTACTCAGTGAGATTAGCTATCAATGCCGGCAATTAGAATGAATATGTAAAAAAATAATATATGTTCCCACCATTGTCTCAAACGAAAAGTTTGTTTGTTTGTAAAGCTTTATTGTACTTAAACAGAAAGAAAATATACATAACAGAAAAAATAAATATACAATGGCGGACTTATCCCATGAAGGGATCTATTCCAGTCAACCGGAGAGTAATTGAGAGGAATGTTAAACATTTACATATTTCGGTAGAAGTAAAGTACAAAATATATATGAATTTACCTACAATGTTACAAAATACATAATGCATACTACATAAATATATAAATACATACAGCGTGATTTTGAACCCCCTAGCTATATTGAAATCTTGGAATCAGAATCCCTAATGGAATACAGAATTGCAAGAAAAAAAGGTAAAAACGGAAAAAAAAAATTACTTTTTTTAGAAATTCGTCCAGCTGATCGGCGACTTTGTATGGGAAAACGTAATTTTTTTTTCGATCAGAGTCACCCCTTCACGGTAACGTCGCGTCGTTGGTTATATTACACGCTGTATATTACAAATGCAAAAAAACGTATTTTCTCAGACATGAGACCTAGCTACATTGATTTTTCGCCCCCTTCAGGGTTCTATATACTTAATTTAATGTTGAATTTATAGTTTATTTTTTAATATTTACAGGTATGCAAGAATCATATGTTTAAAGTAATTAGGTTACTGTTGAAGGAAGGCATTAAATATTATTTATATGTAAAATTTGTTTCCACGTGTAATAATAAACCTTTTTCGAAACCTCACTCAACAGCGGCGTCAACTAGTGTAACTGTATACCTTTAGCCCTGAAAAATATAACAGAATTGTTTTACTTAGGTACATATTATCCTTGTTGTCACGTCTTTTCTCTTACGAGGTAGATAGAGCTTAGGTTTATGAGACCTAAAAGCCATGTTTAGCATGGCGGCGGGCGTGAAAGTGCAAAACGGAATCATAATAGCGATGGGTTGCTAGCCGCATCGCCTACTAACATGATTCCTCAGATTTATTTTGTCGCTTGAAAAAATATTGACTTTTTAAGGCAACAATATCTGTTACTAAGAAAGTAAATTACTTTTGATTTACTATATTTTAATTTCCGTTTTCCACCAACATGATAAACGTGGCATTCAGGTTTCAAAGACCTGGGCTCTGTCTACCCCGCAACGAAAATGACGTGATACTATGTATAAATTTAATAATAATTTTCTTGACGACTGTACATCAAGAGAATGGTATTGACAACGCCAATTAAAATCAGTTTATATCTTTAAGCCATCAACTGACTTGCACAATAAGTAACCTACCAATTATGTAGAGATCTTGTAAAGGGTTTTTCTCACTTATTTCTAGGACAATGAGTAAAGAGCTTCGCATAATCTATACATTTGATCAATAAGTCCTTACTACGTGACAAGAAATACACTACATCGAAAAAGTTGACTCTTAAATAATAATAAAGTTTAAAAAATGCAAGTTCCTAGCCGTGAAATATTCCTGAAATATTTGCCCATTCCCCCGATCAGCTATTGGGACATTTTTACTTTTTTTTTTACTCAACCACCGGCAAGTACTTGAGCAATCACATATTTATGATATATCATAAAATAAATATATACGGACAAATCACACAGATTGAGCTAGCCCCAAAGTAAGTTCGAGATTTGTGTTATGGGATACTAACTCAACGATACTATATTTTATAACTAATACATATATAGATACACATCCAAGACCCAGGCCAATCTGAAAAAGATCATTTTCCATCTTGACTTGGCCGGGGATTGAACCCGGTCACTTCGTGTCGCAGGCAGGCGTGTTGACCGCGCTGCGCCACGGAGCTAGTCAATATATACTGCGGCTGGGAATGAGACCATGCAGAAATATTGGCAACGCGCTTTCATAGGGATACACCCGGACGGATTCGCTAGCAAAAGCACAGAATAAGTTAGTACTTATCTTACCTTTGCCCTTTGCAGATTGCGACCTAGCTCAAAGAAATATCAACTCAATGTAGTTAGCGATACGGTGTAATGTAGTTCGCGTCAGAACGCGGCACCTTTTATTTTAGATACCTGCAGCAAGCCAATTTTATATTTATAGCCCTAATCATACGATTCATATTCGTTGAATTCAGTGAACACATAACAACCGGATTTTTTCGGATTTCACCTTCGAAGGTGTCGCACGTAGGTATGTAGGAGTGAGACATGCCTGGCAAAAGCTATTTAATTAATAACTACCAGAGCCAAACAATGGGTCCCATAAATTAGGCATAATTGGGTATGGAGATCCCGACCTCAGCCTCTGAGTGCAGGTCAGACAAAAACGACAGTAAGTGGCCTCACGTCTCCCCCATTGCTGGATAATAAACAATACAGGAACGAACTCTCACTTCCTCAGTATATTCGATGAATGTTTCATTTTCGTTTTTTGCTTTTATCTACTCTATTGCCCGCGGCTCCGCCCGCATTTATGTCCCAATTTATTCCCAAGTTATTTCCTAATTCTTCCGAGTGAGTAGAATCCCAATATCCCAATGCCCTTCCCAAATCCAACCAATTCCTTTCATTTCACAGCTTAATGTTGTTTCCGATGGGCAGCAGCATCGGAAGCTCATGAAACCAAAGAAACTGCGCTTACCAACCCCTGCCAAGCGTGGTAAGTATGGCAATATCCTCCCATGGACCGAAAAGTCCTTGAGGGAGGCTAAAAATCATGATGATAGTTTTCTATTTCACTCCACCGACAGTTGCAGATGCGTTGTTTTATTTTATTTTTTTAAATGCGTCGTCGTTCTGTCAATATCACGGAGTAAGAGTCAATATACATTCGGAAACTTTTGTAAATTTTACATTAGAAGATAAAATTTTCAGAATGATAGAATAATTATGTATGTGCATATTTTCAACGTGGAAATGTCAGCTCAGGGTACCAAAGTTTTTGTCTCAAGAAGATAATTTTCCGAGCAAATACCTACTTAAACATTATTCAACTAGATAAGATAGAGAACTAGTTGAATGTTTAATTATGATATTTTTCTGGATGACCATTATAATAATAATAATGGTCATCCAGAAAAATATCACATTGTAACAAATAAATTAATTCCCAAATCCGTCCCTGAGGAGGCCTTTTGCAGTGTTGTACACGCACTGTAAATATTTATGAGAGCTCGATAATATTCCCTTGCGGAATTGGGGCCAGACAACCCTGAGCCCTCCGATACCATTATAGGGTTGTGCACAGTGATATAATATTATCGCAACGATTAACTGCCTCCGTGGTCCAGTGGTCAAGGCGTTTGCCTGTAGATCAGGGGGTCGTTCGATTCCCACGGGAAGCATCCTTTGTTTAGTTGTTACCAGTTTGGTTAGGACATTGCAGGCTTGAATCACCTGATTGTCTGAAAATAAAGATAATTCCGTGCTTCGGAAGGCACGTTAAGCCGTTGGTCCCGGCTGCCATCTGGTAGTCGTTAAAGGAACCACGTCAGAAGCCGAGAGGCGGTTCGGAAGAACTCTGACACCAGGGTGTGCATGGTTGATTGACCGTGTCACCTACACGAAATGATGATGATGAGGGAAAAGAGGAACGTCGAAATATATAGCTGCGCTAGGATCTGTGCATAAGCCTAATTATTTACTTTTACTACCGAAACGTAACGAGAACGTTCGTACTTCGTACTATGAAAATAATGAGGTAAGGAATATTTTTACAGCCGTTTTATATTGTATGCTATTAAAGTCCTTGATACGCATGTTAACTTTTGAATTTTTAATGGAGGAACATGTTTTTGTTTTATTTTCGAAAAAAAACATGATTGTATTGTAAAACTTTAGCGCTATTTAATTAAATAGGAACAAAGATGAGCTTAACGGTTACAAATTAGTTGTACAAAGCCTAAAAAAAATTGATATAACATTTCTAAAAAGTATCGCTAGAAAATCTGTTTTCAAATAAAAAAAACCCGCTTGCAAATTGGTTTGTGGCATACTTACCTATTTTTAGATATATATACTCTTTACGTCCTTCAGTATAACAGACTTTTCGCTGCTGAAATGCAAAACAGATCGGTTTGTGGTCTGTGTAAACGGTGAAATGACGTGCCTCAACTAGATGTCGGAAGTGTTTTATGGCCTCATATATTGCCAGCAACTCTCTGTCATACGGAGAATATTTTCTTTGGGCTGGATTTAGCCTGCGACTGAAGAAAGCTAGTGGCTGCCATTATCCGTTTAAGCGCTACAGTGACACAGACATATACACACACATATATCACTCAAAATTATAAAATAATTCTTTTGAAAATATTAAATGAATAACAGTTGCATGTCTTACAGTTTTTAAACTAGCTAAACTAGGTAAGATTATAGATAGATACTTCATACCAAAATTATGAACATTTGAATTGTTTTACTATGTATTATTGACAGAAAAACGGTTAATCATGTTTTGGTATTACGTTAAGCATTATGATAAACCTATTATCAGAGCTTCGGACTGTAGAACGAATGTAAAACAATAGGTAGCTAAAAAAGTGTCCAGAAATAGATATCTACCGAACACGATGATTTTCCCACAAAAACACCGGTCGTTTATTTTGATGGCGTATAGTGTTTGCGTTTAATTTGGCCGCTATTTTTGCAGCGGTTATCTGGCTTGTGCGGACTGAGGGAAGGTTAAATAATAATCATTGTAATATAATACAGCATTGGATGGTCTTCATGGTACAGTCAGCCAACGAGATACCTGACCCCGCCATCTACCTATATCTTTAATTTTCTATTAAACTAAAATTAATATTAACATGAAAATATATATTCAGATAGATTTTAATTAAGACTTTCTGAACATACATTTTCATGTTAATATTATTTTTAGTATAAGAGATAATTCAAGATAGGCATGGTAGAGCCACGCTAAGCTTTGCTAATAGCATAAATGGATCTGCTTGTACGGATAAGTACCACAGTCTCTCAGAAAATCGACGTTTAAGTAGAAGCTTTACCGCTTCTATGCTTCGTTTGGTGAATGAGAGAGCCGATGGCCCATCCTTCCCCTATTTCCTGCCCCAACTCCTTAAAAGGCCGGCAACACTCCTGTCACACCCTGTTGTTGCAGTTGCCCATCGGCGGAAATCGCTTACCATCAGGTGATTGGCCCAGAGTTGTTCGCGTTTCTAGAGGTATCCCAGGAAGGTTAACGTCAGGCAGGCGACATACAGCATAAATGCTGTCATACCTCAGACTTGTCGAGTGTGGCAGGTCGAAAACATACCTACGCGGCGACCACTTCGAAGCGGTAAAACCACGATGCGCGATGAAACAATATATTTTAGAATAGCCTGGGTCTTGGGTGTTTATCTGTATACGTATCTATTATAGAATTTAGTATTTTTGACTTACTGTGGCTAGCTTTGCATCAGAAGAATACCCTAAAGAATTTCTATTTTTTCCTTGCACAGTTAGCCTTATTTTTCATTAAATACTAGCATGAAAAAAATATGAAGTACAGTGCAAAGATCAAAATAAATGATTACATCAAAATATTTTCAAAATAATATTAATACCTAGCAAAAATAGCAAAAAAGCTGTCGCCACTTTCACCCTTATTTCATTGCGAGTATATAATATATCGCGTGATGTCCGCTATAAACGGTTAAGGGATACAGCGCCTTAAATAAATAAATATAAAGAGACACGTCAATCAATGTCTCTATAAATTTATGAGTGATTCTTCCGTTTCGTCCTAATCGCCATTCCAGGTCAAAAGTCGACATAGTTAATCGTAGTTTTGTTAATGAATAAGATGGAACATAGTTTTATCTCAATTATCCATCAACAATAAGAGGTTGAAATTTAATAATAAAAAAATCAAGAACAAAAACATGAATATTTTTCATTGCACTCCTTATCCAAATTGTTCCTCAGAAGGTGTGACACACTTTTGTTGAGTTTTCTTAAGTAAAAGTACAAGTTTTTTATCCTTGGATACTAAAGGACTCATTTACGATTATGAACCTTCACTACAGTATTTTTATAGATGTTTAATTTATTTCAGCACATTCCAAAATACTAGCCTCCGTGGTCCAGTGGTTAAGGCGTTTGCCTGTTAACCCGGAGGTCGTGGGTTCGATTCCCACGGGAAGCATACTTTGTTTATATGCTTCCAGTTTGGTTAGGACATTGCAGGCTTGAATCACCTGATTGTCTGATAATAAAGATGATTCCGTGCTTCGGAAGGCACGTTAAGTCATTGGTCCCTCGTACGTAGGCCATCTGGTATTCGTTAAAGGAACCACGTCAGACGCCGAGAGGCGGTTCCGAAGAGCTCTGACACCAATGATGATGATGAGCACATTGAAAAATATGTGACATAAGTGATTTTTACTCACAGATGCGAATAGCCTTAAAATGACATGCAATTAATTGTTTAATATAACAACAATGCTTCCATGAGAGCCTTTGAAATAGTATGTAATTAGTTTTATAAACAGTGGCGTTGCCGATTGCACAAAAACGGGTCATGTTTTGCGGGAAATTAATCAAGATCCGTATCTACGTGCCCTCAACCCACTGGAACTTAAGAGGCCATACGTCGGCTTTGGAGGGTATTCACTATTGACTTAAGTATTGTATTCACCAACAGATTTTTAGCCGTGTGGTTTTCGGCAGAGTAGATTAGAAATCCAAGTCTTACCACGGATGTCGTAAGAGGCGACTTAGGAAATACAAAGCTCAAAAACATCAACGTGACAGAGACCTCTCCAACCCGTCTGGCCAGCGAGGAGAGTGTAGGCCAAATCCTCTGTCTACTCTGGCCAAGATTGCTCTGGTAGTATTGAGAGGGTCATGCTACTGTAGTGGAGACTGAAAAGACCTGATGATGATGATGAACAGAATTTTAATATTATGTACCTAACCATTCTCAACTGCTTCCTAGATATATAAATAACTAGCTGTTGCCCGCGACTTTGTCCGCGGCAATTTCTGTTAGTTATTTTTTATTAGTATAAATGAATAATTTTCCCCCGATTACAAAACTTTTTCTATTGATGCTTCGGTCCTATTGGTCGCAGCGTGATGTATTATGAGCCTTCCTCAATAAATTAGCTATCCAACACAAAAAGAATTTTCTGATTTGAACCAGTAGTTCCTGAGATTAGCGCGGTCAAACAAACAAACTCTTCAGCTTTATAATATTACTAGCTGTTGCGCGCGACTTCGTCCGCGGCAATTACTGATTAGTTATTTTATTAGTATAGATGAATAATTTTCCCCCGTTTTCAAAACATTTTTTATTGATGCTTCGCTCCTATTGGTCGCAGCGTGATGTTTTATAGCCTAAAGCCTTCCTCAATGAATGGACTATCCAACACAAAAAGAATTTTCCAATTTGAACCAGTAGTTCCTGAGATTAGCGCGTTCAAACAAACAAACAAACTCTTGAGCTTTATAATATTAGTATAGATAGTATATAGATATATAGCGGTAAGTAAATCACTCAGATTGACCAAGCCCCACAATGTATTGTAAACTTGTGTCGTTTATATTACTTACAAGTGTAAGTAATTAAATGTTAGTAATTAAAAGCTTAACTAAATTTATCGAGGGATACATTCTAGTTGTTGAATATGTTGCAGTTATGATGTGACCGCTATAACAAGCTTTTATTTAGTTTCACCTGTCCCGAAGTTTGTCTGTAATCAAATCTTGCAAGTTAAATTTGATACACTTCCCGGTTACCGATTGAGCTGAAATTCCGCATGTATAAATCGGATGACAATACAATAATATGGAATCGTTGTGAATGGAGTAAATAAGGTGTACCAATTGTGTTTGAGCTCATATGATTTGTCTTGAAAAGCACTTTACAGTGTGGACTCCTTTATATTACTACTAGCTATCGCCCGCGGCTGCGCCCGCGTCAATGTCGGTCCCTCGGGAATAGTACTTTTTCCCGGGACAAAAGGTAGCCTATGTCCTTCTCCGTACTCCAGAGAACTTGTATGCAAAATTCCATGATGATCGGTTCAGTAGTTACGGCGTGAAAGAGTAACAAACAAACAAACTCACTTTCGCATTTATAACATTAGTTAGGATCATACATCATTACTAATATAGAATAAGTACCATTGTTACTAATCCCTGGGCCTATGTTGTTTTAAATAAAGATTTTATTATTATTATTATTAATAAAAGATTTTATTTGTAATTTCAACTGTCTAATGCCAATAAAGAATATATTAAGTATAAAATATTGTCACAAAATGTTTGCAAAAAGACTTGTTTATTACCAAGCTTTATTCAAGGGACATGATATAGACATTAATACAATTTACCATAAATTTAAAAAAATGCGTCCAATTTAGGAATAAACATTATTCTTAAATCTGAAAACATTCAAGCTTCATTTAATATTTACTATGTTATCATAATATAATTGTTAGACGTTAAATATAATAATTTAGAATCATTTCGTACGTTTGTAAAAATAGCATCCTCTTAATAAAGTTTGCCCTTCAAACGGCCGCAAATGACTTCGAAAACATTCAAACTTAATTTGATATCTGACTGTGTATTATAGTCATAATATAATTGTTAGACGATAAATATAATAATTTAGAATAATTTCGTACGTTTGTAAAAATAGCATCCTCTTAATAAAGTTTGCCCTTCCACCGGCCCGCAAATGACTTCGTAATAACTATAATTTGGCGAATTATGAGCCGCCTGCATGAACTTCGGGCCTAAAAGTAGCACGCGACGTCAACGAAGGGTTGCTAATACTATGTTATAAGCGTGAGAACCTTTCACTGTTTCCTTTTCCAGTTAAGTGCTCATTTTACTTTTCTTTGATAATTTTATCGCCTCAATCTTAGATTGCAACAATATATGCAAGTGCCCCTGTTCGAGTGCGCGCAATTTTTACACGTCGCAATTAATATTTGCTGGCATATTTTGCGTAGGAGTTTTTTTTTAATTATCCGAAATTAATTAATTCATTTACAATTACCTGATTCAATGAAAGTTTGTGTAGCTTACTAAAATCCATACTTCCATATTAATATTATAAATGCGAAAGTAACTCTGTCTGTGTCTTTTTTCATGCTTCAATCATTCAACCAATTTGGATGAAATTTGGTATGGAGGTAATTTGAGGCCCGAGGAAGGACATAGGGTACCTTTCATTTCGGTAAATTCTACTGTTTCCGAGGGATCGACACTAACGCGGGCGGAGACGCGGGTATTGTCGGCTTAAGTAACTCCTTCAAGACAATGCAGTATATTACTTAATATTTCACAAGGTTAACCAGTTCTGTTGCCGCTATATATATATATATTGTTATAATATTTTATTATATAGTATCGTTGAGTTAAAATCCCATAACACAAGTCTTAACTTACATTGGGGCTAGCCTCAATCTGTTTGATTTGTCCGTATATATTTATTATTATTTTACAAGACGACATTGGTATAGATGATTAAGGAAGTGCCAAGGCATCGGGGCACCCTGGCGACGCGGGAAAGCTCTCCGGGGGCCAGGGCAGCCAGTAAGTTAGCAAATCTTGACACAGCAAGTTTAGATTGTGATGCATAGGCAATAACAGCCGACGCAACAGCCGCAGCCACGTATAATAGACGCTTACATTTTTCAAGTAGGAAATATTAATATTTTGTTTCATTATTTTAATGTGTTCTGCTCGCGTTAATGTCGATCAGTCGGGAACAGCACCTTTTCCGGAATGAAAAGCAGACTTTGATAACAGCCGACGCAACAGCCGCAGCCACGGTTAATAGACGCTTACATTTTTCAAGTAAGAAATAATAATATTTTGTTTCATTATTTTAATGTGTTCTGCTCGCGTTAATGTCGATCAGTCGGGAACAGCACCTTTTCCGGAATGAAAAGCAGACTTTGTTATTCACCGTACCCCAGACAATGCGTATGCAAAATTTCATGGTCATCGGATCTGTAGTTAAAGCTTGAAAGCGTAACAAACAAACTTGCTTTCGTATTTAGATATTATATTAGGATACAAAAAAGCGTTGAACTTTGCGGATATGTTTTATGTTATATGAGGCATCTCATACCTTGCAATTTAGGACCGTAATTGAATATAACTCTGCAATTTTGATTATCACAATAAGGACTCGTTGTCTTCATCATTAGTTAAGCGTTTTATTGCGTGGCTGTAAAATGTTTATGCGGTCGTGAATAACACAAACACAAACATGCTGGGAATCCTGGGTTTGATGTTCATAGGGCTGCTAAATTAAAGATATCGGTATAAGGTAGAAAAACGATGGCCAAAATTTTGAAATAAAACCGGCTAGGTACCAATAATGTGAAAACGGGTTACTCGTGTGCTATTGTCGGGATTGCCGACTATAGTTTCGGACTCATCAGAATGAGGTCGGCGTCGCGCATCCCGAACTCGCCTTGAAAATGGACTCCTAGCGAATCCGAAACTATAGTTGGCAATCCCGACGAAAGAGCACGCGAGTGACCCGTTTTTAAAATATAATGTACTAGTTTTCGCCCGCGGCTCCGCCCGCGTCAATGTCGATCCCTCGGTAATAGTACAGTCAGCCAAGGAGATATCTGACCCCCTACAACAGCGCCATTTTTCGCAAACTAAAGAACCATCCGTGGTTTAAACCCAAAGATAAAAATATACAAGTGTAATATCCTTTGCGACTAGTGCCATCTATTGAATTGTGAATGAACAAATAAGGTTAATAAGCAGAAATCTGATACCCTTGATGACTAATGCCATCTATTCGATTTTTGATAAATAAAACAAGCCCTAGCATACGATACGCTTATTTCAAAGATACTTCAAAAGTTAGATGTAGCACAAGTGGTAGGCACTACGGTTTAATAGTTAGTGTGTTTATGAGGAAACAGGTTCAAATCCTCCAAAGATTTTTATTTTTTACAAATATCACTAACTTCGTATTGTGATGTTGGTGTAATTTTGGTTGTTTTAACATAATGTTACCGAGCTTATTACTGTTAATAAAAAGCATTTTAAATTTTTAATTACTTTATTACATCAAAAAAAATTAACAGTGAAATAAATACCTGCCTACTTAATTCAAACTATGATTAATCTTCTGTAGAGAGAACCAACATGTTAATAAGTAACAATTTACATCTCTCAACTTTTTTTTAATCATAGTATTATATTTCTTTAAATGTGTAGGGTCAAATAGTGCTATGTGAATAATTAAATGCTTCGATAATAGTATAAGAATGAATATGTAAACGTATGGCATTAAATGAATTTTAATATGGGAGAGGGTGACCCCCATTTTGTAGCTTTTGTTCAAGTCTATTTGTCATTTCACTTACCATGTTAGATCAGATCACATATCACTTATGCGCATATTTATTAATTTAGTATAACCTCTTTGTCTAAATTGATTTATGTTCAAACTTTACTCGTGTCTCGTGTCCCAGTTAAGCACTATTTGACCCTACAATCTGGGATTTTAATTGGTCACTTAATAACAGTTAGATCACAGAACAATTGTCTTAAATAAAATATATTCTACATTGCACACTGTTGGAATCACCACATCTCATAAAATTTCCGAGTATTTTTCTTTATTCATCCGGCCGCCGAATTCTACCAGCTCCCCTGGGTCCATTGAAGACATCTGTCCCCAATAACCTGCAAAACAATAATACGATCAGTTACCTAATAATCTACACTGCGTAATACACTAGGTATTAAATATTATTATTATTTTACTTAACTATTTAATGAATATTTTTACCTAATGTTATCCTGCCACTGTTCTCAAAGGCAAATTATTTTGATGGCTATACGCTGGCCATGTCTTCTCCGCAATATTTTTCTGCCATCATCATCAGACTTAAAACTTTTTTCATCAGAATAAAATACGATCTCGTTCTTGTTAAATGTTTCCTCACTGTTTCAATTGCAGTTGATCGAGTCTTCTTAAATCTCCGAATCCACAAACGGACGGTGTTTCTCTGTAAGAGATATATTTATCTTAGACATTTGTCACAAACCCTATGTTTTACGGAACAAAAAATAGTGTGACAATTAAGTAAGTATATTAAATACTTATAATTTCTACTTACCGCGATACCTAACTCTCTAGATATAGATACTTTAAATACTGTGGTTGTCTTCACAATACAATATTAAGTTTCACAAAATCTGCTATATGAGATGAAACGGGATGCCTAATAACTGGTGGGGGTTTTGGATCACTACACAGTAATCGCAGTATCTTGAATGTAATTGTGACGCGAGTGAACAATATTTTTGATTAGTTGGTATCAGGTATAAATAAATCTGATAGATTACCCTCAATTTATTTGTTAAAGCAATGCGTTGCAGTTGGTGACAATGATGTCATAGCAGTAGAAATAGATAGCCAATTTCGCCCGAGATGTCATATCGTCGGTTGGCGTATTGAGATGAGCGCTAGCTTCTCAAGTCGTAGGTTCATGGTTCGAATCGAACTTTACGTAGGATTGTTTTTGATTCTTTCTTGTTCTTACCATTGATGATTACTTGAATTATTAGCTGAGCTTATTAGAAATACAAAATTTGCAACTGAGCAGGTTATCAGAAACAAGTTTATACTAGCAGTTGTCTGTCTACTTGCCAAAAATCACGGTAGGTGGCGCTTCACAGCAAAGTGTGAATTTACGTTTTAAATGTCAGGGGGTCAGGTATCTGCTTGGCCGACTGTACTTTTTCTCGGGTTAAAAGGTAGCCTATGAGGACAAAGGCTACTGGACTATGGAAAAGGATCTCCGTACTCCAGAGAACTTGTATGCAAAATTTTATAATGATCGGTTCAGTAGTAACGGCGTGAAATCGTTACAAACAAACTCACTTTTGCATTTATAATATTAATAAGGGAAGGATTTATCTCAAGTTAATTTCACAAAGAACGCTCGAAACCAAATCTTTCTTCTTGGTCGTTTTCCTCATGACTGAAGGTCGTGACCACCATAATTTGCCCCAGCCACAAGATGTTTCCAGGCTGATCTGTTCTGGACCAAGTGAATGGCAGCCTGTGTGTTGCACTTCAAGGAATTCAGAAGTGGATCAGTCCAGGGGTTGGTGGCTTGCCTCTAGGCCTTACTCCTGCCACGCGACCGATTAGAATGCGCTTTTCTAGGTTATCTGATTCGCGTCTTGCCACGTGACCGAAGAATGAAAGTGCTCTTTGAAGGCATACTACTGAAAGACGGGTCCGGATCTTGAGCTGCTGTATAATTGATACATAAGTGCGGCGTTCTGTCCATGCTATTCCTAACATTTTTCGCCAGCACCACATTTCGAATGCATCAATCCTGTCTCTTGTCTTGGCTGTTAGGGTCCATGTCTCTGAAGCGTACAAGAAAATGGAGAAAATGAGGGTGCGCATAAGTCTCACTTTGGTGTTGCGATATATGTTTTTGTTTCTTCAAATTTTCTCCAGACGTTTCACCGCTGCTTTGGCCAAATCTACGTGGCTTGAATAGTTTGTTGTTTGGGCAGTTTCTTTGGGTTCGTATACTTTCGACGCTGCTGCCTATCAGAAATGTTTTTAAGCTGAGGATGGTCACGGATTTGTTAGATTTGGAAATTAGGATATATATGACTTTACTCCGATGAATGGGGAAAAGCAAGTTGCAGCTAATTAGGCCAGGTGCGCGTGTCCAACGCCAACCTGCAAACACTGGCTAAGCAGCTGAGGGTGACACCCCTGACCTATGACACCCCTGACCAAATGATAAGTATCTGCCTTTGTTTTCGCAAACTCTCTCCTTACTCCTTTTCAGTCTGGATTTCGCCAGGGCCACAGTACGGCTACTGCTCTTCTTAAAGTCTCCGAAGATATTCGTTTGGGCATGGAGAATACGTTGGTCACCACCTTGGTTTTGATTGATTTCTCTAACGACTTTAATATGGTCGACCACGATATTCTACTTGCCATCCTCCATCATTTGCAGTTCTCGTCTTCAGTTGTGGATTGGTTCTCAGCTTATCTTCGCGACCGACAGCAAGCAGTTCGTTTGGATCGCAAACTGTCAGGTTGGAAATCTCTCGCTACAGGTGTGCCTCAAGGTGGAATTTTATCACCCTTGCTCTTTTCTCTTTTTATTAATCTTCTTTCTTTGGCTGCTCTTATCATTTTTATGCAGACGATCTACAAATTTACGCGCAATCGTCAGTAGAGGACTTAGAATCGAGTATTGGGATTATCAACTCGACATTATCTTCGATATTGTCTTGGTCTAATGATTATGGTATAGTTGTCAATCCATCCAAGTGTCAGGCCATAATTGTGGGTAGCTCTAGGCAAATAAATCTAATAGACTTTAACACTGTCTCGCCTGTGACTTTTGATAATCGCACCATCCCGTTTTCTAAATCTGTGAAGGATCTGGGTTTGCACATAGACTCCACTCTTAGCGGGATCACTCATATAGCCGAAGTTAGTCGCAATGTAACAGTCACTCTCCAACAACTCAACCGTCTTAGGAACTTTCTTCCTTTGAAAACGAAGATCTTACTTGTCCAAACCTTAATTTTTCCGATAATTGACTATGCCGATGTGTGTTATCCTGATCTCAACGAAAATCTTCTTAATAAGCTCGATCGTCTCCTTAACAATTGCATTCGTTTTATTTTCTGCCTTCGAAAATACGATCACATTTCTTCCTATCGTTCCGACCTTAAATGGCTTCCCATCCGTCAACGTAGACAGCTTCGACTTCTTTGCACTCTCTTTTCTGTTCTTAATAATCCTTTCTCTCCCGAGTATCTAAAATGTAAGTTCAAGTTCCTTTCTGAGACTCATGATCGGCAGCTTCGTTCTACGAATACTCGTCTCCTCTTTACTCCTCTCTTTCGGACAAATTTTATGTCAAATTCTTTCACTCTTCAAGCTTCTCGACTTTGGAATGCTTTGCCCGTTGAAATAAAAGAAACTTCAACAAAATTTTCTTTCAAAAGACAGGTTCACTCTCACCTTCTTAATTCTTTATCTCCTTAGAACCCCGTCAGTAATTTTTTTTTTTCTATATTCATCATTGGTATGTATTATTTATATGTAAGTTTATGTATATATTGCATATATATGTATTTATTTACTTCACTGTCGTTTATGTGTATGTATAGGTATATATTATTTGTACTAAATAGATCACTTTTTGCGCCATACAATTTTTTTCTCTGTCATTCCCTATGGTTGACTGGGAGATAATGCTTATAGCATTAAGTCCGCCAATTGTAACAATTTTTATTTGGAACAATAAAGTTTATTAAATAAAATAAATAAGTCTGACCTACATAAAAAACAATAAATAAAAATGGTTAAGTTTTTTTTTGGAGCAAAACTTTTACTTACAAAAGCCCAACTGCCAAAGCCAAAGAATTCCACAGGATCAACCTTATCTCTATAGCCAAAACTGTTTATGTCATCAGACAACCCTGACTAAGAATACACGATTCGCTCGTAACCCAGGTATGTTATGGTAGAGGTCATCATTTCGTATATTGCAACGGTTATAACTATGGTGAGAGGAATAATATGATAGGTATCTTATTTGAATAACCTACGTAAACATAAATCAGCCGGCCTATTTGTTAACTAAAAGTGTACAACGTTTTCATAGTCACTTCACAATACATTACGTTTTACATATATTAAATAAAAATAGTTTTTCATACAAAAGCCGCAATGTATTTCGAAATGACTTTCAAAACGTTGTACACTGAGTCAGCAAATAGGCCGACAGATGAACCGTTAGGGTGTTGTCTATCTAATTTTGAAGCGGTAGTGACTCAGTGGCTTAAAGCGCAACTTTTAAGGGAAAGGTTTCGGGTTCAATCATGCCCAATTGCCCAGCCCAACGCTCTTGAGTTTGTCGACTAATCTGAATTACTCATAGAGCGTCGTCCTAACGCGATTTTCTGATATATAAGATACTAGCTTTCGCCCGCGGCTCCGCCCGCGTCAATGTGGATCCCTCGGGAATAGTACTTTTTCCCGGGATAAAAGGTAGCCTATGTCCTTCTCCGTACTCCAGAGAACTTGTATGCAAAATTTCATGCTGATCGGTTCAGTAGATACGGCGTGAAAGCGTAACAAACAAACAAACAAACAAATAAACAAACAAATCAAACAAACAAACAAACTCACTTTCGCATTTATAATATTAGTTAGGATTAGGATTAGGATAGGATTAGGATTGTTTGGGGACTATATCGATTAACACTTCGTTAGTAAACATAAAGATCCAATTTCTCACATCCGGTTAGGACGCGTATATGAGTTATAGAATTTTGAAAAGTTGTTTTTTTTTTTGTAAACCTGAACATCGCGTAGGAACGGCGGTCTTAATCAAGTACGGGCATTTTCAGCGATAACTTCCTGCTCCCTGTGAATTATGGCACAAGTGAATTGTTCCCTAGTATGAAAATGGTACCCCTTCGAATACATAAACTTTTAAATTATAATGCATTTTGGCATAACGGGGTTGACATATAGATGTTACGCATAAATTATGAATCAAGTTTCTTTTGGCATAGTGGCATCACGGGCATAACCTTAATTTACTCTGATGTTATTTATTATATTTCTAATGATCATAAAAGTAAAGGGAATAATTGTTGTATACCTAAAGGTTTTCAAGTATAATATACAAAATTAATAATAGCATTATCCATAATAATAAAAAAATTAATTACAACACTTTTATGTTTATAATAGTTTGACTTTAGTTGAAATGCCAAAAAATGTTATAATAAGTTATCTTATCATTATGGTAAAAACATTGATGCAAAAAGTATGTATGCGGATATATTATTATGATAAAATTCATTATTGTACAACTCTTACCAAATAATTTATTCTTAATGAATGTTATGCGATATGATGATAATGCAAAAAACTGTTATGTGACCTTAATGTATGCCTTTTAATTTTATGCATTCGAATATGGACCCGTGTGAAAATGGAGAAGGCAATGGAAATACTAATTATTTCCTGCCAATAAAAGCCATTGTAAGAGTTTCCTTCCACTATCTGAAATATATCCAATAGCAATATTGGATATATTACGCAAGATTATATAGACGCAAGTACATCCGGAGCGTTATTAATAAATATTGTAGGCGGTAGTTTTGCATATATTTTATAACACAATAGACAAATATCAAATTAGTCTACCTGTATGACATCTGTAATGTTTTTAAAACGTTAGGTGTAAAAATAATGTTATAAAATTTAAATATGTAACAATCGCGAAAACATTATAAAAACTACATATTAGATGACTTTTTTTATACTAGAACGTGCCAGCTGCTTCTCTTCCCGCGCAGACCGTAGAAGCCGGTCAAAGGAATGGGCGAAAATCTAAAGAATCATGACAATAGGCGATGCGGCTAGCAACCCATCACTATTTTGATTCCGTTTTCCAACTTTAGGCCCGCCAACATGCTAAACGTGGCCTTTTGGTCTTATGACCTTAGGCTCTGTCTGCACCGTAAGGGATAAAGATGTGATAATATGATTCTTATAATTAGAACGTTTCATGTTACGTACAAGCTAAACAAAACTCAAACATCAATGAAAGTGTAGGCCAAATCCTCTGTGTGCTCTTGTCAAGTATGGTATATCCGGTAGCACAGAGAGGTTCATGCTCCTGCAGTGGAGACTAAAAAGACCTGATGATGATGATGTTACTGACTAAGTTCAAATTTTTAATCTATGAAATAACATAAACGATATGATTCTAGTTAAGCCAAAATACCGAGTTCCTTCGAACATTAAGGGTTATTCCATAACGGCTTACTAATTTAATTTATAGTGTTTGCATTTGTACCGGTTTCTTGTCGAACATAAACAATACTATAGCAACATTCTTGGCGGACAAGCATAAATCATCCGTGTTTACAAGGGTTCTGTACAATTAAATCGGTTGGTTGTATCAGCTGTTTAGGCTGATAATGCCTACTACAGTTTAATCTGTTTTGGGTATTGAAATCTAATATCCTTACTAATATTATAAATGCGAAAGTGAGTTTGTTTGTTTGTTACGCTTTCATGCCGTAACTACTAAACCGATCATCATGAAATTTTGCATACAAATTCTCTGGAGTACGGAGAAGGACATAGGCTACCTTTTATCCCGGGACACTATTCCCGAGGGATCGACATTGACGCGGGCGGAGCCGCGGGCAAAAGCTAGTTTTGTCGATAAAGGAGTTTGATTGTAATTTCTTTCTTTCACATTATACTGAATATTGTTATTCGTGAAGTCAATGTACGCCGGCTGCACGCACAAAAAAGTGTCATGTTCCGTTTGCAAGCGAGGGCGCGGAACAAGCGTTAAAGAGGCTCGATTGGCCTCAGCGTTCGGCTTGTCACGCATCTATCTCTCTTTCACCGTTATCACGTATAATCCGTCTAATCGTATAATCCGTAATCCGTCCGTAAACCAACTTTACAGACAATCATTTTTTTCTACGTGTGTTGTAGTTACCATCCTACGGATATAAGGTATCCTGTCTGGAATACCTTATACGTCCGTAGGACTTCTTACACAACCGGATGTGTGATCAAGAGTACCATCTCTTGATTAACCTATATGATCAGGCAAGGTTAAATATACGCGGTAATTTTGATCGTTATGGAGCCATATGAACAACTTTTATAATGGAACCAATGCTGGGAACTCAATAAAAAGGTCATTTCCATACAAACTATTTCAGCCGCCAGGTCGATTTGTATGGAAATGTATTGGTCCCATAGAAAAAAAATCAAATCGGTGGGTTAAATCATCGTTTTAAGCATAACGATCGAAACTTCTCCATGTATAAATATTCGAGAACTGTTGCGAAGATTTTCATACAACAAAATTAAGCCTTAATAGCGGTCGTTGTCATAAAATTGTAAATATTATATTTAAGGAATATGTACAGTGGATTTATGTATATAATAGCATTTGTCGAATTTATGTGCATAAGGCGGTATATTTTGTAGGAACTAGTTTAATTTATTTTCCAAAATTATCATTTTTATAATCTGTCAAGTCCACTTCTATTACTTAATTGAACAAAGTACGCTTTCGTGCTAACTTATGGCTTAAAATGTTAGTTTATATTTCCTCTCTATAGTACATACTTAAATTTGATCTCTTTGTTGACCGGAGAAGAATGAGAATTCACTTTAATTACAATTCACAGAGGAGCTTGATGGCTCAGTTGGCGTGCACATTAAAAGCGCTTATCGTCGTCCTCACTGGGATGGGTGACCACAAGTGGTACAAAAAATATAGAGCACATTAAGCTATGATAGATACTGTTAGGCTGCTTGACACCAGTGTTGGCCACTTACACATACGAAAATAACAGCTTCCGTGGTCCAGAGGTTAAGGCGTTTGCCTGTTGACCCGGGGGTCGTGGGTTCGATTCCCACCGGAAGCATACTTGGTTTAGTTGTTTTCAGTTTGGTTAGGACATTGCAGGCTTGAATCACCTGATTGTCTGATAATAAAGATGATTCCGTGCTTCGGAAGGCACGTTAAGCCGTTGGTCCCGGCTGCCATCTGGTAGTCGTTAAAGGAACCAAGTCAGAGGCCGAGAGGCGGTTCCGAAGAACTCTGACACCAGGATGTGCATAACCGTGACACCTAGTCGAAATGATGACATACGAAAATCATACATCATGATGACACTACTTACTCTCTGTCAATTATGAAACCTTTCTTCAAACAACAAAGACGAACTCGAAGGTATTGTTTCGCCACAATACTGTTTCCCCCTGTTTTGATTCCGCGATCCTTCTACTCTACAAAGAGAAGATGCTGTTGTGTCCCTCATAATGGGCCTTATTCAAATGCTTCGAAAAGTTTATTCCTCTTGGGTTTTTATACTAACTCCTTTGGAGGTTTGAAATATATATCTTGTTATTGACTTTTTTGGCATTCACCACTAAAATTTGGCGTCATCCGTCGTTAGGACATTGATTGTCTGATAATTAAGATATTACCGTGCTTCGGAAGGCGCGTTAAGCCGTTGTTCTCGGCTATCATCTGGTAGTCGTTAAAGGAGCCACGTCAGAGGCCGAGAGCCGGTCGCTAAGAACTCTGACACTAGGATGTGCATGGTCGAATGATCGTGACACCTACTCGAAATGATGATGATGGTGTCATCCAAGCAACTGGCCGTAAAAACTTTCGCCAAGTGATATTACAGTAAGGATGCTGCATGAAGGCCCAACTAATATACTTTGATATTGCATCCTCTAAGGTAGCGGTTCTCTAATATTTTTTGCGGCGGACCCATTTTGGAAAGGAAAACATTACAAGAAGCCCTATAGCTTAGCTTAGTTTAGTATCTCGTGTGACAAACTTGCAAATAAAAATATCCGTACTGGCATATTCTAGTATAAGGGACAGGAGGCGCTAAGTGCTTTTAATTTTTGTCGCGCAAGTATTTTTGTGGAGCCCTCACATAGGCTTTGAGTATCTTCTAATCACAGCTGGAACCATAAGGTCTATAATGTTTCAAAGGTATGTATCATAATTTTTCTGTGGATTTCCTCTATATTACGTATTTTTACAAATTTAGTGGATAATATTTTATTTTCCAGATTTGTACCCCTAGTATGGCTTTAACCGCGTGTATGGCAACGCGACAAATTGTCACATGGTTTAATCTTCAAGCAAAAGAAATAGATAAAATCCTATGATATTTATTCAAGGAAATAAAAATATAATGTATTAAAGAAAAATATGGAGATTACAAAACAACATCAACAATTATAATTGGCATAGATTCATTAAAATAAAATTTTATTAATAATTTTTTCCGTTTACTTTACCCTTGATTACCTGAGAAGGTTCAATTCCCGTTTTATTAATTGGTTTGGATAAATAAATACATGCTAAAATGTTATTAATATGAAAAATATAAAAAAAAAAAAACAAATATCTTGTAGATAATAAAAAAATGGGAACAACGGAAACACACTTGTTAAAGTCAAGTTATTTTTTCTTCGTCTATTTAGCTAAACAATTTTCAGCGATAACACAAAGGCGATTGTCTTGTACGATAAGTTTTGAGAGACGTTTTTAGAACATTTTACTGGTTTCGAAGTTCTTTCAGTTATGAATAAGTTTTGTTGAATTTTTTCTTGTTGAAGTTTGTTCACGAAATGATAAGGCATTTTTTCTACTAATAACTTTGGATTAAATTAATTTACATACCTTATTCTTACTTAGAAATAGCGGAAACTCCAAACACAAGTATATTACATACTTTAATGGAGCTTCATGTTGTGACCACTGTGATTAAATAAAAATATTTTTATTTATTTTTGTTTGTTCCGGTGGCGAGTGCGAGGGGGTCGGAGAGTGGGATTTCTCTAGCTATTCGGAGCCAGAAAGGGATCGGAGAAGCAATTTTTTTTTTTATTGACTATGTAAGTAGCTCCAAGTGAGCTTTTCCTACTTTACCGGGCATTTGAGGTGAGTGTCCTTAACCTGAAGGCTAGAGGGTTTCTCGTTCTATTATCTGTTAATTCCGCTCCGAATTCCGTCCTCCGTCACGACGGACGATCTAAGAAACTATAACATTAGTGTATGCGAATCCGACTCGCATTTTGCCAGTTTTATTTAATTACTAGCTATCGCCCACGGCTCCGCCTGCGTCAATGAATAGTACTTTTCCCAGGATAAAAGATAGCCTATGTCTTTCTCCGTACTCCAAAGAACTTTTTTGAAGTTCACACACACACAGGGAAAGACTTTGAAGAACGAGGTTTTCCCTGTGTGCTATGACTTGAGGTCCTTCAAAAGGCGTGTTTACAGATATCAGAGTCGGCAACGCATCAGCAGCTCCTCTGGTGTTGCAGATGTCCATGGGCGACGGTGACCACTTTCCATCAGGTGGCTCGTCTGCTCGTTTGCCGTCGGATATACATAAAAAAAAAACGTATGCAAAATTTCATGATGATCGGTTCAGTAGTTACGGCGTGAAAGCGTAACAAACAAACTCACTTTCGCATTTATAATATTAGTAAGGATGTTTGTTTCTTAAGATCAGGGGTACCATCCTCAACTGCCTGTCCGGTGGTTACAAGTATGGCGTCTTCCCGAGCTGCTATTTGCTATTCCCCCATTCATCCGAGTGAATAATATCCCAATACCTTAATGCCCTCCCCAAATCCAATAAATTCCTATTCTACCCCAACTTAAAAATGCTTTCGGTGAGCAGCATGGTCAGAAGAACAATGGTCCAAAGTAACTGCGCTCGCCAACTCGCCTGCCAAGCATGGTGAGACAATATCGTCCCATGGAACGAACAAGCCTTGGGAGAGACTTTATGGAGGATATATAAACAGAACAAGCCGTGTGGTTTCTGGCAGAGAAGAATAGGACTACTCCAAGTCTTCCCATGGAGGTCGGAAGAGGCGACTTAGGAAATACAAGCTAAACAAAGCTCATAATCATCAATGAGACCTCTCCAACCCGTCTGGCCAGCGAGGAGAGTGTAGGCGAAATCCTCTGTCTGTTCTGGCTTTGTATGGCTTCCGTAGTACAGAGAGGGCGATGCTCCTGCAGTGGAGACTAAAAAGACCTGATGATGATGATGATGATGAAACTGAACAAGCGATATAGATGCACGATCGGCCTAAGCGTTGCCTGCCTGTTGACCGGGGGTCGTGGGTTCGATTCCCACGGGAAGCATCCTTTGTTTAGTTGTTACCAGTTTGGTTAGGACATTGCAGGCTTGAATCACCTGATTGTCTGATAATAAAGATGATTCCGTGCTTCGGAAGGCACGTTAAGCCGTTGGTCCCGGCTGCCATCTGGTAGTCGTTAAAGGAACCACGTCAGATGCCGAGAGGCGGTTCCGAAGAACTCTGACACCAGGGTGTGCATGGTCGATTGACTTTGACACCTACTCGAAATGATGATATGACCGTTGTCACGTAAAATTATCGTCCGTAAACAGACTTTACAGACAACTAATCTTTTTGTTTCAGTTCACGTGTTACGAGACACGGAGCTCCCGCTGGAGGTGGCTCTGGCTCTAGGTCCTGACGTGCAGTTCGTGCTCAAATATGTGGATTCCGGTAAGTAACTTTCTTGAATTTTATTATACAATTTTTTTTTAAATTGTTTACTACATTGTAAACATAAGAAAGAATTTTCTTTTCTTTCGTTGTTATTAAGCAATGATTTATAAGCAATAGAAGCTAATAAACATCTAAGACACCTCTCCAACCCGTCTGGCCAGCGTGGAGAGTGTAGGCCAAGTCCTCTGGCTGCTCTGGCCAAGTATGGCCCTAGTAGTACAGAGAGGGTCGTGCTCCTTTAGTGGAGACTAAAAAGGACCTGATGATGATGATGATGAAGCAATGATTTTAGTCCGTGATATTAAACAATTTTCACATAGCATATAGCAAAATTCAACAAAAGAAAACAAGGATTAGCTGATTCTATAATTTGCATAACAAGTCCAGTATTTTCTCATTACGTCATCGGAAGAAATACTTCGAGAAAAGTTGTTAACGAAACTGGATAAAATAATAAATAGGGATAAATCTCGCAGATTCAGACCTACACTAACCTGAAAATGATCGTTTTCCATTATGACCTAGCCTGGGATGGAACCCAAGTTCCTGCGATTCAAAGGTACTTTGTGGTGCTACTAAGCCACAGAGGTCATCGGTGGATGTGTGTGTTAGGTCGTTACCATATAAATTAACGTATATCTTTATTTATTATTATTAAAATTAAGTGATGTTTTTATTCTGAAAATCAATCTAACTAAGGCATCTTATCCTATGAATGGGCTGAGTCTGAGTCACCCCTTGACGGGAACGTCTTTGGTTATGTTACTCGCTATATACAACAGGTTTTTGTCCTTCTGTCCTTCAAAACAAACTATGTGTTAGATCGTTACCATTTATATTAACTTATATCTATATTTATGATCATAAATATAAGTGATATGTTTTTATTCTGAAAATCAATCCAAATTATATATTTTCTTTAATATATACGTAAAACATACATTTAAATTTTTTTATACGTTCATGATATATTAAAAAGGGCAAAGTTATCAAATAAACAATACAATCGCCTAAAAACGTTTATCCGCTAAGTAATTGGTCTCCCGATCGTCACAAGATAAATGACGTCACTTCCGCGAATTGGAGCTCGGATTATTAGTTTTTCTCTCCCTTCAAATGTCACCCGTAATAGATACTGGAAGAGCCGGGACTCCGGGAGAATCTAATCAGGTACGGTATTTCTTCGTTGAATTCCGAATGACTTGATACTTTGGCTGGGCTTTTGGAAGAAATACTTTGAATTGAAATTGTACATTTAATAATTTCTTACTTGCTTCGTCTTATTTGTACTTGCTTTGGCTATACATATACTAAAATTGAAACGATACAGAGAAGATTATCATGGCCCACAAAGATGACACGCAAAATCGTGAAGCGTTACTCATTTTTCTGGTCAGGGTCGTCATCGTCAACTGCCTGCCCGGTGGTTGGACGATGGCATCGGGTATGCGTATCCGGTGGTTGGACGATGGCATCGGGTATGCGTATCCGGCGTCCAGAGCTGCTACTTGCTTTCCCCCCATTCATCCGAGTGAGTAGTCCCCTCCCCAAATTCCTATCCTTCCCCAGCTTAAGAGCCCGCCATATGCCAGGCGGCGTGGCGATACAAACGCGGATGGTCTAAACGCGTTGGCTACTTTGGATATTTTCGTTTTTTAGGAATATTCAAGGGTTATTCGAAAAAGAAAAACATATGATGGCTGCCTTATCTATAATGCAATAATAATCAAAAGTTTCAAGGTTAATTTAATGTATTTGGTGAATAATGCTATATACCGAGTAAATTAGACGTGATTTGGAGGCAACTTTGCAATTTTTTCCTATCGAGAAAATTTAACGCAATCGTGTTTTTGAGTCATATAGTTACCAGAGTTAGTCCTGAACATTGCTGCATTTTTATTTCAACTTGAGTATTTAATTATTATTGATATAACAGTCAATCATGCCAAGCAGTGTGAGGTAGTACGGGCCCTTAAAATGCTTCCGATGGGCAGCAGAGTCGGTAGTACTACAAGAAGCCAAAGAAACTGCGCTCGCCAACCCGCCTGACAAGCGTGGTAAGTATGGTAATATCCTCCCATGGGACAAAGAATCCTTAGGAGAGGCCTTTGTTCATTAGTGGACTTCTTACGGTTGTAATGATGATGATGATTTCTTTAAAAACTGTGTGACCATTTTTTATCGTTCTCGCTGTTTTTGCATGGGGTAATAAGACCCAACATAAACAAGCTTGGGCTCTCTATATGATTGTATATGCTTTTTTATTAATCATCATCATCATTTCGAGTAGGTGCCACGGTCAATCGACCAAGCACACCCTGGTGTCAGAGTTCTTCGGAATCACCTCTCGGGCTCTGACGTGGTTCCTTTAACGACTACCAGACGGCAGCCGAGACCAACGGCTTAATGTGCCTTCCGAAGCACGGAAACATCTTCATTATCAGACAATCAGGTGTTTCAAGCCTGCAATGTCCTAACCAAACAGGAAACAACTAAAAAAAGTATGCTTCCCGTGGGAATCGAACCCACGACACCCAAGTCTACAGGCAAACGCCTTAACCACTGGACTACGGAGTAATTATTAAAAAAAAATATATACATTATGTTTGGTTACAAATTTTTTGTTAGTTTGTTTTCGTCAAAACTTGGGCTTACAGCTTGTATGATGATGGAGGACTCATCAAGGCTAAAGAGATAGAAATAATCGTTCATATAAAAAAACAGACTTCAAGCAAACTACAGAACTGATTTTGGTGAAATTGAAACGGGACCAATAGGAAAGCATATCAACACTTCAACAAAAAAAAAAACAATGTTCAATTGTGTTCATAAATGGTAAAGTTAAGATGAGACCAACCGAATTGAAAATCCCCTATTTTAATCAGTTCTAAATAGTATGGATTCAAAAACTATAAAAACCTTTCTCATTCATTCATTAGTGATTTTTTTTTGGGTAAACAACACGTATAAAAAATGCTATAGTTTTTCTCCATTAATCTACAAAAAAAGTAAAAATACGTGTCCGATATTTTATGATTATCTAACTGACGGACTCACTTTATGTGTTATAGTTAGAAAACTACCCTATTACTTTAAAAAACGGTGTAAGTATGAATGGTTTGCCTTGCCAGTGCCTCGGGACAATAAGTTCAAAGTGAATTTGTGAGCAAGAGCGACTCCCTGGCCGGATGCCGACGTCTGAATGCTAATGTCTTCGCCTTCTTAAGAATTAAAGCTAGGCCTTTTATACATTTCGTCATTTTATATCGAATTTATTTATAGACTTAAAAAAATCGACGGTGATTCCCAATTGGATTCTTTTTTTTAATGAAAATTTCAAAAAGAATACTCTGTCAAGAAAGTACCGGGAAAAGAACAATAATATACAAAATGTTAATTATCCATCAGAATTTATTTTATCACCTTCAAAGTATGCTCCTTCAGAAGCGATACACTTACGCCAACGAATAATCCAATCTTCAAAACATTTTTTAAAGTCTATTTCCGTAATCGAGTACAGTTTTCGCCGCGAATTCTCCTTTATGTCTTCTACCGAATGAAAACGTATGTATGCCACTAAGTGGTAATTTGAGTTTAGGAAAAAGATAAAACCAACTCGGTCGGACTCGCGCTTGAAAGGTTCCGTATCTATAGTAAGTTGAAAATTATTAAAAATATTTTTTTATATGATGTAACTACAAAAAAGTATGCCTTTCGCAATTTTTCCTATATTTGTGCTATACTATAAGACGTTCCTTCGTACCAAATTTGAAGATTCTGAGTTTACGGTAAGTACTCTGTAGGTTTTGACTCCCTTGCGAATGCCAAAAATTTCTGGCGTTAACTTCCGTTGCAGACGTTGATGGCCTACCAGAGCGAAGCAAATCTTCCATCACATCTCGACCGCTTTTGAACGCTTTGTATCAGTCATAAGCACGTGTTCTCGTTATAACCCGTATTATAGTCGATTCACCGTAAGCCTTCTGGGGTACTATTTTTGAAAGTGTGACACTCGACTTCGAGCAATTTTTGTATGGAAAAATCACTCGTTTACGATCGGCATCATTTCAAGAATAGCACTCCTGTAACCTTTTCAGTGACTACGAACACTCCATTGGCGATGCAACTCTGTGTTCGATGTTTTTGTCCATTTAGAAAGTCGCAATATCTACATATGATATAACTAAAAACAGCACTATCCTTATCATTACTAATATTATAAATGCGAAAGTGAGTTTGTTTGTTTGTTTGTTTGTTACGCTTTCACGCCGTGACTACTGAACCGATCATCATGAAATTCTCATACAAGTTCTCTGGAGTGCGGAGAAGGACATAGGCTACTTTAGTATTCCCGAGGGATCGACATTGACGCGGGCGGAGCCGCGGGCGAAAGCTAGTAATTAATATAAATAACAGATGCAACTCAAACTCCGCGCCATAATGGAATAAAGTAGTGCCAATCCAACAACAACAAAGAGGACAAAAAAGAAGAATTTGGAACTATAAATAAACCAGCATTCCCGATACGTTTTTGACTGAATGTATATGAAATTAAACGCAAAACTCAATTACGTGACCGAGAAGATCTATCTACATCTACACTTATCTACATTTCTACACTAAAAGATGTGATTCTTTGAAAAAGGGGTAACAGATCACCTCTATTAGAAAACATCAGCGCCCCCAAATTCTACGTCTATATTCTTTCTGATTCAAATCTATGTTGGTTTATTCACTATCTTAATAATATTGATAGCTAAAAATAAACAAAACAATATTTTATGATTCGCTCAGTACATTTTAATTGAGGCTTTCGGTAAATACCTACAAGCCATTCCCAGACGTGATAAAATAGCATCGCATAAAATACTACGTTATCATTATACTACAATCAAGAAAGCACACATGAAAAAATCGCGTTACGACACACACACACAAACGCACGATTCACCTGTTGCCATGGTTGTATGAGAGGCTTGCGCGGACGCAGGTTGTAACACTACGATATAGCTTCATCTCTTTCAAGCGTTAAAGGTTCGAGTGAGATGGACAGAGAGGTGCGGCGTCGATAAAGCAGTCTGCTGTTCAACCGACGCCAAACTGGACCAACGGTCTTTCATAGCGGATTTAACTTAGTTCTAACTTAACACCGCGAGCAAGCGTGTGTTCGACGCGAATTTGTTCGAAATTTTGGAAATGTTGTATAAAACAACAAGTTTGAATTAACAACGGTGTTAGTGTCGTCAAATAAGTGATTAAGTGAAGTGTTTGTGTTGTTAAGTTACGATCGTGTGGAATACAGCCTTCATCTCAACGGATGCTGATTGTAGCCAGCTTCTGTGCTATAGAAGATTGTGTAGTGAAGCCTACTTGGATGTCAGTTCGTGAAAGTGATTTTGTGTTTAGTGAACCCAAAGTATTGATTCGTGATCTTCAACTAAAGGGTATGTGCTAATAGTTCTATGTAACGGCATCTCTGTGAAGTTGTTTTTGTGACTTTTCAGATGAAGTAATATGCCTGTGTTGTTAAAGAAAAAGCGACTAAAATTGAATGATTCAAGGTTGAATTTTGATTACGACAGTTCTGGTATTTGATACAAAAAGGTTGTAATTGTTAAGGTTTTTTAGGAACAGTTGATTATTTTTAGAACGGAAATAATATTATCAAGGTTCATACTTTAACGTTCTGGCAAAAATAAATTATTGAACCGTGGTTAGGTGCATTTTTTTATTATTATATGTATATAATATCATTGATAAAGCCAAAAGGAAAGGCAAATACATTATCCTCTAAAATAAGGCTTCATTCATGATATTCTAATGCAGCATATGTCAAATCTTCAAATTTCACCGGCTACAAAATCGTTGGAGGCTGTACCACGCTGTACGCCCACATCGAGTGTTATTTTTGGAAAGTAGGCTTGCGCGCCAGTTTTTGAGATAAAATAAGTATTTAACACATTTACTTACTTTACGATTCGAAAACCCTGAATTAGTATGAGGTTTGACGCTTTGACAGTTCCTGTTTGGTTCGAATAGCCAAGATGTCGAATGAACTGCCTGCGTCTATATTCCCAGAAAATTACAGCCCCGGGACATTCAAAAGTAAAATAAATGGGTATCTCTTGGATAGGTATGTAACATACTCGTCTTAGTCGTCACTTACCATCAGGTGAGATGGGAGACAAAGGTCTCCTTCAATATTTAGTAAAAAACAAATACCTATATCCCAAATAAGGTTGTTTGTATAGAATAAATTATTAATTTTAGGAGAGGATCAAAGTAAGAAGAATCAAAAACCATAGATACCTACATATTAAACTTATAAAAAGTTATCTAGACAAACCTGGGTTTGATTAAAAAAAGAGGCCGAGAAGCGATTCCGAAGAACTTTGACAACAGGGTGTGCATGGTCGTTTTACCATGTCACTTTCTCGAAATAATGATGATGTTGTTTTTTATAGGATCGAGACATATTTGAACTTAAATGTTTATTTCACATTAATAGCTCTGGCAAGTTGGCAACAACTATCCTAGACTAGACATTGTATACAAACATAATATCCGCCATGGATCGAGCGTGAGCGAATGCGCCTTCAAAGGAGTTCAACGCGCCGCGCCAGCGCCCGTCGAGAATACCAAACAGATAGGATGAAAACTATATCGACTATAAAGTTGTTATAATCGTATAAATGTATATAGGTATATGCTGCAGTCTGTTTTTCGATAATATCATTGTACCTGGGATTGTACCTATTGTACTTGGGAAACGGAATCAGTGATGGGTTGCTAGCAGCATCGCCTATTGACGTGATTTCGCAGATTTTAGCCCAATACCTACCTTTATCGGCATTATGGACCGATTTAAAAATTCTCTTTGGTTTGATAGGGTATGCTTTTAACTTGGTCCCATTTATATTTCATCATAATCGGTTCAGCCGTTTGATTGAAGTCGGTTTTTGTATGAAAGATTATTTACTGTATCATTCCAAAAGTTTTCTTTGTATCGATCGATCTTGTTTTTCGAACGATCGATTGTTTTTTCTTTGTTGAATCCCACCGCGAGCGATTTGAAACGCGGTGCCAATCCCCCAAATGCTCTTTTTAAATTGGTCCTCTTGCCCCGCGGTGCAAATCAGTAAGGTGTAGGGGTTATGCTGTAACATTCCTGATTTTTTTTACTTAGCTAACACATTCTGTAGCTTAATAAAATATTAATACTAGCTTTTACCCGCGGCTTCGCCCGCGTTAATGTTGATCCCTCTGGAACAGTATAAAATGTACAATGTACACACTATATCCTTCTCCGTACCCCAGCGAACGGGTGCGCATAATTTCATGACGATCGGTTCAGTAGATAGGGCGTGAAGGCGTAACAAACAAACAAACTAACTTTCGCATTTATAATATTTGTTAGGATTAGGATATGCACAAAGTTGCTGATATACGCGCACATACATCCTAAGCCCAGGTAAAATCAACCCTTTGTTAAGAAGTAGTCTTACTGGTCATAAAACAATAGAACAACCCTGGAGCACACTTAGGCAGTCCCGTGGTCTGAAACCTTGGGCATTCAAAAACAGTACTTGGGCGATTAGAATCACTCACGGTGGTATGAAATGACGAAGGACCCGATTCTTTTATATACAAAGAAAAATAATCAAGTATTTAAATGGGTAAAATCTGAGGGATCATGATAGCAGTTTGTTGCCGCTTCTTCTGCACTCCGCCTTGGAAGCGGCTTTAACTTAGCTTTAAGTAAGTTATTGAAGTCAACAATATTAATGTTGTATATAATAATGTGTAATTTAACGTTCACCAAATGATATTTAAAATATCTTACGATGAATAAAATATTTTGACTTGACTTTTTGAATAGGCGATGCGGCTAGCAACCCATCGCTTTTTTGATTCCGTTTTCCACCTAATACCCATCAACATGCTAAATGTGGCCTTCAAGTCTTATAGACCTTGGCTCTGTCTACCCCGCAAGGGAAACAGATGTGATACTATGTATGTATCAATCAAGTATTTATTATGCGCACAGATAGGATCTTTTTTTTATTTAAATTAAAAAAAAAGCAAGTTAGGGTTTGGAATGCGATGCCTGTGTCTGTATTTCCGGGCGCATATAACATGAATCTTTTTTAAGTTAGACTTTTGGGTGAGCTTGCTCGATCTTAGACTATATTTTTGCCTCTTCTAGGCCTAGATAATGGTCAAGAGTGAACCCATTTAATTGATAAAGCCAAAAGTTTGAACACCAACACATTGAACGTGGTTTATTCCCGAATGAATGAAAACGGGATTTGTGAATTCTATGTATTCTAAAGCTGTTTTACTTTTTGTGCTCCTAATTAGATTAATGATAATTAAGATTTTAAATGAATAATAGTGAATATAATTACGCAAGTAAAGTTGTGGCATATGCCAGCACAAGTATTACGCATCAAATTAAATGTAATGTCATAAAAAATTGCAAAACTGTTGATACCACCAATATTATTGCATCAACGACTTTAACAACTTGTTTAATCGTCCAGTTGAGTATTCTTATTTTTTGCATACTTGATTTTTTCTATTTTTTAAGGAGTATGAAATAACTATTAATAAGCAGACCGTAGAAGCCGGTTGAGAGAATGGGTGAAAATTAAGGAATCATATCAATAGGCAATGCGGATAGAAACCTAACGCTATTTAGATTAGATCCTATTTTCTATATATATGCCCACCAACACGTTAAACGTGGCCTTTGGGTCTTATGGCCTTAGGATCTGTCTACCCTATTGTGTCCTTCTCTGTACCCCAGACAATGGGTATCCAAAATTTCATGACGATAGACAAGAGCAAATTAACACTTTCCATACTATTTACTAAATCAAACAAAATAATAAAAAAAATATTAATCATCGCACAAAAAGCCTAGATAACCAAAATAACAACTCAAAATTAAACGATTTATTTCTTCTTATACGTGTTCAATTTTATTTATTATTAGTAGTGTTAACAAACTAAACAAACCGAGTCACGGCAAAAAGTTAAACCATTCCCGCTACACCCGTTACCTGCCCCAATATGAATCCGTGGAATGCGCCTATTCATTCACAACTAATTGTGGTACGAATATTTCCAATGAAGAATTTCGGCTCAAATTTATGGTATTTCTGGCATTTTTATTATAGTTAAAGATTGTGCCGCAGCAAAAACGGGCGGCAACATATTAATAATATATTTATTATTCATATGTTTTTTTATGTATGTGTGTATATAATATTTATAAAATGTAATAATAAAAAAATTTTAATCGTATTTTTTTTTATATATTTGTATGCTGCAGCCTCAACATCGACCAGGGTTGCATGCATCAACTATTGGTAGCGGGAATGAAGGGACTAATAGTAGTGGGTGGGCGCTGGCCAGCAATAGTTTGCATGAACTAACTGGTGGCGGAAGCACGCAAAGTAAATTGTCTCAAAGTAAATGTAGCTTTGACTTCCGCAAAGTAACACCTGAATCTATTAACAATCGTATTTTAGACTATGTAGGTACAATTTGTAAAGGAAACCCTGTCCAATTCTTCATGGGGTGATTCAGCCCGACGATATGAACAACTTTCTTTATGGTACCAATGCTGGGAACCTGGGAACAGATTTTTATGACTGTCCCATCAAAATTTGCCAAACATTTTTCTTTGGAAATGTAACTTTTTTAATGAGTTCTCAGCGTTGATCTAATTGTAAAAGTTGTTCGACGGACTGAATCACCCCTTCAAGGATTTGACAAGGGTTTTCTTTACATATTGTATATCAAATAAAATATCTGTACTGTGGGTTGTTGTGGCACTTTATCGCACCACCCCACTTAAAAAGAAAACAATGGGATGAGTAAGGAATTAAAATTTAGGTTGAGTGAAGAATTTTTTAAACACGTGGGGTAACAATACGTGGAATGAATAGGGAATGACCAGATAAATAGGACCCAGTCCTTCTTACCTGTTACAAATCACTCATTAATGGACCTATTTCTTTGCAACTTGGCCTTCGTGGTTCATTGGTAACATGCTAGGCTACCATTCTGAGAGTTGACCCAAATAAATGTGTATTTAGATCTTAGATAATAAAATTACAATGCCTTGAAAAGGTTTTTTTTAATAGATAGAGTGATTCAACAGGAAGGTTTTTATGTACATAGCACCCGTACGAGGCAGGTCTCTAGCTTAATTCAGAAGGTGACAAATTTTTAGTCATCGTTACTTATTAAGTAATACATATAGTTAGCTTTCTAATCGCTTAAAAAACTAGCCCCTCCCTAAGTTGTGGAATATGATTGAACGATACTATATTATACTATATATATTTTTCTTTTTTATGATATAAGACGGCAAACGAGCAAGAGAGTCATCTGATGGTAAGCAATCAGCGCTGCCCATTCATGGACAACTCCAACACCAAGGTGTAACAGAAGTGTTGCCGGCCTTTGAAGGAGTTGGGGGAAGGACGGGCCTCCAGCTCTCTTACTCACCAAACGAAGCATAGAAGCGGTAAAGCTTTTACTCAAACATCGAATTTCTGTGAGATTTATATAGATAATCAGCCAAGACCCAGGCCAAACTGAAAAAGATCCTTTTCCATTATGACCTGGCCGGGGATGAAACCCAGGATTCTACGAATCAAAGGCTCTTGCGGTATTAAAAGCCACAGAGGTCAAACAAAAAGAAATGGGGTAGCTTTCATTCCGATACCGCAAATAAAGTTAGGAGCAAAAGCTAAGTTTTCTTTTCAGGAATTCTAGTGTCAAAGCAAATGACTCTCATAGACTTACCGTCCTTAAAAACAGAAGGAGCTCTCATCGCTATTAGTCTTGAAGTCGTTTCGTTTTTATCAGAAAGAATTTTAACAATCTCTTTTCATACCAGCTCGTAGCGGGCAGTACTTTTACAAAGCAATGTATTTTTATTGCCGCTAGAAGCGATGCTGTACGGGGTCTAGTTTGAATCAGGCCATTTATGTTATATTCATAAACTTACAGATAGACTCATAATTGCAATAGACTAAAAAATAAGATAGTTCAGGTGTTATCGCATTGTAGAAAGACCTATTTGCTGCTTTATCCCAATATACTTAGTTATTGTAAGGCTAACAAATTGTGAGCGATTGCTATTATCCTGTCCATTTTTTATCTTCAACAAAAATTTATAATCAGGCGTTCATTCTCTTTGTATGAAATTGTGTGAAAGAGAAAAAGAACTGACTGAATAAAAAAATTGATATGTCGAAACAGAAATTATTATCGAAGAAAGAAAGACGCACTGTGTATATGAACTCTGATCTTAAAATTAAAAGTTCTTGTTCGATAAAATTACACTAAACATATCTGTGTATTTATAAAGTAAATACCAATTCTGTTTTATATGTTAACTATTGTCAGTACCTCTATTCCATCAGGAATAATACTACCTCTATGGCGGTATCTACTAGAAGGTTGACAGGACTTGTAGAACTAGTTGGAGCGAGATGGCAGATAAGCTCCCTGTCATGTTAGAGTGAGACAAGAGATAATGTCCCACGGCACATAACGAGTTGTTAATTACATACGCCTGATTAGAACCACGCTTATCTTGTTTCAAAGCGGGACATGTTGAAAAATGTATTGCTACATACTATATCTACGCGTATCAAGCAAGATACACTTACTGGCCAAGCTGCTGGAATACTTGTATAGAAACGTGTTTTTTAGGTTCCGTACCCAAAGGGTAAAACGGGACCCTATTAATATCGCTCCGCTGTCCGCCTGCCTTTCTGTCCGTCTGTCACCAGGCTATATCTCAGGAACCGTGATAGTTAGTCAATTGAAATTTTCACAGATGATGTATTTTTTTCCTGCTATAACAACAAATACTAAAAAACAGAATAAAATAAATATTAAAGGTTCAAACGTGATTTTTTTGCTTGTTTTTGCTCAATATTGATAAGGGCAACAGGTAGACGCTTGATATATTTAAAGAATGTTGAGTTATATATTCACTTTAAAAATAAATAATTAAATAAAAATAAAATTAATATTAAAGGGACATGATTTTTTGCCGTTTTTATAGATAACGGTACGGAACCCTTCGTGCGCGAGTCCGACTAGCACTTGGCCGGATTTTTTTTTCAAGTTTCCAGCATTTTAAGGTACTATAAGTAAAGTTGTCCAGTTTGAAGTGCTGAGTAACCCCTCTAAGGGAATCATCATCATTGCAGCCGTAAGAAGTCCACTGTTGGACAAACGCCTCTCTCAGAGATATTTCGTTCAATGGGAGGATATTGCCATACTCACCACGCTTGGCAGACGGAAAGAGTTTAGGTTTTGGAATACTACTCAATCTCTCATGTTGGTCTGGAAGAAAGAAAAAAGTAGAATATACCAGCTGCTTCTCCTCCCACGCAGATCGTGAAAGCCGATCGAGCGAATGGGCGAAAATCTGAGGAATCATATTATAAGCGATGCAGCTAGCAACCCATCACTATTTTGATTCCGTTTTACATCTTCACGCCCGCGAACATGCTCAACGTGGCTTTAAGACATCACAAAACCTAAGCTACCCCGTACGTGAAAAAGACGTGATAATATGTATGCATGCATTTTAATATTTTAAATGTGTTTTTGCACTGAGTATATCTTGGGCACTCACAATGCTATTTTGATATATACGAGTATGTTACGGCTAATAGGCGAAGTGCGGATACACCTAGTTCTAGCCAGCTACAACTAGGTGCAGCCGGGCACATGCGGTTAGACTTAGGTGTATCCTACCTATTTTCGGTTAGAACTAGGTATAGCCTTCATCATAGCGGCTAAAACTAGGTGCAGCCGCACATCAGTGATTAAACTTAGGTGCGACGTATTTGTCATCGGCTAGAACTATGGTTTGTTTTTATTTTGAGATTCGTATTTTGCTTTTCCCAAATGATTATAATCTAAAACTCTTTTCTAGTTCAAACCCTTCGCGCGCGGAATATTTCCACCATATCTTATGTTTTTCTTAAATTAATAAGTACTTTTAAATAATTGTCTAGAAATGATATCTGCAATAAATTATACTCCTTATTAAGTCATAACAAGGTTTGCGTGTTTATTAACGTAATCTCCTCAAGTCATAAGTGTCAATATTTATGTGCGAAAAAATATAGTAGGAAGGCATTAATACTAGTTTATTTTTGTTAAAGTACCGCATATTAAAATAGTTTACAGTTTTTACATAGCCAAGGATACGGCAGGTGTACACTCCAATCTATACTTCTATTACTATTACTAATATTATAAAGCTGAAGAGTTTGTTTGTTTGAACGCGCTAATCTTAGGAACTACTGTTTAAATTGGAAAATTCTTTTTGTGTTGGATAGTCCATTTATTGAGGAAGGCTTTAGGCTACAAAACACGCTGCGACTAATAGAAGCGAAGCATCAATAAAAAATGTTTTGAAAACGGTAGAAAATTATCCTAACTAATATTGTAATGCGAAAGTGAGTTTGTTTGTTTATTTGTTTGTTTGTTTGTTACGCTTTCACGCCGTAACTACTGAACCGATCATCATGAAATTTTGCTTACAAGTTCTCTGGAGTACGGAGAAGGACATAGACTACCTTTTATCCCGGGAAAAAGTACTATTCCCGAGGGATCGACATTGACGCGGGCGGAGCCGCGGGCGAAAGCTAGTTCATCTATATTTAGAAAAAAAACTAATTAATCATAATAACAGAAATTGCCGCGGACGAAGTCGCGGGCAACGGCTAGTACCTACCTATATAATTTTAATCGTTAAAGCAAAAATTAACATTTGAACGCTTTGTGTGTGGAAAAGGGTTGTACCTAGTGATGTGCCGCTGAGAACGTTCTCGCTGCTGGCAATATTGCCAGTGAGAATATTCTCAGGAAACAAGAACGCTGCCGGGAATACTCTCAACGTTCTCAACAAAATAAAATTAGTTTATATTTTATAGGTGATTTTTTAGTGTTTCTTTGCTTTATTATCTGGGCGCTAGGATTAGTTATAAACAAGGCATGAAATGTGTGTGTGAGATATTGGTGTCCTGCTCACTCTTATCGTGGCAAACGCGCGCCGCGGTCTTGAGACACGGCCGCGCGTATTAATGTACTTATGAGTTTTAAAGGCTTAACACGTGGCATTAACACTGTTGTTTTCGAATTTTAGCCCTGTTTACGATCATTTTACGCATAAAAAAGAAAGCGAGCGTATTAAATTTAACTGTAATTACTGTGGTGAATTGTATACTAAAAAAAATCAATATTTATTCGTCACCTCGTGGTGACGCAATATTGCTGAGAAAGCTCCCGAGAATATTCTCGAGAATATAGCAAGTATTCTCGAGAATATTCTCGGGAATATTGGGAACACTGGGAATATAGCATTTTTATGGCAAATAGAGTGTATTGTTTTATACACAATTATCTGTCGACTTTATTTGATACTATTTTACTTAAGAAAGGTTGGTTGTTTCCATTATATAAAAATTATTCTCAACCGTTCTCATTTAGGAGAACGTTGCCGGGAACGCTGCCGGCAATATTCTCAGGTGGGAGAACGTTCTCGGGAACGGCACATCACTAGTTGTACCAGCTGGCCTATTTGCTAACTCAGTGTACGTTTTGATACTCGCTTCAAAATAGTCTAGATAATTCAAGATAATATAGATTCTAATAATCTCTGTTTACGGTTACATCATTAAACTATATAAACTTTTATGTAAAAAATATATATATTAATTTAGATTATCACTAGTTTTGCTGCTGCGGTATACAATATCATACATGAATATAGTAATCATATCTTAAAAACTAACGTGAGATAAAGACATTATATACTAAAAACTGGTCACACACGTGCTATTTCGTCGGGATTGCCGACTATAGGTTCTGACTCGTCAGGAGCCCATTTTCAAGGCGAGTGCGGGACGCGCGGCGGATGGTCCCGAATTGAAATAGCACGTGAGCGAACCGTTTTTAACGCTTTGTACCAATGGACACATACAGCGTAAGCATGCTTGTTACCAACTAGTATAAAAATAATCATCTTGATTAATGAAGCTATTTTTTATGAAGTTCGCAATGCTCTGCAAAGATACATCCGCATTCTTAACTGGAGGTACCTACATAATTTTGCCTTGGGCATTTTTAACGAGACAGTCTCAGCATCTCACGGCATTCCAGTCTCATTTAAAAATCAATCATCATGATCGTCCTAAGGAATCAACCTCAAAATTTTCATTTGAAGTGATCTTTGCAAAGCGTATGTCTGTTATTTGATACACCTGAATATTAATGATACAACTCTTCTAAAAAAACCGGCCTAGTGTAAGTCGGAATCGTACAATAACACCATAAATATATAACTACAAAAATGGCAAAAAAAACACGTTTGTTGTATGGGAGTCTCACATAAATATTTATTTCAAACTGTTTTTAGTATTTGTTGTTATAGCGGCAACAGTCTGAGAAAATATCAACTGTCTAGCTATAAATGGTTCATACAGCCTGGTCACAGACAGACAGTGGAGTGAAAGTAATTGGGGTTTAGTTTTCTCCATTTGGGTACGGAACCCTTAAAAAATATAATGCTCAAAAACACTATATCGCTTTACATTTTAAATAAATAAATAAATATATACGGACAAATCACACAGATTGAGCTAGCCTCAAAGTAAGTTCGAGACTTGTGTTATGGGATATTAACTCAACGATACTATATTTTGTAACAAATACATATATAGATACACATCCAAGACCCAGGTCAATCTGAAAAAGATCATTTTCCATCTTGACCTGGCCGGGGATCGAACCCGGGCACTCTCGTATCAGAGCAGGCAGGCTGGCGTGTTGACCGCTGCGCCACGGAGCGAGAGGGAATTTACAACATTTGCATTTGTCCACCAATATTGTCATTGCATGCCAGAAGGTCATATGTGATCTACATATTATCCTCTTCAGACTACCCAATTTGTCTAGTAGTGTATTGGGCATCATTCGATTGTCATCGAGTACAATGCTGGACAATGTCAGATGTTCAGGGCTTGGAATCCGGAGAAAGTTGGCCACAGAGATCAAGTGGCCGGCCGGAACCAGTTTCGTGAATCGGCAAGTGTATGTATTGACCGGAGCTGAGATAATTGGATGCGGTAACTCTTTGAGTTTTTATAAGTAAGCTGGCAAATAGGCGTACGGCTCGCTTGAGAGAAAGGAGATACCGTAGTACACCTACTAGCAATATCCAGAATGAGTACTTTGTCTTCCGTGATCCTGATCTTGAAGAGACATTTGATGCTTTAAGACGAGATTCTACCTAATCAGCCGTTTTGTTTAAACAAAAGCCATGAATTGGTTTTAGGGGATACAACTCGGTATTTGATTGAGCATACAACTTTTACATTAGGGCATCGTTCAAGCTGTACGTTTGAATACATACATAGACATTATCACGTCCTTCTCCTTTTTTCAAATGTTGAAGTAGGCATTAATGGTAAGGGACGATGAACACGAGGATGTTACAGCCTATCCAATTATTTCTTTTTGCTTGTCTTACAAGGTAGACAAAGCCTAAGGTCGTAAGGCCCAAAGGCTATGTTTAGCTTATTGGTGGTCGTAAACAGAATCAAAATAGTGAATGGTTGCTAACAGGATCGCCTATTAATTCCTAATTTTTCGGCTTTGACGGTCTTAGTGAGAAAAGTAGCAGCTGGTACATTCTTTGTTTTTTTTCTTTTCTCCTAGACCAGCATGTAAGAGTGCAAAATCAGACAAACAGCATTCGCAATCAAGTAATGAACTCCATTTCTTACTTTACTTTGAAGTTATATGCCTATAATCTTATACAATACTTTACTTCAAGCTATTTCTATATATGCCGATGACTTAGGAGGTTCTAATCTATGCATATGCAGAGAAGTCCAACCTTACATAGCCGGAATTCAAACTCTGTCTAGAGGGACGCACCTCACCGTAGTACGTTACACAGAAATGGCTAACGTACTCGTACTGCAGCGTCATCTCGTGCGTGGCCGGCCTAACAGTTCCTTCTCTTTGAACATGGATTTATATTGCTGCGTGCTTACACCTCGCTTATTGTCACTATAGGCATCAGTTGAAGCTAAAAAGATCCATGTGTGCAATTAGCATATCCATGACTTTATAATTCAGGGTATATGCGCCCACTCACGCCACGCGCGGGAACGTGTGCTTTTCTGTAGTTATTTCCCTCCACATCGGTTGAGATTGTATCTCAGAACATTATAATTTATCAAAGATCACTATTAGAGCCTAAGGTTTTCGATAAGTATTAAATATCCGGGAGATACATTTTAATTTTATCTGATGTTAAATAGTTGGCACAGGCAGGGGTGAGAAAATATACAATCGAAAACAAATAGCAATCGATTTGCCTCTTCGCAAGAGACATAAATGTTACTGTGCATTAAAGGAGTTTCAGTCTAGTTTAAGTCTTACTATTCAATATATAATACTAGCTTTCGCCCGCGGCTCCGCCAACGTCAATGTCGATCCCCCGGGAATAGTACTTTTTTTCCGGGATAAAAGGTAGCCTATGTCCTTCTCCGCACTCCAGAGAACTTGTATGCAAAATTTCATGATGATCGGTTCAGTAGTTACGGCGTGAAAGCGTAACAAACAAACAAACAAATAAACAAACAAACAAACTCACTTTCGCATTTATAATATTAGTAAGGAGTAAGGATACTAGCTGTTGCCCGCGACTTCTGTCGCGCCAATTTCTGTAATTGATGCTTCGCTCCTATTGGTCGCAGCGTGATATTTTATAGCCTAAAACCTTCCTCAATTAATGGACTATCCAACAGAAAAATAATTTTCTAATTTGAATCATTAGTTCCTGAGAGCACGTTCAAACAAACGAACAAATTCTTAAGCCTGATATATTAGTATATATAAGTACTAGCCATCACCCCGGCTCCGCTTGCGTTAATGTCGTTGCCTGTGTAACAGCACTTTTGTCGGATGAAAAGTAGCCTATGTTCTTCTCCGTATTCCAGACTGTAAGTCATGATGAATGGTTCAGTAATTGAGCGTGGTAACGTAACAAACAAACAAATAAGTAAACACTTTTTGAATTTATAATATTAGTTCGGATAGGATACTTTTCGAGCATACTATTTCTAATGTATATTTCAAGTAGGTTATTTTAATTTTAGTTTGGTCTATTCATTGATTAACTAGTTTTTTAAAGTTATTGTTAATTATTGCTAAGCTAGTTTTATGGTCACTTCAACACTAGTCTATAGCTTACGTTAAATATCTTTTTAAATAACTATCTAATTTTTCTGAAAGTATAAGATACAAAAATAGATATTAAAAATAAAGATTGCCATATTCATAGTGAATTTAAACCATATAGAATATTGTCATAAAGCAACTTGCGACTCGCCTTTGTTGCATTTTATATGCATAGAAAACTCAAAGCACATTTGACTAAATTGCAAGAATTTCAATATATTTCTTGAAAACATTAAACATAATTTTATTTCTTGCAATGGAAATGCTGAGGAAACTGAAATTTACAAGCTTTTATGTAGTTTCCTGTCCCGATGTTTGTCTATAAACAAATCTTGCAAATTAAATTTGATCCACTTCCAGCCTACTGATTGAGCTGAAATTTTGCTTGGATGAATCGTATGACAATACTATATTATGGAAGCGTTGTGCTGGTCTGACGATGGAGTCGGAAGGTGGCCATAGGAACGCTTAATCTAAACAAGGTACACCAATCGTGTTTGGGCTTACTTGATTTGTCTTGGAAAGCACTTTACAGTGTGGATTCGTTAAAAATATCATTTTTGTGATAAGCTATCACAAAAATGATATTTTTGTATCACAAAAATGATATTTTTGCAAAAGAACTTGATAATTGTAGACGCAGTAACATGACGGGGACGTTTATAATACGAACTGTTTATTTATTTTGCCTTATTATAGATTCATAGAGTTCAGAATGAAATTCGACTCACTGTCTATTTTAGAAGTTTTCGTATTATTATCTATACTAATATTATAAATGCGAAAGTGTTTGTTTGTTTGTTACGCTTTCACGCCGTATCTACTGAACTGTTCATCATGAAATTTTGCATACAATTTGTCTGGAGTGCGGAGAAGGACATAGGCTACCTTTTATCCCGGGAAAAAGTACTATTCCCGAGGGATCGACAATAACGCGGGCGGAGCCGCGGGCGAAAGCTAGTAATGTATAAAAAGGGGTCATTCGCTTCCTATTTCGTCGGGATTGCCAACTACAGTTTCAGACTGGTCAGAAGCCCATTTTTAAGGCAAAATAAACAAATTTACATTATAATTTTAGTTAGGATTCTTCATTACTTCATTATTCGAGAGAAAGTTGAATAATAGTTTAAAAAACCGGCCATGTGCGAGTCGGACTCGCGCACGAAGGGTTCCGTACCGTTATCTATAAAAACGGCAAGAAAATCATGTCTGTTGTATGGGAGCCTCCTCTTAATATTAATTTTATTTTTTATTTATTTTTATAGTGAATATATACTAAATATTCTGTGTATATTTCAAGCGTCTACCTGTTGCCGTTATCTATATCGAGCAAAACGTTTGTTGTATTGGGAGCCCCCTTCATTATATTTTTTTATATTTGTTGTTATAGTGGCAAGAGAAATACATCATCTGTGAAATTTTCAACTATCTAACATCATAAGATGAAGCCTGGTGACGGACAGACAGACAGACAGCGGAGCCTATTAATAAATAGGGTCCCGTTTTTACCATTTGGGTACGGAACCCTAAAAAGACGGCACATCCGTAGTTGAAAAAACCTATCAACCACGTCCGTTATCGTGTGATTTACACCAAGGCGAAATACAGTAACGTAGATTACGTCCGAAGCGAATAAATGGTTCTATTGTAAAACGTGCGAATTTCTCACGTGCATTGTTCTATCTCGCTTAATTGTCGAGCTCTCATTGTGTGCTATCGCGATGGACGTCTCGGGTCCGCTCAAATGCTTAGAAATGTCGGCTTTCGAAAACTAAACGTTATTAATTAATACGTTTAGCTTTAGTCCGCAACTCCGTCTGCGTAGGATGAGTATGATATCCCTTCCTTGAAAAATCCTTATGGGGGTGAAAATCTTACCCACATTTTTTACCCCCTAAGGACTTCTTCCTCGCCTCGGTTCATCGCGTTCCATACCAAATCTCTAATCTTCATCTACAATAGTTCTGTGTTTAAGCATGAAAGGTTACAGACAGACGGTCACTTTTATAATATGGATTTATCATCATCTTGGACTCGTCAACTAATGAAAGGGGCCATAATATTGTTTGGAAAGTATTTGTTTTACGGCATTAGGCTTTCTACGCCTTTAAGCCCTTAATATTTTTCAAAAATATGTATTCATCATCATTATTAGGTCCTTTTTAGTCTCCACTACAGGAGCACGACCCTCTCTGTACTACTAATGATATATGTTATGTAACTATATATTACAACGAAATGATAGTCGAATTAATTTTGTTGATTTGACAGACCTAAGCAAATCTCACTACAACTGCACCATGACAGTTGATTTTAGTTATTCTATACATTGTTCATAAACACGGGCATTCATAACACCAAATTACACCGATTTCACATTATGAAGTCCACTAGAAACGATTTTTAAAACAATCCAAAACAAAGACCGTGCAATGTAAAATTCCAGCCAAGAACTCCGGAAAGTCGTGTGGTCATAGAGATGATCATTACTATGAAAATGCATCGAAAGAATCTCGCAAGGGACGTGGGTCATTCATTAGGGTTATCATTCCCTCAGGGCTCGGCCATTGGGATGTCTTTAGTAATTTCTATTCAAATGTGATCACTGCACACAGTCTGATTTTGCACTATCAAACCAATAGTGGAAGAGAATTTTCAAAGGTTTTTACTTGTAGGTACGTCTCTTTTTAGTTAATACATTCAGGTGTTACTTTGCGGAAGTCAAAGCTACATTTACTTTGAGACAATTTATTAACTTTACGTGCTTCCGCCACCAGTTAGTTCATGCAAACTATTGCTGGCCAGCGCCCATCCACTACTGCTAGTCCCTTTATATAGGGTAAAAGTAAACGTCTCTTTTTGCATAATGATCAAGTCGGAACGCCTGGCTGGAGTACCTTCGGCTAGCGTACAAACGCTAGCGGTGGCATTTTTCACATTTGGAATTTATCACTCGAAGCTTTATGTATGATAGACTCCTAGCGTTCTGATTGCTAATCATGATAGCCTCTTAGTGGATGTTTAACGTGTATTTGTTTCAACTTAAGGCACTGTGCATCATAAGAATACCGTAAAACGTCTATGTTTTTGTCGCGCAGTTTGTCTTATTTTTCATGGAATACTATCATGAAAAAATATATAGTACAGTTCAAAGATCAAAATAAATGGTTAAATCAACTTTTTTACGTCTATAAAAAGTATAACTAAATGACCCAGATGGATACCTAAAAAAATACAATAGTTGGTTATAATTTATTGAATTATTAAATTAAAAGTAAAAATTAACACGGAAATGGCAGACACGGGTTTGAAGTGAGTCTAGTGACAGGCCAACCGGTATCGCCACTTTCAACCGCTACAAACGGTTAAGGGATACAGCGCCCTGCATTCATGTAACTAATCTTGAACACATAATGAATATAAAATTCCCCGACATAGCTTCACACTATCTTACTTTCGTGAAACCAGTTCCATTGGAGCGGCTCCATAAAATTAATAAGGTCGGCAGAACCTCGTAAATTTATACAGCACTCGATTACCATAGGCCGGCCGTTTAACGGTCGCCATGTTGGACCTTCAGTAATGTGCTAGAGGAATTTTGTATGTTTTTTAATTGCCTTGCTTCCACGCGACACGCTTTCTTTGTTTTCAAGTTGTTGTACTTTTACCCGACTGACCTACCCAGAAAGAGGGTAATGTTTTTCGCGCATATGTATGTATGTCTGTTCCATTCATCATCATCATCAGGTCTTTTTAGGCTCCACTACAGGAGCACGACCCCTTTCTGTACTACTAGAGCCGTACTTGGCCAAAGTAGCTAGAGGACTTGGCCTACACTCTCCACGCTGGCCAGACGGTTGGAAAGGTCTCACAGATGTTTATAAGCTTTGCTTGTATTTCCTAAGTCGCCGTCTACGACATCCACGGGAGGACTTGGAGTGGTCGTATTCTACTCTGCCGGATACCACACGGCCTACACGGTCTGTTCCGTAGTTGTCTCCTATAGCCTAAACGGTTTGACCGATTTCGAATTATGATGTATCATTATATACGTATTCTTCCCCGGAGTGTCATAGGATATGGTGACGTTAGCAAAAAATATATATGTATATAGCGGACGTAAACTGTGTGGCTCAATAATATATCATAATGAATAAAAGCTGTTTTGCATTTATATAATAGTAGCAGTGTATAAATTCTATAACTTAAAATTAATAATAGTATACATATAACTGCTATTACTTATATAAATGCAGGTGCAGTTGACGTGTGAAAAAAAAACAGGTAGTGAAAATTTCTGTTGGTTCTCTTACTGTGTACACAAGACATGACATGAGATTAACAAAATAGCAGTTTTTTAAAGTATATTCTCGATTCAAATTACTGTCCTCGCCTTAAATATAATGTCCCTTGCATCGAGATATTATGTATACTGTTGACAGAACATAATATCAATTTGCTTCCTTGTGACACAATCTACTGTTTCTAAGTAAGTTATCTAAAATAATAGCGAAATTTTGATTTTAACTCAATTCTGTCTGTGAAATGTGTCGCGTGCTCTTTGCTCTTCTCCTCAATATGTCGTGTCGTCTAACAACTCCGCTTATCTGCATTAAAGCAGGAAGTTGATTTTATATTTATTCAGTGGGCACGGTCGGTGGCTTGTAAATATTGACATTTTGATTAGGTTATGAAATTGTGTCACATATTTTTGTTGAGGTACGAAGAGGTTGCTTAACAGCTAACAAACAAGCATAAGTAAAACGTATCTATTTTTTTTTGTAATAGTACCGGTCATTTTCAGAGATCGGATTAAGCTCAGAAGTTGACTGTTATGGAAAGCACTTTTTATAGAAAGAAGAAGAAATACTTTTTTTAAACAATATGCATGCCTTGGCAATGGCTACACATTTGAACCGTTTGTGGTGGTGACTATGGGTCCGTGGGGTCCTTTAGTTCATAAATTATTCAAAATCATAAACAAGCGACTGGTCGAGTTATCTGGTGATAGAAGGGCTGGAATTTTTTTTGCACAACGCCATCTAACGTGGCAATGCGGCCAGTGTTTTAGGCACTTACCGCAAGGCAACGATCTGCGTGACACATTTTATTTATAGATACAGTTACACTTAGTTCTACTTGTTAGTTAGTGTTATATTGTTAAAGTTGTACTTAATATCTAAATAAATATCTCTTATGTATAAAATTTTATAAATTAAAAAATAAATATTGTGTATGGAGTAAAATGTAATAAACCCATGGCACACATATAATAGTTGCTCCGTTACAACTCAAGGGTTTTTCTCTCATTTTACTATCAGTGATTTTTTTACTATGTAGAAACAATCTACGTTTTATGTAGTGACAAAAAGGGCTTAATAAAACTCGGAGAATTATTTTGTAAGGAAAGGCTAGTGATATGAAAAATTTTATGCCGCTCCGATAATATACATACTTGCCAAACATCTTTAGGTAAATATGCATCCGATTATCTGATCTTGTCATATATAATACACTTCTAACTTGATTTAAGTACTTTCACAAGCATTAAGTAAGTTAACTTTCAGAACAGTTTCCTCACTACATGAGTTACATAACTTCTCCCATAGATTAGACTAATATCAATTATATTAGACGGACATGTCTCATGCACTATGATTTTGTACAATTCGTATTGGTTTTTTCGATAGACAATAATATACTTAAATACATTTTATTTATTGTTACCCAGCAATTGCATAATTGTCTGAGCAATACCCGTAGCTGCGTTGTTACTACATGTACCATGCTTACCCGCGTTGCTGGAAGATTTTGCCGGCAGTATTTGAGGAAACTAGAGATCATAAAATGTGGGATTCATGGCAAAATTAATTACCTACTATAGATGGCAAGAGCTTTATTTTGACGTGTTATATTTTGCATTCACAATGCTATTTTGATAGTCGTACATAGACTTAGGGTCGCAGGTTTAAATCCCGTTCGCTTGAAATTGTTTCACCATATTTTATTTCTTAATTTAATGATGACAAGAGCTCTTTGCTTTTTCTTTTTCTTAACGTAAATTATTGTTGCTGTCTATGTAATTGTATGGACGATGATAATAAATTACTAAAAGACCACAAAACCGGAGATGACCACCAAGAAGGCAGTGTGCATGTCCTTTGTGTAAAACCAGAAGTAGATTATCATGTACATGATACAAAATACATCATGTACGTCTGTTCCATAAATAACATTGCATTCGGTTTCGATTTCGTTGCATTGTTTCTGAACATAAATCAATGTGTCACAATCAATTATAAATGAGTTATGTAAGCTGAATAATCTATTGGTTGTGTCATACCTCCACGTGGTTTTGATTTACTGTGTTTGATTGGGAAATATGGTTGGGGTAATATGTTTGTGATTAAGCAAATTTAAGTATGTTATTATGTACTTTTGGTATATGAAATAGTATGTGTGTACTTCATGTTGCAATTTATGACGTTGACACGTAAATTGTTGTTCATTATCATCATTACTAGCTCCGTGATGACATCATTATTTGACTAGTGGCGCAGCGGTCAACACGCCAGCCTGCGACACGGAGTGACCGGGTTCGATCCCCGGCCAGGTCAAGATGGAAAATGATCTTTTTCAGATTGGCCTGGGTCTTGGATGTTTATCTATGTATTTGTTATAAAATATAGTATCGTTGAATTAGTATACCATAACACAAGTCTCGAACTTACTTTGGGGCTAGCTCAATCTGTGTGATTTGTCTGTATATATTTATTTATTTATTACATCCGTAAGAAGTCCACAGCTGGACATAGGCATCTCCAAAGGATTATTCATACTAACCACGCTTAAGAGACGGGTTGACGAGCGTATTTTCTTGGCTTCTTGTGCTTCCAACGTTGCTGCTCGTTGGAAGCAATTTAAAGCTGGGGAAGGATAAGAATTTGTAGGATTTAGGAAGGATGAAGGTATTGGCATATTACTCACTCGTAAATATGAGCAAAAAGCGAGTAGCATTTTATTAACTAGGTACAAGAATAAAGAGAGAGAATCTTGTAGTTCTTAGTTCTTTAAATATATCCTTACTAATATTATAAATGCGAAAGTGAGTTTGTTTGTTTGTTTGTTACGCTTTTACGCCGTAACTACTGATCATCATGAAATTTTGCATACAAGTTCTTTGGAGTACGGAGAAGGACATAGGATACCTTTTATCCCGGGAAAAAGTACTATTCTCGAGGGATCGACATTGACACGGGCGGAGCCGCGGGCAAAAGCTAGTTAAATATAAAAGTTGTGATGGAACAAACATCAAAAATACATACAACCGAATTGAAGAACCTCCCTCTTTCTTAGAAGGTTGTTAAAAACAGCGACTCAAAACACCATTATAAAAGATACACATTCATAAGGGTTACACATTAAATCTGTTACATAATTATTCCTGAACACTTATTTGGGTGTTTTAAACCTGTTTTGCTCTTAACACTCATAAAATTGTAACCGATATAATGTTTTTGTAACCAACCTGTTAGAAAACTGTTTTTACTTTTTTCGTACATTTTTCTATGTACGCGTACACACAGTTCGTATCCATAAAGACATTTTTCAGGCAAGTGTGCGTGAGCTATCGCCCTATGCCAATGTAAACCTTATTGGCTAACAGTTATTAACACATAAGAACCGATATTTTTGAAAACAGATTGAAAGTATTACATTTTTTCAAGTTTTACTTTTAAAACAGAAATAAAAACAGTGTTCAAAACACTCTATTCTAATACCGGTAAAGTCCCTAGTTAAAAACGTATCACTTTAAATAAATATTTCCAGTCCAATCACGCCCAACGACAAATGTAAATAAGTGTTAAGCCGTGACAGCTATCAATACAGTAATCCCATCATATTGATGTAATCCGGACTGCGATCTGATAGGCTGATAGGACAGCACGCGTCGGATCATAGTGTAAGTATGGACACCTATTCAATTGGATAAAAATATTAACTTTGTATGGAAGGAAGTTATAAAACGTGTGGTATTTGGAAATCGTGAAATTTGCTTTTATTCTTTGGTTTTCGGCTGCATTGTTTGTAATATTTTTCTAAGCATATACTTTGCATACATTCAGTTATTTGGTCTTCATTTATTTCGATGACTGAATATTCCTCCTACTTGTAGAGAAGTCACGCTAGCCACTCTACAGTCATATCATTGAAAGACAGTCCTAATTACACAAATGCAACTAATTAGATATTACATAATGAAACATATGACGTTCAAAAAGCGATACATGTATCTTATTTTGAATAAAAATATTCATTTTCATTAATTATAGTTAATTAAAAAAGAAATGTACATTTTCAAAAATCATAACTACTAAAAGACATCTAGGAATTATCGTAGGAGACATTGAAAGTTAACCTTTACGTTCAAAAGTTTAGACAGAAATTAAAAAATAGACCTCATATAAGAATGATAGCATAGACAAAATTATCACGTACGAACTATCACGTACTGTTTTATTATTAAGGTTCTTTTTGTCTGCTTATTTATTGTTTGTGTGTTTCTGAAGGTACAATAAATCGTTTATCTATCTATCTAAAAAGGGAAGCTTATACCCAGCAGTGGAAGCTTAAACACATCAGCTTGTCCAAAACCACACTACTTAAATCAGAAATAGGAGTCCAGAAATAAACAAAAAAAGGTTCTGCAAAAACACAAAGAATATTATTGTGTATTCATGTCCCACGAGAAACTAAACATAAACTAAGTTGTAGTCACAGCCAACTACACTGATCAATATGTATGACACGTAGACTATAAAAACTTTAATCGTCATGATAACCCTTTTAACGTAAAAACTATTAAAAAAGTAGCTAGGGGATGGCTTGTTTATACAATTATCCGGTTAAACAACTGCCCTTCTTAGTACCTTCAAGGTGTGTTGGCAGATGACTATAGCACGCGTCAGTGACTCGCCCTTTTTCCAATTTTCTACACCTGACGTCTATTCTTGAGATAATTATATGAATACTGGGAGTTGCAATTTCATTAACGAAGGCAATGTCATTAGAATTAATGACGGTTAGTATCTTGTAATTAGAAATTAGTTTTTAAGCTTGCTGACGATGAAATTATTATTCCAAGTCCTCTGACTGCTCTGGCCAAGTATGGCTCTAGTAGTACAGAGAGGGTCGTGCTCCTGTAGTGGAGACTAAACAAGACCTGATGATGATGATGATAATGACGATGAAGGTCAACCAAAAAGTAAGAAATGAATATGAGAAAAATATTTTAAGGAAGGAACAAAAGACAAGTGAATTTCAAACACAATTTGTAAATTGTTAATGAATAAAGAAATTAACTTGAATTGAATGATAATAGATGGATATTTTGATTTATGATAAAGATAAACCGAAAAATGTAACCATTAAATACAATTTAGTACGTTGTAAAATAAATAAATATATAGCGACATATTACACATATTGAGCTAGGCCTACAGTAAGTTGTGAACTTGTGTCGTAGGATACTAATTCAACGATACTATATTTTATCATGGATACTTATATAGATGAACATTCAAGACCCAGGTCAATCTGAAAAAGATTACTTTCCATCATGACCTGACCGGGGATCGAATCCAGGCACCCTCGTGTCGCAGGCTGGCGTGTTGACCACTGTGCCACTGAGCTCACCACGGAGCATGTGGAGACATTTTATAGACTAACAGTAACTAAAACGTGTAGCAAGTGGCCATAATCATGTAACCAACTACGCCGTACACATGTGGCTGTGACCCAATATTGTATAAATTGCTATAAAATAGCCATCGGTATTCCCGGCAAGTACTGTACGTGATGTGAATAGGCCTCCAAATACTCTATTGATTGTTGATTGTAATGTCAAGGGTATTGAGGTGAATAATTGGGCAAGATTCGAGTAGGTACGTATTATTCAATGAAATTACTCGTAAGTATTAGATACTCGTATATCTTATGCGCTGTTTTTATTGTAATAAAACGTCTGTCAGTCTAAGAAGATTAATTTTTAATAATATTATTCATGTAAAAAGCTGTGATTTTTTTATTAGGTAACGCTAACAGCCTCCGTGGTCCAGTGGTTAAGGCGTTTGCCTGTTGACCCGGGGGTCGTGGGTTCGATTCCCACCGGAAGCATACTTCGTTTAGTTGTTTCCAGTTTGGTTAGGACATTGCAGGCTTGAATCGCCTGATTGTCTTATAATAAAAATGATTCCGTGCTTCGGAAGGCACGTTAAGCCGGTGGTCCCGGCTGCCATCTGGTAGTCGTTAAAGGAACCACGTCAGAGGCCGAGAGGCGGTTCCGAAGAATTTTGACACCAGGGTGTGCATGGTCGATTGACCGTGACACCTACTCGAAATGATGATGATGATTAGGTTACGCTGTCTCACTTTTCGGCAAAGGCCAAAGCAAATGACGCATAACATAACCATTGGTCTCTATTAGGTGCGAGTTTCTATCATAAATGCCGTAAAATCATCATCCCACCTTGTCTTTGAGCGGCCTAGCTTTCTTCGCCAACCTGCGAAGTTTACGTTTTCAAACTTCTGATATCAACTTTTCTCAAAATACTTTTGATTTTGCAGGAAATGTTAGTACTTTTGTCTTTAGGTTTCCTGGTACGACATCCTTGAGAGTCAAACTGGTTCTATACTAGGCAAACAAAGAAAACTGCACAGCATACACAGCCAAGGGTTGAACTTGTAGGTTTTATGATGATTGTTATCTACTAGTAATTTATTTATTACTGGGTTAAATTTATGTACGTACATTTAAAGATTTATTGCTAATAGTATGAAAAGCTGAAAAAGTGGTGCCCTCAATGATACTATGCGAAAGTTAAAGTTATTAACTTCTTGTGAGGAAGAATGTCTTTAATTAAATAATCTTTTAAAAAGATAATTGCAGATAGTTTCCAATATAAAAAGAGGACAGAGCTAAATCCCTATAAATAAAGTATCTTAATTTATCTATTTAAGCCGCCAAGAATGACCCTTGATTCTAGAAAGTTCATTGTCCCGGTGGACAAAAGAATTAAAGCAAGTGTTTCATCACTTAATCATAACTACATAGTATAAAACAAAGTCGCTTCCCTCTGTCTGTCCGTATTTATGCTTAAATATTAAAAACTACTCAACAGATTTTGATGCGGTTTCTTCAATTGATATAATGATTCAAGAGGACGGTTTATATGTATAATTTGATATATAAAAAGTTAAATGAAAATGGTAGTTTAGGCCAAAGTAGGAATAAAGTGTACACAAAATTTTGTGGATCATTTTGAATTATGACCATCTCATATTATTTTAGAAGAACCTACGAGTATTTATTACGTGTAAAATATGGTAGGCAAACTGTGCTGGACTTAATTCCTTATTTCTAGATGACAAAGTTATCGTTGTATATCGTCCGCTCTAAGAGGCTTCAGAGCTGATTCTAATTTCAACTTAATACCTCCACAAGTTCATGGGAATAATGGTCAGACGGACATAAAAGTATCGTCATCATCATCATCATAAGGTCTTTTTAGTCTCCACTGCAGGAGCATGACCCTCTCTGTACTACCGGACTACCGGCCGGAGCATACAGAGGATTTAGCCTACACTCTCGCTGGCCAGACGGGTTGGAGAGGTCTCATTGATGTTCATAAGCTTTGTTTAGCTTGTATTTCCTAAGTCGCCTCTTACGACCTCCATGGGAAGACTAGGAGTAGTCCTATTCTACTCTGCCGGAAACCACACGGCAAAGTATCCTATAGCGATTCTTTACCTTTTGTAGTTAAAATTCCTAAATCAAATAAATAATATTAGCATGAATATATTTAGAACTAGCTGTTACCCGCGACTTCGTCCGCGGCTATTTCTGTTATTATGATTACTATGCTATGACTAGCTCCGTGGCGCAGCGGTCATCACGCCAGCCTGCGACACGGAGTGACCGGGTTCGATCCCCGGCCAGGTCAAGATGGAAAATGATCTTTTTCAGATTGACCTGGGTCTTGGATGTGTATCTATACATGTATTTGTTATAAAATATAGTATCGTTGAGTTAGTATCCCATAACACAAGTCTCGAACTTACTTTGGGGCTAGCTCAATCTGTGTGATTTGTCCTTATATATTTATTTATATTTATTATTATTTACTCTTAATTCGTTTTTTATTAGTATAGATGAATAATTTTCCTTCGTTTTCAAAACATTTTTTATTGATGCGTCGCTCCTATTGGTCGCAGCGTGATGTTTTATAGCCTAAAGCCTTCCTCAATAAATGGACTATCCAACATAAAAATAATTTTCCAATTTGAACCAGTAGTTCCTGAGATTAGCGCGTTCAAACAAACAAACAAACAAACTCTTCAGCTTTATAATATTAGTATAGATATAGATTATAGGCTCGCTTGCTTTTGAAAGGGATCAAATTCTTCACGTTGTTCATAATTTCTATAAAGTTGTATTAATATCTCACACATTATTGTCGTGTCAAGGGTACTGCTGAACATTGGTCGTGACTCGGCGTGACCCCGAGCAACGCGGGTTCAAAGCGATTTGTTAGGTGTTGGCGCGAGGTACCGTAACACACAATCCAATGCACTTTTTGGTATTTCTATATCTGTTTATTGCATTTTGTTTGTTGATATATCATTACCGCTTCGCTGATTTTAGAATATTTTTTTTATGATTTTACAATTTATTTTGAATACAAATTGGCCACTCACGTGCTATCCGGGATGGCTGACATAGGATCGGGACCTACCGCCGCGCGTCCCGCACTCGCCTTGAAAATGGGCTCCGCAGCACGTGAATGACCCGTTTTTATTCATAAATAAATAATAAATAAATACGGACAAATCACACAGATTGAGCTAGCCCCAAGGTAAGTTCGAGACTTGTGTTATGGGATACTAACTCAACGATACTATATTTTATAACAAATACATATATAGATAAACATCCAAGATCCAGGCCAATCTGAAAAAGATCATTTTCCATCTTGACCTGGCCGGGGATCGAACCCGGGCGCTCCGTGTCACAGGCTGGCGTGTTAACCACTGCGCCACGGAGCTGTCTTTCATCATTCACAATGTCTTTATCTCACGTTGTTTTAAATGATATAATTTATATACTCAAATTGTTTTTAAATAGCAGTACAATGCTCGATATATTATTTTATTAATAATTAAAAATATGTGATGAAAAAGAACTCGGCCACAGGTAGGATTCGAACCACGACCCTTAACTTTACGCCCTAAGTGTAATACCATTACACCACCGTGACTTCGAATCACCGCGTCGAATTCTCTCATCACATATTACCCCGTAGGGTATACGCATTTCTAGCATGCGTACTTCTTCAATACTACCCACTATTTTAGTAGTATGGTATTCTACTTCATTCATATCCGATGAAAAGAAAGTTGATTAAATCGAAAAAGCTTTATACTTACTAAAATTTTTTTTTTTAATAGGTAAAATATATTTATTAATTAAATTGTTTTTAAATAGCATTACAATGTTCGATTTATTATTAAAATTGACCTACCTACCTACTACCTGTGGCCGAGTTCTTTTTCATCACATATTTTCAATTATATTGATATAATTTACAATTTATTAAATCTTTTTCAAATGCACTTCACTAACATAAATTTATATTTATTTATATTATATTTATTTATTTACGTTTTTACTTTAAAAGTTAAAATATTCTGGGGGTTAAAGTGCCACCTAGATTTAAAATTTCTCTTTCTACCCAAAGGTTGGCTGGAAGAACTAGAAATTTATTTTGCCGGCAGCGTGGCTCTACCACGACTAAAATAATATATTATTATTTGAATATTTTATTATAATAATATTTTATTATTATAATATTATAAATGCGAACTACTGAACCGATCATCATGAAATTTCGCATACAAGATCTCTGGAGTACGGAGAAGGATATAGGCTACCTTTTATCCCGGGAAAAAGTATTCCCGGGGGATCGACTTGACGGGGGCGGAGCCGCGAGCAAAACTAGTATTTCATATATTTGTCGCCATTTCTGTTCGCTTAGTAAGCAGCATGCATAACTTAGCAGCAGTGAATAGCTGCGCAGACGGTTTCTATAGGTCTCGAGCTCGATATTAACTCATTTAATACCTAAGCTATTTGCTTGGAGGTAAATTCTTAAGTAAGTAATATAGAGGAGATTTTTGGGGAGCACAAAATAATAATAGGGTTATTACGGAGTATATTAATAAATATAATAAATAAATATATACGGACAAATCACACAGATTGAGCTAGCCCCAAGGTAAGTTCGAGACTTGTGTTAACGGATACTAACTCAACTATACTATATCTTACAACAAATACATATGTAAATAAACATCCAAGACCCAGGCCAATCTGAAAAAGATCACTTTCCATCTTGACCTGGCCGGGGATCGAACCTGGGCACTCCGTGTCGCAGTGTTAACCACTGCGCCACGCCACGGCTGTATATAGGCGAGGCTCAAGCGGTAGCAGCTACGAAAGTACCTTGGACAACAACCAGTGACATCTCACATCGCTTATACATCTTTTAAGCCTAACTGTACACATTATAGGTTATATAAATACCGTGTGTACGGGTGAGGAGCACTGGAGTAACTGTGACACAGGCTTGGCCTTCTTCAGGCTCCAGTCTCCATAAATCTTTAGTATTAAGCGTATAATAAAAAACCTTCTGTATTTTATGTTTCTGTTTTAGATTAATGGAGAGAAATAAATATATTTTTATCTTATCTTTTTATAAATAGGTTTATAATACCTACAATTGAATCCTAACGAATATTATAAATACGAAAGTGAGAGACTGAACAGATCATCATGAAATTTTGCATACACGTTATCTGGGGTACGGAGAAGGACATAAGGTACATTTTATCCCGGGAAAAAGTTCCCGAGGGATCGACATTGACGCGGGCGGAGCCGCGGGCGAAACCTAGTTGACTATAAATGCAATCTCGCCACTCTTATACAGTTGGAAAGCAGAGCTATCGATAATCTTGGTGCATAGGGCATACTACCCAGATGCATACATTAACTATATAATAACATTTGTCGCTATTTCCGTCCGTTCTCTCTGGCGGCTTGCATAACTTAGGAGCGGTGAATAGAAGCGGTGCTACTGACGGTTCTATAGCTCTCAATATTAACAGATTTAATACCTAAGATTTTCTCGGATGTAAATTCGTACGGTATAGCTCTATATTTGGTTATGTTGATTAAATTATACAGGGCTACTTTTTTATTTATTTAAATAACTGTCCCACTGCTGGGCAAAGGTCTCTCCCATCTCCTTCCATTTATCTCGATCCTAAGCCATATCTGACCAGTCATGCTGAGAGGCGTCGAAATCATCACGCTATATTTTCCTTGGCCTGCCCCTACGACGACGACCATCCTTAGGTATCCAAGAAGTCACTTTATTGGCCCATTTGTCTGGCAAAATTCTACTGATATGACCCGCCCAGTCCCACTTCGTCTTGGCAGCTTAGTGTCCCACATCGGCGATATCTGTCATTGAGCGAAGTGTAATAATCGGGACACTTGAAAAACAATAATAATCTCACAGGACAAGATTGCTAACATCATAAACAACAATGTTTGTTCTACGACTTTTGATAATTTGTTAGACTTTACTTTCATACAAAAATAAATATTAATTTAGTTTTTCGGGTGAATGTTAATTTTAATTTATTAATCATAAAACATTTTTTTTTAAATTAAAATGTGCTTTCCATAATTACCAACTTCTGCTAGAATATCCGATATCTGGTAATAATTCTAAGATAACGCGCGCGCGAGTGTCGCGTCGTTTACATAGACTTACAAATATCACATGCGACAGGACATAAAAAACTTGAAAAATATTTTTTATTTAATTATTATTTGAACAAACTATTATTTATTATGTTACAAATGACACATAACCCTGTATATTATAAATTAAAATTAATTAAATTTAGAAGGTGAATTTTTTTTAAAGATTCATGAGACCACTGCACTGTATAAAGTGAAGAGATGTGTTTCTACCGTGGTCATTATTGACAATAAATTGTAGGATACGAACCTAAAGATTATATTTTATAGTAGCCATTTATACATATAGATAAACATATAGCCAGTGTGAATGGGAATAATGTTCAGGATCAACCTCGTCGAACGTACTGTGTCAGATTGCAGACGTTCTTTATAATAGAGCTGTTAGAAGTAGCCGAAACCGTAGAGCATGTATGAGGAGAGCAATGAGTGTAGACGAAGCTAGAGATATATTTCAGGATCGTAGCAAGTAGAGATCCATAATCTCTGCCTACCGCCATGGGAAACAGGCGTGATAATATGTATGTAGATAAACATCCAAGACCTAGGCCAATATGAAAAAAATCGTCTTGCATCATGATCTGACCGGGGATCAAACCCGGGACCAAGGCAAGGCACTTGCTGTACCACTGAGCCACTTACGTCGCCAGAGTCATCATTCAAGCTATGTCAGATGCCTTTAGTTTGAAAATCCTGACACCAATGTTGGCCACTTGCACACACGAAAACAAAATAATTCAAACAGAAAAATAGCGACTAAATGCTTAAAATTATTGTTTTCGAAATGAACGCACCCATATTTAACAGACAAAATTATTACTCACCGCATATTCTGATTGTAATTTATTTATCTGGAAATTCTGCTTCAACAGCCTCCGATTCCACAAATCTTAAATTATTCAGATTATTCTCGCAACGAATTTATTTTCAGGTGGCGATATAAAGTTGCTTATTTACTTAAAGATAAGCCGAATGAATATTAATATAAACTGGTACGGTAAAGGATTTGGGATAGAAAATGTCGAAACAGAGTTGTTTACTTACGAAATTGTTAGTAACTCTATTTTATATTAATTAATATGATCTTGTTTTCAATTAGGAGAAAGGACTGTGTTCATTTTGTTTTCTCAAAAAAATATATTAGTATCGCACCGAATCTCACGCTCTCACGGCAAATGTCAAGTATTTTATTTATTTTTAATTTTCCACCTCAAATCCCAATCTTCGTGACACTTCTAGACAAAAGGCCACGTTTTGTATGTGACATGTCTAAAAGGAAAACGAGAGTCGGAAATAATAAATAATGCCTCAATTACTAATCAGATCATCATGAAATTTTGCATACGTCTTGTCTAAGATACAATTGATACAAAGAAGGACTCTTATGACCCTGAAAAAAAACGCGGGGCAAAGATATAAATGACAGATATACATGGTCATATCACAGAAATTGAGCTAGCCCCACAGTAAGTTGTGAACTTGTGTCGTAGGATACTAACTTAACGATACTAAATTTTATAATAGATAAACATCCAAGACTTAGGTTAATCTGAGAAAGATCGTTGTCCATCTTGACCAGACCGGGGATCGAACACGGGAACCCTCGTGTCGCAGGCTGGCGTGTTAACCACTGTGCCCTGGAGCCCACAAAGTTAGTTTATTATAATCCCCAAGCCTACGCCCTTTTCCTTTATTGGTTCTTACGATCTGCGCGGGAGTAACAATACGGGCATACTCAAACAATTTCTTGTATAAACTAAATTCTATAAGTACAAAGTAGAATCCCGTTAAAGTTTTCATAATAGGAGATATCATATATCACCACAACCTCACAAACCGCTCGTCATATTGTTCTAACTGCACCGGAAGTGCGCTCACTGCGTCTGGAGGGTCTGATGACGTCACGTGGCTTCCGGTTCCGCATGGGGTGAAATCATAATAGCTCTAGTGCACAAAATATAGTTACTTCAAATGTGACAACATTTTTATAGGTAGGACAAAAGTAAGGTCATCTGTTTTTTTTTTAAACAGATTAATTAATAATTGGTTGAAATGACGGCTTATACCGTACTTATCCCCCGAATTCTCATCCCATGAATATTAAAAATTATTTTTTTCCTCCCTCATGCTATGAAATTACATATTATTAAATCGTTTATCATATCACTGTTCAGAGAAATATTGTATGAAATCTGTAATTGGTAGACAACGTGATTTTAATCATAGTAAATATGACTTACTTACTTGACTTATTTGCCTATGTCCCCTGGGTGGGCCACTACAGTGCTTCTCTATCTCGTTCTGTCGTGAGCAACGTGCTTTACTTCGGGCCAAGACAGCCCGATTGTGTTCACAAAAAATCATAGTAAATATAGTAATTGTTTATTTTAATTTGGGTAGAGATAATTTTAGCTTAGGTTAATCACTAATAAAACCCCTTTTTTACACAGATACAAATTGATAATATTTATCATCTCACGAAACGTTTTTAATAATAAGTCAAAAGTGCATTCGGTCATATTTCTGTAACTCATTGTTTTATGTTGGGTGAACGACATAATAGTATGCACAGTTAGCGGTATTTGTTTGGTTTCAAATAAAAGGCTTACATTAGCCAATTAGCGCCACTCAACATTTTTTTTACCATCAAATTAACCACAGCGACAGCGCAACAATAACTACTTGAAGACTTTGTTTAACAAACAAAAAACTTAAAAAATATTAAATTAAAAATTTTTGATGTTGCTTTATCAACTCAATGTAGTTAGCAATACGGTGTAAGATAGCTCGCGTTAGAACGCAGCACCTTTTAGTTTAGATACCTACCGCAAGCCAATTTTATACTTAAAGCTCTGAACAAACGATTCATAATTCTTTGAAGTCGGTAAACACATATGATCAAACGCGCGTCGTGGCTACCGGATTTGTACGGTTTTCCCTTTCGAAGGGGTCGCCGCGCGTAGGTATGTCTTCGATATCGGCAAGGGGAGTGAGACAGGCCTGGTACTACTACTTCTAGACATTACTCGAAGTCTTTTAAACGTATGTCAGTACTTGAATGCATTCTGCGTGGCGACCCTGATTTGTAACTTACACATTGACGTTCGCACATGTTGTTTCGTTGGTTTCTCTGTTGGATGGAAGAAAAAAAATCATTTTTGAATATTCTTTCTCGGATACAACTGAGAAATACCTACGTCGCGTTGTGAACGTCGCGCATATCAGCAATGTTCATTAGAAGATCGCTGCCAGCGCGGTCCCATCGCAATATGCAAATGGCGGCTTTGTGCCAGGCGTGTTTCCTGTCGACGATTTCCTCATGGCCGGTCATTTTAGTTTTAGGCTACGTTTCTACTAAGATGGATTATGAAGCAAAGAGGTGCTAAGATACACACGAAAGCACTAAAGACTAAATGCTATGGAAACGCAACCCAATGCTTGCATACTAATCATTCCTTGTGACGATATTCAATAGTCAAATATTTTATTGTAAGATATCCTTATCCTTACTTTATTACTAATATTATAAATGCGAAAGTGAGTTTGTTTGTTTGTTTGTTACGCTTTCACGCCGTAACTACTAAACCGATCATCATGAAATTTTGCATACAAGTTCTCTGGAGTACGGAGAAGGACATAGGCTACCTTTTATCCCGGGAAATAGTACTATTCCCGAGGGATCGACATGGACGCGGGCGGAGCCGCGGGCGAAAGCTAGTTTTAAATATAATTTGGTGAACTTTAAAATTATGATTGTAGACGTCAATAACTTACAGCTAAGTTTACGACGCGCGTTTGGCCATGACTGCACTTGTGTTCACGTTTGTGTTCACTGACTGCACTTCAGTAGCGACGCTTTCAAAGCTGAGTGCAGAAGAAGCGGCAACAAACTGCACTGCGCATTTTCTCCAACTGACGTCAACTTACAATCTATGACATACTTAGAACTAAAAGTGTGGACTTAAGCTTATACGAGGGGGGGTCAAAAAGTTCGCGGAACGGAGGGGAAGGGAGGTGAAATAAAATACTGTACTATTTTTCTTTTTCAATATATTCCCCCTTAAGTCGAATACATTATTCAGATCTCTCTATTAACTTATTAATACCGTCGAAAAAAAATTATTTGTCTTTGTCCTCAAAATAGGCCGAAATCGCCGACTTGACTTCTTCATCGTCGGAAAATTTCTTCCCACGAAGCTCTTTTTTTAATTTGGTAAATAAAAAATTATCACAGGGGGCTAAGTCTGGGCTATAGGGAGGATGGTTTAACATTTCGAAGCCACAGTGATGAAGGGCAGCCATCGCAACGCGGCTCTTGTGTACCGGTGCGTTGTCATTCAAAAGCAGCACACCTTTTGTCAACTTTCCCTGCCTTTTCTCCTTGATTGCTTCTTTTAATTGTCTCAGTAGATTAGCGTAGTATTCTCCCGTTATAGAAACACCCTTATCTTTATAATCTATTAGTAAAATACCCTCTGTATCCCAAAAAACAGTTGTCATGATTTTTCCAGCCGATTGTGACACCCTGTATTTCTTAGGGGGGGGCTGACCCTTTTTATGCCACTGCATAGACTCTTGCTTCGACTCAGGTTCATAATGATGAACCCAAGTTTCATCTGCAGTAACAAGTCTTGCAAAAATTTCTTCCTTGTCGGCGCTACAGAGGTCTAAAAACTCCTTTGAATACTCGACGCGCAGCTGTTTCTGTGGTGGTGTGAGCATTCTTGGCACCCATCTTGCGCTGACTTTTGACATCCCAAGATTGTCGTGTAGAATATTTAAAATGGTTGTAGGTGATATTCGAACCATTTCTGCAAGTTGTTTCTTCTTCAAACGAGTATCCTCCAGTATAAGATTTTCCACTTTTTCAACGATGTTTGAGGTGGTGGCCTCAATCGGCCGTCCTGAGCGAGGGTCGTCTTCGAGAGACTCTCTGCCTTGCTTGAAAAGGCTATTCCACTTGTACACCATGGTTTTCCCAGGGCAAGAGTCCCCGTATACTGATGACATTTCTTCCAAAATTTTCTAAGGTGGTTTTCCTTGCTTAGTGAGGAACTTTATGACGGCACGAAACTCGATTTTTGCCATGTTCAAGTTTTTCTTCCGGATTCACTTGTTTGATCGAAGACAGGTCAAAAGTTATTGACACTATCAGCAGCAATGGCCTTCTCTACCTCCTCTGTTGAGAGGCGGTGAGGCGACTGGTCAGGACTTTGTCCTCTGCAGTGACTTCTTCGCTGCCCATAACTATGGGCAGGTCGTTGGGGTGGCCGTGGCGGCCTGCGGTTTTCCCTGATGTGTCCTTGGGGGTCACGGAGAGTCGACCGACGCGTCCGCCGGAGCGGCGACGTCGGTGATGGCGTTGCGGGGCGAAGGCTTAGTGCGGCGGTCGGGCGGGCGGGCGTGTAGAGGCGCAATGCCACGCAGATGGGCATGCGCCGACGCGTCCGCACTTGCATATAGCTGTCTGGCCAGGCGGGCGATGAAGGCGTCGAGTCCCTCCATCTTCAAGTCCCTGAAGATCGTCGCGTTCCTCACGTAGCGTGGGGCCCCGGCGACTGCTCGGAGACTGAGGTTCTCTTGTGCGCGGAGTCTCTTCTTGTTAGACTCCGAGCAGTACGCGTACCATGCCGGGGCCGCGTACGTGAGGCGGGATCTAATGTAGGTTTGACACTATCGGGTTCAAACTTGGCATATATACTCACAAAGAGTTGCTCATTAGTTACTACCTGCGGCAGTTCCCCCACCCCCCGCTAACCTCTCCATTCCGCGAACTTTTTGACCCCCCCTCGTATGGTCAATTTAAAATCCAATTCGTAATCTGATTATTTGCAAGCTCCTATATTCGCAGCTAGCTGCAATTCTCAGCATGGTATGGTGACCATAAGAGTCGTAAAAAAATTCTTAAGATCCACCGTGCAGCTGTAGGCACGAAGCTGCTAGTCTTGGCTAACCTTGGCTAACAATCATCATTATATGGCAGTAGTAAACTATTTTTATTTAATTGATTTTCGTGTGTGTACGTGGCCAACACTGGTGTCAGATTTTTCAAGCTACTTAAAGGCACCTGTCATAGCTTTATGACTGCCATTAATGACGAGACCAAAGGCTTAACGTGCCTTCCGAAGCACGGAAGAGCTCAAGAATTGTTTGTACCACTTGCGGTAAACACACAGTCGTAAACTTTGTCACGCTTTAAGGTAGCTTGATAAGGTGTCACCAATTTTGCAACTAAAAAACTTTATCTCGTGCGATTCGCCGACCAGTTTCGGTCTTTACGAAGATCTGTTACGAAGAACATCTTGCATCATACATCTTGGAATGAAAAAACCAAGATGATGGTCTTCGTCCTGTCGCCACCCATAACACTCGCCCCGATGATGGTCTTCGTAACATGTCATATTAAAATTTATGTGAGACAAATTTATTATTTAATCACGGTTTTACTCACGTTTCACTCGTCGGAATTCGCCGACTAGTTGGTCAATTATAAAATTTTATAACTAACTATATATATTTAATATGATTACTAAAACATTCTTTAAAAGAAAAACTATATCATTGAAATTAACGTGAGATACAGACATTATGTACTAAAAACGGGTCACTCACATGCTATTTCGTGCTATTTGGAGAAACTATAGTCGGCAATCCCGACAAAATAGCACGTGAGTGATCGTTTTTAGTACATAAAAGAAAAACTGCCAATACTCCGGACTCGTTAGTTAGCTAGCTCTACCCAGTAAGTTAGCCACTCGTTAGTCTCTAGCTCTGGTCAATGTGATTTTTTTAAGCTCAGTAAAGTGCCTACATAAACTTGCAAAGCATTTGCTAAAGATGCAACAATAAAACTGTCGAACATGGTGCCGCGGCCCTCCATTGGGCAAGCGAATTCCAGCAAAAGCGATTTTATGCAATTACGCTGCGAGCGAGCGATTACCAATCGGACTGGCGGTCACGTTCGCGACGTCACGATCCGTTTGGGCGCAGGTTCGGTCCCAACTCGCAACACTATGCTGGAATTCAAGTAATTTATCATATGCAGAAACTTGTGGGAATATGGAGGAAGTTTTTGGTCTGTGAAAATATGAATTGCATTTTTGAACAGTACATACTGAATAATTTATTATAGTATGTTTGTAGTAGGTTGTTTGTTTGTACCAAGGAAGGTAATTTTGTACTCGTAGTCTATGTGTTTTTTTGATTGAATCCTCAGTTAAGTGCTGTCTATGTGTAGACTGTGTAGCATCTGCTATTATGACAGTACATTTGTGCTAAAATATGATACCTATGGGCGACCGTCAATCCTCCTTGGGTAGAGAGCGCAAGCATTTTTTTACTAAATAATGTAATTACTTACCTATTATGTTCCGGTTGCATTACCAAGTAGGTAATTGTAAAATAAATATTACGTTATTATTGACATTGTATGAAATCAAAGATGAGACCACTAAATCTAAGCAATACAAATATGTATAAGTTATATTGTTAAACTAGCTGTTGTCCGCGACTTCGTCAGCGGCAATTTCTGTTATTATGATTAATTAGTATAGATTAATAATTTTCACTCGTTTTCAAATCATTTTTATTTGATGCTTCGCTCCTATTGGTCACATCATGATGTTTTATAGCCTAAAACCTTCCTCAATAAATGGACTATCCAACATAAAAAATACTTTTTCAATATGAACCAGTTTCTGAGATTAGCGCGTTCAAATAAATTTTAAATTTTATAGTATAAATTATGAAATCTAAAGTTGCGATACATGTTTTGCAAAGGCATAGAGGTGCTTACTTTGCTCGTCCAATAATCAGCGCGACAGTTTCCCAATGCCCACCAGATGTCGCCACCATAACTTTATAACTGCCCAGTGCAGCATAACGCAATAAATCGCTATCACCAGATAAGCCCAGACATATTTCACTTTCTATTGCAACACCTACGTGCCTCGCTTTCTAAGGTTATTCTTACGCTATTTTCTAGGCGTTTATAAAATTAAACTTGACACTTTATGATATAGTGCAGGTTTACCATGAAATATGGTGTAAATTATTGTAATCCTCTCTAAATTTATAGTAGACTAGCTTTCGCTCGCGGCTCCGCCCGCGTCAATGTCAATCCCTCGGAAACAGTACATTTTCCCGGAATAAATTTAACCCTATGTCCTTTTCCGTACCCCAGATAATGTGTATGCAAAATTTTATGATGATCGGTTCAGTAGTTACAACGTGAAAGCGTAATAATCAAACAAACTCAACGATACTATATTTTATAACAAATACATATATAGATACACATCCAAGACCCAGGCCAATCTGAAAAAGATCATTTTCCATCTTGACCTGGCCGGGGATCGAACCCGGTCACTCCGTGTCGCAGGCAGGCGTGTAGACCGCTGCGCCACGGAGCTAGTCATAATATTAGTTAGGATAGGATTAGGAAGTAAGGATATACGAAAGCAACCATTTTAGAATGGTGAAAGAATAAAAATGATATTTAGTAAAGTATTAAAGGTCAAGGGTGTCATCCTCAACTACTTGCAAATATGGCATCGGATACGCGCACCCGGCCTTCCGAGCTGCTACTTATATTTCCCCCATTCATACGAGCGTGTAGGGGTTAGGATATAACCCCATTCATTCCCAATTAATATAATTAATTCCTATCATTCCTCAGCTTAAAAATAGTTCTGATTGGCAGCAGAGTCGATAGCACAAGAAGCCAAAGAAACTGCGCTCGCAAATCCGCCTGCCAGGCGTGGTATGGCAATATCCTTCCATGGAATGAAGAATCCTTGGGAGTTGTCTTTGTATAACAATTGACTTCTTACGGCTGAAATGTTGATGATGATGAAAATAATAGTTACGACATATTTAAAAAAACATGTTTAACTATTATTTTAACAGCCTCCGTGGTCCAGTGGTTAAGGCGTTTGCCTGTTGACCCGGGGGTCGTGGGTTCGATTCCCACCGGAAGCATACTTTGTTTAGTTGTTTCCAGTTTGGTTAGGACATTGCAGGCTTGAATCACCTGATTGTCTGATAATAAAGATGATTCCGTGCTTCGGAAGGCACGTTAAGCCGGTGGTCCCGGCTGCCATCTGGTAGTCGTTAAAGGAACCATGTCAGAGGCCGAGAGGCGGTTCCGAAGAACTCTGATACCAGGGTGTGCATGGTCGATTGACCGTGACACCTACTCGAAATGATGATGATGATGACTATTATTTTCATCATCATCATCATTTCAGCCGTAAGGAGTCAACTGCTTTGATTGTAAAAAAAAATATTTTGTATCATATGATATACAAGTTGTTATAAGCGTTAAGTTACTTACAGAAGCTCCCATAGATTTTATTTGGGACTGAACATACTCGCACATAGCAATCATATTTGGACCTTTCATTACTTAACATTTTAAGATCTTACTTACCTATTGGTATGTAAGATACAAAAATATTAACGTATTTAACTATCTATTCTATATGTTAAGAAAACCCTGCTCGAGTCTTGAAGGAGTGATGCAGTCCGTCGATATGAACAACTTTTCCTATGGGATCAAAGCCGGAAACTCAAAAAATATAGACATTTTAAAACAAAATGGTTCCATCGCGTCACGCATGGTCAATTTGTAAGGGCACGCCAAAAAATAAATTGTTCCGATAGGAAAAGTTGTTCATATCAACGGACTGAATCACTCCTTTAAGGATCGGACAGGGTTTTGCTTGACATATTGTATAAAGCAAAAGAACGGTTTATATAGATGATACATATAGTAGTAATTGGAACCATTGTAACAAATAAGCTATAGTACGTACCTCAAAAATGCTAAAAGCTTTGTTATAATAATTTAGGACGACAATGCTGCTAGAGAATGCCACGTATTCCGAGCCTCACCACACCCAGATCATTCATAGAACGGAATGTTAACAAGCTCATCTGCTCAACATAACAATATCATCAATGAAAATGGGTCTCTATTCATTGTATCTAGTTTACGCAAGATTTCATTCATTGTAACACGCAATGATGATCAATAGGAGCTTCTAATTTAACAGTTAGTAGTAGACGGCCGAAATTGCTGCAGTCTCAACAGATGCAGCAGTGTCGACCAGGCTTGCATGCATCAACTATTGGTGGCGGGCATAAAGGGTGTAAAAAGAACCTAACAATAGTGGGTGGGCGCTGGTCAGCAATAATTTGCATGAACTAACTGGTGGCGGAGCACGCAAAGAAAATTGTCTCAAAGTAAATGTAGCTTTGATTTCCGCAAAGTAACACCTGAATCTATTAACTAGTTACTAGTAAGTGCTTCAATCAATAGCAATCAATAGTTAGCAAATTTTTAACTGCATACGTGGATTTTGTTCAGGTCCTCACCATTATCTCAATTTTTGATCTTTTTATCAAAGCGTCTTGCTTCTTTAGAAACCTAAGAGTTATTAACTACCAATGTTTTTTACCTCTAAATGGAAGAATATTGCCTTACTCACAGCGCCTAGCAGGTGGATTGGCGAGCGCAGTTTCTTTGCTTTTTTTGCACTTTGACCACTGCTGTCAATCGGAAGCATTTTCTAGCTGGGGTAGGATAGAAATTTGTTGGATTTGGGAACGGAATGAAGGTATAGCGTTACTACTCACTCAGATGAATTGGGAAAACGTAGCTCGGGAGGCTAGGCGCGCTACCCGATGTCATACCTGCAAGTCCTGCAACCACCAGAAAGGCAGTTGAGGATGGCCGTGTCGCTTTTATCACATACCAATAAACCTTATAATGATTTGCTTCTTAGCCGTGTGGTATCCGGCAGAGTAGAATAGGACCACTCGAAGTCTTCCCGTGGATGTCGTAGAAGGCGACTTAGGAAATTCAAGCTAAACAAAGCTTATAAACATCTAAGAGACCTCTTCAACCCGTCTGGCCAGCGTGGAGAGTGTAGGCCAAGTCCTCTGGCTGCTCTGGCCAAGTATGGCCCTACTAGTACAGAGAGGGTCGTGCTCCTGCAGTGGAGACTAAAAAGGACCTGATGATGATGATGATGATTTGCTTCTCGTGTCACTTTAGTTGCGTGACATAAACAAGACGAGGTATGTACAGTCAGCCAAGGAGATACCTGACCCTGCCATCTACCTATATCTTGATTTTTCTCCATAACTAAAAATAATATTAACATGAAAATATATATTTAGAAAGATTTTAATTAAGACTTCCTGAAGATACATTTTCATGTTATTATTACTTTTAGTTTAAGAGAAAATTCAAGATATAGGTAGATGGCGGGGTCAGGTATCTCCTTGGCTGACTGTACGTGATATTTTTAAAGATGACATTTTTTATTTTAATTTTAGTAGGTACTTAATTTGACATTTCTTTAAATTCAGTGTTATCCATTTCAATAATGTGACATTATTTTTCAATTCAATTTAAATATGACATTAAAATAAACCAATGTAGTCCACATACCTAGGTACAAAGGTTTTCAAAAATTGTGCGTTTGACGTCTTTTGGAGAAAATGCGCTGTGCAGTTTGTTGCCACTTCTTCTGCACTCCGTTTTGGAAGCGGCATTAAACTTAGCCATAAGTAAATTTTTGACGTCAACAATTGTTCAGAAATGAAATATGACAATTAATAAGTGTTCAAAAAAACCTATATTAAATAAACATTTTGAATTTGAATTTGAGTTTGAGGTTTCAAACATTTCCCATGTACCTAAAAATATTTTCGAAGATTCTCAACATAAAACAAGTAGGACTACGTTGTTCACATTTTATAGGTATTAAAATCGTGTCGGTAACTAATTAAAACATACCTCTTACTGCCATTACTTTTAATCATTAAAATAACACTTCAGTCCAAATTGGCACTAACCATCCTGTTGATTGGGTTTTTTATGAAGAAAGCGCTCTGTCTCCTGCCAAAATATAATTGGCACATCATAAAAATCATTTCTGAGGAGCAACGGCTGTCGTTCGAGCCTTAATGGTCTCCTTAAAGAACCAATTGGCCACTTAACCGCATTTGGTAGCATTCCGATTGGTTTTGTTGAGGAAATTTAAGTAAAATGCCGCTTAGCGAGTGTATTGTCATTTCTATTATTAAGAAATAAAATATGATGTAAAATTCTACGCAGGCGGGGTTTGAACCTGTGACCTTAGTCACTGTACGACTTATGCTCTGCCGTTTGAGCTACCGCGTGTTCAAATATCTTAAAAAAACCATCAAAATGTACACCGTAGTGATAAAAAGTTAGCGAGTAGGCCTGCAGGGCTAGATAAAAGGGCTCCTTTTCTGATGTCAGTTAAGTATTTATCTACTTTATTAATTCTGTTATCAAAATATCAGCCGCAAGAACTCCACTGCTGGAAATAGGCCTCCCCCAAGGATCTTCAATACGACCGGTTGGAAGCGGCCAGCATCCAGCGTCTTCTTGCGACCTTAGTCAGGTCATCCGACCATTTAGTCGGTGGATGTCCGACGCTGCGCTTGCCGGTACGTTGTCGACATTCGAGAACCCTTCTGCCCCATCGGCCATCGGTTCTACGCGCTATGTATTAATTCTGTGCTCTAGATAAAAAACGCATGACAATAGGATCATTCTGTGTTAACGGTTTTCCTCCGTAGGTACGGCATCCGATCACGACGCATTGTATTCAAATGATACATTGTTTATGGGGTTTAGAAAATGAATCGATGACAGACTAAATTTGAATCGTGTCAAGGCTTGGCATAAGTGTAGGAAGGTTTTAACGGAAATACTGGAACTACTTGAAAGTAAGATAGAATGCATGAATATAAATTCTTACTACTTACAACATACTTCTTTTTTCTTTACAGGGTAGACAGGGCAAATGACCATAAGATAAATACGCTAAAATGAAAACTACCTAAACCTAAAACAAAATACATTGTCATTATATATGAGTTCTAAAACCGCCTTTTAAATATTATATATATTTTTTAAAGGATTACTAAGTATTTCATAAGTTTATCTTAATAATAATCAATTTTTTTCCTACTTCCTCGTGCCTCCAGCAAGTGTGCAATAAAACTACAAAGGCTTTGAAGTTAGTTTCGTTGCGCCATTTTAAAACAAAAGAATTAATAAATCGTGGCGTCGTTACGATACGAAACATTGCGGAACTAAATTGATTCTTGAGAATTACGCAAAAATTAGTACTTACCGAGAATGACGTAAAAATTAGTACATTAGAGAGCGACGTAAAATTTTACAGGGTCTGGCGTAATTAAACTCTTTCGTTACTGATAAAAAAGGAATAATTTTGAATTAACTAAACCAACTTCAAATCTGTAATGAAGTGATAGTTACCCACTTAACTCTATATGTCAAAATCTCTGGACCGATTTTAATGAAACTTGCGCTATTCCCTATTTTTTTTATTTTCTGGCCGACATCGATTTTGAGATATGCGCGACAAACATACAAATACATTGTGCATACATTTATACAATAGCACACATGTTTAGAATCTGGTACAGACTATATTGCATAGTTTTAGTAGACTAACATATACAAAAACTGTGCAATATAGACAATATTACATACATCATCATCACCTTTCTAAGACCCACTACTAGGTATAAATCTTCTTTTATCTGCGCCATTCCTCTCTATCTGCCGTATGTCTTCAAACCACCTAACTATATTCGGCGAGCTCCGTGGCCACGCCAGCCTGCGACACGAGGATGGGTTCGATCCCCGCTCAGGTCAATATTGGAAAACGATCTTTTCCAGATTGACCTGGGTCTTCGATGTTTATCTATATAAGTATCTATGATAAATATAGCATCGTTAAGATAGTATCCAACGACATAATTTCACAACTTACTGTGGGGCTAGTTCAATTAGTGTGATTTGTGCCTAAATATTTATTTATTACTAGCTGTTGCCCGCGGCTCCGCCCGCGTTAATGTCGTTCCCTTGGGAACAATAGAAATGATACAAATTCCATACAAACCCCTGCCCCTTTGCTTTTTCCCCTTAAGGGGGAATTTAATACATTTCACCTGCATAGATCTTTAGCCCTTAAGGAGGGGATTTTGCCCATTTCACCTACACAGATATTTTTTTATTGTAATGGAGAACTTCTTATTGTCATATTTCTAAGTAAATAAAAAAAATCCATACAAACTTTACCCCACCTATTCTACCCCTTCAAGGGGAAATTTCGACCATTTTAACTACACAGATCTTTTTAATTGTAATGTAAACATATATACTTATTTCTATACTTCTATGTCCAGAAATGAGAAAATTTCCATACAATCCCCCCCCCTTTATCCCTTAAGGGGGAAATTTTGTACATTTTATCTACACAGATCTTTTTTAATTGTAACCTAGAACGTATATACTTATTTTCATACCCCTAAGTCTAGAAATGGAAAAATTCCATACAAACTTTACGGGGTAAATAGGGGATTTACCCCTTCAAGGGAGAATGTTGTCTGGTTCACCTAAACAGATCTTTTTTAATTTTAATTGAGTACTTGCGTACCTACTTTCAAACTTCTAAGTCCAGAAATGAGAAAATTCCATAAAACTTCAACCCCTTTGATTTTCTAAAAATCCTTTCTTAGTGCTCATTTACATCATAAAAAGAATCCCTGTGCCAAATTTCAAGTTTTTGCGCACAGTAGTTTCGGCTGTGCGTTGATATATAAGTCAGGTTTGCCGATTTCTCGCGTAAGTGTCGATATCTCAGAAATAGTAGAATTACCCGAAATACATTAGTTTATGACTTTCAATGAAACACCTTAATATTGAATTTTAATTGAATAACTTCAAAAACGGAAAGTTTCATACTAACTTTGCATCCCCGTTATATCCCCTTAAGGGATGATTTTTGAGAAAAATATTTTACTCGTGTTTCATACCTTTCAGTAAAGAACCTTCATGCTGAATTTCATTCGAATAACTTCAAAAACAACGAAGTTTCATACTAATTTTGCAACCCGTTTTTCCCCCTAAGGAGATGAATTTCCAAAAATCCTTTCTTAGTGTTCCCCTACGTTATAAAAGGAACCCCTGTGCAAAATTTCAAGTTCCTAACCCTTATAGTTTAGGCCCTGCGTTGATATGTCAGTCAGTCAGTCAGCTTCTCCTTTTTTTTTAGTATGGATTACTATGGATAGTATGGATAGGTATAATTCTGTCGTATAATGATGATGAATTGACTTTGGATTTAAATTTTCTTATGTCACTTATTATTTTATTTTATTTTATTTTTGCTACGAGTATATGTTTGCAGGCAAACTCATGCCTTGAGTTCATTCAAATGACGATAACTTTTTTTTTAATGAACCGATTTTGATGAAACAAACTTTAAATGTTAAACTGAGTTAAAACAAAGCAATTGGCGAAAGTTTGAAGTAAATCGGTTCAGTATTTTCGGAGATAATCGTGATCATACATACAGACAGACAGACAGACAGACAGACAGACAGACAAGAAATTCCAAAAAAAATATTTTGCTTTCTATTATTCTTTTTAAGTGTCCCTCTATCCATTTCAGTCAAAAATTCGAAATGTACAGACAAAATAATTTTACTGTTTTATTATATGTATAGATTACATACGTACACACATTGATAACTTAACTTCTTTTTTTATTGGTTATATAGTAGTTATTTCATCTCAAATTAATATACCTAGATATTGGTTCAATCGTTTGATTAATAATAAAGTTACATGCAACATGTTCATAAATAATATTATTGGATTCATTTAATATTGTTGGACATTGGTAACCCAATGTTCAACAATATTTATTTATTTAAAAGTTTATGTACACAAAAAAAAGGTTATAGGAGAAAACATTTACAATAGAAATTAGTACATGGGCACTACTTATTTCTTAAGTAATCTCTTCCAATAGGCCTTTGAGAGAAAAATCCTTATCCTTATCCTTACTAATATTATAAATGCGAAAGTGAGTTTGTTTATTTGTTTGTTTGTTACGCTTTCACGCCGTAACTACTGAACCGATCATCATGAAATTTTGCATACAAGTTCTCTGGAGTACGGAGAAGGACATAGGCTACCTTTTATCCCGGGAAAAAGTCTACTATTCCCGAGGGATCGACATTAACGCGGGCGGAGCCGCGGGCGAAAGTTAGTTTATTATAAAAGGCAGACTGGATCTTGGGTTTTCTTTGCTGTCGATATGTGCTTTTCTTTATCGGTCTACAAACTGCAATAAACCTCTACGAGCTTCAATGACGGTTATTTTACGAGTTAACTAGTGCTATTGGAACTAAACAGTTTATATCACGTCGCAATTCATTCGCAGACCGGTAAGATGAACCTGTTAGTTTTAATTGCTAGAACTGACGTTCAGTTGCGGCAGTAAGACTTTTGAATAATTGTAGTAAACGTTAACCTACAGCAAATTAAGAATAAGTATATCATCATCATCATCATTTCGTGTAGGTGTCAAGGTCAATCGACCATGCACACCCTGGTGTCAGAGTTCTTAGGAACCGCCTCTCGGCCTCTGACGTGGTTCTTTTAACGACTACCAGATGGCAGCCGGGACCAACGGCTTAACGGACCTTCCGAAGCACGGAATCATCTTTATTATCGGACAATCAGGTGATTTAAGCCTGCAATGTCCTAACCAAACTGGAAACAACTAAACAAAGTATGCTTCCCGTGGGAATCGAACCCACGACCCCCGGATCTACAGGCAAACGCCATAAACACTGGATCACGGAGGCAGATAGAATCCTTACTAATCCTTACTTCCTTACTATACTATACTATATATACTATATATATATATATATATATATATAGATATCTCCACTAGACATTTGTTGATCGACCGTCTCGTGGCATCAGTTAATTGTTGATCAGTTGGCAATTGTTGATCAGGACAGCATTTATTGATCTAATGCTGGATTTTGCGTACATTGTGAGCAATCCGATCTCAGATTAGATCAATAATTGCCAGCCCTCTATCGGCAGAAAATTGAACTTTTTTATACAATTCCACTCCGTCAATTATTGATCTGATTCAAATGGGCCAATGAGAGGCTTCCTACTCTACGATTGGCCGAGTCCATTGTGCGCTGTTGCCACTTCGCTCTAGATCGCATCACAACTGTTAGCTAAACAGCTGTGATGGAATGACCTGTCATCTATTCTGTAGTTACCTATTTATTAGGATTATAGAATGCAAGCAGTGCCCGCGACTCCGTTCGCGTACATTACTAATTAATTATGTTATGTTTGTATGGAGGCAATAAGTTATGAGCTTCGGGGCGAGGGTGCAGCCCGAACCGATCGGATTGTCGAGGGCAAAGCCGACTCCCTCCCCCCTTCCACTCCCCCAAGTGTGCTGCAGTGAGGCCGCAGGCCGAACTGCCAAAGACTTGGGCCGCGAGCCCGCAGGCCGAGCTCAGAGTGGAGCCCGAGCCGCTGAAGATTCAGCACGACCCCCCCCCCCCAAGTGTGCTGCAATGAGGCCGCAGGCCAACCTGCCAGACACTTGGGCCGCAAGGCCGCAGACCGAGCTCCAAGGCGAGGGCATAGCCTGAGCCGATGAGGATTCAGAACGACCCCCCTCCCCCGCTCCCCCCCCCCAATGGTGCTGCATTTAGGTCGCCGGCCGAACTGCCGAACACTTGGGCCGCGAGGCCGCAGGCTGAGCTCCAAGGCGAGGGGACAGCCTGAGCTACTGAGGATTCAGAAATCCCCCCCATTCCCCTAAGTGTGCTGCAATGAGACCGCAGGTCGAACTGCCAAATACTTGGGCCGTGAGGCCGCAGACCGAGCTCCAAGGCGAGGGCATAGCCTGAGCTGTTGAGGATTCAGCACGACCCCCCCCCCCCCCTCCCCCAAGTGTGATGCATTGAGGCCGCAGGCCGAACTGCCAAAGACTTGTGCCGCGTGGCCGCAGACCGAGTTCCAAGGCGAGGGCATAGCCTGAGCCGTTGAGGATTCAGCACGACCCCCCCCCCTCCCCCAAGTGTGATGCATTGAGGCCGCAGGCCGAACTGCCAAAGACTTGGGCCGCGTGGCCGCAGACCGAGCTCAGAGCGGAGCCTGAGCCGTTGAGGATTCAGCACGACCCCCCCCTCTCCCCACCCCCCAAGTGTGCTGCAGTGAGGCCGCAGGCCGAACTGCCAAAGACTTGGGCCGCGTGGCCGCAGAACGAGTTCCAAGGCGAGGGCATAGCCTGAGCCGTTGAGGATTCAGAACGACCCCCCTCCCCCGTTCCCCTCCCCCTTCGGATGGTGCTGCATTTAGGCCGCCGGCTGAACTGCTGAACACTTGGGCCGCAGGCTGAGCTCCAAGGCGACGGGACAGCCTGAGCTACTGAGGATTCAGAAATCCCCCCCCATTCCCCTAAGTGTGCTGCAATGAGACCGCAGGTCGAACTGCCAAATACTTGGCCCGTGAGGCCGCAGACCGAGCTCCAAGGCGAGGGGACAGCCAGAGCTACTGAGGATTCAGAAATCCCCCCCCATTCCCCTAAGTGTGCTACAATGAGACCGCAGGTCGAACTGCCGAACACTTGGGCCTTGGGCCGTGAGGCCGCAGACCGAGTTCCAAGGCGAGGGCATAGCCTGAGCCGTTGAGGATTCAGAACGACCCCCCATTCCCCTAAGTGTGCTGCAATGAGACCGCAGGTCGAGCTGCCGAACACTTGGGCCGCAGACCGAGCTCCAAGGTGAGGGTACAGCCTGAGCCATCGAGGATTCAGAAATCCCCCCCCCCCCCCCCCCCCCACTTCCCCAAGTGTGCTGTAGTGAGGCCGCAGGTCGAACTGCCGAACACTTGGGCCGCGAGGCCGCAGACCGTGTTCTAAGGCGAGAGCATAGCGTGAGCCGCTGAGGATTCAGCACGATCGTCCCCTCCACTCCCTCCCCCAAGTATGCTGCAGTGAGGCCGCAAGCCGAACTGCCAAACATTTGGGCCGCGAGGCCGCAGGCCGATCTCCAAGGCGAGGGCATAGCCTGAGCCTTTAAGGATTCAGGACAACCGCCAATGATTATGGCAGGTGTCCGGCCCTTTGCAATAACCCAACACAAGTCCAACCACATTTCAATAACATAACCCAGTAATTTCTCTTTAAAATGCAATAGTTTCTCCTCCGGCCAAGACCTGTTTAAGAACATATTATATATTAATATTTCCAGGAACGGGTTCTGGCTGGAGACACACATTACACTAACTTCTCCAAAGGGCCTCTAAGTGTTGGATCTATATTCCCACGCAAGCTCATTCAGCTCATTCTCAAAGGACCGGGGCATGTCCCATGACTTAAAAAGAGATACAAATAATAATAATAAAATTCATACAGAAATAGACATTTCCTTTTTATTTTCATTTGCACTTGGCCTTGGTCATGGGTAAAAATTGGGAAAGAAAAACATAAAAAAGAGCTCGAAATAATAATAATAAAGTTTACAGAGGACATACAATGACTTGGAAAGTTTAGTAAATAAAGTATAGCATATACGAGAAATTCTTGTATATAACAATCTAGTATCACGATGTATGTTCGGGATAAATTCCAAAACTACAATTTTTTTAGATTTTGAACAAACTTTATAACTATCTGTAATTTGGTCCAAATTAAAAGATAAGATTGTTTTAAAGAGTGTTTATCTTATAGCGAAACAACGTTCGTCGGGACAGCTAGTAATAATAACAAATCTTTAAGGGTTGGTCATGGCGTAAGTTACTTGGTTTTCAGAGATATTGTGTTTATAAGCTCTATACATGATACTGAAACTAAATTGACGATTTTTAGGATCACGTCTTTTGCCCTTGCAGGGTAGACAGAGCCTAAGTTTTAAGACCTGAAGGCCACGTTTAGCATGTTGTTGGGCATTAGGTGGAAAACGGAATCAAATTAGTTGTCAAATGAGTCATGGGTTGCTAGCCGCATCGCCTATTAACATGATTCTGCAGATTTTATCCCAATCCCTTGATCGGCTTACGATCTGCGACGATGTATGTATGACATGTAATAAAATTTGCAACATATGAATTCTCTTCGCTTTAAACTCAACACTTTCTAAAAAAGAGGCCGGTAAAGGTGGATCAATAATTAATGCGGATTTCAGCCTGATCAACAATGGAGGTAAGAAGTGTCATCGTCAACTGCCTATCCGGTAGTCGAAGTAATGGCATTGGGTACGCGCACCCGGCCGCCCGAGCTGCGTCTTGCTTTACCAGTGTTAGTAGTACCCCAATACCTTTATTCCCTTCCTTAATCCAACAAATTCCTATCCTTCTCCAGCTTAAAATTGCTTTCGATGGGCAGCAGCGTCAGACGCACAAGAAGCCAAAGAAACTGCGCTCGCCATCTCGCCTGCCAAGCATGGTGAGTATGGCAATACACTCCCATGGAACGAATAAGTATCCTTGGGAGAGGTCTTGCAATGGACTATTTGCTGTTGTATTGATGAATGATGATGATGAACAATGGCCGAAAGGAGGACAACACAGGAAAGGCTACTTCTGAATTTAGTATTTTTTGTTATAGTGGCAACAGAAATACATCATCTGTGAAAATTTCAACTGTCTAACTATCACGGTTCATGAGATACAAGATAAAGTATTATGAATAATACGCTTATTATTGCACGTTGCGCAGGTGAACAAAGTTGCAGCAATATCGGTTCTGTGAAAGCTGACTTCCTAGTGACAGCAACATCAAATACCTACATTGTCATTTGTTATAATATCTGTGTGACTATAGAAAAAAACCGGCCAAGTGCGAGTCGGACTCGCGCACTAAGGGTTCCGTACCATTATCTATAAAAATGGCAAAAAAAGTATTTCTGTTGTATAGGAGCCCCCCTTAAATATAAATTTTATATCAATTTAATTATTTATTTTTGAAATTAATATATAATTAAATATTCTGTGAATATTTCAACGTCTACATATTGCCAGTATCAATATCAAGCAATAATGAGCAAAAAAAAAAACACGTTTGTTGTATAGGAGCCGCCTTAAAAAAATTTTTTTTTCTGAATTTTTTTTGTTATAGTGGCAACAGAAATACATCATTTGTAAAAAATTTCAACTGGCTAACTATCACGATTCATGAGAAACAGTCTGGTAACAGACGGACGGACGGACAGCGGAGCCATATTAATAGGGTCCCGTTTTTACCCTTTAATAACGGAACCCTAAAAAGTATACATATCCAATTACATAATATTTGGACCGACTGTTCAATTCTGTCATTCGAAAAAATCATCAGAGAAATGTGATGACGCGTTGATGTATTTTCTATGAACTTGCCTCTGCGACAGGTATGTACCTGACTGTACATCGAAATGTTTATCTACCAAGTTTCATTTAATGAACTTATTTGTTTAACAGTTATGGATAAACATACATGTATACAAAAAAATCAAAAATTCGTCAATTTAGTTTCATGTCATAGAGCTTATAAACACGATATCTCGAAAAACAAAGTAACTTAGTCCATGACCGACCCTTACAGATTTATCATTAGTAGTCATATAATAGCTATAGGATTATAGGTAGGTACTTTAATCTTACCAGCTAATCAATACTATCATAAATTTATTAAAGTGTCATCATTAGTTCGTAATTGTAGTAAATATGTGTTTAACTTCGTTAATTAATTGTTACGACCTGTCTTAGGTAGCTTGTTTTAGATTTTCCTTTAATTAAATGATTGATTACTCGTGTTATCCATCATTCATCGTTCATACCATAGGTAGGAAGGTAGCATTAATACACAGTCCTCATAGAAAAAAAACACTTGCATACTTTGTAAATAGTAGTAAATCAATACATACAATATGTAAAGAAAACCCTGTCCGATCCTTAAAGGGGTTCTCGATCCTAATGCAGCCCGTTGATATGAACAACTTTTCAACTATGGGACCAATGAATGCCGTAACAGTCGTTGGCGAGTTCATACTTTACTCCTAATTAAACAAAGCATCGTTAGAAAGAGAATATACATGTAGCAAAATTTTTAAACTCGACACTTCCTAAGTAAGAGGCTGGTAAAGGAGGATCAATATTTAATGCGGATTTCAGCCTGATCAACAATGGAGGTAAGAGTTGTCGTTCTCAACTGCCTATCAATTCCTTTATTCCCTTCCTAATCCAACAAATTCCTATCCTTCTCCAGCTCAAAATTACTTCCGATGGGCAGCAGCGTCGGACGCACAAGAAGCCAAAGAAATTGCGCTCGCCATCTCGCCTGCCAATCATGGTGAGCATGGTAATATCCTTCCATGGAACGAATAAGTATCCTTTGAAGAGGCCTTTGTCCAGCAATGCACTATTTGCTGCTGTATTGATGAATGATGATGATGAACAATGGCCGAAATGAGGACAACACAGGAAAGGCTACTTCTGATTTTAATATTTATTTTGTTATAGCGGCAACAGAAATATATCATCTGTGAAAATTTCAACTATCTAACTATCACGGTACATCAGATACAGTCTGTTGACAAACGTACGGATGGACGGACAGACAGACGGACGGATAGCGGAGCCATATTAATCGTTCGATACACTTCGATTTTGCAAAGAAAATATTTTTGTAACTATTTCTCTTTAGCCATGTCAAGAAAGAGATTAAATATTTTGCAATTTTAAAAGCAGCAAAAAGATTGGGAATGATTAGATCCCAAAAATTTCAGACAAGACTTAATGCTGATCGAGAACATCAGACTGCATCTCGCTCAGCAGAATCCTCTTCGACTTGCGAAGCACATCTGAGCGCTGATCGTGAGCGTCATACGTCATCTCGCGATTCAGAAATTTACATACATCGAGAATCACGCCTGAGTTCTCAACGTATTAACACGTCTACGTCTAGGTATCTAGAGACCAGTGAGAACGTGATGTGCGATTGACTTCTTGCCGTAGGTATATGCACAACCACGTCTAGGTCTCAGTTGCGATCCACGTTCCTCACTTGTTTTAGAGTGCACTACAGAGTACTGATCATGAACGTCAGTCCACGCGAACGAAGTCGCAGGCATCAGCTAGCAATCAAATATAACACGCCTACAGAATATACTATATACCTATTTATTTTAGATGGATTGTTCGCAAAGATTCCCTTTTATCACAGCATAGATAATAGATAGTTTTATATATTATCTATGAATGGATTGTTAGCAAAGATCGCCTTTTATGACAGCATACGGCGTGATTCCCGTTGTACGTAAATTTCTAAATCGTGAGATGACGTATGACGCTCGCAATCAGCGCTCAGGTGAGCTTCGCGAGTAGCATAGGATTCCGCTAAGCGAGATGCAGCCTGATGTTCTCAACCAGCATCAAGCCTTGCCTGACATTCTTGGGATCTCATCATCATCATCATATCAGCCGCAAGAAGTCCATTGCTGGACATAGGCCTCTCCCAATGATTTCCAAAATTACCGGTTGGAAGCGGCCTGCATCCAGCGTTTCCCTGCGTCCTTGTTCAGGTCGTCCGACCACCTGGTAGGTGGGTGTTCGACGCTTCGCTTGCCGGTACGTGGTCACCGTTCGAGAACCTTTTTGCCCCATCGGCCATCGGTGCTACGTGCTATTTGCCCCGCCCACTGCCACTTCAAAGAGCTAATCCGCTGAAATATGTCGGTAACTTTCGTTCTTCTACGGATCTCCTCATTTCTGATTTTGTCTCGCAGAGAAACACCGAGCATAGCCCTCTCCATTGCTGTTTGAGCGACCTTCTCTTGAGTGATCTTGGGATCTAATGATTCCCAATCTTTTTGCTGCTTTTAAAATTGCAAAATATTTGATCTCTTTCTTGACATGGCTAAAGAGAAATAGTTACAAAAATATTTTCTTTGCAAAATCGAAGTGTATCGAACGATCAATATGGCTCCGCTTTCCGTCCGTCTATCCGTCCGTGTATCACCGGGCTGTATCTCATGAACCGTAATAGTTAGACAGTTGAAATTTTCACCGATGATGTATTTTTGTTGCCGCTGTAACAAAAAAATACTAAAATCAGAAGTAGCCTTTCCTGTGTTGTCCTCCTTTCGGCTATTGTTCATTATCATCATTCATCAATACAGCAGCAAATAGTCTATTGCTGGATGAAGGCCTCTCCCAAGGATACTTATTCGTTCAATGGGAGGATATTGGCATACTCACCATGCTTGGCAGACGAGATTGCGAGCACAGTTTCTTTGTCTTCTTGTGCGTCCGACGCTGCTACACAACGGAAGTAATTTTTAGCTGGGGAAGGATACGAATTTATTGGATAAAGGAAGGATATAAAGGTATTGGGATACTACTAACACTGGTAAAGCAAGAAGCAGCTCGGGCGGCCGGGTGCGCGTACCCGATGCCATTACTTCAACTACCGGATATACAGTTAAGGATGACACCCCTTGCCTCCATTGTTGATCAGGCTGAAATCCGCATTAATTTTTGATCCACCTGTACCGGCCTCTTACTTCGGAAGTGTTCAGTTTAAAGCAAAGAGAATTCATATGTTGCAAATTTTGCTACATATGAATTCTATTCCTAACGATGCTATGTTTAATTTGGAGTAAAGTATGTAACTCGCCAACGACTGTCTCGGCATTCATTGGTCCCATAGTTGAAAAGTTGTTCATATCAACGGGTTGAAATATGATCGAGAATCCCTTCAAGGATCGGACACTACTATTTATAAAGTATGCAAGTGTTTTTTTTTTCTATGAGGATTGGGTTTGATACCCACCTTCCTACTACCTTTCTACCTATGGTACGAAAGATGAATGATAGATAACACGAGTAATCAATCATTTAATTAAAGGGAAATCTATAACAAGCTACCTAAGACAGGTAGGTCATAACAAACATTATTTACTACAATTACGAAGTAATGAAGTCACTTTTACACCTTTTTGTGGTAAGATTAAAGTACCTACCTATAATCCTATAACTATTATATCACTACTAATAAATAACCTGTAAGGGTCGGACATGGAGTAAGTTACTTTGTTTTCAGAGATATCGTGTTTATAAGCTTTATACATGACACTGAAACTAAATTGACGATTTTTAGATTTTTTTTGTATGCATCTATGTATGTTCCTCCATAACTCTTTAACGAATTCAGTTCATTATATGAATATTGGTAGATAAATATTTTGACGTACAGTCAGGTACCTGTCGCAGACGCAAGTTTATAGAAAACTAGCTATCGCCCGCGGCTCAACCCGCGTTAATGTCGATCCCTCAGGAATAGTACTTTTCCCGGGATAAATGGTAGCCTATGTCCTTCTCCGTACTCCAGAGAACTTGTGTGCAAAATTTCATGATGATCGGTTCAGTAGTTACGGCGTGAAAGCGTAACAAACAAACAAACAAACAAATAAACAAACAAACTCAGTTTCGCATTTATAATATTAGTAAGGATAAGGATACATCAATGCGTCATCACATCTCTCTGATGACTTTTTCAAATGGCAGAATTGAACAGCTGAGTTGGCTGAGTCCATTGTGCGCTGTTGCCACTTCGCTCTAGATCGCATCACAACTGTTAGTTAAACAGCTGTGATGGGACGACCTATGTCATCTATTCTGTAGTTACCTATTTATTAAAATTATAGAATACTAGCAGTGCCCGCGACTTCGTTCGCGTACATTACTAATTAGGTAATTATGTTATGAGGCCATATCTTATCATAAATTGAAGTAGCCTGTCCCCCCACAGGAGTGGGGGGGGGATTTTTCTGCCAACATGTAGGGGGTTGTAAGCCCCCTTCCCCCAAGTGTGCTGTAACACTAGAGCCACGAGGCCGCAGGCCGAGCTCTAAGGCGAGGGTAAACCCCGAGCAATTGAGGATTCAGCACGACTTCCACTAACCCCAAGTGTGTTGCAGTGAGGCCGTAGGCCGAAATGCCGAACACTTGGGCCGCAAGCCTGTAGACCGAGCTCCAAGGCGAGGGCAAAGCCCATGTCGTTGAGGATTTAGCACGAACATCCCCCCCCCCTCCCCAAAGCGTGCTGGAATGAGACCGCAGGCTGAACTGCCGAACACTAGGGCCACAAGACCGTTGGCCGAGCTCCAAGGCGAGGGTAATCCCCGAACCGTTGAGGATCCAGCACGACCTCCACTCCCCCCCCCCCAAGTGTGTTGCAGTGAGGCCGTAGGCCGAAATGCCAAACACTTTGGCCGCGAGACTACTGTAGACCGAGCTCTATGGCGAAAGTGTGCTGCAGTGAGACCGCAGGCTGAACTACCGAACACTAGGGCCGTGAGGCCACAGGCCTAGCTCCAAGGCGAGGGTGAACCCCGAGCCGTTGAGGATTCAGCACGACTTCTCCCCCACTTCCCCCCTAGGTGTGCTGTAATAAGTTCGCAGGCCGAAATTCCGAACACTTGGACCACGAGGCCCCAGGCCGAGCTCCAAGGCGAGGGTGAACCCCGAGCCATTGAAGATTCAGCACGACCCCACCGCCACTCCCCTCCCAAGTGTGCTGCAGTAAGGTCACTGGCCGAAATTCCGAACACTTGGGCCACGAGGCTAGGGCAAACCCCGACCCGTCGAGGACTGATGCAACATATGAATTCTCTTTGCATTAAACTTAACACTTCCTAAGAGAGAGGCCGGTAAAGGTAGATCAACAATTAATGCGGTTTTTAGCCTGATAAACAATGGAGGTAAGAGGTGTCATCCTCAACTGCCTATCCGGTAGTCGAAGTAATGGCATTGGGTACGCGCACCCGGCCGCCCGAGCTGCGTCTTGCTTTACCAGTGTTACAACAGTGTCCTAACGATGCTATGTTTAATTTGGAGTAAAGTATGTAACTCGCCAACGACTGTCTCGGCATTCATTAGTCCCATAGTTGAAAAGTTGTTCATATCAACGGGCTGAATTAGGATCGAGAATCCCTTCAAGGATCGGACAGGGTTTTCTTTACATATTGTATGTATTGATTTACAACTATTTACAAAGTATGCAAGTGTTTTTTTTTCTATGACGATTGGGTATCAATACAACCTTCCTACCTATGGTACGAAGGATGAATGATAGATAACACGAGTAATCAATCATTTAATTAAAGGGAAATCTAAAACAAGCTACCTAAGACAGGTAGGTCATAACAATTACTTAATTAACGAAGTAAAACACATTATTTACTACAATTACGAAGTAATGACGTCACTTTAATACCTTTTTGTGGTAAGATTAAAGTACCTTCCTATAATCCTATAACTATTATATCACTACTAATAAATAACCTGTAAGGGTCGGACATGAAGTAAGTTACTTTGTTTTCAGAGATAATTTGTTTATAAGCTCTATACATGACACTGAAACTAAATTGACTATTTTCAGATTTTTTAGTATGCATATATGTATGTTCCTCCATAACTCTTTAACGAATTCAGTTCATTATATGAATATTGGTAGATAAATATTTTGACGTACAGTCAGGTACCTGTCGCAGACGCAAGTTTATAGAAAACTAGCTATCGCCCGCGGCTCCGCCCGCGTGAATGTCAATCCCTCGGGAATAGTACTTCTTTTTCCCGGGATAAAAGGTAGCCTTTGTCCTTCTCCGTACTCCAGAGAACTTGTATGCAAAATTTCATGATGATCGGTTTAGTTTTGACGGCGTGAAAGCGTAACAAACAAACAAACAAATAAATAAACAAACAAACTCACTTTCACATTTATAATATTAGTAAGGACTAGCTTTCGCCCGCGGCTCCGCCCGCGTCAATGTCGACCCCTCGGGATTAGTACTTTTTCCTGGGATAAAAGGTAGCATATGTCCTTCTCCGTACTCCAGAGAACTTGTATGCAAAATTTCATGATGATCGGTTCAGTAGTCACGGCGTGAAAGCATAACAAACAAATAAACTCACTTTCGCATTTATAATATTAGTAAGGACTAGCTGTTGCCCGCGGCTCCGCCCGCGTTAGTGTCGATCCCTCGGGAACAGTAGAATTTCCCGGAATCAAACATACCCTATGTCCTTCCTCGGGCCTCACACCTCCATACCAAATTTCATCCAAATCAGTTCAATGGTTGAAGCGTAAAAAAAACGACAGACAGAGTTACTTTCGCATTTATAATATTAGTATTAGTATGGAAGTATGGATATTATTTATACTTCTAAGTCCAGAAATGAGAAAATTTCATATAAATTTTACCCCTTTAGAAGTTAAATTTCTTAAAAATCCTTTCTTAGCGCTTACTCACATCATTAAAAGAACCCCTGTACCAAATTTCAAGTTTCTAGGCGCAGCAGTTTCGGTTGGTTTGCCGTTTGCCCGCGGCCATGCCGCGCCGCCGCCGTTAGTGTCCATCCCTCAAGAACAGATTGGACCCTTAAAGGGGTGACTCAGGTCATCAATATGAGCAACTTTTTCTATGGGACCAATGCTGGGAATTTAAAAAAAAAATTCGTCATTTCCATAAAAAAGTCCCGCCGCCCGGCCAGCTCGTATGGGAATGTCGAATTTTTTTTGAGTACCCAGCATTGTTCCCATAGGAAAAGTTGTTCATTTTGATGGTCTGTCACCCCTTTAAGGGTCCAAAACGATAAAAAATTCACCGTGTATATTTACAGGCAAACTAATGCCTTGAGTTCATTCAAATGATGATAACTTTTTTTTTAATGAACCGATTTTTATGAAACATACTTTAGATGTTTTGCTGAGTTAAAACAAAGCAATTGGTTAAAGTTTGAAGTAAATCGGTTCAGTATTTTCGGAGATAATCGTGATCATACATACAGACAGACAGACAGAGAAAAAATTCGAAAAATTTTTTTTTGCTATCTGTTATTCTTTTTAAGTGTCCCTCTATCCATTTCAGTCAAAAATTCTAAATGTACAGACAAAATATTTTTACTGTTTTATTATATGTATAGATAAGGATACATCAATGCGTCATCACATATCTCTGATGACTTTTTCAAATGGCAGAATTGAACAGTCGGTCCTAATATGATGTTATTGATATGTACCCTTTTAAGGGTTCCGTACCCAAAGAGTAAAAACAGGACCCAATTAATTCGTCCGTCCGTCTGTTACCAGACTGAATCTCATGAACCGTGATAGTTAGCCAGTGTGAAATTTTTACAGACGATGTATATCTGTTGCCGCTATAACAAAAAAAAAACCGATCAAGTGCGAGTCGGACTCGCACACGTAGGGTTCCGTACCGTTATCTATAATAAGCCAAAATTTAATTATTTAAAATTATATTATTATATGTTGTAAATAAATATTAACACTTTTTGCAATTTTTTTTTACTTGTGCTTTACGACGTTGCTTCGCACCAAATTTTAAGATTCTGAGTTCACGGGAAGTACCCTATAGGTTTTGATTCCCTTACGAATGTTGAAAATTTGCGGCATTAAAATTTTATAATATTATGATTACATGATGTTACAAAAAATGTATACTTTTCGCAATTTTTTCTTTATCTGTGCCTTATGATGTTGCTTCATACCAAATTCCAAGATTCTGAGTTCACGGGAAGTACCCTGTAGGTTTTGATTCCCTTGCGAGTTCGAAAAACACAAAAATTTGCGGCATAAGCGGCTGTATCTTTTGATTGCGTTGGCTTAGAAGTTAGATTTTTTTACAGCTTCAAGGGACAGTAGACTTGAGTATTTGGTATGAATTTTAGCTTGATACCTCAACGCGTTCGTGAGAAAAAGGGTCTTGACAGAGCGACAGACAGACGGACAACCTAGTGATCCTATAAGGGTTTCTTTTAACCTTTTGAGGTACGAAACCCTAAAAATACTAAAATCAGAATAAAATAAATATTTAAGGTGGCTCCCATACAACAAACAGTATTTTTTTTGCTCGGTTTTGCTTGATATTGATAACGGAAATATGTAGAGGCTTGAAATATTTACGGAATATTAAGTTATATATTCACTTCAAAAATAAATAATTAAATTAATATAAACTTAATATTTAAGGGGGGCTCCCAAACAACAGACATTTTTTTTACCGTTTTTATAGATAATGGTACGGAACCCTTAGTGCACGAGTCCGACTCGCACTTGGCCGGTTTCTTTCTATAGTCATACAGATATTATAACAAATGACAATGTATTTGATGTTTCTATACTATCACCAGGTAGTCAGCTTTCACAGAACCGACATTGCTGCAACTTTGTTCACCTGTGCAATGTGCAATAATAAACGTATTATTCATATAGTCTTCGCCTCACTCACCTCACCGGGAGGGGAGTCATACTGAATCCTCAACGGCTCGGGGTTCACCCTCACCTTGGAGCTCGGCCTTCAGTCCCAAGTGTCCGGCAGTTCGGCCTGCGGCCTCACTGCAGCTCACTTGGTCGTGGGGGGTGGGGAGTTAGGAGGAAGGGGTCGTGCTGAATCCTCAACGGCTCGGTCTTCGCATTCGCCTTGGAGCTCGGCCTGCGGCCTGGCGGCCCTAGTGTTCGGCAGTTCGGCCTGTGACCTCACTGCAGCACACTTAGGGGAGGGGGGGGGGGGTCGTGGATCGTGCTGAATTCTCAACGGCTCGGGGTTCACTCTCACCTTGGAGCTTGGCCTACAGACTCGCGGCCCAAGTGTTCGGCAGTTCGGCTTGCAGCCTCAGCACACTTAGGCGGGGGGTTGCTGAATCCTCGACGGCTCGGGCTTCGCATTTGCCTTGGGGCTCGGTCTACGGCCTCGCGGCCCTAGTGTTCAGCAGTTCGGCCTGCGGCGGCACTGCAGCACACTTGGGGTAGAAGGGGGGGTCGTGCTGAATCCTCAACGGCTCGGCCTTTGCCCTCGCCTTCAAACCTTTCCCCTTCGTGGCTTTAGGGGTGAATTTGGCCCAGTTTCCCCTACATAATCTTTTTTAATTGTAATCGAGAACTTATACACCTATTTGTATACTTCCAAGTGTAGAAAGTACTGCTGTAGCGTTATTAAATAAATAAATAGAAATGAGAAAATTTCCATACAAACTTTCCCCCCTGTTTTACCCGTTCAGGGGGAAGTTTGTATGGAAATTTTCTAAATGAAGACAGATGAAGTGTCTATGAAGACAGACAGATAGACAAAATGTCAGAGTTACTTTCGCATTTTAATATTAGTATGGATATGGATACTGGTAGTATGGAATATAAAAGTAAAATAAGTTCTTACATACTTATGTCGTCCGTCTCCTAAACAAAACTACGGAATATTATTTCCTTAGAAACACGTCATATAACGAACGAAATACACCGACTGCACGGGCACACTTTCTATCTCACTTTAACATACTTCCATTTCATTTTTTGCGACGTTGCCGCTCTGCCGCCACGTTGCTCGAAAGCAATAATTCGCAGCAAATATTGATCAAACGCGGTATATATTCGATCAACAAAAGTATCCTCAGTGCATGAAAAAAGGCGGTTAATCGATCAATAATTGTCGTGATAATTTATGACGAGTATAAGACTTTACGGCACAATTAAGCAAAGTGTCGTAACGAGGAGAATTCATATATAGCAGAAAGAGCACGATAGACCCAAAACTTTCAGAGTTAGAGGCGGGTAAAGGTTGATCAACAATTATATCGGATTTCGGCCTGATCAACAACGGCCGAAAGGAGGACAATATATATATATATATATATATATATATATATATATATATATATATACATAACTTCTTTTTTTATTGGTTATATAGTAGTTATTTCATCTCAAAATAATATACCTAGATATTGATTAATAATAAAGTTACATGCAACATGTTCATAAATAATATTATTGGATTTGAATATTTATTTATTTAAATATTTATGTACACAAAAATAAGGTTATAAGAGAACACATTTACAATAGAAATTAGTACATAGGCACTACTTATTTCTTAAGTAATCTCTTCCAATAGGCCTAGGATGAAATTGAAAGAGGTGATTCTATATTTGAATAGTTTTTACTGCAACACGAATATCCCGCTAAAATTGCATGTTGTTTTGCATCGTATTTGCGAAAATAAATTTAAAATACTTTTTGCCACTACGCTGGGTCTTATTTGTATAATGTTGGCAGTTGGGGGCGCCAGCACGACTCACACACCCGGGCACCCAATATAAGGTTAAGATGGGCCTGATAAAGATATTGATCCCACACGGCTTCAATCGCTTCTGCTCATCATTGCAAACAATTTTTAGACCCAATCACAAAATCTGTCTAAACAAAATAGCAGATCTTTTGATATCTGTCTTGTCGCATATGTCACATTGATATTAGGGAATACTATCAACGTTTACTCCTACAGACTTAATTATACTTGTTCTAAAAAAACAAAAGAACTGTAAAACAAACCTACAACTCTTTACTCTGATATTTCAGAACGAATTTACCATCAATTAACACATTGCCCGCTAAATAGATTAGCAGGCGATCCTTAAAACCATAGATAGTTTTATTTGCAAAACAAGCCAGTTAACACTATCGCTCCAGCCAGCCGGCGAGGGCTCTCCTCGGCTCTTGAGCCGTCCAGAGCCGTCTAGAACCAATTATGCCGTGCGACGTGCTCCAGATTTGAGGTTAGGAATGTTATGATTTGACCTAACTCGACCTGAGTCTTAAGATTGTAGTAGTTTAGATTTTGCGGTTGAAATTGTAGGGTTAATTTTACTTTGAATAGACTAGGGTTTGGTAAAGCGCGCCTGTAATTTATCGGGTTAATATAGATTTATTAATAATTAAATAAATATCTTTTTGAAACAAGACTTACAACATAACATGGGTATGAATGTATTCATATCCATCCAATAGTCATATTACTATAACTATTTATTACGATTAGTGAAGTAGTTTACTTGATTTAAGTATTACTTTTATTTTTTTTAAATGTTCATTAGAGAATCACGGTTTTACTCACATTTTATTCGTCGGATTCGCCGACTATTTTCGGTCTGTTACGAAGACTATCGTCAGGGCGAGGGTACGGAGTGGTGGTGTCTTCGAAATAGACCGAACCTATTCGGCGAAACTCGGTGAATCTGACGAAGAGTAAAACCGTTTAATAATACTAAAAAAATATGTTTTCGATTATTTGTCTGAAACGGTTGGGTTCAAATTCTTGTTTTTAGAATTCGAACCCAACAGTTACAAATTAGTCACTTAAGGAGATTTTCAACATGTGCACGCCCCGCTCGAAATATATGTGAGTTCTTCTTGCCGCTCAGGCAACCCGTCTAGCAACACTCAATAGCGCGAGTTTGACGGTCGTAGTTTTTCAAAATACCTTAACACTTCTTATCAAATTCAGAAATAAAATATGTTAAATATAAATATATACTAGATAAGCTAGCCCCAAAGTAAGTTCGAGACTTGTGTTATGGGATACTAACTCAACGATACTATATTTTATACCAAATACATATAAAGAAACACATCAAAGACCCAAGCCAATCTGAAAAAGATCATTTTCCATCTTGACCTGGCCGGGGATCGAACCCAGGCACTCTCGTGTCGTAGGCTGGCGTGTTGACCGCTGCGCCACGGAGCTAGCCAAGTTAAATACATTTTTGTCTTTATTTTTTCACCATGTTTTATTTTTTAATTTGGTAAGAGTATAATAAAATAGCACTGTGAATGCAAAATGTAAAACACTCAGTTATGAAAATCACTATTTACAATATTCATTATTTCAGAAATAGATAAGCGTTCCAATGCAACATTGGTCATTTTACTCATGCTCAGATTCCGAAGAAAATACTTTAACACTTCTTATCGAATTAAGAAATAAATAAATAAATATAAATAAATATATACGGACAAATCACACAGATTGAGCTAGCCCCAAAGTAAGTTCGAGACTTGTGTTATGGGATACTAACTCAACGATACTATATTTTATAACAAATACATATATAGATAAACATCCAAGACCCAGGCCAATCTGAAAAAGATCATTTTCCATCTTGACCTGGCCGGGGATCGAACCCGGTCACTCCGTGTCGCAGGCTGGCGTGTTGACCGCTGCGCCACGGAGCTAGTCAATAAAATATGTTAAATAAACTTCATGCGGGTGGGGCATTTTTTTCACAATTATTCACCATGTTTTATTTCTTAATTTGGTAAGAGTATAATAAAATAGCATTGTGAATGCAAAATAAAATACTTATAAAAATACCTTAACAGTTTTTCTTGTTTTATTTGGTCATGAAAATCACAATTTACAATATTCTTTCTTTTAGTAGAAATATGTACTAAAATAATAATTTCAGTATATGTGTAAATGTAAAATGACTAGCTCCGTGGTGCAGCGGTCAACACGCTAGCCTGCGACACGGAGTGACCGGGTTCGATCCCCGGCCAGGTCAAGATGGAAAATGATCTTTTTCAGATTGGCCTGGGTCTTGGATGTGTATCTATATATGTATTTGTTATAAAATATAGTATCGTTGAGTTAGTATCCCATAACACAATTCTCGAACTTACTTTGGGGCTAGCTCAATCTGTGTGATTTGTCCGTATATATTTAAAATAGATAAGCGTTCCAATTCAACAGTGTTTGTTTTACTCATGCTCCGATTCCGAATAAGCAATGTGCCATCGATTGTATTGTAAGGCTATTTGTCTACGAATCCCGAGCAGACTGGGGCTAGGAGTAAATTAACAAACCTGTCTCGAGTGTCCGTATCGATTATTGACTCGGACATTGTTAACACCCTAATTGATCCATTGAGAGGTACTCTGGTTTCAGAACTATAAATAATAAACATTTTCGGTCTCTTGAACTTTTTTGCGGAATTAATTTTAAATATCAAAATATTATTCAGTAACAAACGCAATCATATTCTATAAATGAATATGATTGTGTTTGTTATATTTATAATACTAGCTGTTGCCCGCGACTTCGTCCGTGGCAATTTCTGTTATTATGATTAATTAGTTATTTTATTAGTATGAATAATTTTCCCCCGTTTTCAAAACATTTTTTATTGATGCTTCGCTCCTTTTGGTCGCAGCGTGATGTTTTATACCCTAAAGCCTTTCTCAATAAATGGACTATCCAACAGAAAAAGAAATTTCCAATTTGAACCAGTAGTTCCTGAGTAAACTGAGTTATATTATATATTATTATAGAAGTATAGATATAGATTATAAATTATATCTCTTGCGACAACATGCTCCTAAGGCCCATTAACCTATGAGCCAGATAATTGCCAACCCTTTGGTCACGGGATACCTCTTTCAGTCTCTTAGACAGTAAGTCAAAGAGAGGATGGGGAGAAAAACGTTGTAAATAAACAGTAAATTACTTAGATGATAATGAGGGCACTATGACCTCGAGGACTCATAGTGTCCTTGGTCGGTTCCGAAACACTAGTAGTCTTTAGCTTTTGAAAATTAATTAACAATGTAAATATTACAAAAGAAGATCCTTTAAAAATGTGATTTGACGTGAAAATGTGTCTGCAAAGGCCTATTTTCTGAATAAACGTTTTGATTTTGAGACTGGTTTATATGCACATAACGCAACATATACTATAGTAAACCAGTCTACTACTTTAAGATAAAATGTACTCATAAGAACAGAGAAGACTCGTAGTTCCCTCCAAGTGAAACTCACAAGCATCTACGTACGAAAGTAACACTTGCCTCATAGAAAGTTCCTTTGTTGCAACAGAGAGATGCACTTAACAAATTTACACTTTCTTTTATTTTTTCTAGTGGTTTAAGTAAATTTATTTTATTTTCTTTTATTAGGTGATTCAAATATTTTCTATCGTCTTTTTCAATTATACCATCATTGATGGCAGTCGATATGTTATGTTTGCCTTTGGGTAGCTTAAGAAATCTGTCATCAGTGAGCCACTTACGAAAACAAACGAACCTGACTTCTAGGGGGAATTTAATAGGTTAGTATTATTCCTCTAATCCTTATTAAGTTGTTACAAAACCAAGTATCAAAATTTGCCAAGCTTCTGGATTTGTTTAAGCGTTCCCCAAGTTTCGTGGTCTCATTTATTTTAATGACTTTACTCGTAATATTACTCTTTTCTGTCGAAATAATCTCTAGTTTATCGGTTCAAAAACATCTTTAGACTTTCTTAGATGGTCTGTTTGATCTGTCCTCTATTATTTTCATCACTTTTATCGTAATCGTAAAAGAGAGTAATCAAAACATCGAAACTGTATCGATTTGATGGATCAACAAAAATCGGCGCGGTACTCCAAACAACTGTTCGCGTTACAAATACGGAGAGGTCAATCATTTTCTAATCGATATCAGTCTCGAGTGCTCAATCATTCGATATAATTCTCTCAACAGATACGATTGTCAGTAAGTCGTGACTCGACGATTTCTATACGAAAGTTATTACTGGTTATTTGAATACGTGGTGGTTGCGCAATGCCAATTATTGCCAGGGTTGCCAATCGACAGTAATGATGCTGATTTATGTTTGAGGTTAAGGTGAAGCTAACTAGGTGGTGGGTTCTAAACAAGTTTCATACTGACGTGCCAGCAGGGCTACTTGTAAGGCTTTAGTTTTGGCTTCGGCCAAAAAATTGCCGAAACTCTTGTGTTCGTGAATTATCGTGCTTCGTTCGGCAAATTATTGAACCAATCATCATGAAATTTTGCATACACGTTCTCTGTGGTTCGAAATAGAACATAGGATACACTTCAGGAAAAACAATTTTTCCTTACGGATCGACATTAATGCGAACGGAGCCGCAGGCAAATGTTGTAGTAATATAATAAATTGGTGATAAAACGTTGTATAAATGAAAAAAATGATACCAGAAAAAATGTTCATGATATTCTAAAATAAGAAGCTTCAAATATAAAGTTAAAAATTATTAGATTTAAATCAATTTATGCGAGTCCTGTCACAGTCTCACAATGTATGTATTTTTGTGGTACACTTTATTGAAAAACTATTACACCTTTATACATATAAATAATGTATTACATATATTGATATTTGTGTAAATTAGCAGAGTCGAGCAATCAGTCAAGTCAGTAGGATCAACTTAACAGCCTCCGCGGTCCGGTGGTTAAGGCGTTTGCCTGTTGACCCGGCGGTCCGATTCCCACCGGAAGCATACTTTGTTTAGTTGTTTCCAGTTTGGTTAGGACATTGCAGGCTTGAATTACCTGATTGTCTGATAATAAAGATGATTCCGTGCTTCGGAAGGCACGTTAAGCCGGTGGTCCCGGCTGCCATCTGGTAGTCGTTAAAGGAACCACGTTAGAGGCCGAGAGGCGGTTCCGAAGAACTCTGACACCAGGGTGTGCATGGTCGATTGGCTGTGACACGTACTCGAAATGATGATGATGAGTAGGATCAAGGTAAATGGACAGGCATTGCAATACGTCGCGGAGCTTCATAAAGCACCGCTTTTTGTAAGTTTTACAGGAATGTGACGCTGACGAATAAATGGCAAGTCTTCAGTGTCTTGTCAACAGTAAGAAAAAGTCACATGACATGGGAAGCATAGAAAAAAAGATATTTCTAATAATGTCTGTCGACAACGGTTTTTTCCTCACATCTCACATTTGCTCCTGGAACTTTCGCTACTGTATTTTTGGCAGCCCTGTATATGAATCGGCACAAACACAAATACATACACGGTTTAGTCACGGTAAAGAGCAATAAACTTTTGATTGTGAGTCACTCGCCACGGCAGGAATTTCTCTCAGGGTAGACCTAGACAATGAACTGGTTGAAGCGAACAAATTGCGATTGTATGGTTAGTATTAGTACTGATAGTAGGTACATACTATTTATTTGCTGTTAACTAACGAATGCCTATTAAACTAAGAGAACTGTGTTTTCGACACACTATAGTAAAAAATAAAGAGAAGATATAATAAACACTGAAATGCAGCGATTATTAAAGATGTCGCAATACTTAATTAAAACACGGATTTACTTCATTCAGTCGGAATCGACGACTCATTCGGTCTGTTACGAAGACCATCATCAGGGCGAGTGTTAGGGTGGCGACACAGCGGCTTTCTCTTCCCTGAAAGACCCCTGCGATGGAGCGAAGCAACCTCCGCCGAATGTATCCATCTGAAGTGTGTATATTTAATAGCTAATAATTATAATTTATATTTAAATATTATAATAGTTAGCAATTTAGTTATTCTGAAGGGGAATTTATTATTATTTTCATCAATTATTAAAGCTCGAAGCTGCACCATTATAACAGGACCCGAAACCTGCGTAAGTCAATGAACTGAGGATTTTAATGTGTTAGATACGGGATGTTACGGTACATGTGGATTTTTCATCTTTCTTTAGCGATACAAGAATTTTATTTACGCTATAAAATATGAAGACGATCGTTGAGCTTAGATTTTATTTAGTTCGATTAATATTTGTCGATAATAACTACTGTGAAATTTCTATTTCACAGTAGTTACTATGAAATATGTCTACTAGGCATATTTTATTTCGTGTAGCTATGGAAAGACCTTACATTTTTTTTTACTAAGTATTGAAGTAGGCATTTGTCTCCCATCTCACCTGATGGTAAGTCTCGATGAAGACGAGAATGTTACATGCCTATTCAAGAGATACCCATTTATTCTACTTTTGAATGTCCCGGGACTATACTTCAGATATTAAAGTTATAAAGCATATTTTTAGACGTTTTGAAAACGCTTTGCTGAAATACCTATAAGTTCGTGACGTCACGACGAAGCTCTTTGTACGGGTGGCGTGAGAACTTTGTTTGGTAGTTATGTTAAATATTTAGTGTAGGGTAATGGCTTCATAATAAAAGTTGCTATAAATTTAGAGGATTGTCATAATTATGGTAAAACTAGCATCCCTCAAGAATAGTAGAATTTCCCGGAACGAGAGGTACCATATATCCTTCCCTGGGCCTCGAACTACCTCTGTACTAAATTTGATCCAAATTGGTTACTTTTGCATTTATAATGTAAGTATAGATTGCATTTTAATAGTTTTCATACTTTTAAAAATGGTCTTGCCCATCCAACTTTATTACATCTATCTGCCTGCTGTTGTTTAATAGTGGACTGTGCTGGAAAAGGTTCTTCGAGATAAACCACGATAATTTGGAGACGTACGTTTAATGGCTCTCAACAATTTCGGTACAAGATTGCAAGTGAAGAGGAAGGAACAGAATACAAACATATCAGAACGAATAATACTTCCGTTTTTTATCATAGACAAAGCTACCATAGATAACAAAGCTACATAACAATGTTGCTATATTGAATTAATGTTAGAAATGTAAATCCTAACAGCTGTATTACTTTTAATAATCCTTTGTCCAACTGGTTAACTGGAGGAGATCCCTCTTGGGATAAGTCTACCTTTTGTTTAGTCCAACAAAATTTTTAAAACAAACAAAAACAAACTTTTAAGGATCATTAAGGTAACTAATTGATATCAAATTAAAAGCGTTATTAACAGTATTTTTAATATATATATATATATATTTTTTTTTTTTTTTTTTTAATAAATATATACTGACAAATCACACAGATTGAGCTAGCCCCAAAGTAAGTTCGAGACTTGTGTTATGGGATACTAACTCAACGATACTATATTTTATAACAAATAAATATATAGATACACATCCAAGACCCAGGCCAATCTGAAAAAGATCATTTTCCATCTTGACCTGGCCGGGGATTGAACCCGGTCACTCCGTGTCGCAGGCAGGCGTGTTGACCGCTGCGCCACGGAGCTAGCTAATATATATCATCATATTATAACATCAATCTCTATCTATATCTCTTATAAGATGTTATCACCTCAAAACACTACCATACCACTGTATTTGTTGAAAACGTCGGAAATCCTTAGAAAACGACTAAGCATTTATGTAGAGACTAGCTTTCGCCCGCGTCAATGTCGATCCCTCGGGAACAGTACTTTTCCCGGGATAAATGTAACTATATCCTTCTCCGTACCGCAGACAACGGGTATGCAAAATTTCATGACGATCGGTTCAGTAAAAAGGGCGTGAAGGCGTTACAAACAAACTCACTTTCGTATTTATAATATTAGTTAGGATAACCATACTGATATGAGCAATATCTCACTATCCACAAAATAATGGCTCACATTCACAATGTGTCTCAAAACATGTCTCATTTAAAGCTTTCCTAGAATTACAGCCAGCCTTCAAACCTTACCCGGCCGCGGACAAAAGCCTTCCGGCCAACCGGTTTGCAAAAAGACAATGGGTGCATCACAATTCTGCATCTTGATAGCAAGGCCAGCAGGCCAACAGCATACCCCGCTCAAGGACAGACTAAATATATGGGCCATTGTGGAGAAAAAGTAAGTGACATCTCGCTTTGCTTTTTTGTGGAGCATAAGGATTGGTGCACATTGCGTATTTCCAATCTAGAACTTTAAGACGCCATTTTTTTATTTATTTATGCCACATATTCTCTTTTTCACCTCCCTTTTCCCGCAACTAAGTCCGCGTAAATTATAGCCGATGTTATCTATAGGTGAAAGAATTCTTAGAATCAGTTAAGCCGACCAAAATAGTCATTGAGGGCGGTTATTTCCACAAAATTTACCGACAAGAGCCTGGCTCTTAAATATAAGAAAGGGAAGTAGTTCAAATAAAAAAGTTTTTCTTAAACATTTCGTAAGATACCCTTTGATTTACAATTACAACTGAGATTTGACCAAAAGTGCAATTATTCAAATTTGGTTCATCATTCCGACATAAAGATGGCCAGGTAAGAAAACAATAAAATGTTGTCTTGAATACTTAATTTATTGTAACAGTTAAGAGGAACTCTAATGAAAATGGTGGGGTCAAAAATTGTTAGATTGCTTTTTTGCATCATTTCAGTAAACGCCGCTAAAATATACATTCACAATTAAACAAAAAGTAATTTCTGAGTCATAGTTACTCGTAAAATCTCTCAAATCGGGGTCATTCTAACCTTATACATGTATCACGCTAGTTTGATATCTCGATTGTTATTTAGATTGCGCCTTAATTAGATAAGGTCATTGACTTCTGACCAAGTTTACCTTCGGTTTGAGTTTGTAGGGTTGTTGTAAATTTGCCACAAAGTAAATTCGTCACTGAAAAAGGTATGAGTAAGTTTTCCACATCTATATTTTTATATTCTTTCTATGTATATTCCAACCATTAAAACCAACATTTAAAGTTAATTTTAATGGGAAGTATTGTAAATTCGGATGTTGTTTATTTTTCTTACAGACAACAAAAAAATGAACTAGTGGGAGGAAGAGGGGTTGGGGAGAGGAGGGGTTGAGAGGGGGGGGGGAAGAGGATGCGGGAGGGAAGGAGGGGGAATATGGGGGAGGGTAGAGGGAAGGAGGAGGAGTAGTAGTTGCAGTTTTTATTATTAACGTGATAACGTCTTTTATATCGATGAAAGCCGACTGCACGTACGAAAAAGTGTCACGTTCCTTGTGCGAGTGAGAGCCTAGAACAAGCAACAGAGAGGCACGATCAGCCTAAGCGTTCGGGTGTGTTGCATCTTTTTTTTTTTACGGAAAACGAGCAGACGAGTCACTTGCTGGAAAGTGGACACCGTCGCCTCTCTTCCACTGTTATTACGTAAAATTATTGATATTTAAAACAGCTGAAAGAGAATTTTGGATAACGTTTTCTAAATTTTGGAACAAAGGAGAAAATTTCCAAAAGTAATTTTGACTGAATTATCAATTTCACTTAATTTGATATACATTAGAATAAAATCAGCGATTCAATAACGTAGACCTTATTCTAGGTCAAATTTAATCACAATTTTAGAAATAGGTATCTAGCTAGAGTAATTAAATAGCCACGTGTGCCGTGAAATCAATTTAATATTAATTAGTGACTCAAATGATTTAGTCTTTAATAAAAATCGTGATCGGAATATTTCAAACGCATTTCTTGATGTCTTTGTAGATCTAGGCGTCTTAGTATGTTATTGTAGTTTTTTTTTTAATTTACCTTAAAAATATTACAAAAACAAATAATCTATACTAATATTATAAAGCTGAAGAGTTTGTTTGTTTGTTTGAACGCACTAATCTCAGGAACTACTGGTTCAAATTGGAAAATTCTTTTTGTGTTGGATAGTCCATTTATTGAGGAAGGGTAACATTACGCTGCGACCAATAGGAGCGAAGCATCAATAAAAAATGTATTGAAATCGGGGAAAAATTATTCATCTATACTAATTAATCATAATAACAGAAATTTGTCGCGGACGTAGTGTATATATTCTTTGCCGCGGACGAAGTCGCGGGCAACAGCTAGTTTAATATAAGACAAAACAGACCTGTGACATTTACATAAATTAAATAAAAGTGTTCAATTCGATGAATTTTTTCTTGTGTTATCGATAAACGGCATGGTACTGGCGACAAAGTTTAAAGGCTTTCGCTATTTTTCTTAACTTACGTAATTTAAGAACTAATATTATCAATAGACTAGTAGGTTTACCGCAATAAAAACTTTATCGCTGACTTATTGCAGAATCATATTGCTATCATCAAAAGGTGGGATCTTTTATTTTCCATCTTAGATCAGACGGGTCACGGACCCAACACTCTTACAAGCTCATGAGAAAACCACTTAACCATGTACAGTCTGGGGAAGATAAATCTGACTCCCCTACAATTTAAAATCTGTTTCTAATCATTTTTCTCTGCCCCAACTGAAAGGAAGTCCTCCGGATGAGGTTGAGACATGTCGGTCAGTAGCTGACTTCGTACGTGAGCAACTCGTTGTTACAAACTTAAATTATGTTAGTTATCTTTCAATTTCAGACTAGCTCCGTGGCGCAGCGGTCAACACGCCTGCCTGCGACACGGAGTGACCGGGTTCGATCCCCGGCCAGGTCAAGATGGAAAATGATCTTTTTCAGATTGACCTGGGTCTTGGATGTTTATCTATATATGTATTTGTTATAAAATATAGTATCGTTGAGTTAGTATCCCATAACACAAGTCTTGAACTTACTTTGGGGCTAGATCAATCTGTGTGATTTGTCCGTATATATTTATTTATTTAATTTAGAATTTTAATCAACCTGGCCGAAATCTGCGCTCGTATTATAAAAGGGTTTATGTTATTGGAAGGATTTCAAACAATACGTATATTTACGTGCTGGGAATTAACGATGTCCAAATACGGGATACTTTAAGTTCATTATATCAGAACAAAGTGGATTGTATTGAAAATATGGGAAATGTTTGAAACAGATAAAGTATGAAATTGACTGTGAGAAGAATATGTTTCTGGTCCGCGATTACATTCACACGTCCAAGGAAGTTGAACCTCATTGAGTTCTAATATGCGGTTTCATCGTATCACGTCAGTTTTTAGGGACCGTACCCAAAGGGTAAAAACGGGACCCTATTAAAAAGAGTCACCAGGCTGTATCTCATGAACCGTAATAGCTAGAGAGTTGACAATTTCACAGATGGTGTATTTCTGTTACCGCCATAACAACAAATACTAAAAACAGATGAAAATAAGTATTTAAGTGGGTCTCTCATTTAACAAACATGTTTTTTTGCCGTTATTTGCTAGATATTAATGACGGCAACAGGTAGACGCTTGAAATATTCACAAAATATTTAAGTTACTAGTCCTATATTTTTTGATTACCTAACTGGTGGACTTAGTATTTTTTTAGAAAAGTAGCAATATTTTTAACTATATTAAAGATATTACGAATTTCTAGTATCCATTGCTTAATTTGTTAGCTCAGGACCACCCAGATTTATCGGCTGTTATCTTATAAGTAGCAGGTATCGTAACCGACAGATTAACTTGTGGAATGTTGATGACACTCATCCCAAAAGCCCGAAAAAAATGCTACACAGATTGTTTTGCGTATGACTGCCTTAGAGTTTATAATGAAAGATGATATATATAGCTATGGATATTCAAAATAAGTAGTAAGTTTTATCAGAGACACTATTGTTTCCTAAAATATACCTACTGGGGTTTTGTGTAACAACGAGTTAATCAGCAAAGTAATTCTTTTACAATCAGTAATACATCATCATTATCTCAGCCATCTTACTTTAATTTTATTTTTACAACAACAAACGAGAAAGCGGGTCACCTGATGGTAAGCGATCAGCGCTGCCCATGACAACTGCAACACCAGGGCGTAGCAGGAACGTTGTCGGCAAGGAATTGGGGGAAGTACATGGGGGAGGAAATGTGGGGAAGAATAGGCTCACTCACTGAACAAAGCATAAAGCAGTAAAGCTTCTACTCAAACGTCGATTTTCTGAGAGAGTGTTGTACTTCCCCGGACGAGCCGGCCCATTCATGCTGCTATCAAAAAAGAATTTTGCCAATAGCGTGGCTTGCAAATGTAGGTATATCTAACTCAAATATCTTATAGCAATTAAAAGGCATTTTCTTACGGGACCCAAAACTTCCTGAAAAGTATTTATATGGCACACACAGCATTTTTATTACAATTGAATATTCGCATTCTGTGTTCGCTCCGGGCCTCACAAAGAGAGGACCTTTCACCTAATTATGCTCATTTCTGCCAAGGATCAGACGTTGACCTCTTTTGTATTACAGAAATAGACGTGCTTCGGAGTTGATATTTATGTGAGCGTGTCATTTGCCATCTAGACTAATATTAAAAGAAATATGAACTCAAAACTCTTTTAAATTAGAAATTTGGTTTGATATTATTTTTTAGAATTAATCGCCAATCTTTTTATTGCCCGAACCAGCCCATCTCGTACCTTCCTCCTGATCGTATGCTCGGGAGATTACGTAGTTTTATTTATATTTTACTAGCTTTCGCCCGCGGCTCCGCCCGCGTCAATGTCGATCCCTCGGGAATAGTACTTTTTCCCGGGATAAAAGGTAGCCTATGTCCTTCTCCGTACTCCAGAGAACTTGTATGCAAAATTTTATGATGATCGGTTCAGTAGTTACGGCGTGAAAGCGTAACAAACAAACAAATAAACAAACAAAAAAAAATCACTTTCGCATTTATAATATTAGTAAGGATAATAGTTTTGTAAAATGAGTATCCAGTGAAAATAAAAAACCTATTCCTGCTGTTCTTGTTTAAATCTCTGTTCGCTCTGTCAGAGCTGATTGAGCTGGGACTTCTCAAAAGGGTATGTTAAGTCTATTATATTGTCAATAGGTCATCGTAGGGCTTTCTCGTAAAAGTAAGAGTGGTGGTCGATCGCCCACACGTACGAATAAATTATGTAGACGTGGCTTTTAGAAGATACTGAGGGAGCTTTGGAAATATAGCGGCGACTATTTTTGTAAGTTGTCATTTGATTTTTACTTCTTTGTTTGAATTTATAACATATTTTTTATTCGAGTAACTAAATATTTCTTAGAATCTGGGACCTGGAGTTTTTACCTACTGTCTATTATTTATTATTTTACAAAGCGTACATTAATATCCACTTATTGAGGTTTAAAAACGTAAAGTACTGTTAACTCATTGCTGGACGCTAAAAGAGATACAATAGAAGTTTTATATATACATATAAACCCTATAGTCGTTCACTGACCGGGAATGTGTTAAGGTTATAAAATGAAATTGTCTTTACCACGAGCTCATACAATTATTAGATGTCTTATTTTATTACAGTATTTATCATACTCACTATTATTTTTAATCAACTTCTTAACGAGTAAGTATTAGTTATATCTGTATGAGTCATTTATATTCTGATAAACAAATACGACCAAATATTTTTCTTGTTCGGTTAAAATATTCTTATCATCATCATTCAATACTAACAATCATGGTGCTGCAAATTTCACATAACTATCATATCTTTATCTAAGGCCTAAGATTCAAAATCCGTAGGTATATGTGGAAACTGCTGGATAAAGTTGATGAGTTGCTAGCTGTTTTGCCTATTTTAATTATATCACTTAATACTGTTCCTCTGGCTGCTTTGGCCAAGTCTCTAGTAGTACAGAGAGGGTTGTGCTCCTGTAGTGAAGACTGAAAAGACCCAATGATGAAGACGATGATGAATACTGTTTTAAAGCGTTTATTACATTACTCGTATACCTAACGTTTCGAAAACTTTACAGTATTCATGTCCGCAGATAGACTATTGCTTTTTATTCTTCTACTTGCTTCGCCTATTAATAAGATTCCGTAGATTTTTGCCGTCTGCGTGGGAAGAGAAGTAGCTGGTTCATTATATGTTTTTTCTTTTTACCCAGACCAGCTTGTAACACATATCATGAAATACAATTTGCTATTGTAGAATTCTTTAAAACTACATTTGTATGAGGCGTGTAAATTGATCCAATTCCCTTAAGGTTTTATGGCTACATTTACTGTTATGCTTAATAAAATTATATTATTTCGACATGACTTTATAAGACCTTTCACATTGAAACCGTTACTTAACCTTAAAAGGTAGGCTCTGATTGCAATTTGTGTTTAAAAATCTGAAACATAAAATTTTATGGAAGATATTACTGCAAAAAGTTAAAAACATTATACAGTAAAAGATTTACTGCTTTTGTAAAATTACTCAATGTCTATACAGGCTGGTTCTGATGAATATAAATGATGGTCTAGACGAAAACTTATTACAATTATAATGCCTAGTGGTCATCATGCTAGGTTGTCACAGCTTAGGTCCTGGATTCGATCCTCAGTCAGGTCAATCTGAAAAATATATTTTTCAGATTGACCTCAATTGAAATGATTGTCAGGTCAATCTGAAAATTATATTTTTCAGATTGACCTGAGTCTTGGATATTTATCTAATATATATATTTATTCTAAAATATAGTATCATTGAGTTACTATCCCATAACACAAGTCTCGAACTTTTTTGGTCCTGCTCAAACTGTGTGATTTCTTCGTATATATGTAATTATTTATTTATAACATTTATTTTACTTACATTGTGTACCATTTACATTAGCTATAAACGTTAAATGATTCGTTTTACTTTAGTTATTCGTGGGTTTTACTATGTTAATATATGATTTGTCTGTGCATGTCATTACCGAGACGAAACACACCATTCGCCAACTCAAGGGACCGTCTCAATTCGCCATTAACTTCATTCATTAGTCCATTCCCCTGGACTTTCACTAAAAACTTAGTCGAAACTAAAATTGGACGTCCCTTTCTAAAACAACGAAATTCTCTGTATAGTTAGCAGTCTTAACTACGTCACATACGCCGACTGATTGCAAAACTTCGATTGAATGTGGGTGTTCTCTAGCGCCTAGTATTTTCTTTGTCTTATAATAATAATAGTTTGGGTCAGAAACAGCCTCCATAAGGGAATTAATTTTAGAGTTTTTGGGCTTCCCCCACCTATATCACTATTATTATTATATTTAATATTATACATACTTACTACACGCTCGTTCTCGATCTGCTAGTGCATCCTCGCGATCTCAGTGGGATGGGTGATCATAAAGGGCATAAAAATATCAGCAAATATTTCAAGATTTATTCAGAAAATAGGCCTTTCCAAGCACTTTTTCACGTCAATTCACATTTTAAATATTACTTATCCTAACTAATATTATAAATGCGAAAGTGAGTTTGTTTGTTTATTTGTTTGTTTGTTACGCTTTTACGCCGTAACTACTGAACCGATCATCATGAAATTTTGCATACAAGTTCTCTGGAGTACGGAGAAGGACATAGGCTACCTTTTATCCCGGGAAAAAGTACTATTCCCGAGGGATCGACAATAACGCGGGCGGAGCCGCGGGCGAAAGCTAGTTAAATTATATTCTTAATTATTATTCAAAAGCTACAAACTACTAGCGTTTCTGCAGAGAAGAAGACGCCGAAAGAAACTCTTTTCAACAGTATTGGTCGCCTACTTGCCTGAAGGGCTTCGTATAATATTTTATATTTTCATCTTTTCTTTTTTTCTGATGTCATACACAATTTCAATTTACATAATTTTGTGGAACCCGTTATGTTAGCGATCGAGCGTACAACAACAAAAGATATGATAAAAGTCTCAGCTTCTCCGTTCTTCGAAAGACATGTAAGCTGGCTGTTATCATTAGATGGCAGTCGTTAAGCTTAGTAAGATGCATTTAGGCAGCTTTAAAAATATGACTAATCAAACTTTGTTTGACTAAACAGAGCTCTGATTTCTTAGGTGTACAACTATTTCTTGCTTTTACTACATATAGAGAAGAATCTACTGGCTGATAACACGATTTTTCTTCTTAAAACAGATCTAAACAATGATAGGTATTCATATTTTGATTGTAAAATAATAAAAATTGTAACATTGATAGATAATATACTTTAGATGAAGAATACAAAAATGTTGATTGTATTCTACATGAAAAAAAAACAAATAATAATGGCAAAGACTCATTTGACAAAATCAATTCTGGAAAAAAGAAAAATACAAGAGATGAGCTCTTATTTTTCTCGTTATTTGAAATGACAATACCATCCTATTTTCTATTGTAATTTAACCCCGAAATGTCAGGATCAAAACAACGCAATCCCCCGTTGCCCCGTCAGCATTTGTATTATAATTAAATCTCCCCAAGGTGTCGTTTCGTCACAATTCGCGAGAAACCGTGTTCTTTTCTCGGAATGTAGCTGTGAACGGTGCAGTAATCCTATCTAGATTCTTCGTCCCGAGCCCCAGGGGACGACGTGAGTAGGTTGAGCATGAAAAGGGACAATTATGTCTAACTACCAGGTGTTTTTTTTTTGTCAGATATATCGTTTCTATTCATCGAGAAACAAAAGAAAATGCGTGCCAATAACTTAATTTCTGTTATATTTTCTTTATCAAAATGAAATCAAATTTTTTTGTCAGAAAATAGGCCTTTGTAGGCACTTTGTCATGTCAAATTACATTTTATAGGATCTAATATAGTAATATTTATATTAATAATTAATGTGCATAAAGCTACCAGACTACTAGCGTTTCGGAACCGACCACTGCGAAGAAACGCCAAAAGAAACTATTTTCAACAGTATTGCTCAGGCGAACAATACTGTTGAAAATAGTTTCTTTTATGTATTATATAAGATCTCCTTATGTACCACATTCCGAGCAAAATAAAGTATTTGTATTCAAATTTAATTCAGATTCAAAGGTTTTCATAAAAAAAAGTATGGCAATAGCAAATACGGAATCAGTATAAAAAGATAACAGTGGTTCGCCGGGAGTGCCGTCAGAAGTGAAAACTTTAACATTCGGTTACTTTATATATAAGGTCCATTTAAATTAAGCGCAAATTTTTTAAGGGCTGGGTCTCGGAGGTCAAAGAAATGCTTCAGCAGCAAATTTCACAAAATCGACACGTTAGTTTTTTATTTTTGTGTTTTCATACAAAATATATATATATTTTTTTTAATTAAAATCGACAAATTAGCTGTTTTGAGTATTGACGTCAGTGACTTAGTATTCATGGTAGAATAGAAAACAATTTGTTCGCCAAAAATTTTTTTTCACAGTTCATGTACACAGGTTGTTTTTTTCATCTGTATTTTAAATGTTCAGGTCCAAATATCTCGAAAAGTAGCGAGTCGATTTTTTTTTTGCTTCTAAATCATTTTCTAGCATGTAGGTTCCATCCCGTAAAATATTTGCGCTTAATTTAAATTGACTTTATAAAGAGGTGTCGGTTACGGTAATAGATATAATGTTTTCTCATCTCAAAAAATTCCTAACACGCCTAAGGAAGTTTTAGCTTCAAAAATAAAAGGACTCAAATGGTCACCCTGCTCAAAAGGGTGTAGACTCGAGACGTCTCTCTCATTTCGCCGTCTCCTGATAACATAATAGTTATTTACCTCAGACGAAATGGAACTACTACTGACATAGATAGGCTTAACTGCCACTTTCTCCAAAATAGAATCTATTTTAATTCGATAGAATGTTACTGGAGGATGTTTTTTTGTATAAAAATCTTAAAGACGTTCACAGAATGCATATAACTACCAACTGTATAGTCCTAATAGTTTCGGAGTAAAGTGGCTGTAGCATACGGAGAGACAGACAGCAAGCATGACGAATCTATAAGGGTTTCGTTCTTTTTTTGGCTACGGAACCCTAAGATGGACCGCAGGCCTATGTTAAAGTCGATCAGCTGATTGCTCATTTTGTATGGGAGGTCATTTTTAGGGCTGTACGGAGCCCTAAAATGACCTCGATGCATTGCCTTCTTTGCTCGATGCATTGGTTGATTGGAAGATAAATCACGTGAATTTTTTTTTTTTTTTTTTTTTTATTTATATCCGACAGCAAACGAGCAGACGAGCCACCTGATGGAAAGTGGTCACCGTCGCCCATGGACATCTGCAACACCAGAGGAGCTGCTGATGCGTTGCCGACTCTTAAGATACCTGTAAACACGCCTTTTGAAGGACCTCAAGTCATAAAACACAGGGAAAACCTCGGGAGTCCATTCCACAATCTTGCTGTACGAGGAAAAAAACCACGTGACGCTCTGACATTTTTGGAGACCCAAGTGTCAAGGATGTGGAGATGGACTTTACTCCTTTGGCGAGCGGTGCGGTGGTAGAAAGGTGACGGTGGCACCAATTCAAAAAGTTCTTCAGAACACTCCCCATAGTATAGACGGTAAAATACACACAGAGAGCCAACGTCTCTCCGTAGACCGAGGGTGTCTAAATCGTCTGTGAGTGTGGGATCGTCGATAATACGAATTGCCCGGCGTTGGATGGAATCAAGAGGAAGAAGTTGGTATTGAGGTGCACCAGACCAGATATGAGAGCAGTACTCCATGTGGGGCCGGACTTGAGCTTTATATAACAAAAGTCTATGACCCGGAGTAAAGTACTGCCTCGCTCTATTGAGCACCCCAAGTTTTTTAGAAGCCACTTTGGCTTTACCTTCCAGATGACTCCGGAATTGGACCTCCTTCGTAATATCGACGCCAAGGATCCCAATACTCTTAGAAATGGTAAGAGAGGTGTCCCGGAACTTCGGTGCTATGTTAAATGGGGTCTTCTTAGCGGAAAACACGCAGACTTATGTCTTAGTAGGGTTGAATTGAACTAGGTTTAGTTTACCCCATTCAGAGACCTGCTCCAGAGAGGTCTCAATGTCAGACACAAGTCTCTTTCTGTTCTCCTCCAAAATGTATGTAATAAAGTTTTTAAATATATAAAAGGGTCTTAATAGCTAGTTAGACCACGAATTTATTACTCAAGGAATTCTCTTTACCATTTTAGATATAGAACCCTCAAAAAAATATAACTTATTTTATATTTTTCGAGGGTTCTGTATCTAATCTAATCTCAGGGCGAATCTCAAAAAACTTATTTAATAATTTAATATTCAATATCATGTGTATTATTAAATATTTATCGAACAATGTATACCATACGCCCAATCATAACCAGTTGACTCTATAAATACCAGTAAAAACCGCACATCGTTATTTAACCTGTCTCCACTCGCCGGCGGCGGTGGGTTCAGAAAAACCAGTGGGTGAGAAGTGAGGAGCATGCGATACCTAGTTTAAGAGATACAAAGTATGAGGCAGGCGATGAAATTACAGGTAGTGTGACAAAAGACTTTAAAGTAGTATTTATTACGGTTCCGTACGACGGAGTGACTCGTGTATCTGTCTGTTCTAATCTAATCTACAGAACCGATTAAATTGTAATTAATTTGACAACTTTGACCTTTAATATTTTTGTAGATGACTGTGTCGAGCGAGTAGAAGACAAAAAATTGGTAAATTAGGAAAATGCCAACTCACGCGTAGTCGCGAGTTTCACACTCGCCAGTTGACGAAAAAGTCATAGATTTATGTGACCGAAAAATGTACATACTACGTAAATGAACATATTCTGAGTTTAAGGATACATTACCATCTGACATAACAAATGAAAGGGCTTAATACCCCACATATATTTTTGCGACCGGTTATTACTATTTATTGTAATATGGTGGAGTTTAGGTGATAATCTATATTAATGAGAAATATATATTATTGTCTCAAACATTAACTGCTTTTTTTTATACTTGTCTAAAAACAATAAAAATTGAAAAAGAAAATATATAACTGAACATATAAAAAAAAAAACAAAAGTAAGTCACCGAGCGGGATTCGAACCCGTAACACTAATTTCTTGCCATAGACGGAAGGACGAAATTAGCGACCATATTTTGCGTGGAAAGAAAAACGCATAAAAACTCGAAAACACGCGTTTTCCCAAACATAAGACTAATCTAGATCTCGTTTAAAGGTATAAGATGCTCAATAAGATATCGTTTTAAAGTTATTCAACCAAATAGATGAAAAATTATAATTCCTTCTTCCTTATCGGCAAAAGCAGAAATCCATATTTTTTCAAAGAAAAATATTACAGGTTTTAACTTTGTTGGCAGAAAAACTTACATGAAAAGGGAAGTGCTTTCGGGGTCTAAGTAAATAAAAAAATACATTTGTAATACTTTTATTTTGGTTTATGGTTTTCTTTCCTTACGGCAATTATACGTATTTAGCTGTCGGTGGTGTGTATTGTAAAATGAGTTATTAAGAAGCGCACACTATCTATTTTAAAACTTACAATATGAGGCAGGCGGGGAAATTACAGGGTACTGGGACGAAAGACTTTCAATTTAAAAGCTTTCTTGGCTGTGTTCATCAAACAATGTTTATTCATTCTGGTCCTGGATTTGTTTAGGAACAAGGTAAGTTTCATCCCGAAAAAAATCTACTGGACCCGAGGAATCAACATTAACAAAAGAGTCGCAAGCAAAACCTAGTATATTTATAAATATCTAAACCTATAAACATAACCTTAAATCATTATGAATTATGGTAGCTAATGTCATAGACTGGAGATGTTTTTATGGCTTGTAGGGGAGGGCTTTTGATCACTCACACTTTAGTCCAGATCGTAACATGACTCGAGAACCTGCTTTCAGATAAGTTGGTAAAAGTACTTACGTTGTGCGTTCTGTACTCGCACTGCGATCTTTAATCACCAGCTCCATATTTATGAAGCGGGCAGAGCCACATTCTTAGACCAGCTAGGCTGCTCTGAAATTAAACCTTTCTACTTTTTATCCACAACTTTGTATCGCTTGGAAGGTTTGTTTTGATAACTTAAAGAAAATTGTAATCATGTTTCAACATTGTAAAATTATCAAGTTTTTATGAAAATAGCACCAATTAGGTCAACCTAATCAATACATATAATAAAAGAGTAAAAAAATGTGCCTGGACTTTGAATATATCCAAAAAAAAATATATATAGGGCGATGGAGACATACTACTAGAGTAAGAATTAAAAAAAAACTGTCTGTCTGTTTAAACACGCTAATCCGGAAATACTGGACGGATTCAAATGATACTTTTTTCATTGTATAGCTATCAAGCTTGAGCAACATTGCTTGATAACTATACAATGAAAAAAGTTTCAATCGAATATAGGATATAATTTATTTTGAAAACTGGTACATCTGATGTAGAATTATAAAGGTCCAGCTAATCTATAAGAAATATAAAAATGACGCTTCAACAAAAGTTGTTTAGCCTCATAATCATTTTCGGCGGTGTCCGCACTACCCGCGACGCGAACGAAGTCGCGCGTAGTATATAATATCACCTAGTATATAATAATAGTTGATAACAAGAAGTATATTTACTCGCTTTAAATAGTAATTTGGGTAATATAAATAATATACAATTATATTATTTTAACTTTATGTAGGAACTAGAAACCCATACCATAAGGTAACTTGAATAGTTCCTTTTCCTTTGTTTTCATAGATGTCGTGTTATTAAGCTCTATACATGACACTTAAACTTTTTTTCTGTATGTATATTCCTCCATAACTCTTAAACGAATTAACTGAACTTTATAAAACTTGGTAGGTAAATATTTAGACGTATAGGACATAGGATAGGCTACTTTTTTTTTCTCCAGTTATGATAAGACGTGGCCCCAAATCAAATATACGCGAATGGAGTATCGGGCACAGCTAGTATAAAATAGTTATCAACCAGTTCCCTGCCGAGGTCAGCCACACCATACTAAACGACGAATAAATAATGAATTTCCAATCAATATCGGTCATGCGATATTCTTGTCGATATTTCGTTGCCTTGGTTCAGTTCATGTTTTTTTTTGCTCTTATTAGTTTCAAGGATAACGTGTTGTGGTATGATAAACGTTAACAAACGACTTACAAATTATTAATGTATGTATATCTTCGAATGTGATGTGTTACTATGTTATACTTAAAAAAACTAGTGGGTATGTAACGCAGACCAAAAACACATTAGAAGTGTTATCACGCGTGATTTCTATGAAAACCAGCGTCACCTTATTTCAAGCATGCTACTAACGCAACACAATTGAGTATAAACAAAAGAAGCAAAGGGAGGGCCTTTGGTCAAAATTTCACTAGGAATTCTGACTTTACACGTTATAATAGAACATAGTTCATAGTTTTGTAGTTATTAATGTCAGACGATATATACCAATTCGTTACGGTCCAGTTTTCTGACATGGTACCCCGTGTCTATGTACACGGGGTACCAATTTTAAAGACGTTTCAGGTGTCGGCATTTTTCGATGTTTTTTCACGTAAATCTCACTTTTGTTCCTTTGACGATCGCGGGACGTTTGTCCCGCGATCTTAGGTGATTCAAGTGAGCAGTGCGTGCGCAGTGTCGGCGCGCGTGCCACTCCCCCTTGCCATTTCTAGTGTCTTTGTTGTTCTGTGGTATGTAAGATGTAGATTTTGCGAGAATTTTCGTATGTCAGCTAACTCATAACAAGCACTTCGGTCCTTTGTGAAAATTCCGCCATTTTGAAAAGTTTCCGAAAACTGAATACACAGTAGTAATAATTGGATTAGCCGTGTGGTTTCCGGCAGAGTACAATAGGAGTAAGAGGCGACTTAGGAAATATAAGCTAAAAAGCTCATAAACATCAATGAGACCTCTCCAATCCGTGTGCCCAGCGAAGAAAGTGTAGGCCGAATCCTCTGTCTGCTTTAGCCAAGTTTGGCTCCGGTAGTATAGTGAGGGTCAGGCTCCTGCGGTGGAGACTAAAAAGACCTGATGATAATGATGAATTTTTGGACTGTATTACAAAATTTTACGAGAATCGGGTGAGAAATGAGAAATGCGACCTGTAGAGGAGAACAACCAGACAGCGGGATATACGAACGACTATTTGAACTGAAACGACGACGTTTCGCTCGCGCTTTGCTCTCGCTCGGTCAATTAATAAGTAGTCTTCTACGCTGTTCTGAGAGACAAAGATAAAGATAAAGATTATTTATTTGCATAAACATGTGTTTGACTAGCTCCGTGGCGTAGCGGTCAACACGCCAGCCTGCGACACGGAGTGACCGGGTTCGATATCGTTGAGTTAGTATCCCATAACACAAGTCTCGAACTTACTTTGGGGCTAACTCAATCTGTGTGATTTGTCCGTATATATTTATTATTATGATGTGTAAATTACATTAAGTGGATATGTTATAAAAAGAGCGACATGTTCACCATTACTGGTGTGCCAATTCATAACTACTAGACAAGAAAGTCCCTTATATGCGACATTTGTTTGTTCTTATAAAACTATCGAATATAGGTACCTTTAATAAATAGAAGCTAGAATAAGGAACTTTTAGTTCATAGGCAGTTCAAGTTCTGTAAATAAATTTTCTTTGCTGACGGATATAACAAAAAATAACAGTGAATACGTAGGTATATTCCGACAAATTATGTATGAAAATACACGATAATACGTTAGCCTAACTATTATAATTACAGAGCTAATAATTTCGAGAAAATATAGCACATCTACAACAAATAACTTGTAAACAATATCAGCCAAGAAGTTTCCCGAATACCAGCTTAGAAAATAGCCGGCAGCCTTTTTGCCCTATGAAACTATATACAAAATGTTCAGGGGACAGCGCCGAGATAATTAAGTTCCTTCGTAGACGTTAACAAGCCTTAAGTTTTAATTAATATAGGTGTCTCTTTGAAGGTTTATTGTTAGACTCGGCTATTGTGATACGTAATTGGGAGGCAGGAACAATCAATATCCCGTAAGGTTGTTAAATGTGTTAAATTAAGCGTTTTGATTCTCAAAAATTGCAACAAAGGCAACGTTTAGTCATAGAGATTAGAAAAATCTGTTTCCGGCTAAATATATATCTTTTTTAAAAGCATACACTTGAAGTTTTGGTGTAAGGCAACAGTATGAACTATATGTGTAAATTGATAATCTACTAACTAAAGGATGGAACCGTGTGCACTCTAAGATGTCGGATAAGTTTAAATTGTACATACTCATGTTCGGTTTTATTTTATTCTCGTATATGTCATTCCATAGCATACTTTGTTTAGTTGTTTCCAGTTTGTTTAGGACATTGCAGGCTTGAATCAACTGATTGTCTGATAATAAAGATGATTCCGTACTTTGGAAGGCACGTTAAGCCGGTGATCGTGGCTGCCATCTGGTAGTCGTTAACGTTAGGGGCCGAGTGGCGGAGGAACTCTGACACCAGGGTGTGCATGGTCGATTGACCGTGACACCTACTCGAAATGATGATGATCATCATCGTCATTTCAGCCGTAAGAAGTCCACTGCTGGACAAAAGCCTTTCCCAAGGATTCTTCGGTCTATGGGAGGATATTTTCGTACTCACCACGCTTGGCAGGCGGGTTCGCGAGCGCAGTTATTTTGAGTTCTTGTGCTTCTAACGCTGCTGCCCCTTGGCAGTATTTCTAAGCAGGGGAAGGGCGGGAATTGGGTGGACTTGAGTTAAAAAACATGCGCATGTAATTTTTTTGAAACAGGTAATTACGATCGGTACGGTAAGTTCAATAGGCACAAAATTAATACGGTTAGGTCTCTTAAGGCGCTGTATCCCGTAACAGTTTGTAGCGGTTGAAAATGGCGATACCGGTTGGCTCTCATTTCAAACCCGTGTCTGCCATTTCCGTGTTAGTCTTCACTTTTAATTTAATAATTCAATAATTATAATCAAATATTGTATTTTTCTAAGTATCCATCGTGCTTATTTAGTTATACTTTTCACACACGTAAAAAAGTTGGTAGTTGTCGCTGAAAATATCAAGTAATTCGAGGCGAATTTTTTTCTGGATATAGCTTTTTCACTATTTTATTTTAATAGGTTTTAAATCTTTTTTTGAAAATATTTTGATGTAACCATTTATTTTGATCTTTAAGCTGTACTTCATATTTTTTTTCATGCTAGTATTTCATGAAAAATAAGGCTACGTTCGCGATGAAAAAATAGACGTTTTACAGTATTCTTCTGATGCACAGCGCCTTAAATTGTGCAATATTCCTATTTTTATAACGTTAATACATTAGGCACCTATACTCATGTTTATAAGACGAATATAGCGGACCCTCGAAACAAAGGGTTCAGTTAGGGTTAATTAAGGCCCTTTATGCGGATTGTTGAGGTCTGATCACACGCAGGGATCGTCAAATTAGATTAGAATAGACGGATAGACCGCTATGATATGGTGTGGGACATAGCTAAACTGCTGTATATGATGTTTACGATCGCATACGACCTGACTGATAGTATCAAATTTGTTAACAGAGCCGTGTTTCGCGTACCGTATTATATTCTTTGGCCGTGTAGAGCTACGCTATCGAGAACACGAGCCTAGAAGATTTTTTTTTAAATCAACGAGGCTATAATAATATTCACTTCAAAAAATTTTGCAATAGTTGAAAGTAGCATCCTGCCATAATAAAGAAGCTCGAGCTTCCAAGTACCAGTGATGAATATTTAACCAAGCACATGTTCAGCTGAGGAGGAATTTCTTCCGGAAAGTCCAGGCATACGTTTGCCCCGGTGGTCGCCAGTAGTTTACATAACATAACTTTCAACTTTCGCCGTCAGTTTTAGCGCCAAACGTGACCGGTGTTACGCAAAACACCATTGTTTATGAAGCGGGACATATCCACAAGGAAAGTATAAGACTACCTATTCAATGGCCGACTGTGTCATAGACTAAGCAAGCCCAAAGTACCTTCAAACACATATACACCTAAGACCCAGGTTTTTTTTACGAAATGTTGTATTAGGCATCTGTCTCCCATCTCACCTGATGGTAAGTGACGATGAAGACGAGGATGTTACATGCATATTTAATCTGAAAAATATCAATTTCCATAATGACCTGACCGGAGATCGAACCCAGCAAATCTGCCCTGGTGCCACAAAGGTCGTCAAATAGTTTAACTTTAGACTACGAGTAAGTGAGCAAGAGAGCATTTATGAACAGATTAGCTTTCGCCCGCGGCTCCGCCCGCGTCAATGTCGATCGCTCGGGAACAGTACTTTTCACGGAATAAAATGGACCCCATGTTCTCCTCCGTACCCCATATAACGTGTACCTATGCAAAATTTCATGATGATAGGTACAGTAGTAAAGGCATGAAAGCGTAACAAACAAAAAAACTCACTTTTGCATTTATAATATCAGTTAGGATAGCGCCATTTAAGGGCCATGTTTCAATAAGTAGATAGAAAACTGATATAGCATTTAGGTGACCAGCCTATTACCCCTAGATGTGTAGTATATTATTATCCTTACTAATATTATAAATGCGAAAGTGAGTTTCTTTGTTTGTTACGCTTTTACGTTACTTCTGAACAGATCATCATGAAATTTTGCATACACGTTATAGACATAGGATACATTTTATCCCGGGAAAAAGTACTATTCCCGGGGGATCGACATTAACGCGAGTGGAGCCGCGGGCGAAAGCTAGTACAAATATAAAATCATAGAGTCGAAATCATCTTATAGCTCTTTAAGTTCTTACTCACTCACTGCTAGAGATATGGTCACCCAAAAACATCCAAAATTATCAATTCAATGATTTTCAATACTATGATGTCTTGATAGAATTTCTGGCAACGAAATTCCATTGGCGATTTTTTACTCTTTTCTTAATAAAGATAATAAAGATAAATGTACCTATTTAAACTTTAAATTACTGCTCTGCCAAAAAAATAATAGCCAATGTTACTCGGGTGGCCGTAAAGATTCTAAATACCCCATACATACACTGTAGAGACATTTTAAAGATATTCACAACTATACATACATACTTACATATTTACCTACTTACATACATGAATTCTAAATAACAATTCACTCCTTTTTTTGACAGTCGCATAACAATGCGACGAATCCATAATTAACAACAAATCAATGAGTAGCACGCCTTACCTGTTATTAACGTTAACGAGAATCGTGATTCGACTATTTATAACGGCGATTAGTTGTCACATCGTTATTTTGTCTTTAGCGACATTTAGACGTTCGACCGCAAACATGGTCACGATTGTGTGACTTTCTTGATCAGGAAGCCGTGTAATGACGGTTGTATGTGAATCGTGCTGGTAGTGTACATTAAGACGAATTACGAGGCATGTCCGATGAATATACAGCATATTGAAATGCTTCGGTTTTAAGTTTGAACGATCAACACACGATGCACGCGCAACTTACAATTTCACATGTCTACCTAATCTAAAAATATTTATCAATATTTAATAAAATAATATTATTGGTAATAAATATTTATAAATATTTTGGTACGAGTAGTGATGTGACTTAGGGAAATAGGCTATTAAAATAGGCTAGTTTCCTAAAATAATATTATCAAAAATATTGGACATGTATATTTTCTTTCGGCTACTAAACAAAGTGACGTCACGACTCCCACTTTGATCTTTTACACGCTTTATATTATCAATTATTGTTCAATTGACAAAATAAAATTCGTGTAAATATTTCAATATTTTTTTATTATCTAACTGATGTATTTATTTGCCTTTAAGGTAAGTTCCTGGGTCAAAATAAAATGTTGTCAAAAATTTCTTTTATTTGAATAACTAGCTGTTGCCCGCGGCTCCGCCCGCGTTAATGTCGTTCCCTTGGGAACAGTAGAAATTATAAAAATTCCATACAAACCCCTGCCCCTTTGCTTTTTCCCCTTAAGGGGGAATTTAATACATTTCACCTGCATAGATCTTTAGCCCTTAAGTAGGGGATTTTGCCCATTTCACCTACACAGATATTTTTTTATTGTAATGGAGAACTTCTTATTGTCATATTTCTAAGTAAATAAAAAAAATCCATACAAACTTTACCTCACCTATTCTACCCCTTCAAGTAGAAATTTCGACCATTTTAACTACACAGATCTTTTTAATTGTAATGTAAACATATATACTTATTTTTATACTTCTATGTCCAGAAATGAGAAAATTTCCATACAACTCCCCCCCCCCCCTTTATCCCTTAAGGGGGAAATTTTGTACATTTCACCTACACAGATCTTTTTTAATTATAACCTAGAACGTATATACTTATTTTCATACCTCTAAGTGTAGAAATAGAAAAATTCCATACTAACTTTACCCCCTATTTACCCCTTCAAGGGAAAATGTTGTCTGGTTGACCTAAACAGATCTTTTTTAATTTTAATTGAGAACTTGCGTACCTACTTTCAAACTTCTAAGTCCAGAAATGAGAAAATTCCATAAAACTTCAACCCCTTTGATTTTCTAAAAATCCTTTCTTAGTGCTCATTTACATCATAAAAAGAATCCCTGTGACAAATTTCAAGTTTCTGCGCACAGTAGTTTCGGCTGTGCGTTGATATATAAGTCAGGTTTGCCTTTGGCCCGCGGCTCCGCCCGCGTAAGTGTCGATTTCTCAGGAACAGTAGAATTGCCCGGAATACATTAGTTTATGACTTTCAATGAAACACCTTAATATTGAATTTCAATTGAATAACTTCAAAAACAGAAAGTTTCATACTAACTTTGCATCCCCGTTATATCCCCTTAAGGGATGATTTTTGAGAAAAATTTTTTAATCGTGTTTCATGCCTTTTAGTGAAGAACCTTCATGCTGAATTTCAATTGAATAACTTCAAAAACAGAAAGTTTCATGCTTACTTTGCAACCCGTTTTTCCCCCTAAGGAGATGAATTTCCAAAAATCCTTTCTTAGTGCTCCCCTACGTTATAAAAGGAACCCCTGTGCAAAATTTCAAGTTCCTAACCTTTATAGTTTAGGCCCTGCGTTGATATGTCAGTCAGTCAGTCAGCTTCTCCTTTTTTTTTTAATATGGATTACTATGGATAGTGTGGATAGGTATAATGCTGTCGTACTTTGGATTTTAATTTTCTTATGTCACTTATTATTTTATTTTATTTTTGCTATATGTTTGCAGGCAAACTTATGCCTTGAGTTCATTCAAATGACGATAACTTTTTTTTTAATGAACCGATTTTGATAAAACAAACTTTAAATGTTAAACTGAGTTAAAACAAAGCAATTGGTGAAAGTTTGAAGCAAATCGGTTCAGTATTTTCGGAGATAATCGTGATCATACATACAGACAGACAGACAGACAGACAGACAGACAGACAAGAAATTCCAAAAAATTTTTTTTGCTTTCTATTATTCTTTTTAAGTGTCCCTCTATCCATTTCAGTCAAAAATTCAAAATGTACAGACAAAATAATTTTACTGTTTTATTATATGTATAGATAATGCTGGTATTTTCCAAAAAAATCTCGAGAATATCTTGATTATCTTATTTGAGAGAAGAAAACAGAAATAGGATCATTTCGGGACTTTGTTATTTTCGATTACGAAATTTTCGAGTGTGGCACTTGGCAAATCACTTGGTACGGGCCTGATCGCTTTTAAAGGGTAGATTTTAAGCTGCTAAAAGTTTTTGCTCCAAATTGGTGTATTCAGGCTAAAATTTCAACTACTAGTGAATATAAGGGTCTAATTGGGCCATAGAGAAGTTTAATCCCTCCTTTTGCAGCCGTGTCGAATAAATAGAACTTAAAGCTGCTAGATAAACTTCAAGCTGGAAGTTACAGCTCGACAGCTCGTGATGAATAGCGTGTCGTTAGTGGAGAAAATTAACTGGCGTTGCTAAATTGTTTGTCTTCATGCTATTTGCTTATTTACAACATAAGATAACAGAATTTCTTTTTTAAAACGTTTTCAGGAAAATGAATGAATAGTTAACCTACGTTGTCTAGGTGAGCCATTCCAGTAGTCAAACTTAAAAGTTAAACATTCCGACATGATTCATTTCAAAATTTTACTTCAATTCTCTTCATTTCGTCTTCGAATCTAAATAACTTAATCGGTCATAAATATCTATTTAGTGAGTCTAGACAAAATGTCAACATCATAATGTATTTTGTTTTCCTCAGTGGTAAGAATAAGAATATTTTATTTGTGAGTCATAGGTAACATGGTGGTGGTAACATTAAAAGTATCACTATGCTCTGTCTTTTAGGACTTATAAATATTATGATCACACATTTATTATAATCATCCTTATCCTTATCCTTACTAATATTATAAATGCGAAAGTGAATTTGTTTGTTTATTTGTTTGTTTGTTTTTTTGTTTGTTTGTTTGTTTGTTTGTTTGTTTGTTTGTTTGTTTGTTTGTTTGTTACGCTTTCACACCGTAACTACTGAACCGATAATCATGAAATTTTGCATACAAGTTCTCTGGAGTACGGAGAAGGACATAGGCTACCTTTTATCCCGGGAAAAAGAACTGTTCCCGAGGGATCGACATTGACGCGGGTGGAGCCGCGGGCGAAAGCTAGTTTATTATAAATTAATTACAAGGGTCAATTCAAGTAAGCATTGAAAATATTGATGTAAAAATGTAATAGAATAATATTAATGTGGTATAACATTACTATAATGGTGTTATTGTAAAAAAAAAATATTTTTGGTATTCTTATGGTGCAATAAAATTATTTTGTCAATTCAAAACAGTAAGCTGAATATGATTTACTTCTTGTGGTTCACAACGTTCCCCTTACTCTGAACATTACTCAATTTTTCAACTTCTCCTTTTGTGTTAGAGTTTAATATTCCTTGTTTTATTTAAACACCGTTAAAATTATATAATTTGCGAGGCCTCACGTAACTCCAATCGGATTTGCGGTTGTCGGTGACGGCGAATGCCTGAGAAAGTTCAAAAAGGCGGTTTTTAACTTTGTAGCTCGGCCATAGGATGAATTTTATGGCATACATAATACCTACTCGTTAATATATTTGCTTTCATTTAATTATGGTTTAAGCCTCCACTAGAGTAAATAGTAGAGTTAGTCCGAAGATTACTTCTAAATGATTCTATCACCCTTTTCCGGCATCGGTTTACTCGACGGGATGAAAGTATTCACCCGTATGTGGTTGATATACTAAGCGCTTTTCCTCTTCGTTCATCTTGCATACGGCTAAAGAATGGAATCTCTTGCCACCGGAGGTTTTCCCTGACACATATGATTTAAGTAGGTTTTTAATGAGCCAGCGAGCTCCACCATAGACCACATCTTCACTTAACATCAGGTGAGATCGTGGTCAATCGCTGGATCATCCAGAATTAAAAAAAAAATACACTATTGCACCACGCGCTAAAGTAGGCTTCATGCTACTCACCTCAAAGCTTGGCGTTCCACAACAAAACAATTCTCTAGAACTTTTTTCCTCGCGTTTGTTTTTCCCCGAAGCTATGACCTGGACTATGTACTTCAAAAGACGGGGAAATTCCTATTTAAAAGGCCGGCAGCGCTCCGGCAGCGCTCTGTTATCACCTCTCCAACCCGTTTGGCCAGCGTGGAGAGTGTAGGCCAAGTCCTCTGGCTGCTCTGGCCAAGTATGGCCCTAGTAGTAAGAGAGGGTCGTGCTCCTGTAGTGGAGCCTAAAAAGGACCTGATGATGATGCTCTGTTACCAGAAAATGTGGCAAAGGCCCATGGGCGACGATAACACTTTCTATCAGGTGTTTCGTATGCTCATCTGCCCCTATAAGAATAAAAAATATAAAGCTAACTATACTAATGTTATCATTGATAAAATACTAGAAATCGGTGGAGTTACAAGCAACTACTCTACTTTGACTACTTGTAGTCCGATACCACGTCAATTCTATTATATTATGCACTTTACTTTTAGTGGGTTTATTATATTTATGTAGTTAGAAATACGCTTAAGATTGTATACTCTATATGTTGTAACTCATTAATCAAATACAAAGTTTCGTGTCGACTTCCACTGCCAAAATTAGTAAGTAGGTACCTGAATTTTTCAATGTTTTCGCGATTGTTACACATTTATTTAATAAAATAAAATAAAAAATGAAATTTCGTCTGCCAGGGATCATGCTGTAAAGTTTACTATCTATCATCTGTAGATACCAGAATACTCAAAGCTTTTACACTACAGTCAATACTGTACACCATATGATAGCATCAATTAGTGATACGAATGATGAATTTATGAAATAGTGATGATTAGGAGGGCGCCACCTCTGCGAATGTGATACTAGCTCCGTGTAAATAATTAGTTAAAAATATAAAACAATAGTCAAGATACTTAAATCTACTATATACCGACTCGCAATAGAACAAAACCCAAGTGCAAGTGTTGTCCTCTGAAAATATAGCGTATATAATCAAGAAATAAGTGCAAATAATCAGTTCAATTGTGATCTCCCTTCTGATGTCAGACGTGCAGTGAAATAAATTCTGTGGATAATTTCATCACCGTGCTCTAAATATTTATCACTGGCGCACTAATAGAGTGGAGAAATAACCAAAAAAAAGGTACAAAAATTTATTATTGAATACATCGAATCTGCAATATCATCTTCAAGTCAATATTTTATGAACAACACCATCTACTGAGATTATATAAAACTAACATGAATATGTACAGCGACATCTACCGACCTTAGGCAAGATCAATACTACATAACAAGCAAGAATAACAAGAAGCACATCACAAAAAGAAGCATAAGCACGATACACAATTCGCACATTACCTGCTGCACTATTAAAAACTAACGTCATCACTACTAGATGGCACCACCAGTAATGTCTACAACATCTGCAATAATGACAACAAAGAAATGTGCGGGATGCCAAAGAGAAATCACAAGCAAAGAGTACTTGGACTGTGCACTATGTAATGAACGATACGACCTGGAGTGTGCCAACGTACCCAGCAAGAGGTTCCAAAACACCATGACAAAGGAGCATAAAATGGGATGGCGTTGCCAAGAGTGTCTATGCAAAATACCGAAAGGGGACAACTCTAACACTCCAATACGCCACCGTGACCATCACGAAGACTATACTTCGACTAGCTCATCTGAAACGTGTAATATTACTATAAGAAACAAAAAAGCCCTTCAAATAAATGACTCGATATGTTCTGAAGACATAAGCATCCTAGGAGATACCTTAAATAAAGAAAGCTTCATCAAAAACAGCGAATTAACTCTTGAAAATTTGAGTAACATGATATCTTCTCAGTTGAAAGAAAACAACAAGTCGATAATCATGGACTTAAAAAGTACCATAAGACTAGAAATAAGCAAAGCCATTTCAAAATTAAAAGAAGAAATTAAGCAAGATACTATAACGCTACACAAAGAAAACGACCAAAGGAAAAGAGAAATAGAAGTCCTAAACAAAAACATTGAAACTCTAAAAAAGGAAAATGAAAAACTAATAAATGAAATTAAACACATTGAAAATAAATTTAGGAGCCCAAAAACAAACGCTCTACCGGAGGAAATATTAACGGAGAGCAAAAATAAAAAAATCGTACTATATGGATTTTATGAATACAAAGAATCCGAATACGATTTACATGGTAGAGTAGCCGAAGCCTTTAGGGAAATATTGAATATAGACCTCCTTGGCTACATCGAGGAAACTCACAGGATTGGAAGATTCAATAATAATAGAGATCGCCCTTTAATTATTGAATTAATCAGCAAAAAAATGACAAAATATATTTTGAATAATAAACATTGTTTCCAAGGCAGTGGCCTGTCTATTTCAGAATTTATGGATGGAAAGGAGTTGAAAGAAATGAAACTGCTGCGACAAGAAATGTTTAAAGCGCGAAGCAGCGGAAAATATGCTGTCATTAGAAACAACCAACTATATATAGATGGAAAGAAACTAGAGCTCAACGAGCGGAACATTAATATTGAACCGAGTTTGAGTAAAACCTCAATACCTGCTAAGAATAATTCCTTTCGTAGAAAAACAACATCTTAACATAATGTTTCAGAATTTTCAAAGCATTAATAACAAGAAACACCTTCTGGAAAGCTTCATATATGATAACCCTACCTATAAAGCCATCTGCATATCGGAAACTTGGTTAACTAAAGATAAACTTGACGTATTACACTTTGATGGTTACAAAATCGCAGCATCTTACTGTCGGAAGAAATACGAGGGCGGCGGAGTTTGCATCCTTCTACAAGACCAGATTGAATTCAGGGAAAGAAGAGACATTACAAACATATCTTTAGAGTATAACTTAGAATTATGTGCTGTTGAATTGTTGAAAGATAATATTTTATTGATCTCTTTGATTATATAAATAACAAGTATTCGACATACAACGTAATAATAGGCGGCGATTTTAATATTAATATTTTAAAAAAGGAACCCAAAATCTTTAAGTTCCTTAACCTAATGAAAGAACACAAATTTTCACAACACATAAACAAACCTACACACTTCACAAAGACCTCAGCGACATGCATAGATCTGATTTTCACAAACTTCAGTGATCCAATTAAAACAAAAGTAGAGAAACACGGGTTTTCGGCACATTCTGCAACATTGATAAGCATTAAAACTAAAGACGAAATAGAAAAAAATATATGGTACACCGAAAAAAGAATTTTCAACTCAAAAACAATAAATTCCTTCAAGTCTAAACTACATGAAATAAAGTGGTGTGATCTCCTCTCAGAAAAGAAAGATGTAAATGAAAACTATAGTATATTTCATACGACAATGATTAATATTTTAAATGAATGTATACCGAAACGGAAGTTAAAAATTAGTAAATTATCAAAGAAACATTGGCTCACTGTAGGCATCAAAAAATCGTGTAAACATAAAAGATTGTTAAAACTTTTAAACTTAAGAACAAATAATACCATACTAAATAATTATTGTAAAACGTATGAAAACATATTAAAAAAAACAGTAGTGACCTCGAAAAAATTGTACTATAAAAACCGAATTAAAAAGTCAGATAATAAAGTTAAGACTATGTGGAGTGTAGTTAACGAGTGAACAAATAAAAAACCCGCTAAACAAAAAAGTAATATACTACTAAAAATTAACAAAACAGTAATAACGGATCCAAAACAGATAGCTAATAATTTTAATAATTTTTTTGCCAGCATAGGTGCCAGCGATAAGCGAAAAAAATGTATAACCCCGGTAAATAGCTCAACAGAAAATAGTATCTTCGTTCGCTCTGTTGATGCCAAGGAAGTAAATAAAATAATTAAAACGTTAAAAAATAAAAGAAGTCACGGCATTGATGAACTGCCCCCAACCTTATTCAAAGAATGTGCAGATGAATTGACTCTACCATTCACTTTATTAATAAATCAATCAATAAATGAAGGAATATTCCCCGACCTATTAAAAATTACTATTGTGAGACCCATTTATAAGAAAAATGAAAAATCGGATCTAAACAATTATCGTCCTATTGCACTTTTACCAACTGCTGCAAAAATTTTTGAGAAGGTGATGGCTGATCGCGTATATAACTTTTGCGAAAAATATAAACTGTTAAGTGAGAGCCAGAATGGATTCCGTAAAAATCGCTCTACTACTTTAGCAGTCTACAAATACGTCCAAGAAATATTAAATACACTCGATGGGGGTAAATATGGTGTCGGAATGTTGTTGGATATGACTAAAGCATATGACAGGGTCCAGTATGATATCTTACTTGACAAATTATACGCCTATGGGATAAGAGGTATCGCTCATAAATGGTTCGCTTCTTATCTTAGGGATAGGATACAGTATGTAGAGATTGAATATTTCAATTACAAGACGCGCACAGTCGAACATATCCGATCAGACTGCAAACCAGTTACTTCTTCTATCCCTCAAGGTAGCGTTCTCGGGTGCCTTTTGTTTCTGCTCTACATTAATGATCTCCCAAAAGTAATAAAAGAACACTGTGTCCTATTTGCCGACGATATCTCCATCCTCACCTCCGTTAAAGATAATACAAATTTGAACGGTCATCTTTCAGGAATTCTCCAGAGAACATCAAACTGGCTAAAAGAGCACAATCTAGATATAAATTATTTAAAAACAAAACTAATGGTTTTTCATCCATTCCAAAAAAAAACACTCCAAATAAATATATGTTTGAACGGAATAGACTTGGAGGTAGTCAAGGAGTTTACTCTACTAGGCATTAATATAGATAGCCACATAAACTGGAAGTCGCATGTACAAAACCTTTGTGCCAAATTATCCAAATTTGCGTACGCCCTGAGAGAGGTAAAAAAATCTACCGACGTCGAAACTGCGCTGGTTTCTTACTACGCATATGCTTATTCGTGGCTTAGCTACGGAACTCTCTTGTGGGGCAACGGCACCGATTGGGATAAAGCTTTTACCTTACAAAAAAGATTGGTACGAATAATGGCTAATATTAAACAAAAAGATAGCTGCAAACCTTATTTCCATAAATACAAAATTTTAACTTTACCGTGCATCTACATTTTGGAAACATGCAAATTTGTCCGCAAGTACCCCGATCTCTTCACAAAAAAAAAGACCTAATGACAAAATACATGCTTCGTCATAAAAATAATTTGCAACTGCCGGTTTCGCGTCTTCAGCTACACTCGTCCAGTCCCCTAGTAATGTGTATAAAGCTTTACAACAAACTCCCAGATGACATTAAAAATATAGAGAATACTAAATCATTTTTGCGACATGTTAAGGAACTACTGACTAAAAAATGCTATTACACAATTCATGAATTTCTAAAAGACAAATTTACTCCGTGAAGGCTACTAAATGAAATAAAAAGATAATTTTAAATACATAACTAAATACATACCATTAATTAATCTATATATTATATTTACAGAATGATTGTTGTTTTTATTTTTTATCTTTTTTATATAATTTGACTAGAACTAGACGCAGCCCTTCTCTCATTGCAACGCCCGCTGTGGCCCTTAATTGTTACTTAATATATATTTTATAAGCAGACCTGTACACATACATTAAGGAAGCAATAAAGTATTGAATTGAATTGAATTGAATACAAGACTGGAATACGCATTGAATGGGTTTTAGCTTTTCATGATATATAATACTAGCTTTCGTCCGCGGCTCCACCCGCGTCAATGTCGATCCCTCGGGAGTAGTACGTATTCCCGGGATAAAAGGTAGCCTATGTCCTTCTCCGTACTCCAGAGAACTTGTATGCAAAATATCCTGATGATCGGTTCAGTAGTTACGGCGTGAAAGCGTAACAAACAAACTCCCTTTCGCATTTATAAGATTAGTAAGGACTATCCGTCGGAGGTATTATAAGCTCATTAGCCGCTTTTAACTTGGTTTGTGCGTCATAAATATTGATTTCCATATATAAACGCATTACAGATTGAAATATTACTATGTCAGCCATGTCGTTGGGTTTACCACCACTACTATTTAAGTGGTTTCGTATTAAAAAAAGATTAAATTTTTTGAAATATCCTTCACGAAATTTAATATACGTACCCAAAAATATTGAAGGCAGGAAAGGATTGTCTTTAAGCCTGACGGCAATAGATACCTCATTTTGACATTCAATAGTCGGATCCTAATGTCTAATCTGACTATTAGAAGGATCCGATTACCCGATCCAACTATCAGAAGGCGTTCTACAACACATTTGGTTGTGCAAAAACACGTATTGAGTAATTGACATCGTAATCATTGTCAGGCGCTTGCCTGATTTCAACATTATGTGGGTATGCTTTTCTCATCTATATAGTAAGCGGGTTTTTTCTTAGGCTTTTCTTCAAAAAAAGAATATTTCTGTTCTGTTTTCTTTATTTGTTACTAGCTGTTGCCCACGGCTCCGCCCGCGTTAATGTCGTTCCCGTGGGAACAGTAGAAATGATAAAAATTCCATACAAACCCCTGCCCCTTTGCTTTTTCCCATTAAGGGGGAATTTAATACATTTCACCTGCATAGATCTTTAGCCCTTAAGGAGGGGATTTTGCCCATTTCACCTACACAGATATTTTTTTATTGTAATGGAGAACTTCTTATTGTCATATTTCTAAGTAAATAAAAAAAATCCATACAAACTTTACCCCACCTATTCTACCCCTTCAAGGGGAAATTACGACCATTTTAACTACACAGATCTTTTTAATTGTAATGTAAACATATATACTTATTTTTATACTTCTATGTCCAGAAATGAGAAAATTTCCATACAATCCCCCCCTTTATCCCTTAAGGGGGAAATTTTGTACATTTCACCTACACAGATCTTTTTTAATTGTAACCTAGAACGTATATACTTATTTTCATACCTCTAAGTCTAGAAATGGAAAAAGTCCATACAAACTTTACCCCCTATTTACCCCTTCAAGGGAGAATGTTGTCTGGTTCACCTAAACAGATCTTTTTTAATTTTAATTGAGAACTTGCGTACCTACTTTCAAACTTCTAAGTCCAGAAATGAGAAAATTCCATATAACTTCAACCCCTTTGATTTTCTAAAAATCCTTTTTTAGTGCTTATTTACATTATAAAAAGAATCCCTGTGCCAAATTTCAAGTTTCTGCGCACAGTAGTTTCGGCTGTGCGTTGATATATAAGTCAGGTTTGCCTTTGGCCCGCAGCTCCGCCCGCATAAGTGTCGATTTCTCAGGTACAGTAGAATTATTAGTTGAACCCGGAATACATTAGTTCATGACTTTCAATGAAACACCTTAATATTGAATTTCAATTGAATAACTTCAAAAACGGAAAGTTTCATACTAACTTTGCATCCCCGTTATATCCCCTTAGGGGATGATTTTTGAGAAAAATTTTTTACTCGTGTTTCATGCCTTTTAGTAAAGAATCTTCATGCTGAATTTCATTCGACTAACTTCAAAAATGGCAAAGTTTCATGCTTACTTTGCAACCCGTTTTTCCCCCTAAGGAGATGAATTTCCAAAAATCCTTTCTTAGTGCTCCCCTACGTTATAAAAGGAACCCCTGTGCAAAATTTCAAGTCCCTGCGTTGATATGTCAGTCAGTCAGTCAGCTTCTCCTTTTTTTTTAGTATGGATTACTATGGATTGTATGGATAGGTGTAATGCTGTCGTATAATGATGATGAATTGAATTTGGATTTTAATTTTAATATGTCACTTTTTATTTTATTTTATTTTATTTTTGCTATATGTTTGCAGGCAAACTCATGCCTTGAGTTCATTCAAATGACGATAACTTTTTTTTTAATGAACCGATTTTAATGAAACAAACTTTAAATGTTAAACTGAGTTAAAACAAAGCAATTGGTGAAAGTTTGAAGTAAATCGGTTCAGTATTTTCGGAGATAATCGTGATCATACATACAGACAGACAGACAGACAGACAGACAGACAGACAAGTAATTCCAAAAAAAATTTTTTGCTTTCTATTATTCTTTTTACGTGTCCCTCTATCCATTTCAGTCAAAAATTCGAAATGTACAGACAAAATAATTTTACTGTTTTATTATATGTATAGATAAATGGACTACGGGCTATTTATATTACGCTTCGATGGGAGCATGAATAATGAGTTTTTATATCACTTTTTATCAAAATATGATGGAGTTCAACAGCTACAATGTTGCACTAAGCTCTTTATTTTCATACACCATACCTTTATCGTGTTTTACTTATATACCATCTTTATCCTCCTTTTCGATCCTATAACTAAGACGTGTCAATTCAATGAGTTATGACAAACGAAGTTAAAAATATACGGTTCTAAACTTTAAAGTGTGGCAAATAAGGCTTATTTCAGATTGTGGAGGAGTCGTGGGAAAGATCACAATCGGGATGCGAATTCCAAGTAGGCTATGTACTTCTTTGTCCTTTTGCTGGTGTCAAGTGAGAGGCGACCGGCTTACTCGACTGTAACAATAGTAGTAATGAGTTGTGCTTCCGCAATATATAATAAGCGGAAATTGTACATTTTATCCACTTTAAGATGAGAATATTTCAGAAATATTCAAAATATTATTTTCAAATTAATGTTTTCCTTAATTCTTAGTCATGTTGAAATTGTGAAGATAATTATACCTACTTTACAAAATAATTTTATCTGATATGATTTATGATATACCTAGCATATATGTAATGTACTACAAAAACTAATCACGTCTGTATCCCTTACGGAGCAGACATGGCCTGGGACAACGTTAAACGTATTGGTGAACAACGGAAATAAAATGGTTATGGGTTGCTTGCCTCATCACATATTGGAACGATTCCTCAGATTCATTTACGCAGGCTGAAAAGCATAGCAAGCAACATTCTTCGTTTTCTTCTCTCAGACAAGTGTTAAACAACTTGTGAAGTATGTAACTAGATTTTTTCCCCATATCTTTATGGTAGAGGGCGGCAAACGAGCAATCGAGTCACCTGATGGATGGTTATGACTAGCTCCGTGGCGCAGCGGTCAACACGCCAGCCTGCGACACGGAGTGACCGGGTTCGATCCCCGGCTAGGTCAAGATGGAAAATGATCTTTTTCAGATTGGCCTGGGTCTTGGATGTGTATCTATATATGTATTTGTTATAAAATATAGTATCTTTGAGTTAGTATCCCATAACACAAGTCTCGAACTTATTTTGGGGCTAGCTCAATCTGTGTGATTTGTCCGTATATATTTATATTTATTTATTATATTTATATTTAATCAGCGTTGTCCATGGACAAGGGTGCAAAACCAGGGTGTCACAGGAGCATTACCGACCTTTCAAGGAAACGGGGGAAAGACATGGAGGAGGAAATGGGGAAAGGATGGGCCTACGGCTCTCTCACTCACCGAACGAAGCATAGAAGCGCTAAAGCTTGGCCATTTTCGATTTTCTGTGAGAGTGTGGTACTTCCCCGGACGAACCGGCATTCATGATACTAGCAAAAATTACTTTTGCGGGTAGCATGGCTCTACCACAACCCATCATAAGTTTCATAAGTTTCTTCAAAGTCACCTTTCATGTAGTCTATTAGTTCTTACTTCAATAGATACCTATTTCAATTTTTTTGTATGTATGCCAAAAAGCAAACAAAAGAAAAACAAAAACACATGTTACTTTGCTTTCAGAGCCGCATATACCTAATATACTACCCTGAGATTATTGACAACTTTGCAAAATAACTAACAGCTTACATTTTGAAACTTTAATAGTTTATTTGACAAGCCAAACTATTGCAAAGTGTCAACACCAAATACCACTTTAAACTAGGTATTCAATAGAGGATGTATTTGTTTAGGGTTGCCAGATTTGAATAGTTTATTTAAATCACTACCTAAAACTTTGATTAATTATAGCTTAGGTAGCTATATATAATCAAAGTTTTAGTGATTTCAGCTCTCAAATCAAAATTTAGGGAAGTTTTCATCTCTTTTTTGAGATTTTTCATCTCATCCCTATTAATATGGCTCCGCTGTCCGTCTATCTGCACATCTGTCACCAGGCTGTAATCTCATGAACCTTGATATCAAGACAGCTGAAATTTTCACAGACGATGCAATAACAAAACATACTAATAAATGAAATAAAATAAAATCCACAAACGTGATTTTTTGCTCGTTTTTGCTCCACATTGATAACGGCAAAAAGTAGTCGCTTGAAATATTCACAGAATATTTAGTTATATACTCACCTCAAAAATAAATAATTTACTGCTTAAAAAAAATTTAACACAATCATTCATAAACATTTTTTTTGCAAATTCTGTAATTTTGGAACTTCCATAACGAAGAATATTTATTCCATAAGAAAGATAGGTATTTATGTTCACTAATGAAGTACCCATCCATATTACAGTCTCCAAACACTATTTTATACATTAGAATTTCGCGTTGGGGCGACGCAACGGTCTAGACTGGCACTGGATCGTTTTTACCTTACGCTATTCCTATTAAAAAAAAAACATAAAAAGAGTATAATTAAATTATGAACAGAATTTTGAATATCCTTTTTAGGCGTCGTACTAAAACTATTAGATTTATGTATCTTTGCTAAAATTTCCAATAATTTAATTCTCACATACCTAAAACAAAAAGTGTTTCCAATATGCATGGAAATGTCAGCAGTGGCAACCCTATTTCTTCGAAGCTATATTGCGAGCTTCAACGCCAAAATAACACATGTAAACTACATTTTGGTGAACCAAATGCGGGGTTCATTATAAATTCCAATTAACACGTATTAATTCGGATGCACCACTGCCTTTAATTCGGCTAATTTGAAATGCAACCAAATTATATACAAAATACACTTTGTCTGCGCTTATGTTGTCATGTTTATGTATAGTTGCTAACTAATTTGCTTTTGATTAACATTTAATTATGTCGTTATATTGGTTTTTTTTTACTATATTTTGTTGTATTTTGCTATTTCGTTTAGGAGATACTATTTGTATTTTAGAAACTTGTGCGATCTCTCTCATCATAAATTTAGGACAAGAGAAGTGGCTCTAGTCAGAAAAAAGGACATACAATAACGCTGTACAAAACATTATGTCATATAAATAGTACAGAGATATGTATTTTAAAGAAATTAGAGAATTAATCAAATTAAGATAGTGTTTGGACCTTCCTCTTGAATCACTCTATCTATAAAATAAAAGGCCTCAAAATTCATTGCGTAGTTTTAAAGATCTAAGTATACATAAGGACAGACAGACAGCGGGAAGCGACTTTGTTATATACTAGGTAGTGATAATAATATTGAAGTATTTGTTCGAAAGTTTTAGAATTAATTATGATATCCATATAAAAGTTTGTTTGTTTGTTTTGTTTGTAACTCTTTATTGCACATAACAAAAAAAAACTGTGGTTTTTACTATTTTTCCCCGAAACTAAGGCAGCTATACCTGGGTTCCTTCAAAATTCGGAAAAAATATAATTTTGATTAGTTAAAATGAGCATGAAAAGAAAAATATTCACTTTTGATTATATAAAAAACTATAGTAAAAATCTTTTAAATTTAAAATCATTGAATCTATAAGAAACACTTAATAATTTTTTGTAACGTATGCAGATACGAAAAGCTCAATTTCACGAGCGAATTCGCGTTTATCCGTAATTGAAATGTCAAAATGTGCCCCATTAATGTTGCCATCACATCGAATGAAAATTAACTGTATTCGGTTCTGTATTTAATTTTCAGTTCGTGGAATGTTACGTGGTTCATAAAACAGAGTTCTATGGCATGGAAAATTTCCAATTGGGATTGGTAATGCCAAATACCACATTTAGTTTTGAAAAATTATTAATTGTAAAATTAACACTAATAGCAAATAATTAAACTAAATCTACTTTGATTATATTTTCGAGCCCCTTTTTTTTTAAAGTAACGGATTATTTTTCATGCTAATGTTGACGACATGTATTTCAAGTTGCCTACTTGAGAGTTCTTTTTAAATAGGTATTTTAAATAAATTGTTTGAATGGATCATTGCATACGTGTGCTTTCTGCCACTCCATGGATTCGTGTTACTATATACGTACTATATAAGCGTACCTATATACATATATATTTTTCATTTCACTACCGTTTCAAAAACATATTACTAGATAACGAAAATATTGAAAAGGTTTCCTATTTTCACTCACATTAAACTGCATACATTAAAGCTGATTGTCCAATAACCGGCGCTTCAGGTGCGCTCAATCGAAACAGATTATTGGCGATATAAGTACAATTTTCTGCACAAAACGCGCTTGTCATACACCGGTTAATGAGATATCAAATTGTCAATATTGTCTCGTTTGACATAGTTATAAAATAATTTATATTCAATACTATTAATGAATTTGTAGTTCCTGTATTGTATTGACGTTGGTTTATTTTAAAATGGTTGACAAAATGCAGAGATGTTTTTCTGATACACAGAGCCAATTTATTTAAGGGGTAGGCAGAGCCTACAGTCAACACGGTAAACTTGCATACTGGGATAATGACTATTAACAAGTTGAAATACCATCGCTATTTGCTTCTATCCTATTACAAAAAATCTTAGGATTGAGTCCATTATTTTGATCGATGTCTGTCATATGCAAGAAAGAACCAGTATGAGCACATGTAAAACAATTTAGATGCAGATACTGTAAGATTCAAAATCGAGAAATGGACTATATGCTTTAGGATCTTTAAGAAACACCAATAGTTGACTTTATGAAAGAATTACTAATTTCTATTTAAACGTTTATAACTCCTACCTACTTGCAACATTCTTCAAAACAAGCTTACAATGTGATTGTCGCGATTACGACTTCCGCCCAAACCTGAATGTTATCTTACTCGAGGCATGTCTTCGATTACTACGAAGTCGATAATTATGGGGAAATGTCTGCTAAAACTTGATTATATGAGTTTAATTCGTCTGTGTGCCTTCTGTCTGAGATATTGACGGTATATTTAGTATTAATATGAAAGTTTTATTCGACAAATCAAACAAGACCTTTCGTACCTACCAATGTAAAAAATAAATAGAATATACCAAATTCTCCACTTCTCGTGCTACTATAGAAATATATTTAAAGAAATGGCCGTTTTTGGAGATCATGACAATCAAGCATTCGTGATTCCCGTTACACAATCTTATTGCAAACTCGCAATCTTTAAAAATTAGGCCTTTAAATGTTCGCTTTCCACTCTGTGAATTACAAATAGATTGTACGTAACGAACATTACATTCTTTCGTATCTTATCGTACAGTGTTTACTAGAACTTGAGTCAACTGGACGCTCAAGTATCTAGTTGACTCAAGTTCTAGTACTCTCTATGACTTCGAGTAGTAGGCATGGGTTAAACGGCGTTCGCTCTTGAACAGTAAACCATATATCAGCTATCTGAAATACTTATATCTCTTCTGCTTGTTACAGAGACGGGGAGTACGGATAAGAGCAATGGTATGAAGGAACCGGGATCACCTGAGGAATTGGTAAGTTTTTCGGAGTCCATTATAATTAGTGGTATACGTATCAGTAGGACCAAGTATCAAAATTAAACTAAACACAAGAAGGTGCTACCTGATTAAAATATTTTTAAGTATATTTTGGAAATTAATTTGCATGATGCTCCATGTTTTGTAGATTGCTTTGTTTTTATTAATACAATTTTGGCTTATTGTGAACTATTTTTGGTTGAATTCTAAGAGTTTTTTTTGTTATGGTAAGCAAGAAAGGTGACGAATTAGAAGATATGACAACTAATTCCAGTAATGCACAATTTCACCAAAACCTCACTTAGCTTTATAGATATAAGCCATACAGCTTTATCTTTCTGGTATTATATTTCTGGTCTATTATACATCAGTATATGTGACGAAATAATAGAAGCGTTACCTATATGAGATAAAGATATTTTCAACAATAGTTCCACGACAATGATTTCAACTTCAGCGAAATCCCATAAGCTCCGTAACGAAATTTTAGTACCTCTACTATCACTAAGACCTGCAGGAAACCCTATCCAATTTCAAGCAGATTTATGGATTTACCGTCCCCTATGATAGTTGTACCTAGTTCACGTTCCTGACTTTGCTCAACATTTTGACAAAAAACATTATTTTACATCACCAAGTGACGCAATGTCAAGAACCATGAACTAATACTATGAAAACGAGCCTGAAGTCTTGCCTTTAGCCTAATATCTCTCTTAGTAGGAATGAATATTTCACTGTAGTAGTCTTATATACCCTCCTGCAGGTACGGAGATGTGTATTATTCGACGGATACATTGAATTAGAAAAACTATGGTCACAGCATTGCGCTCAAAAATGTACACCACGCAAAATAGATCAAAGCGGGCGGGGCTTTAAAGTATATCTTTTCGCGAACTAGTCTGCCACGCGCTCCGTGACGGAAGGACGCGTCGATAAAAGTATTTAACGACAGATTTTTTGTGAACAATGGCGAAATCTTAACGAATTAAGAAAAAAATTACTTCTTGTGTAGTAAAGTGGTAAACGCAAGGAAAGACGAAAAATTGACACTGGAGTAACTTATCATTGGCGAGTAAAATATTTTTGAAAGCTGCTAGCCTGCCTACCACTGCAATGTTTATACCATAGCGTTGACACCGCCCCGTGACCTTGACGCGGCCAATCGCAAACTAGCTTCGTCTATGAGTGCGTAAGTTTTTCGTTGTGATTTGAGTTAAATTTGTTTGCGTAAATGGGACTGATATTGAATCGTTAGTTGTATGAGAATTCCGCTACCATAGTTTTTCTAATTCAATGGACGGATAACAATGAAATTATTTTGGTCACATCATCATGCCAGGCTGTCATACCGTCCGGAGGCCTTGGGTTATTTCCAGATTGACCTGGGTGAAGACCCAGGTCAATTGAAAAATGTTTATATTTAATGTATTTATTATAAAACACAGTATACATGTATGTATGTATCACGTAATATTAATACATACATAGATATGTATGTATTAATATTACAGCATGAATGTTTTTACTTTAAATGAAAAACAATTAAGGAGATAACGAACGAGCTTTTATCAAAATTAATCATCAAGTCATACAAAAAGAGATCTTTTATATAAGTTATTATTTAAAAGTTATTGTTATATATAAGTTATTATTTAAAAGTTATTGTTATGATAATACAGTAACTTTTAAATAATAACTTATTTATATAAAACTTATAAATAGATAGATGTAATCATCCATATCTATTTATATAATATGGTGAGTTACACATAATGTATGATAAAAATAATAGAAAGACATGACAAAGTTATATCTCTTACTAGCAGGGATCACATTGACAGCATTACGTATGGCGAATTGAGCTTTAGAAAATTCTTAAAGGTAAAATCAGTCTCTGTGAGGCGAGATTTCGTTTGAAGAGGGTAGGCTTGCAAATTGCGTCACGTCTTTTTCTGTTAAGCAAGATTTAGATTTAATGTTGAAGTGGGTTGGCGTATTGATTGTGGTTTATTGGTGTGTTAGATTTTTTCCTTGGAACAAAAGGGAATGTTTGCTATTTATGTTAAAAAGAAAAGAACAAACTAGTTTAGGATGACTCAACCCATCGAAATGAACAACTTTTCCTTTGGAACGCCAAAAAACTTCATTTTCATAAAAAAGCGTCGGCCCGTCAGGCAATTTGTATGAAAATGTAGAGTATTTTGAGTTCCCAGCATTTGTCACATAAAAAAGTTGTTCAATTTAACGGACTGAGACGCCCGTTCCGGAGAATGTGGGTGGAAAATATACAATCTATACTTATATCATTTGTATGCCAGCTCCGATGCAAATTTTTCACAATCACATTTTGGCGATTCCGTTTCATATGAATCTATTTTTTTTTTAAATTTGTTCCTTCTCCATATTATATCGCCGGAAATAATATCGACAAAATAGCTGCAACGGAAATAACTTTTGATTGCCGTGATCATAGTTATTCACGACAATAACTATATATATATATATATATATATATATATATATATATATATATATATATATATATATATATATATATATATATATATATATATATATATATATATATAAATAAAAATAAAATAAAATAAAATAGCCATTTATTCTACTACCCATAAAATAATACATTAAATAAAAGCGTTAGTGATACAAATGTCCGATTTATAATTATACATGTCAATATTAATCTTAGTTTAAATAATTAATTTAATGTCATTTTATATTAGGTACCATTATAATTACTATTGTTAAGATGTCATTTAGGATGTCGATAAGTGCAATTATTCCATTTTAAAAACATTTCTAGAGTTAATTTCTTTAGTTTACTCTCCCTAGGTAGTAGTCGCCTCTTTGGCGTAGGCCTCCCCCAAAGTTCTCCAACATGTTCGATGTCTGGTCTTATGCACCCAGTCCTGTCCTGCTTTTTTCCTAAAAATATCTCGCCATCTAATTTTTGGCCTTCCTCTGCTTCTTTTATTGTTCCTTGGCAACCATTCTGTCATCTTTTTGGTCAGTCTTGAGTTGTTCATTCTGTATATGTGTCCTGCCCATTTCCATTTTAGTTGTCTTGTTCTGTACCTAACATCTGTCACTCGCGTTCTAGCTCTAATTTTTCTATTGTTAATTTTGTCTGATATTCTTATACCTAGCATACTCCTTTCCATGCGTCTCTGACATACAGCAAGTCTTTCTTCATCCTCTTTTCGTAAAGACCAGGTCTGACAACCGTATGTAATACAAGGTAGGATCGCTACTTCAAACAGTTTCTTCTTGATTTTAATATTTACATCCTTGTTTTTCATTATTTCCTTTAGACTCCAGTACTTCTTCCATGCTAGAGCAATCCGTCTGAGCACCTCGTTTTCCGTACAATTTTCAAACGATACCAGCTGTCCCAAGTAAATATAGCTTTGAACGTACTCTATCAACTGTTCATCAGCGACAATCTCTTGAAAAAGGCTGTTTGTTAATATTTTCGTTTTTGATGCATTTAGAACTAAGCCCACCTTTTTGCTTTCTATGACCAATTCGTTCAGCATGCATTCCAGGTCCAATGCATTTTCAGCAAACACGACAATATCGTCAGCAAAACGTAAGTGACTCAAGTACTCGCCATTAACATTCACTCCTTTTTCTTCCCATTTCAGATTTCTAAACACTGATTCGAGTACCGCTGTAAACAATTTTGGAGAGAGGGGGTCACCTTGCCTTACTCCTTTGTTAATGGGAAACTCAGGACCCTCCTTCTCCAACTTGACAGTAGCTTTGCATCTTGAGTACAAGTCACGCAGTATATTGATGTATTTCTCATGAATTCCTTGTTCTGCTAGTGCTTTCCAGATAGCATCATGGTTTAGGGAGTCGAAAGCTTTCTTGTAGTCTATGAAACATATGTAGAGTTCTTTATTGTATTCGTTTGATTTTTCTATTAGTTGTGTTACTACTTGGATGTGGTCAATAGTTGAAAATTTTTTCCTAAATCCTGCTTGCTCTTGTTGTTGGTTTTCGTCGAGTGTCTTAGTTATCCTGTTCAAGATTATCTTGGAGAAGATTTTATAAATATTTGACATGATGCTGATTGGTCTAAAGTTATTAAGATCGTCCTTATCTCCCTTTTTGTGTAATAAAATTATTGTGGATTTTCCCCATTGTTCTGGTACTACTTCACTTTCCAGGATGTTATTAAAAAGTATTTTAAGGGGTCGCTGAAGGGTTTCGCTGTAGGCTTTCAGGACCTCATTGATGATGTTGTCTTCCCCTGGTGCTTTATCATTCTTTTGAGAACTAATGGCATACTCTATTTCAGATCTTAGAATATGTTGCGGTTTTTCTTCGGGGTTGCTGTCGTTTGACCTGGATACTCCGTGCTGCCTTCCAGACTTCAAAGGACATGTGTAGAGTTGCTTGTAGAAGTTTGTTGCCTCATTTAGGATGTCTGGTCGTCTTGGTAGAGTTATCCCTGATTTGTTTTTTAGATTTACTGTCCATTCCTTTTTTTCTTTTAATTCTTTGTATGCCTTTTTTATGGCTCCTTTATTTTGTATAAAATCTTCAAGCACTCGTTGTCTACGTCTTTTTTTTTCACCTGTGATATTTCTTTTTATTTGTTTGCTTATTTCGGATATCTTTGCCTTTATTTCTTTTGTTCTCTGTTGACTATATAAAGCCTTCCTTAGTTCTAATAAATGTCTGGTTTCTGTAGTTATCAGGTCGTTTTTCCGTTTATTATTCTTTGGAATTACCTCCATGAGTATGTCCATTTCTTTTAATAGGTTGTCATATTGTGTCTGGATATCAGGTTCTTGTTTTACTGCTGCAACAAATCTTTCTTCCCAGTGTTTTCCCTCTTCACGCGATACTATTGGTAAACTTCTAGTACATATACTTTTTTTGAAATATGGTCGTTTGCGTTTAGAATTCATATATAATTTACATCTTATCATTCTGTGGTCGGAATTGAAATTTAATTTATTTATTATGTCAAAATTGTGCATGTCATTAGATTGGTTTGTAAGTATATAATCGATTTCGTTAAAAGTCTTTCCGTCTGGATGTCTCCATGTCCATTTATTATGGGGTTTTCTTTTAAACATGCTATTTACAATCTTAAGGTTGTGCGATTGTGCTAGCTCTACCAAGTTAAATCCATGTGGGCTTCTTTTTCCCCATGATGACTCACCAAATATACTTTCTTCCCCTGGTATCATTTTTCCGACCTGGGCATTGAAATCACCCATTATAATAAGATTGTTCTTGTTCACTAAATCTAGGGCTGTTTCAATTGACTGGTAGAACTGCTCAATGTCTTCATCTGAGTAATCTTCCGTAGGCGAATAGACTTGAAGTATGGTCCATTGTTTGTTATTGGTCAGTTTTATTTCTAAGATGGCCACTCTGTCTGATATCGCTCTCAGACTTATTATATTATTCTTGAGATACCTTTTGATCATAAATCCAACGCCATTGCGGCCCTTGGTCGCTGCTGTGTGATAAAATATGTATTCTGTATATTCCTCAATAGTTTCCGAGAACCGTCGAACTTCAGCCAAGCCTATTATATCCCACTTAATCTTTTTTATTGCGTTACTGAATTCAACTAAATTACTATCCGAGAGTAGAGTCCGCACGTTAAAGCTAGCTATATGCACGTGTTGTTTTTGGCCATGTGTAAGCTTTGGGGGGTTTTGGTCAAACTCCTCCGCGGTGACCAGCCGAATTGGAGGGCTTTGGGGGTGGAGGGGGCTACTACCTGTTAAGAGTTTTTTTGACGTGTTACAGAAGGTGATGTTGATGACGTTGATAAATTGTCGGAAGCCTGTGTCTGACGCATGTATGAGGTAATGTCTCCCTTGTTTTTCTTGGAGCTTTGACGAACGCTGCTTTCGGATTTTTCCGTATTTTCTACTCTAGCCTTAGGTGACTCCGACATGTATCTTTTGTTTGATCTTTTCCCCGAAGTGTAATGGTTAGTATGTCTGCTTTCTCCCAACTTGATGATTTTGTCATAGCGAAGAATAACATTTTCACCGGATTCTCTAGCTTTTGTCAACTCATCTTTGAGTTCTTTTCTCCTTTGTAACACCTTAGGAGGGAAATCTTCTTTAATATACATTTCGGAATTTTGTAAATGTTTCTTGTTTTTTAAGATTTCTATTTTCTTTCCTAAGGTAGTCAGGGTCACTACTATGGGTCTTATTTTTCCCGTTTTCTTTCCCAATCTTCTTACTGCTTCAATTTCCTCCTTCTGCAACTGTACTTTCATATGGTTTGTAATAATATTCAGAATAGCATTCTGCAACCCCTCATAGCCGTGCTCAGTTTCACTTACACCGAAGAAAACTATGTTTTTCTTTCTTATTTCTTTTTCTAAATAATCTATTGTTATTTGTTGTTGAACCAATTTCTTTTCCATTTGTTTTGTTTTTTCTTCAATTCTATCAAACTTTTCGTCTGTGTTTTTATTTATATCCTGTTTAATTCTCTCTTCCATATCTCTCATGTCTTGCCTCTGACTTCGCATCTCATCTTGTATCTGTTTTAAAATGCTCATAATATTGTTCTCCATTTTTACTACAAGTGGTGCCCTCTGTCAGCACACGCTTAGCCGCAATCGAAGAAGAGGTATTTGACAGGTCAGTCTGCTTTGCAAAAGCTTGTTAAAAGGTTCTTATCGGAGTCGGATTTACCTATTGCATGTATTTATTATTAGTAGTTCTGCTACTTGCCACTAGGTGGTGTTAGTTCTAAGTGCATTATAGTTCTAACCTTCTTCGATAGATGGCGCTGAAATCTATTTGAGCCTGATTAGGTACTTTATTTACAATGCAATTTAGGTTATAAATTTATACCTATTATCAATCCTCTATTTTTAACACTTCTTTTTACTACTAAAGCAATAAGACTGACCTGATCTTTCTTTATAGGTGTTGTTTTTAGCTGGATGTCCTCTAATACTCCTTTGACAATAGGTAACGGTCGTGATGTTATTTCCGTGGTTATTTCCGTGGTTTACTGCACCAACTGGATATATATATATATATATATATATATATATATATATATATATATATATATATATATATATATATAGGTAAAGAAAACGAAGTGGTAAGATTATCTGTTGCCCAATATTTAAGCAGTTAGGTTTAGCTATCAACTCCAGATAAGTTGTTCACAATATAAGACTCGGTCATCCGCCAATCAGAGCCGCGACCGCGGAAATAATATCGACCGGATTACCACGTCGGAAATGACTTTCGATTGCTGTGATTACATGCTTTATTATGGATATTCACAACGATAATCCTACACGTTATGTACTATTGTGCTAATTATTTGTTGCGAAAAATTAAGGCAGCTGGGTTAAGCTGTCAACTTGTAACGTTTTATTTAGAATATCAGAAAGAGCATCTAAAATCCGTCAGCCGCCAATCAGAGCCGCGACCACGGAAATGATATCGGCCGGACAGCCGCGTCGGAAATGACTTTCGATTGATGTGAATGCTTTATTATGGATATTCACGATGATAATTTACACATGCGATACAGCCGCGTTAAGTGCGTACTGTGTTGTGTTATTTATTTGTTACCCAACATTAAGACAGCTGGGTTTGGCTGTCAAATCGTAACGTTTTTTTAGAATATCGAAACAGAGCTGCTAACGTCTGTCAGCCGACAATTAGAGCCGCAACCGCGGAAATAATATCGGGTGGACAGCCGCGACGGAAATGACTTTCGTTCGATTGCTGTTTGATTATATGATGTATTGTTATATCTTTTTACTTCCGTGCTGGTTTGGGGATAAATACAAAAAGTAAAATTTACCAGTTGCTTCTCTTCTCGCGCAGTCTGTAGAAGCCTGGAAATGGGCGGAAATCTAAGATATTATAGGCGATACTATAAAGAGTTTCTCCAACATCCTTTGTTTTAAATATGTAAGCACCCGATTACACGTTTGTTTTGTATACACATTTGTGAATTTTAAGGTCTGGGAGAAAAGAAAATACGTAGAATGTGCCAGCTGATTCTCTTTCCCTTGCTTGGTTTTCGTGTGTTTAAGTGGCCAACACCGGTGGCAGATTTTCCAAGCTGCCTATCATAGCTTATTGATTGCCGTAATGATAGCTGGGACCAACGGCTTAGGGTCCCGTCCATCCCAGTGGGGACCGTGCCTTAGGTTGTCTAACATACGTAAGTGCTTATAATACTTAGACTCTCTGCCGCTGCAGACCAGAAGCATGTTATTGACACTGCGGCTAGCAACGCACGAGTATTTAGATTCCGGTTTCCATCTAAAGGCACACCATTTGATATTCCCTTTGGGTCTTATAGCCTTAGACTACCTGAATCTATTAAGTCTTCATCCTGCCCTACGTGTTAGGCAGGCTAAAGTCTTAAGAAGAAACACTAAGCTCAAGAGAATTGAAAAATAGGTATTTGTAAAATCTATCGCTGTCAAGCCTACTCCCGTAGAGTGCGATAGAGACAACTACTGCTCGGATCGAAAATCCCTTCAAAAAGTACACAAAATTAACGCTTCGTAGTCCCCTGATTTCTTCTCTAAAACTTAACCGATTAAATTTATGTTTTCATTAAAAATAAGCTATGGCTGTGTTTCTGTTTTCTTTTTCTACATCATTTTTGCATCAAATTTGTTGTCTAGATGTCTGAAAACAACGGAAATTCTTACGAATGTTTCAGATTTTTGAAGGTTTATATATCTGTATATATGTAATAGCAAATATTAAAAATAATAATATGACGTTCAGAAAGAGATACATAATATCCAAATTTGAATAAAATTCTATTTCATTTCATTTCATCTCTTTAAATAATTCAATTATGAAAAACATTAAAACATAGGGACATGTTAAACAATCCATAGTTTTTTTTTTTTTTTAAATCATTGCTCTACTGGTACTATCCGGCGAGAAATCCGGGGACTACGCTTATATGGAAAAACGGCCGTCCTTTTTCCTCTTAGTATATTAATATAAGTTTGTATTACTCTTTACAATTGGACATCACATTAGAACTTGATATACCTATCTTCCGCAAAACAACAGTTACAATGATTTTATCTCACGCTGGACAAATCACTCTAAATCTATGTTTAATGACAACGCGGCAATCAGTCACACTCGTACAGCTTCCGATGACGTCCTGCGTTCTGAATTGACGTTTGATGGCTGATCATTACTACACTTGTGGAATTCCTAGCGTTGAACTAAACAAGCCTTTTGCCAAAAACCTTGTTTTTTAGAAATCTATGTACGTAAACTGCAAACTTGACACACTGATATATCAACTCACAGCCGAAACTACTGTACCTAGAACTATACCTAGAGACACCCACTTATATATCAACTCACAGCCGAAACTACTGTACCTAGAACTATACCTAGAGACACCCACTTATATATCAACTCACAGCCAAAACTCAGTAGTTTTTAGGTACAGTTACCTAGAACTGTACTAAGAGACACCTACTTATATATCAACTCACAGCTGAAACTACTGTACCTAGAACTATATCTAGAGACACCCACTTATATATCAACTCACAGCCGAAACTCAGTAGTTTTTAGGTACAGTTACCTAGAACTGTACTAAGAGACACCTACTTATATATCAACTCACAGCCGAAACTACTGTACCTAGAACTATACCTAGAGACACCCACTTATATATCAACTCACAGCCGAAACTACTGTACCTAGAACTGTACTAAGAGACACCCACTTATATATCAACTCACAGCCGAAACTACTGTACCTAGAACTATACCTAGAGACACCCACTTATATATCAACTCACAGCCAAAACTCAGTAGTTTTTAGGTACAGTTACCTAGAACTGTACTAAGAGACACCTACTTATATATCAACTCACAGCCGAAACTACTGTACTTAGAAACTTGAAATTTGGTACAGGGGTTCGTTTTATGATGTAAGTAAGTACGTTTTATGATGTACAAAGAAATATTTTTTTAGAAATTCAACCCCTATTAGTAATACTGTAGTGAAGTTTATATAGAATTTTCTAAAAGGGTAAAATGCAGTAAAGTTTGCATGTAAATTGTCTTATTTCTGTACTTAGTAGTATGAAAATAGGGTATGGAACCCTAATAATTAGGTGTCCGTACAATAATTAAATTAATATAAAATATCCATAAATTGTCCATAAACGGCGAACGCTGCCAAAACTATATTATTATATGCCTCTAGTCTGTCATCTAAGTATGTTCCCGGATACTTTCTCACTTGAGATGCTGGAACCCAGGACTGGATAGAATGACAAAAAATACAATTTGGAGGAAACAATTGATATGTTGGTACAAAGGCGGAATTGTCGCTAAACGATCTCTTCCAGTCAACCTTAGGGTAGACAGAAAAGAGAAACGTCATTGGCATGGTGCAGCAAACAAAATTATTGCATAACCATAGATAGACTGTGTGATGAAACCGACGCGGACGAAGACACGCGACACAGCTAGTGATGGAATAAAGAAACATACAAACATAAGCTCTGAAAACATACAGTAATTATTTGTCTGGTGTGTAACAAATCATAATTGCCTATCTAAAAAGATAAACAAATCGTTAACTAATTTAGGATTTTCGTAGCTAAATAAATTAGACAGCAATATAGCACTCAATATACTCGATGAGTTAATCAAAGCTATATTAATATTTGCTAAGGCGATAAGGTTGTTGCTTCGAATCTATTCTTTGAATGTATTTGATAGATTTAATATTGTATTATAAATGGAATTTTAATGTTAATATTTTTATATGCCTAAATCAAAATTAGTATTACAAATATGATACGTTGTGTGTTTATTTTGTTTGTGTATTATATCCCTCCACTAGATTTTGCGTGATATCCATGATATTTTGTTTCTCCACGCAAAACAAACAATGTACTTATATGTAGCTAATAAAACGGACGAGGAGATAAGCTAATCAATAGACAAAACTACTTAATGATCAGGGATTAGATAATGAAATTCAAATACTAGACACTGGCTATTGCCGTTTTCTTAAAACATACAATGGATAAATGCATAGTAAACAATTAAAGGTTGAAGAATGGGTATAAGTTATAGCTAATAAAAATATAGAAGAATTGAAATAAGTAACATTAAGCTTGAGTAGCCCATTATAAATGGGACTTTAGTAGTGATGTGCTGGAGAAAAATTCTCCGTTCTCATGAATTCCTTCTCAAGGAAATTTACAGGAAATTTCCAATCATTTTCGACAATTTCCCAATGATTCCCGCACTTGAGAGAAAGAAGAAGAAATTCTCGGGATCAATTTCCGACCCGTTCTCACCGTTCTCGAAAATTTCGAGAACGGCACAACACTAGTCTGTAGTCGTTTTGCACCATAAATCATGAACGAACTGTTATGCGAATCACTAAGTACTGTTTTTAAATTGTTCGCATTAGTATTTGCAGCTTGCAGGGGCGCAAATGGCCCAAGGTATCTTTTGGAATTTGACGATTCGGACCATGGTGTGAAACAATCCACAACAATACTATTTTCGTAGGTCCAATTTAATTTAATAATATGTCTGGAAAAGTAGAAGTCCAAATCGACATATTGCATACAGTTTTTGGGTAATACAACCGCGGTGCAAATGGACCTATTTAAAAACAGCTCTTGGATGACTCGAATAGCTAATGGTGGAAAACGACTAAAGACCCATATGGATTAGGCATTTTTTATTATAAAAGAAGTCAGTAAGCCTCTTATAGTGCACTTTATTTTGGGGATCATCTCTTCTTTGATGTGTTTGACGTAAACACGATTACGTCTGCATTATGATTACTTTGCATTAGGTATACTTACAATAGATAAAGAATGAGGAGCAAAATATTTTTAATCTTTAAGAACTAAAAATGAAAGTATTTTCTGCTATGATACTATAGACAATTATTAGCAGAAACCGCTGCAGACATTTACTTGACAAAAACAAGGCCTACATGCGCCTGTAGTCTTCGATCTAATACATGGTGAATTTTTTATCGTTTTGGACCTTTAAAGGGGTGACTCAGACCATCAATATGAACAACTTTTTGTATGGGACCAATGCTGGGCACTCTACTTATTGAAAAAGTCTAAGGTTAAGAACCGATGAGTATACGGTGAAAATGTGTTTTCATATTTTGTATGAAGATTTTACCTTTTCATACAAAAGCTCGTTGCTTGTCACTCTACCAAATATCTGGTACTCTCTTCAGCTTCTTAATATTGATGTACCTATAAGCCATTCTATTATTCATTATAGTATAGCGAGCTCCGTAGTGTAGTGGTTAACACGCCAGCCTTCGACACGAGGGCCCCGTGTTCGAACCTCGGTCAGGTCAAAATTGAAAATGATCTTTTTCAGATTGGCCTGGATCTTGGATGTTTATCTACATATGTATTTGTTATAAAAAATAGTATCGTTGACTCAGTATCCCATAACACAAGTCTCGAACTTACTTTGGGGCTAGCTCAATCTGTGTGATTTGTCTGTATATATTTATTTATTTATTATAAAATATATAATAAATAAATAAATATATTATGGAATCGTCAACAACGGCGACGCGCGGTGCTGCTCTCAGTGCTATGAGAAAAGCGAAACCGTCGTGTCGCCACCCCTAACACCCGCCCTGATGGATTTTGTAATTGACAGAAACTACTCGGCGATTTCAACTGAATAAACGTGAGTGAAACCGTGTTTTTATAATGAACTAGATTTTGCCCGCGGCTCCGCCCGCGTTAGTGTCGATCCCCCGGGAACAGTAGAATTTCCCGGAATGAAAGGTACCCAATGTCCATCCCCTGCCCTCAAACTACCTTCACACCAAATTTCATCTAAATCGGTTTAGTGGTTGAAGCGAGAAAAGAAGACGTAAGGTTGAAGCGAGCATTAATATATTAATATGGATTTATCTCGCGTCTTCCTCTGGTCTTGCAGATGTCCATGGGCGACGGGGACCACTTTTCATCAAATATTCCTTTTTACCTATTAAGGTACGGATCCCTAAAAAAATGATTTATACTATCATACTGAAATGCGAAAAAGTTTGCGTCAAAGTACTTTAGGAGAAGTTTTCCAATTGCATATGTGCATCAACATATGCACTTGGAAAATTCCAGACGCAATCGTACCAATCAGAATATACTAAATTAGATTGTCACTAATTTTAGAAGTAAATAAGGCGACGGCAACACTCGAAAGTGCAGTTGCAAAACGTCGTTTACTGTAAACAGAAAACTATTTATATCTGCGGTGTTGGCTCGCGTCCAGCGGTTGGAATTCGATTCTCAGTAGTCAGTTCATGAATTTGATACCAGCGGTGGCTAGGAAATAATCGATTTAGTTGATGAGTATGAGAAACTTGGGCTTTTGTGTAAGAATACTTTAATCATCATCATTTCGAGTAGGTGTCACGGCCAATCGACCATGCACACCCTGGTGTCAGAGTTCTTCGGAACCGCCTCTCGGCCTCTGACGTGGTTCCTTTAACGACTACCAGATGGCAGCCGGGACCACCGGCTTAACGTGCCTTCCGAAGCACGGAATTATCTTTATTATCAGACAATCAGGTGATACAAGCCTGCAATGTCCTAACCAAACTGGAAACAACTAAACAAAGTATGCTTCCGGTGGGAATTGAACCCACGACCCCCGGGTCAACAGGCAAACGCCTTAACCACTTGACCACGGAGGCTGTAATACTTTTAATTGTTCGTGGAGATATCGCCTGGTATAAAAAAAAAAGTCATTTTTTTTTCATACCAGGCAACTGCATAGCAAAGAGCGCAGCGTTGGACAACATAACCAAGATCGGAGAAAAAGCTGGATGTAGGCCGCTTCTAATAGGTTATTTTGAAAATTTGGGAGGTATTTAGTTTCCCGTAAACTTAGTGTTAAAATATATAATTACAATAAATATTTATAAAGACAAAATAAGGTGAAATTTTAAAAACATTTATTGGTAACTAGTGACCCACGGCATCGCACGGGAGCCATGTATATACTAATATGGGGAAGTCAATTATACATATAAACCTTTCTGTTGAATCACTCTATCTATTGCTGAAAACTGCATTAAAACCGGTTGAGTAATTTAAAAGAACTAAGCAAACAGACAGCGTAAGCGACTTCATTTTATACTATACTAGCTTTTGCCCGCGGCTCCGCCCGCGTCAATGTCGATTCCTCGGGAATAGTACTTTTTCCCGGGTAGCCTATGTCCTTCTCCGTACTCCAGAGAACTTGTATGCAAAATTTCATGATGATCGGTTCAGTAGTTACGGCGTGAAAGCGTAACAAACAAACAAACTCACTTTCGCATTTATATTATTGGTAAGGTAGTAAGGACGAGCTTTCGCCCGCCGCTCCGCCCGCGTCAATGTTGATCACTCGGTAATAGTCCTTTTTCTCGGGATAAAAGGTAGCCTATTTCCTTCTCCGTACTCCAGAGCACTTGTATGCAAAATTTCAGGATGATCAGTTCAGTAATTACGGCGTGAAAGCGTAACAAACAAACAAACTCACTTTCACATTTATAATATTAGTAAGGATAAGGATTAGTTAGGATTAGGATTAGGATAAAGAACAGATAAAGATGATATCCTTATTAGAATATACCTAAGTTATTGTATTTTATTTAAGTAACTCTTCTACAATTACCTTTAAACCTCCTTTATACATGCAAATGTAAACTTTTTAATCGTCTTGGATTAGATTGATACTATAAATTAAGAAATTATATCAAACGACAATGATATAATAATAAATATAAATAAATAAATACATATTGTTTATTATGTATTTTCATCATTTATATTTACATCATGGAATTCATTTAAGTGATTGAAACTAACGTGACATAAAGACAATATGTATATAAATGGGTTACTCTATTGCAATTTCGTCGGGATTGCCGACTATAGTTTCGGACTCGTCGGGATCCCATTTTCGATGCGCCCGGTAGAGGGTTCCGGACTCAATGAGGATGTTTTGAAATAAGTAGTGGCCGCAGCACTAGCTTCGGATGGTAAGCTGTAATTGGACAACAACGTATCAGCTATTGCTGCTGGTCAAATATTACTAATGACAGCCACTCATCGTACTCTATGACTCAAAGTAGTGGAACCGTCTGTAGGCCACGGCCACTACCATAAACAAAAATACTGTATTCAAAAGACACTACGAGTTCAAAAGAAGAAGAAGAAATTCCAGAACCGCAGACAAATACCTTGGAATATGAAGTTCAAGTATTTGGATGCCATCCGCGTGGTTGTTATAATTCCGTAGCCATCTCAACTACATAACAACCAAATGTGCGTAGTCAAGGAGCGAAAGACAAAAGCACGATGAGCGGGGAGAAATAATAGAAAGTAGAGGGAAAAATCGTCATATCGCACGAGATTCGTTGAGAATTGGTGCTGATTTGTTAGCAATGTAATAAAGAGTTCTCGTATCATCGAGTCCTGTAACTCTTGGTTTTGTCGTGATGTGATTCATACACGTCTTCCTTCATTAAATGCACAACACGCATCGTCTCATCATTATACAGGGTGGCGCAAAAGTACTGGCACTAAAGAAAATACTTTTATTTTTTTTATATGACATTTTCTGTCATTCTGTTTTTGAAAATTGTGTAGTGAACAAATGTAAAATACACTGAAAATAAACATGGACCGTTTTACTCCCCAAGAACGTGGAATAATTGTGTCAATGTTCTTACGGAATAATTCATCAGTGATAGTTATCTCTCGTTTTGGCGATTTGCCTTGGCCTGCAAGATCACCCGATCTGACCAGTCCAGACTTCTTTCTTTGGGGTTTTTTGAAATCTCGGGTGTATGTGAACAAGCCACAGACTCTCGCAGCTCTAAAAGAAAACATTCGTCAAGAAATAACGAACATATCGCAGGAAGTGTTACGGCAAGTTATGCAAAATGTCATAAATAGGGCTCAAATGTGTATCAACTCTGGAGGTCACCATTTAAAAGACATCATCTTTAAATCCTAATGGTACGAAATTTAATGGCACAAATATACATTTAAAAAAACCTAAATCTAGTTTTCTAATTTAGAAAAAATGTTATAGCTGAACCAAATAGGGTCTTTACTTTTGCGCCACCCAGTATATCTTCGTATAAAATGTCAACTTGGTATTCCACCGCCATCCGCCTGGATGTTATAATTTCGTAGCAATCTCGTCGCAGCGTAGGCCTCGCGTAAACATCATAACGGTGTGACCCCAATCGCGGTGTCGCGAGAGACACGTTGAGAACCGACGTCGTGCTGATAGCGATAATGTAGATCTCATAGGATATAGGTGCACGTATTCTCATATTCCTTCGAAAAAGTGGAATGGGCTCCCCTTCCGAGGTTTTCCCTGTGTGCTATGACTTGGGGTCCTTCAAAAGGCGTGTTTACAGGTTTAAGAGTCTGCAACGCATCAACACCTCCTCTGGTGTTGCAGATGTCCATGGGCGCGTAAAACGGTTGATCGTCGTTTCTAAATACATTGCGGCTTTCGTATGATTGACTATATTTAAGATATATAAATTGTAATTGATATTGAAGTTACCATTAAAACATTGTACAATTTATTTGTCAAATGTAAGCGAGAAGACCAACAGGTATTTTTTTTTAATTACTATTCCTATTTTGTTCTCATGTTTGACCAAAGCCTTTTCACTAATCTGCCACGTGATAATAGTTTAAGGCGTTAAGTCTTACCTTGACGAATCAGACTACATAAACTGATGCATAACTCCTTGTATGAAGTTTACTTTGGGAGGATCCACTTGGTTTATCTCAATAGCTATAAAAACAGCGATATAATATAATAATAATTAATATTTATTTCAGACAGCATTAAAAAGGTCCAGAAAAGTTAGTGAGATCATACAAGCTAATGTTAGTTGTCACTTAGATGTCACATTAAAACTTGAATGGAGTTGTGTCCGGTGTTGCAAAAAGGGCCCATCTACCCCAAATGACTCCAAATAGACCGGTTAGTCGGAACTTTTCGACACTCAGGAAAGTTATGTGCCAAATTGTGCCATGGGTGTAGGCACAGATCATCGCTATCATCTAAGCGCCAGCTCTAATGAAATACGGCGATAAGTAGGCATGCAAATAGAAAAACTGGATGGGGCAGGTTGAAGGAGAACGGAAACTATGTGCGACATACGGCGGCGTATCGGGTTCGTGAGTAGGGCAAGCGATGTAGAACTACCAATGCGGATATATTACTTGTGATAAGTAATGAGATTCTTTTGCATGCTTTGATGAAAAGTAAAAACGTAGATTGAGTAATAAAGGCAATCAGATTCCAAGAAAAGTATTTCTGGTATATTGAATCGTAACGTGAGCAAAAATTCTCTCAGTTCATAAGACTGATGATGATTATTTGGCCAAAGTTGGTCATAGAAAAGTAGAGACTCCTCTTTGCCAAGACTTTTATATAATAGCAGGTACCAAAGAAGACAGACTTTATTTAATACACAATACATTGGTATTTCTCTTTCTTCTTTTATATTTTTTTTATATCGTTGAGTAGTTATATTTACATACTAGAAGTAAACTCAGCAAGTAACATAATAGGATAGGACCTGACCCGAATCATCCAATATTTTCCTTAACTTTACGTACAAAAACTGCCTATAATTATTAATATGCGAATTACGGGTTACTCACGTATGAAGTCAGCTATATAGGCCGACATATTTCAACCTCATCCGGAGGTCTTTCTCAGGGCGAATGTAAACCAGACCCGGGCACGTGAAGTCGTCCCGATTCGCACTATGCTCGATGCACTATTGGAAGCTCATCTATGAAAATATTATATTTATAATCTTTCAACAAAATTTCGCAGAAACGAGAATATTAACAATATCACTATGTTATATATCACCAAAACAAGTGTGTTTCGACAATTCATACCCAAAAGCGGAAAGTGTTACTACAGGCGTTTGCATATTCTGAATATGGTTCTGGCATATCGTCGGCGTGAGTAGCCGTATTCGGCGCCATGACCAAAAATTAGAAATTTACAGATATGACACTCGTGCTCTATGGTTTCCGGCCTTGAATAGACAACTACTATTTCGGCCAAAACCTGATTATGACATTTTTTGAAGTGAAATCTTCTTTAGCGGCTGTGTTTTTATAATAAATTATAGTATAGTATGGTATATCAATATTAAGAAGCTGAAGAGAGTACCAGATATTTGGTAGATTGACAAGCAACGAGCTTTTGTATGAAAAGGTAAAATCTTCATACAAAATATGAAAACACATTTTCAGCGTATGTATATCCATCGGTTCATAACAATTTTTTTTCAATAGGTAGAGAGATTTACGTATTAATCATCTTATACACACAGACTTCAAATATAATGGTAGATTCACAGTCTCATACTGCAAAATGAAGCCTAAATAATGCCCCCGAGACATTATGCATACTTACAAACAACAACAAAAACGGTATGAAAGTATGACACTATCTTTCTTTTTCACTTTTGACACGTAGTTTTTGCATCTTTAACACTGACCTTCGTCATCGCGAGACGTGTGAGTGCTAACGCGGTTTATTGGAACTGTGTGCAAAACAGCTCCGACACTCTATTAGGGCGCTGTTTTGCCGGTGCCACTTTTCGAGCGCAAATCGTGTATCTACAATTATATTTGATCGAAGGGGAGGGGTAAAAAATTCGTAAGATGACATTCTCGAATATTTAAAAATGCACAATGTTTATGTTCAAGTTTTCACTTCTGCTGGCACTCTCAGGGTGCAACCCGTTGTCCTTTTAACAATATTGGGTTTTGGCCTTTATAATTTCAAGTTATTTAAATCACTTAATATCGCGACATTTATTAACATAATAGACAAATGTCCACTTAGTCTACCTGTGAACATAAAAACTGTAAAGTTTTTGAAACGTTAGGTGTAAGAATAACGTAATAAACGCGATTAAATAGTATTAAGTGATTTAATTGTAATGTGTAACAATCGCGAAAGCATTAATTCCAAGTCATTTTATATCTATTGCTGATTAGTTCTCTCTCTCTCTGTAATCAGCGCATGTTCCCGGTTTTTAACCTCAGCTGCTTGAGTGTGTTGTAGACTAACATCCACCACAGCTCTTCAGTCTGCTTGTAAAGATGGCAGCTGCAATGTTGCCGAAATATAAGACAAATCTCAAAAATAATTGCGGTTGGTCCCGTAGTGACTATAATAGAGTAATGTTATGTCACTTCTGTACATGTTCATTTTGTATCGTGAGTCACTAGGGAATTTCGTAAGTTATCTATGGTGTACTTTAATCCTTGTTTTGTCGCCGTCAGATGTCGAAATAATGAATTACCACACCCACATGCAATCAGCTGGCGCCAGACTATGATGGTCTTAAAGTTAAAGGGTATAATCTCCGACTGGCGAACTACAAATGGACAAAGGGCCACAGTAGGCACTAAACTTGTGTCGTAAGAACCCCGGCAAAGTGCGAATCTGTCTCTCTCACACACTGGGAGTTCCAACAAAAATGTTTTTTTTTTTTATGCTAAGTATTTAATGATTCTGGGGCAACGGAAGTTCGGGTTTTGATTAGCAAGTTTGAGCGAAATTTGTCATAAAGTTGGCTATATTTTTTGAGGAATCATGTTATTAGGTGATGCGGCTAGCAAACCATCACTATTTTTTTAATTCTATTTTGTACCTAACGCCCACCAACATGCTGAGCGCGGCTTTTAGGTTTTTAAGGCATGGACTCTGTCTACTTCGCAAGGGAAAAAGACGTGATACTATGTATTTTTGTATGTATCTTTTAATTGTGTTACAAGTTTTCTTCAACATTATTCCTAATACATCTTTTGTTAAATACTGCATTAAAATCCGTTGAGTAGTTTAAAAGATCTAAGCGAAAAGACAGCGGAAGCGACTTAATTTTATACTATGTAAACATGGTCTAATTCTGTGCAGTCCATGGGGCAATTATACGCAGCTTTCAATGCTCTCCGAGTACAATACAACAACGCTGTAGGGTTCTGTTGGGGCTTCCCAGGTATTGTAGTGCATCAAAGATGTTCGCACAGGCGCACGTCGCCATGACCACGACCTTTTTGCTGTATTGCGAGGCCGAGTCGCCTCACATCAGTACTAGTGCGCAGAGTGCGGGGAAGCTCCAACGGCGGGCAACACTGGTGCGCAGAGTGCGGGGAAGCTCCAACGGCGGGCAACACTGGCACGCAGAGTGCGGGGAAGCTCCAACGGCGGGCAACACTGGTGCGTAGAGTGCTGTAAGCTCCAACAGTATCCTCCGTGTTGTTCGGGAAAGACCCGACTGTCCAATATGGAGGCACTGGGTGAGCATGCATGTGGCAGTACCAGGTAGCGGTGGCTTGGCGGGTTTTTCCTAAATTAAATAAATTTATCGATTTTTTTACTAATATTTAAGGATTTTGTTACTAACAAATTATGGACGAAAGTCTGAAATAAAATCATTCTATTTTATTTTATTGATTAGCAGTAAACCTACTGCTGACTTTGAAACAAGTTTATAACCGCTTTCCATCAGGTGGGCCGTATGCCTGTTTGCCTACTAAGTGGTAAAAAAAAGCTTGCCAGAGCCTTCACCACGGTCAGAGTGTGTGCCACTGGATGAGATTATATTCCTGTATTATTTTAATATCTATGGTAATGCAGAGAGGCATGCTATAATTCAGAAGACGAAGGCCACCCCGCCCGCAGTGGTTTGTTTTTGATTTTGATACAGTTTACGAACACTGAGACAGTATAAATGGCCACTTGCATATGCATGCGCTGTGTAAGCGATTTGATGCGGGGTAGGGCTGCTACGTCATCTATTTATCAAACAACAACCGTCTGCCATACTTTAAGATAATATGTCAGTGAAAAATCTGGGTAAAACTATTTAATTTTTCTAGGTACTAAAAAGCTGAAGGTTGAAGTAGCTAGTTAAAAAATGCCACTAATTATAATTATCTATAATCTATGCTAGGTACTAATTACAATACAAAAAAAATCTTTATTAGAATCTCGTACTAGTGAGGTGAAAAAGTCATATGCCTAAACGACGGCACTACCTACCTTTAGGTAAATTTAGTAACCAGATAAACATATGTCATAAATTAAAATGTATATTTTAAATCCATGCGGTTATAATTAAATAAACTGTAGAAATTTCAAAAGATAAGCCGGGTATTCATTTCAGAACCTTTCTATCACATAGAGTTTTCTATTTTTATAAATATAAAAAGGGTCTATGTGCAACCTCCGAAAAAAAGAAAATTAATATGTACGGGCCCCGATGTTTATGCGTAGGGCAAGTCACTGCGCGTCAGCAGTTCGTCGTTACGGCCGTTTTGCAATACGCGTAATTTTATAAATATGTATGTACATTAAGTCGTGTTAGGGCTGGCAGATTGAATTAAATTTATACAAAATGAATAAATATTTTCTTACCTATACTAACTGCCTCCGTGGTCCAGTGGTCAAGGCGTTTGCCTGTGTCTACAGGCAAACGCCTTGACCACTGGACCACCGGGGTTCGTGGGTTCGATTCCCACGGGAAACATACTTTGTTTAGTTGTTTCCAGTTTGATTAGGACATTGCTTGAATCATCTGATTGTTTGATATTAAAGATAATTCCGGGCTTGCGAAGGCTCGTTAAGCCATTGATCCCGGCTGCCATCTGGTAGTCGTTAAAGGAACCACGTCAGAGGCCGAGAGGGCGGTTCCGAATAACTCTGACACCAGGGTGTGCAGTGCATGGTCGATTGACCGTATCACCTACTCGAAATGATGATGATGATCATAGCTTATAAGTTTCACTGCTGGGCAAAAGCCTCCCCTTTCTTTTTCCACTTTGCTCTATCTCTTGCCATCTCTCTCCAAGTTATATCAAAGCAGTCAAGTCGCCTGTCAATCTTGTTTTTGGTTTGCGTCTTGATCGTTTCCCGTCAGTAGGTACCCATGCATGAGGTTGTTCTATATGCCGAATGATGCCGTTTCCACTTCAACCCAGCAGATAAAAATTTATATACATTTTTTTCCAAAGAATGCCGCTTGTACTGAAATCCCTAAATCGACTAGGAAATTGGGTAACATTAAATTGACCTGTGGGTTGACTGGTAGATAAAGCCTCTGGCTTTAAGTCCGCCTTTTACAATTATGTAATAAAGTTAAATAAATAAATAAATTTAATTTAAAATATTAAGTCAAAAATTAATGATCGACGGTTTTCCAATAAGCTTTGAGTCAACTTAATTACTTAGTAAGTATAAAAGTAATCTTTCTGCACCAAATACTTTTTCCTAGATTTATTTAGGATAACCTAAACTAACTAATCTTAACTTTTTCTTGCGTTTTTAAAGAAAAAAGATAGACGACATATCATGTTATGTAAGTGATACACAGTAGGTATACGAACGAAATATTAAAGAATCCTCAAAGAGATTGCTCCTCGTGTGATCTCCGTGACAAGAGGGCTGGCTGCTTTTTCGCACAAAGGATAAGCGTCGCTATCCAGCGTGGGAATGCAGCATTCTTGCCAACATGCCATATGGGCAAGAATTTTTATATTTTTAATTTCGGTTTATTTTAGCTCATTAGTTTTATCTTTAGTATGTGTTGTTTACTTATGATTATGAATAAATATTATTTATAGCCTCAGTCAGAAGTAATAATATTTTACATCCCAATCTTATTTTGTATTGAAATAAAGATAGATAGTGAATATAAAATCGAAGATAAAACTTTGACCCACCCTCAATTAAATCTATCTCCCAATCAAAGTATCAATTCATGAAATTAATTCCCGTTGCTCGGAACATGCGAAATAATAATCAACTGAATTGCTCATTAGTATCAATTAAAGTGATTTATTCCGCGCCAGGCAAGTGTTTCCATTCAATCGCAATAATTTACGAGTTTAGTCGCAGGTTGTCCGATTCGCAATTCGATCAGATTGCGGATTGGACAATCTGTACGATATGGACTGTTAGCGATTGGCTATTGCTAAATGGAATCCAGTGCTTAATTCTCATTGTATCATGTTGTTCAAATAGATTATATACCAATTACAGTATCACGACTTTGAAGTATTCTAGGACTACTAGTTTAGTAAATAAATAGGTATAAATTTAGTAATAGTATTAAAACTTACGCGAGATAAATTCATTATAAAAACACGGTTCCACTCACGTTTATTCAGTTGGAATCGCCAACTAGTTTCGGTCTGATACGAAGACCATCATCAGGGCGAGTGTTAGGGGTGTATTAATTTAGTCTTATCTTACTGACAAATAAAAAAATAAATGGATTTTTCTTTTGTTACGCTTTATCATGATAGGTCTGCATCAAAATAAAATGGCCAAATAAAATATATTGACAATGGCCGTTGTGCTCTCACAAGCAAAATTATTGAATTTCTAATAAATTCAAATCTTGGTTTGCTCAATTGTCGATCTTAGTCGACAAATCGATATTTAAACCAAACCTTTTTTTATAACAAGGACATTTTGCGAACTGTACAATCCAACCATAGCGTTACAACGGGCCAGACAGAATACGGGACCACTGGTCCGGAATAATCCAGGCTGGATATCGGGTAATAACAATTTAACACGGCTGATCTGTCAAAATCAGACGATAACCGATGATTCCCAGTTCGAAACCACAAAGGATTTGGGCTTGATAATTCGTAATTTTGGTCAGGGGTTTAGTTTTAGAATTGATTACACTGTTGCTCGGTTGCTAGCTTAATTTGTATGAACTTTTGCTATTTAATTGCATTCCTACATTATTTAAATACAAAATAGCTACCTACATTAATTGTTTATTTATGGAATAGCTGTATTTTAGTATAAGACGCGAAATTATATCATAAAATCGGCTCACATTGAATTTCGGATTAGGTACCTATTTTAACTAACATACACAAATTGAATACTACAATGGTTATACCTGAAAAACAAATATAGATATAAGTATCCTAAATTATTAGATGCGACAAAAGCAAAAAGCTTACTTGTGATTGGAAGCTTTATTCTTAGGCTTTCAACCTAATCTTGCATTTATTTTATATCATCGTATTATTTACTAATATTCGGATTATCTTGACTTCAATGTCATTTACAAATTATCTCATAAATATACTAAACATAAACAGCACAGATTGAGCTAGTAGGTAAGTGGTAAACTTTTGTCGTACGTAGGTATAGGTTAACATTCATGGCCCAGGCCAATCTGAAAAATATCGTTTTCTTGTCCTTACCGGGTTCGAACCTGGGACTGCTATTTAAAGGCACTTGCCACACAGAGCCACAGAGGTCACCAATGGAATATAACTTTAAAAGTATCTATAGGAAATGTTTATTATTCATTTAGATGAAGTGACAACCCTAATAGTAAACGACAAGCACAGTCACGGCAACGCGTTAACGCAATCAGTGATCGGTGAATTTTCATGTAAATATGCCTAACAAGTGTCTCTCACTCGCCATTTGGGTAACATACCCCTTCTCACTCAAATTGAAACTCTATCGCTAGAGATCAGAGCTCAGTTTCGCGTGAAGCGCGTTGCTGACTGTTGAATTTTAGTATCCCCGTATTTGTTTATGCGTCATGTATATGGAGTTTGTTAGTTAGTACAATCTCTTTGATTGAGAAGTGATAAGTGAAGTGGTAGAACTTGTTATGAAGTTATTAACGAGTATATGCTTGCGCCATGACAGTAATTATATCTACTGATACTTGGTAACATCGTAGGTTTAATTACAATTTGTTTTATAGGCCTAGCGCTTAACTGAGCCTGTTTCTGAGGAATGGGAATAGTTCGAGAGTACATAAAATGACGCGTGACTTCAGTTGATCGTGCATATGGCGAGATGCTCTCGGACACTTCGCATGTCACCCCTCCCGTTCCGCTCCCATACCTCAGAAACAAACTCAGTTAGGCCCTAGGTCTATAACAAATTGTCCATGTTGGGAACTTGTATGATAGAAGTATAGACATTGAGTTTTCTGTTATATTTGAAGTTGAGCTTGAGTAGTTTTCAATAGCACACGATCTGTTCTAGAGAGGAAACCATATCGAGATTCAATTCACCATCAATGCTTTGTGTCAACGTTACTAACTACGTTGAGTAATGTAAGTGTTCAAAGATTTTTGAACACTTTTTTTTTTATCTTTAACCGGAGATGAAGCCTAGGTCCATTAGTTCTAAAGGCCATGTTTAGGAAAAACTTCCTCTATAACGCGCCTCCTCTTCATTGGCCTCTAGGGGTTATAGAGGAAGTTTTTCCTGCCACTGATGGCATAGTGCGTGTTGCTCGAGTAAATACTGCTACTGGCTCGTATTTACGCCCAGTTGTACGTCTGTGCCCGCTACCTAGGCAATAGCTTTCATTTCAATTACTTTTGTTTAGGTTTAGGTTATTAGTCTTACTTCTTTAATTTATTTGTTTCGAAGGCATCTCAGATCCCTTCAAGCCGGGGGGAAATGGTTGCGCCGTTCTTATTTATTAAACCGCTTCACTACTTTCGCTTCACTAGTATAGTATCGATTCCTTCGATCCGCATATCCCAGCCCTAATCTCAAAAATTATTTTAGAGACTTTAATAAATAGATATGAAGATAAACGGTTGCGGTTGGGATGACGTACCTCCTGACAATATTGTTTCCTCATGGAAGCGCTTCCGAGAGGAGCTATCATCATTGGACATGTAAATAAGTTGCTGACTGTTGAATTTTAGTATCCCCGTATTTGTTTATGCGTCATGTATATGGAGTTTGTTGGTTAGTACAATCTCTTTGATTGAGAAGTGATAAGTGAAGTGGTAGAACTTGTTACGAAGTTATTAACGAGTATATGCTTGCGCCATGACAGTAATTATATCTACTGATACTTGGTAACATCGTAGGTTTAATTACAATTTGTTTTATAGAGGCCTAGCGCTTAACTGAGCCTGTTTCTGAGGAATGGGAATAGTTCGAGAGTACATAAAATGACGCGTGACTTCAGTTGATCGTGCATATGGCGAGATGCTCTCGGACACTTCGCATGTCACCCCTCCCGTTCCGCTCCCATACCTCAGAAACAAACTCAGTTAGGCCCTAGTTCTATAACAAATTGTCTATGTTGGGAACTTGTATGATAGAAGTATAGACATTGAGTTTTCTGTTATATTTGAAGTTGAGCTTGAGTAGTTTTCAATAGCACACGATCTGTTCTAGAGAGGAAACCATATCGAGATTCAATTCACCATCAATGCTATGTGTCAACGTTACTAACTACGTTGAGTAATGTAAGTGTTCAAAGATTTTTGAACACTTTTTTTTATCTTTAACGGGAGATGAAGCCTAGGTCCATTAGTTCTAAAGGCCATGTTTATATGATGGACGTAAGTAAAGCAGAGAATAAAAATAGTGATGGGTTATTAGCCTCGTCTATAATATGATTCCCGTGTTATTTTCCCATACCCTCAACCGGCTCTTACGATCTACGAAGGAGGAAAAATCATCTATCCACATTTGATTTTTCAACTTTTGACAGCAACGGTGAACAACATTTTGAGGGTCACTTCAATATTCATTATGGTTTATGTATCTTAAACATCATTTCGAGTAGGTGTCACGGTCAATCGACCATGCACACCCTGGTCTCGTGGTACATTGGTCACTGTACTATATGTGTATTATTTGAATTTAATGACGAAATGCTCTAAAAAAAAGCTTTCTTCAATTTAATCAACATTCTATTTGTCAATAGTGTCAGAGTTCTTCGGAACCGCCTCTCGGCCTCTGTCGTGGTTCCTTTAACGACTACCAGATGGCAGCCGGGACCACCGGCTTAACGTGCCTTCCGAAGCACGGAATCATCTTTATTATCAGACAATCAGGTGATTTAAGCCTGCAATGTCCTAACCAAACTGGAAACAACTAAACAAAGTATGCTTCCGGTGGGAATCGAACCCACGACCCCCGGGTCAACAGGCAAACGCCTTAACCACTGGACCACGGAGGCTGTTATGTAGGAGTGTATCTTAAACGAAAATAGTCAAGCATACGAAAGCTGCAATGTAATTTGAAGTGACGAAGTGGGAAGCCACCCACATCCCTAGACAGGCACGTGAGTGGCTCCCATAAGGAAAGAGGAAGCGTGGTCGTCCCAGGTAAACCTGGCGACTCTCTGTGACGACGGAAATGAGGTCGATTGGACTAACCTGGCCTGAGTTGAAGCATATTGCCCAGGATAGACCGAGATGGAAGAAAAACACTGTGGAAGCCCTCTGCCACACCCGGGGAACAAAGAACATATGTTTAATAATTCATTAAAACGTTCTACACCGTAGGTGTCAAAAGTTAGTTAGAGGCCCACAGTACGGAAGAGTCGGTTAAAAATGTATTCAAATGACTGGTCAGTGAATGAAGTGCCAATTTGCATTTCAGCTGAATATCTCCGTCGACAGTTCTGATGAATGGCCCATCAATGACAGATCACCCGCTTCATAAATATGTACACGAGGGCTTTTTATCGAGGCCGAGAGACACACTGGTCTCGTGGTAGATTGGTCACTGTACTATGTAAAAGCTCTAAAAAAAGCTTTCTTTAATTTAATCAACATTCTATTTGTCGATAGTAAGTAAAATACCACTCTATCAAAAAGTGGGTAGTATTGAAAAAATACGCAGGCTTGGAATGCGTATACTCTAATATGTGATATAAGGTAATATGTGATGAAAGAATTCGACACGGCACGGACGGACTTACATCTAAGGACCAACGTGGTTCAAATCTTAGGGACCTACTGAGGTGAGGTTTTTTTTTTCATTTTATCAAAAAATTATGATTAAACACGATTGGTAGATTTTGACAGCTGCTGTCCTGGGGAAATTTTATTTTTATGGCCAATTCACACGGTGACGACTACAAATGCGCTTATCGGGGATCAAGTGATTGATGGCAAATCATTGATATGAGAGCAAGTTTGATGTTACGATGTTGCTGATGTTGCGAATTTAGGATAATACTTACATGTTTATGAAAATAGGAAGATAAACTGGAAAATATAGCTCAGCGGTGGAGTTTTGTAGCCCAATGACACAGTATCATACTGTCTACCCTGCAAGGGAAAAAGACGTGACTGTATGTATGTATGTATATGCAAAGCTCATAAACAGCAATGAGACCTCTCCAACCCGTCTGGCCAGCGAGGAGAGTAGGCCAAAATCCTCTGTCTGCTCTGGCCAAGTATGGCTCCGGTAGTATAGAGAGGGTCATGTTTCTGCAGTGGAGACTAAAAAGACCGGATGATGAAGAATGTTTATGTTATTCATAAGAGACTAGCTGTCGGCCGCGGCTTCGCTCACGTTAATGTCGATCCAGCGGGAACAATACCTTATTTTCGGATGAGAAGTAGCCAGTGTTATTCAAGGTTTAACTTTACACTAACTACCTAACTGTGTGCAAAATTTCGTCAAAATCTGTTCAGCCGTTCAGGCGTGAAAGAGTAATAATCATCCATACATATATACATCCATACACAAAAGCTTTTGCATTTATAATATTAGCAAGGACTAGCTGTGAACCGCGGCTTCGCTCACGTGAATTTATATATCATAGATGAAAAGTATCCTTCAAGGAGACGCGGCGCGTCAGGCGATACAAGACGCTTCTCTTTGAACGCTCAATACATCTCCATATATATGTTTGTTTTCGGCGGCCCGCTTCGCGCACCGCGGCGCCTGACGCCCCGCCTCTCCTTGAATGAGGCTTTATCCTTATCCTGGCCCCATACTAAATTCTAACTAAATAGGTCTGTGGTTAAAGCAAACAGACAGCATTTTAATATCTATGTTGCCAGTAAATTAAATAGTATTTGTAGCGTTTTAAATGCAAAAGAAAGGTAATGGCAGATCTCGTTACTATCTCTATAAAAAAAAAAACAACTGGTTGCAATGCACTCCGGGTGTGCCCGCAGAAATGAAATCTCCGCGTCGTAGAAAGTAAGGGATATATTACTTCCTCTCCTACGCTGCGCCGGCGGTCTCAGATCACGTATCCGTTTTACGAATTTTCGATCAGTTTACGTGTCCTGACGCTAGTTTAACTTGTTTTACCCATTGATAACTTTGAGGTTTAAACTTTAAAAATCTTGTGTCGTTTTACACAGCGGAATTCCATAATATATCGCTAGCTTTAGCTAAGAGAAATTCACCAGAGTAACTCCCAATAAAAATGGCAGCTTGACCGATGTTTCAAAATAGAAATAGTGCGAACAGGAAATGCCAGACATTCAGTAAAACCGGTTCGCGCTTGACGAATTGACACGCTTGTTTGATCTTTTGATACTTATTAGTAAACGAGGTTCGTAGTTATTGACATTTTCCATGTGTTAAATTGCTTTAGTATGTTGTTTGCGTTCAAAAAATGCACCTGCTTGCCTATCAAAACATTTTTTTCCAAAATCCATACTAGGACAAGTTAAATAAAATTTTGTTAAGAATATATTGAAAATATTTCAGAGAATGCACGTTGCTTGGGATACCTCATAGTCAAGATTGAAGGGATGTATTATCGTATGCTCATATGCAAAACTCACACGATTGTACTCTTATTAAATTAAGAAATAAGAATTGGTCAAAAATTCCATAGGCTGGATATGAACCAGCGACCTTAGGTGAAATGAAATATATTTATTGTAGAAACACAAACAAAAAAATACGATTACAACATAAAAAATACAACTAATAAAAGTGTACTACAATATTTGATGGCTCAGTGTTACGCTGGACGCATTTGTGCAGCACTGGTTTTCAGCAGTCTCCTTTTGTGACTTATTTGTCTTATTGGTCTATATACCACTTTGTTATTGAGAATCAAACCCTGTGGATTGATCGGAATGTGCTTGCTGCAATACAGCCAAGCTAATAATTTCTAAATACTTCCGCCTAGAAGCTAGCATTTCTATGATTATTATTTAAATTGAGAACACGCTCTGATGAGGATGAGTCAAGATTCAGGTATTATCATGTATAAGTAGCCCCAGATCGGAAAGTGTGGAAACAGAAAGGGGAGGGTTTGGCCAGCAGTGGGAAATGACAGGCTAAAAAAAAGTTTCTATGCAAAACCCATTCGTGCTGTTGCCAACCAAATCCTGGGAATCGATCTTTGCGTGCGTTCTGCAATACAGCCTAATTTCTAACCGCTACTGTCTGGAAGCCAACAAGTATTCAAATTGGAGATCGCACGCGAAAGCGTCATTACGAACAAGGTTGGGGCAAATTCACGAAGCTGTTATTATTTTTTTATTTAAAGTTATTTATATTATGGGTTGTTGCATGACGAAGAGTATCGTTAGATACATTAGGTTTCTTTCTCGTTTTGTATTATGAAGGAGCTACTCTTAGTATTGATTTCTACAGCGTCAGTCTTCTTGGTTTCGTGTGTGTCATAGACTAACATTGGTATTAGAATATCATATTATTTAGAGAGCATGTGCATGAAACTAAGGCTAATACTACCTTATACTAAATATTTCTCCCGAAGCACATTTTATAGGATATAATATTATCCTTATCCTTACTAAAATTATAAATGCGAAAGTGAGTTTGTTTATTTGTTTGTTTGTTACGCTTTCACGCCGTAACTACTGAACCGATCATCATAAAATTTTGCATACAAGTTCTCTGGAGTATTGAGAAGGACATAGGCTACCTTTTATCCCGGGAAAGTCCTAGCCTATGTCCTTCTCCATACTCCAGAGAACTTGTATGCAAAATTTCATGATGATCGGTTCAGTAGTTACGGCGTGAAAGCGTAACAAACAAACAAATAAATAAACAAACTCACTTTCGCATTTATGATATTAGTAAGGATGTTCGAAAAACCCACTCCGATATCGAGGCGTAAGAAGAAAGAGTTTTCGGTTTGATAAGGATGGAGAATAAAGTTGTGAGAATATGCATATTGCGACTTGTGACTTTGGCGAATGGAACATTAACATTTTAATTAAGTAGTTCGAAATAAAATTTAGTTAGCCACAAAAAACAGCATATTTGGTTAGCATAAAAAGATTTTGTTTGCAAATAAAAAATCTTCAGCAATCTTTGCAAATAATTTTGATTATGTTCAGTAATTTAATCCTAAAGTTCGATGGCATCATTATAATTTTATTCTTTATTTTGGCGGTTCAATATTTTTTCCTATATATTTGAATGTGGGAATAAGAGAAAATGCCGTCGAAGCCAGGTGATTCCACTCGAGATGAAAGCGAGTGGCGCTCAGTAGCCGTACTGCGATGAGGGCGCTTCACGCTTGCTTTGCCACTAGAGTGCATTGAATTCCAAAGTCTGGTAGTAATATTATATAATGATTAACTATATTCAATTCAATTCAATTCAATTCAATATTTTATTGCAAACCATAAAGTACAATAGATGACAATATAAAGTTAAAGATCATTTATGGACCCTGTCGGGCACAGCAACTTGGTAAGAGAAGAAGAGGACGCACTCTAATAAATAATGGTAAGTACGAGTAGACTAGTAACGCTATTAGTTTTCCGACTTACGAAGTATATAAAGCAACAACATAAACAGTAACTATATTATATAATATTTTTTTATTCCTTTTTTATTTTTTACTGTTCCTATAATACATATCTAACATTGTAGTAGTTAGATAATAAATATATATTTAATATCTTATCATATTACATTATTATAATAGGATTATTTTATTATATTTATTAATTTATTTTTCTTTATTTTACAACATTATATAATTTAAAATTAATTAAATTCTATAAAATATATAAAAAAATCTTTTTTTATTTTATTAGTTCATTCATAAGTTACAATAATTACAATGATTATTAGAATAATAAGGAAATTATTAAATTTTTATAGGTTTATGTCTGTTAATAGAAATCTTAATTTATTGTTTTTCATTTATAAATTCATTTAGGTTATAATAGGTTTTATTAATAAGAAATTGCTTTAATTTATTTAAAAATATTTTGTCATTGATTTCTTCTTTTAGTAGTTTAGGTAATTTATTATAGATTTTTATAGACATCATTAAAGTACTTGTAGAATTCAATTAAGTATATAGGCACAGTTTGTGGGTATTAACTGTCATATGAGTGTACATATCCTTATCCTTATCCTTACTAATATTATAAATGCGAAAGTGAGTTTGTTTGTTTGTTTGTTACGCTTTCACGCCGTAACTACTGAACCGATTATCATGAAATTTTACATACAAGTTCTGTGGAGTACGGAGTAAGGACATAGGCTACCTTTTATCCAGGGAAAAAGTACTATTCCCGAGGGATCGACATTGACGCGGGCGGAGCCGCGGGCGAAAGCTAGTATTATATAATGATTAACTATATAGGCACAGTTTGTGGGTATAAACTGTAATATGAGTGTATACTCTACCTTTTCATATATAATTATATAAAAAGGTAGATTATCCTTAAGTAAAAGTTGTTTATATTAACAGGTGGGCCCTTATGTATGTATCGACTAAATATCAGCATCTGATAACTTGTAACGTTTTGATAAAATTAAAAATTTAATTTAGACGCACTAATTGCATGCCATTCAAGTAGCATTCAATAAATTAATTTAAACATATTATTATATTTAACTAAGTATTGGTTCCACGCAAAGTTAGACTAAAGTAGGCTCTATGAGCTGTAGACACCACGAATATCTGCAAACTCACAATAGTCCTAAGCTCCATAGTACCTAATGGCTCTTACGTCATTTATGCCAATTCCGCTATTATAAAAAAAATCACAGGATATGCGACAATACCATAAAGAAGAACAAATAGACAGGCAGCGGAATATACGTACAAGCTATTTTTTGCCCAAACTGAAGCAGACACGCTTTGTCAAAAAATCCACCAGTTCACTTCAGACCAGCCGGTCTATTTGCTAACTCAGTGTACAACGTTTTGATAGTACTTTCAAAGTACATTGCGTTTTATATATCTTTAATAAAAATAGTCAATCATAGGAAACCCGCAATGTATTTTGAAGTTACTATCAAAACGTTGGTCACTGAGTTAGCAAATAGGCCAGCCCCCGTAGCATGGCTCACTGTCTTCGTTGATAAAAAGCATGGCACTCGCGTTAAATAATGTCAAATTTCATTTATAAATACGTTACAAGTCACGGGGTGCGCGTCTTGCGAGCATGGGTTTGACAGCTCGCAATAGACAAATCCAGGCAAAACCGAGGTTGGTACCTTGAAATCGCATAAATTTATCGGGGTTTATCAAAACCTACATAAAATATTTTTCATACGCATTTCGAACATAAAAGTGATAAAACAATCAAAATATTTTATTTTACATACTTACTAGCTGTCAGACACCTATAATGAGTATAATATTTTAATGTACAATATAAAACTCATTTTTACTAAAATGAAAGCCCGATACTAGTACGCCATCTTGCATGAGAAACGAAAACTCAAACGGAAAGAACCATTTTACCGACAGATTAATGACAGATGTTTACTGTCAGTGTAAAGGGGTTGTTTGCGTTTGATTGGTACACGATTTACATTCCGTTATTTCCATATTGAATAAAAATAAATCCAAATATATTTAGTTCTTTAATAAATATCACTAGGTATTTTATAAATTATGACTAATATGATCGTTTTCTTTAATCATCATACGAGGTTTTAATTTTTTTAATTGAATTTTTTCTTTATTGATATATGAATAATGTTTCTAGGCTGCATGCGTGCTACGAATTGTATGAGATAAATAAAACGTTTTCATTGGTGGGCTTCGATAGAATTAAGCAGGCTGCTTTTTTATCTATCTTTGGCGTGAGCTGTAGATAGCAGCCATGCTGCGGGGGTGCTGCGGGGGCTGAAGAGCAAAATAACGACTTAAAAATCGTTCATTTTATCACCAGCAGGGCTACTCGCAAAATTTTAACAACAACGGTGTACAACGTTTTGAGGTCACTTCAATATCCATTTCTATTTACATATCCTTAATAAAAAATAGTCAATCATACGAAAGCGTTAATGTATTTTGAAGTGTCGATCAAAACGTTGTTGTGTAACCGTAGTTTTCGAAAGCAAGCGAGTACGCCAGCCAGGTAATATTCTACATTACATTTGCAATGTGAATTTAAAAAAAAATGTAAATCAAACTCGGATTAGTACCAGAAGGTTTGTCTTGATCTCCACATTTTTAGACAGTAAAATAAAATGTCCTTCATAACTTGAAGCTGTATGCAAAAAAGACATACTAAAAACCTAAACAAATTCAGTAGCAAAACCAAAAATAAAACAGCGAAATGGCCGTATGGCGCCTAACGCCTTTGCAAACAAAAAGAAATGTTTTCCTTTTACAAATATTTGCTCTCCCGCTAACGAAATCCCAGAGGGCAGCACATGTGCGCAGTAAGATTATGGCGGATTTAGAGATAAACCATTCCTAAATGAATTGAATGCTAAATATTGTTAATTGAGCTTAATAATAAACGAGAGTAAGCCAGGGTATTTGCCTCGCTTTTGTTTAGATTTTTAATTTCGAATTTTGTTTTTGGTGTGTTCTATCTCTAGGAGTTTTGTGGCTATAGATTAAAAAATGTATTGCAATCATGGACCTAAGGTTAAGTCACAAGTGACGCAATTTTTTTACTTTACATGTGAGCAGCATCATAAGTAGGGTACTAATTTTATATTTCTTTGAATTCGAATTTTGAATAGAGGAATATTGCATGCTTATTAACTGTCGATGTGTGCGTGAGCTTGTGTCGCGACACATTTGCATGAATTATTATTATTTGCGTTACTATTACGTTCATTAGGGGCCTATCCTGAATAGATCCATGGTTGCAATACTAAACAATATTACAACTTGAAACATAAACGGAATAAGATTTGTTTAATGATTGAACATATTTAAAACACATTTTTTTATGAAATAATTTCAGTAGCAATTTATTATCGGGCGATTAACGGGGACAAATTGTTTTGTTGCTATTTCCGATTTTTTATACTTTTTATGTTGTATTTTCACCTCCTACTCGTATTCCACAGTAACGACCATGCATGCTTAATGCTTATTTAAGTACATAATATTGTAATACATAATATTGTATATAGACATAATATTACAATAGCCATACAACCATACCAACATACAATTCATATGAATTGTACTACAACTCCTAAGAACTGACATAAGTCTAATACTATTGAAATAAAATTTTCTTCCATGCTGAAAAGAGAAAACGTAGAATGTACCAGGTGCTTCTCTTTCCGCGCAGATCGTAAAAGCCAATCACGGGAATGTACAAATCTAACGAATCATATTAGTAAGCGATGCGGCTAGCAACCCATCACTCTTTTGGTTCCATTTTCCACCTAACGCCACCAACATGCTAAACGTGGTTTTTAGGTCTAAAGACCTGGGCTCTGTCTACGCCGGAAGGGAAAAGACGTGATACTATGTATGTATGTATTAAGATAAAATTATTTTATTTACTATCCCGAAGAAGCGCACCCACAAATAACCCGAGTCGAATGTACGAATCGAATGTAAACAAACATATTCCCGATGCATGAGTTTCCAACTTTCCTCCGCCCCCTCTGATGTATAAGGCCGCGGCCAACGGTTACAGTTTATTTCGCGTAAAATTTATAGTTTTTACATATTATGACTTAGTGTATGGAAATAGAATGCAGTTTCTTTTTAAGTCATGATTTATAATGCCTAAACGTTATGGATAATGCCTTTATTTATCACTTGTTCCATAACATATTTAAGGTCCATTTATATTAAGCGCATTAATGTTAAGGGCTTGTACCCACAAGCTAGAAAAATAATCAATAAAATCATTACGCCAGCTTTTTAGATATTTTGTCTTTAAAATTTAGAAAAACAGACGCAAAACACAAAAAAAGACACTTTCTTGGCATCCAACTTATTACTAACTACTGCCTAATAAGGCTAATAAGTATACTATTTCGCTGACGTCGGCAATCAAAGTGGCTGATTTATCGATTTTCATGAAAACTATGATTATTTTGTTTGAAAAGGGGACAACAAAACCATTTCTAATTAAAAAATATTTTTTTAACCTATGGACGCAAGGCCTTATAATATTTGCGCTTTATTTAAATGGACCATATAACCGCGTGTTTTGAACCTCTGAACTATACTGAAATCCCGGAATCAGAATCCGTAATGGAATACAAAATTGCAAGAAAATAAGTATCTCATATTGCAAGAAAACAAGGTATCTCATATCTATATATCGAAAAAATAATCGAATGGAAAAATTTAGGCTTCCCATACAAACTCGCCGATCAGGTGGGCGAATTTCTATAGATCATTTTTTTTTTCGTTTTTTACCTTTTTTTTCTGTATTCCATTAGGGATTCTGATTCCAGTATTTCAGTATAGTTCAGAGGTTCAAAATCACGCTGTATAGAACAAGATGTCATGGACATGAACATGTTGTGTTCAACACTTACTAAATTACTAAAGTTAGTTTCAAAAGGTGATTTAGGCACTACCCTAGTTTAATTTAAGTTTTGTTGGTTAAGTATTACTCTTGTTTAATAAGTGTTTTCTTGTTTCAGGTAAGCATTACTAGGGGATTATTACAACATATTGCAGCTCGCCATCTATTGGTATGAATAAATTACAGTTTTCTAGCTTAAGAGCCCGACATATGCCAGGCGGCGTGGCGATACAAACGCGGATGGTCTAAACGCGTTGGCTACTTTGGATATTTTCGTTTTTTAGGAATATTCAAGGGTTATTCGAAAAAGAAAAACATATAATGGCTGCCTTATCTGTAATGCAATAATAATCAAAAGTTTCAAGGTTAATTTTAATGTATTTGGTGAATAATGCTATATACCGAGTAAATTAGACGTGATTTGGAGGCAACTTTGCAATTTTTTTCTATCAAGAAAATTTAACGCAATCGTGTTTTTGAGTCATATAGTTACCAGAGTTAGTCCTGAACTTTGCTGCATTTTTATTTCAACTTGAGTATTTAATTATTATTGATATAACAGTCAATCATGCAAAGCAGTGTGAGGTAGTACGGGCCCTTAACATTTAAAAATCTGTGACTCACCAAGCTTGGCAGGCAGCTGGCCGAGTGCAGTTTTTTTGTGCTTGCAACGTCGCTGCCCTTCGGACGCATTTTTGAACTGGCGAAGGATAGGAATTTGTTGGATCTGGGAAATAAACGCATTGGGATACTGATACTACTCACTCGAATGAATCGAGTTAAAGGAACCACGTCAGAGGCCGAGCGAACTCTGACATCAGGGTGTGCGTGGTCGATTGACCGTGTGTCACCTACTCGAAATGATGAAGAACGGGGGAAAAGCAAGTAATAGCTCGGGACAACCCTGACCAAAGGTTTACGTAAAGTACATTTTTCAAAGACTCGTTTTTATGCATGCACCGAAATGAGTTGCTATTCAAACATTTTTCACTAACAACATTTTTAGTTTCGAACAAATGTAAACAACAAACACTGCACTAGTTTTCGCCGCTCGTCCTCATACAAGGCCGCGGTAACAGTAAACACAGTTTATTTCGCGTAAACTTTATAGTTTGCAAGGTGAGTTCGAGGCTGGTGACTCAGTGCATGGAAATGGGATGCATTTATTTTTCACTCCTGCCTATTACTGACATGCATACATACATAGTATCATGTCTTTTTCCCTTGCGGGGTAGACAGAGCCCAGGTCTATAAGATCTTATGGCCACATTAAGCATGTTGGAAGGCGTGTAGATGGAAAACGTAATAAAAATAGTGGTGGGTTGCTAGCCGTATCGCTTATTGACATGATTCCGCAGATTTTAGCCCAATCCTTCGATCGACTTTTACGATCTGTGCGGGAAGAGAAGCAGCTGACATATTCTATACGTTTTTCCTTTTCTCTCAAACCAGCATGGAAGGATATTTTGATGGGGGTTAAAATATTTTTTTTCGTGTACTTATATAAGTGGCCAACATTACTGTTAGATTTTTAACACTGTCTTATGGCATTTAATGATATTGACGTTTCAATTATAGCACATTCTTCATCATCATAATTTCTGCCGTAAGAAGTCTGGACAAAGGCCTCCAAGAGGTTATTCGTTCCATGGGAGGATACTTCCATACACACCACACTTGGCAGGCGGGTTGAAGAGCGTTTTTGGCTACTTGTGCTTCGGACGCTGGGAAAGGATAGGAATTTGTTTGATTTGGGACAAGCATGAAAGTGCTCGTTTGCCGTCAAATATATATAAAAAAGAAAAAGGTTTGCGATACTACTAACTCGGATGAATGGTGGAAAAGCGATACCAGCAGCTCGAGAGGCCGGTCGTATGTAGGGTACATACGCCCGGCATAATATGTGCCATACCTGCAATCACCGGATAGGCAGTTGATTCCTCTGACCGAGACTAAAATTATACATACCTGTTCACTATCAATTAAGAACACTATAAAATTAATGTCTAAAAGTTAAACTTTCGGTCAAAAATTAGTAACTTAAATCTCAATTTACTGAAAGTGTAAAATAGTAGGTATGCTTAAAATTAAATTCTACCTAGCTAAATACAAAACCTTACTCGAGTAATTTAGCATCCATTATGTTTATTATACTTCTCATAATGTCTCGCTTAACGTTTATTCTAGTTTCAAAGACGATCTCTTGAGATCACGAGCTAGCATCAAGATAAATGACTCAGAGGAAAATAGGGTGCACAAAGTTTAGTGCATATTTTAGATGCACGCTTTGTAGTGGACAACGAAGTACCACTCAAACATAAGACAAAGAGATATTTCTGTTACCGAATTATGTTTCTATTTAAACCGGCTAGACATAGTGAAAATCTGTCTTCCAGACGAGTAGTGACATATATTACGCGCTTTACGCATTTTAGATATTGAGCCAAAATGTAAAAATAGATGTCTGTCGATTACATTCAGTAATTTTTCATTTTTCTTGGGTAAAAGATAATTGAAACTAACGTTCCAAACTCTATTCATTTGCCAAGATGTCAATGCTCCTGGCTGAAATTATTTACCTTGGAATGAGCATCTTATTTCTTTAATTTACGATGCCAAATAGTGTCTGATGTCTTTGCCAAGACCGCCAAGATTTAAAAACTAATAAAAATCAATGGCTGACTCACTGTCGCCAGTGAAAACAGGGAAAATATACGCAATGTTATTAAATCCACTTCATTTCAAAATTAGAACGGTCAGTTGGGACAAACTGAGCGAGCGCGCGCGTCGCTTCATCCATGTTCGTATTTCGAATCTGTGATTTCCATTTTATTTTCTCGTTGGCATCTGTCAAATTTTAAATTAAGTGCTATTTAAAAACAAAGTAAAGTTTATGTGCCAGTAAATTCCGGGAAATTGTGGATTAATTCGTGGGTTCTGATTAAATCATAATAAATCTTGTCATCTCTAGTTTGAGTGTGAATATAGTAGGTAGTTAGTGTTTAGTTTTTTTGGTTTTGATTATATGTAAGATCTATATGGATTAGTGTGAATTTACTGGTGTTTATTAGTTATTCTGATTTGTGTTATTAACTTTTAATTCCTGTAATTCTTTAATTCTCCTAGCTCTTTAACTAGGTCCTTGTCTGTGGAGTTACCAATGACCTCCATTCTTTCTTATTTCAAGCTAATCTTTCTACTTCCGTGTAAGTTTTAATGTTAAATTGTTTCTTTACTTGCCCCATAAATTATGCCTAGGTCATCCTTTTCCTCTCCTTCCTTCTACTTTCCCATTAAATATTGTTTTGAAAAATTCATCGTGTCGCATGAGATGACCCAATATTTTCCCTCTTCTAGTATCTATAGCGCGCAATAGTTTTCATTTTTCTCCTACCAATTCCAACATCTCCTCGTTCGGTCTTTTTTCCGTTCAGCTGATACATTCCATATTATTTACGTAAATTGCATTTTATAGATGTTTGGATCAATACGGTAACGTTAACAATAATTACTTTCTTTAACTGATTCAATCGGGGCGACAATACATCAAGTATTTTATTGCTCCAATGTAACTCTAAAGGTATTACTCCACTGAACAAGCAAACTTGAATGATAAAACTTATAAAAATTATAAATGATGTTTCCTCTACGGTATAAACAATAGATTAAAATAAAATGCGGTATAACTTGTGCAAATGATCTTATATTTTTAATTTATAGGTTTTATTATAAGTTAGTGACACGAAAGCTATATACTTAGTTAAATTCCTATATTGCTATTTCTTGAAAATGTAGTATTATCCCAATTTTTGCCAAATGAAAATATTATCTTATTTTAATTGTCACCCATTGTTTTTTTTTTATTTTATTTTTTTTTATTACTAAATCTGCTAAATGAAGAAAATATTTTTTATGAATTGTATTATTTTTATTGAATAATAAAAATAACTTAGTTTAAAATTATCATCGTCACGTGATATCTAGCCAGTGGAAATGCGCTTAATTGTCAGTCTTTATCAGTCCATGTATAAATTGTTTTTAAATTGCTCATCCGCAACCAAATCGCCTGACAATTATGTCCATCAACACTCTTTCTTTTATTTTGAGAATAAGTCTTTAAACTATTTATTTATTTATTATTTACTTCTTATGTCAGTAAATATAACTTACCTAATTTGAAATTTCGTTTTTAAAACAATTTTCAAAATTAGATTAGTACTGATTATTATGTTCGTTATTGAAGATACAATTGATAATATGAACGTATTAAACAACTAGGTACTTAAACAAGTTTAATGTCTATTTAATAATTTCAATCTTCGTTTTTAAAAACAATTTTCAAAATTAGATTAGAATTGATTATTATTTTCGTTATTGAAGATACAATTGATAATATGAACGTATTAAACAACTACTTAAGCAAGTTTAATGCCTTCTTAATAATTGTAATCTTCTGACGGTCTCTGTGACTCAGTGGTACAACAAGTGCCTTTGAATCGCGGATCCCACGTTCTATCCGCCGGCCTATTTACTAACTCAATGTAGAACGTTTTGATAGTCATTTCAAAATACATTGCAATTTATATATCTTAAATAAAAATAGTCAATCTTACTAATTTTTTTGGATTGGCCTGAGAATCTCCATTATTTGTCCCTCGTGATCAGGTCCTTTTTAGTCTCCACTACAGGAGCACGACCCTCTCTGTACTACTAGGGCCATACTTGGCCAGAGCAGTAAGAGGACTTGGCCTACACTCTCCACGCTGGCCAGACGGGTTGGAGAGGTCTCTTAGATGTTTATAAGCTTTGTTTAGCTTGTATTTCGTAAGTCGCCTTCTACGACATCCACGAAAAGACTTGAAGTGGTCTTATTCTACTCTGCCGGATACAACATGATTTGTCTCTAATGTATATTAATATAAAATTTTTATAATTTATTTCAGTTCTCAATATAAATAATAACCTACATCTAACAACAGAAAACTTAACATATAATTTTGATATACATTCTAATAATAACAATAAACATACAGAAATAAAATTAAAAAATAATAAATATTCAAAAAAGTCAAAAAAGAAAACTATTGAGCTTTAATGACTAGCTCCGTGGCGCAGCGGTTAACACGCCAGCCTGCGACACGGAGTGACCGGGTTCGATCCCCAGCCAGGTCAAGATGGAAAATGATCTTTTTCAGATTGGCCTGGGTCTTGGATGTGTATCTATATATGTATTTGTTATAAAATATAGTATCGTTGAGTTAGTATCCCATAACACAAGTCTCGAACTTACTTTGGGGCTAGCTCAATGTGTGTGATTTGTCCGTATGTATTTGTCCGTATATATATTATATATTTATATATATATTTAATCCTCCGCCATTATATTTTCATAACGAACTATAAGAGTGAATCATTAAACCTCTTAACATTAGAAAGTACATTCAAAATAGTCATAACGAGGTACAGTAACAGTACGGTAAACCTCCGAGTATAATATCAACAGTGCACTGGTTAAGAATGTTGTCCAAACATCCATTGTCTATTGAATTAATAATAAACATCGCGATAGTTTTGGGATTCGCGATTATGTGATTATGGCTCGAATCAAACAATTAAAACATTCTGTCAACAATGTGAAAGGTAAGAACTCGTATCAAATTGTTTAAAAATTTGCTACGTAAGTCAAAGTCAAAGATTTTTATTCAAAATTGGATACATGTATCTCTTTTCGAACGTCATATTTGTATTGTTATATTTGTTTAATTTATGCAAAATCGAAATACTACTAGCTAACGTAAGTTATCGTTACCAGCATCATCGTTATCTTTATTATTCCTTACTTCCTTTTTCCTTATTCTTACTTCCTTACTAATATTATAAATGCGAAATGAATTTGTTTGTTAAGCTTTCACGCCGTAACTACTGAACCGATCATTATGAAATTTTGCATACAAGTTCTCTGGAGTATGGAGAAGGATATAGGCTACCTTTTATCCCAGGAAAAAGTACTATTCTCGAGGGATCGACATTGACGCGGGCGGGGCCGCGGGCGAAAGCTAGTTAATGAATAAATAAAATAAATTATCATCATCAGCCTTTCTTCCATGCTGGTCTGGGAGAAAAGAAAAACGTAGAATGTGCCAGTTGCTTCACTTCCCGCGTAGATCGTAGAAGACGATCCAGAGAATGGTCTAAAATCTTCGGAATCATGGGCGATGCGTCTAGCAACCCAGTATCTTATTGCTCCAATGTAACTCTAAAGGTTATATTATAGTATTTGTTGGCGCTGGACGGGAGTATGTATACGTGGATAGAAAAAGTCAGATAACTGTTCAAAATAATAAAACGTATATTGAAATCAGATAGAAACTAGGCACGAGAAAAATATTGACAATAAAGTGAAAAATAACAAAAGACACTGACAGTTCTTTAAAAAATATAAGGTGGTTGAGCAAGGAGGTGCGTACGTCGCCAACATTCCCCACCCTAGTGCTGGTGAGGCACTAAACTGCCAGATGGATCCGGGCGACGCGCGCCGACGACCGTCGCCAGACCCCTGACTGAGTCTTAACATCTACTACTCTTATTCGTCCGTCCTTCCCAGGGTATACAGCTTCTATACGTCCCTTGGGCCACACGTTTCGATTAGTGTCAGGGTCTACAACAAGGACCAGGTCACCTACCTGGAGATCAGCCACCTCGCTAGTCCATTTTGATCTGGGAAGAAGTTGCGGCAAATACTCCTTTACCCATCGGTTCCAAAACATATCAGTCAACCTTTGAGCTTTACGCCAATTCTTCCTCAAAGATAAGTCAGAGTCATCAAACGATCCAATCACAGGTAAGTTGCAAGAGCTCCCCAAAAGAAAATGGTTGGGAGTTAATGACTCTAAACTATTAGGATCTACAGAGACGTGCGTTAACGGACGACTATTTACAATATTTTCAACTTCAGCCAACAAAGTATTCAAAGTTTCGTCCTTTGGCGCACGCTCATTTAAAATTACCTTAAGAGACGTTTTTACGCTTCTAATTAGCCGCTCCCATGCCCCTCCCCAGTGTGGGCTACTTGGGGGAATGAAGCTCCAATCCAGTCCGAAGTTGACGCCAGCTTCCTTCAGCGCCTCTCTGTCAAGATCTTTCAGTGACTCCTTCAATTCTTTGTCAGCGCCTCTAAGGTTCGTGCCATTATCTGAATAAATAATAGAGGGCCAACCGCGCCGCGCAGCCATGCGACGTAACGCCATTATTAAAGCATCGGAAGTAAGAGACGAAACTACCTCTAAGTGGATAGCTCGTACTGTGAGGCAAGTAAAGAGGACTCCGTACCTCTTTTGTGTACCCCTTCCAACCGTGACGTTCATAGGGCCAAACAGGTCTAAGCCACAAAATGTAAAGGGACGATTATTCTTTGCCATTCGCGCTTCAGGTAAGCTACCCATGCGTGGTACCTCAGGCTTACACTTTTTAATTCTACAAAACATGCACTGCGATATAACGGTTTTAACTGTAGGTCTCAATCTAATTATCCAATATTTTTGCTTTAGATTATTGACAATCGTTTCTTGATTGCCATGTGCTGCCTTGACGTGGTAATATCTTATTAGAAGGCGAGTGATCGCATGGTCACCTCCTAATATGACTGGCCTCTTCATATCCAGATCGACATCTGCGGCATCAATGCGGCCTCCAAGTCTCAGCAAACCATCTTCATCCAAATATGGTGATAACGTAAGTAACTTACTATCACGTGGTAAAGACTTTCCACTTTTGATTCCCGAAATTTCATTCGTAAATGATTCTGCTTGAGACTGCTTCAACAATAAGCGTTCTGCTCGTGACATTATTTCGATATTCATATCACCAGTAAGACCTCTGCACTTGTCTATAAATCTTAATACGGTGGATGTCGCACGCAGCAACCTCAACCAGCACGACAAATGCTGTGGATTAGGAATCGGTAATTTCGCTGTTGAGTCTACAATCAACACAACGCACTCTGACAAGTCTTCTTGTACTTCGGGTGTAAGCTTAAAAAAGTCTTCCGGCCAAAAGGACACTTCTAAGGAGAGGAATTCGGGTCCAGCAATCCATTCTTTATGAAACAACGTGCTGTCAAATTGATCGCGAGTTGCTAGATCGGCAACATTAAGCTTAGTCGGGACGTATCGCCATTCCAGAGAATTGGTAAGGTCATCGATCTCCCCTAGACGATTAGCTACAAATGCCTTATACGTTCGTGTATTATTCCTTATCCACTGCAATACCGTTGTAGAGTCACACCAAAAAAAGCGTTTTTCAGGTGTTATTCTGTGTTCTTTTACAATTACATCTGCCAATCTTGCAGCTAACAGCGCTGCTTGTAATTCTGAACGTGGGACGGTCAGAGGCTTGACAGGAACGACACGGCACTTGCTGGCTATGAAGGCGACGTGTATTTCTCCGTTATCTATCCAACGCCAGTATGCTACAGCACACATAGCTTTCGTCGAGGCATCGCTAAAAACGTGTAACTCCAAATTGCTGTACCTTTCATAGCTCGAGTCAGTTTCTGTAGAAGTTTCGGCCTCTTCAGATATAGAAATTGAATTTGCTCGGTAAAATCTAGGTATACGCAAGCTTCTTACCTCGATTAGCAAATCCAACCACAAACACCATTTTTCATTGACGGCATCTGGCACAACATCATCCCATCCTAAGTTAAGACGCCAAGTTTCCTGTAATAATATTTTGCCTTGGACCGTAAATGGAGCTAAGAAGCCATAGATGTCAAAAATAGACATAATAACTCTCAGCATAACACGTTTTGTAGGTTTTTTCTTCTTTAGTAAGATGTCCTCAGGGATCTTTTTAAACGACAAATCGAAGGCTAAATCATCAATTTTCGGAAACCAAATAAGTCCTAGTGTACGTTCACCTTCATTTTGTAAACCTACTTTGAAATTCACGGCAGTTGGTCCTAAGGATTCGTTAGGCAAACTGTCTAACACAGTTACACTGTTGCTTATCCAATTGCGTATTTCAAAGCCACCCTCTTGGTGGATTTTAACGACGTCTTTGACTATTTCTTTTGCGATTGTCGTATTTGGCAGGCTATCTATGTAATCATCTATATAATGAGAGCAGCAAATTGCCTTGACTGCTGATGGCTTAGATGACTCAAAACGTCGTGCATTCAAATTTTTAATAAATTGCGCTACAAAGGGTGAGCAATTGGCTCCAAATATTAAAGATGTCATTACATACGTCTCAACTTCATCCTCCGAATGGTTTCTCCAAAGGAACCTCAATGCATGTTGATCTTCGGGGCGTATTTTAACTCTCAGAAACATGTCTTTAATGTCTCCAGCAACACCTATTTTATTTTCTCTGAATCGCAGCATTATCCCAAAAAGAGAACAGAGCAAGTCGGGACCTGTAAGTAAAAAATCGTTAAGGCCTTTACCATTAACCCTGTCTGCGGCATCAAATACGAGCCTCATTTTTTTCTTATTGGGATTATCCACCCCAAAATGAGGCAAATACCACGTTCGCTTTGGTGACAGATTACACGGCAGTCTCGGCAGTTTCTCTGCAAAGTCATTATCTAACAAGTGACTGACGCGTTCCCTGTATCTGCCCGCAAATCCTTTGTCCCGCTGCATTTTCTTCTCTATTCCTCTTAAACGTTTGAAAGCGTTTGGGTATGCATCAGGCATATAGCTTGACTCATCCTTCCACGGCAGCCCAACGTGCCAGCGGCCATTAATGAGCTCAGCAGTTTTTTCTAGTTGAGCTATAGCTCTCACGTGGTTTTCGTTCTGTCGTGGTTTACTTTCTACACCTACAGACTCTAAGCTAAACCAATACTTAACCTGCTCATGAAGCTCATGAAGTGACTGGTCCTCATTGCTGACACTTGAGATAAATAATGACGCGTGATCGTTGACCTCAGAGTCTGACTGCGAGTGGCTCACAACAGCTCGCGATGCGCGCATCAAACCATGTACGCACCAGCCTAGGGGAGTTAACGTGGCAGACGGTTCACCTCCTTTCCCTACCCTAACTCGTAACGGTTGTAACAAATTAAAATTGTCCTGGCCAATTAAAATATCGGGCTTACAATCAGTTGTACATATTTCTTTTACAATATCACGAATATTACTAAACGTATTTGCTTTCACCATAGAAAAATATTGTACCGGTAGGTCTAAGTTATCTACACAATGCATTTTTACACAGTGCACTTTCCCGTCTGCACCCGAAAGGTTAACGTCAGAAACGAGAGTCTCACATGTCACTTGATCGCCTCCAAAGGCACCGGAAATACGCATCGTTTGGACACGGCCGGTCAAGTCTAGTTGACGAGCTAATTTTCCGCTAATTAGGGATACGGTAGACCCGTCATCACATAAAGCAGTGGCTTTAACCACACGAGTTGGCGTGTGTATTCGAATAGGAATAACTTTAAGCAGTACCTTGCACTCCTGGCTTTTGATATGCGTTACCGTCTGGGCCTGGATCTGGTCAGGATCGTCCTGTCGCTGTCGAACATTGTAATGAAGCAACCGGTGGTGCGCCCTGCCGCAATTTTCAGCATTACACGGCGGTGCGTTGCAACCTTCTCTGACGGGCTCACTGTGACGATTTAAACATTTAAAACACAACCTATGTCTCTTTACAAATTGCCATCTAGTTCTTACCATAGATTTCTTGAATAATTTACATTCTATTAAATTATGACAATTAGACTTTCGACAAAATGTGCATTTTATTTCTTCTTCTTCCGATTGAATTAATACAGCTTGTTTACCACTTAACAGCTTGTTTTTGTAGTAACCATCGCACTTATTGCTCGTGTTTGCAAGACATATATTAATAGGTAAAGTGATTGATACTTTTTGAGCCTCTTGGCGAAGAAAATCAGCCAATATTATTACTCGTGACTTTTGCTGACTGCTAATAAGAGGGTAGCTGTAATCGGCCCATTTAGCAAGTAATATAGAGGGCAGTTTTGAGATCAAAAGTGAAACTATAGCCATACCTTCTAGATAATCCTCTCTTTTCACGGCTTTCACAGCTTCGACCATATTTTGAATTTTTATTGAAAATTGAATGATATCCTTCTGGTAATCATGCGGCAAAGGATGAATTCTTTTTATATCGTTCATAATTTTCGATATAATTAAATCCGGATTTCCAAATTGTAACTCAAGGGTGTCAATAATCGTATCTGGTGATGTGGCTGTAATCAGCAGAGCGGCAACAGCTTCTTTTGCGACTCCCCGTAGACTTTTTCTAAGTCTCCACAAATTCTCTTGGGGAGAAAATTGACAAAGTTCCGTCGACTGACTATAGGCTTGTTTGAATGCCAACCACTCCAGAGGGTCCCCTGAATACTCCGGAAGATGTTTTGGAGCACATAGTCTTGTAATAAGATGCTTCTCAGTGGTGCTCCTTGTTGCTATTTCTGACATGGCGCTAGCAAGCATTCTAATTGTGTTCATATCAGGAGTTCCCTCTAACAGTGGTGGCTCCTGACACATTCTAGATTGATGAACAGTGGCTTCGGTTTTCCGGTGTTCATTCAGCTGATGGCCTGCTGTAGTTTCATCGTGAGAAACAGGTGCTGGCTCCATCAATTCCCGGTTGTTATCTAGCCAATCATCTACGCTTATGCTTCTACGACTCATCCGAGATGCGTCATGTTCTTCGTGCAACGAGAGTAGATCTGCTTCCAATTTTTTCTCTATTAGTTGCATTTGGATCTCTGCCTTTTTCTTTTCGGCCTCGTAGCATAGCTGCGCCCTCTTTGCTTTTGTAGAGGACGTAATAGAAGTCGCTGCCGTGCCGGCAACAAGCGATGCAGCCTGCGATCGCGTCACGGTTGTTTCATCAATGAGCGCCTTCTTACGTGCTGCGCTTCGAGTTTCCATCACCTCCCGTGGTGGCGTACGATACATTCAGTGTGTACTTACAGCGATCCGGCTCGAAGGAAATGTTGGCGCTGGACGGGAGTATGTATACGTGGATAGAAAAAGTCAGATAACTGTTCAAAATAATAAAACGTATATTGAAATCAGATAGAAAAATATTGACAATAAAGTGAAAAATAACAAAAGACACTGACAGTTCTTTAAAAAATATAAGGTGGTTGAGCAAGGAGGTGCGTACGTCGCCAACAGTATTACTCCACTGAACAAGCAAAGTTGAATGATAAAACTTATAATTATTTTAAATGATGATAGCTTCCTCTACCGTATCAACAATAGATTAAAATAAAATGTAGTTGATTCAAGAAACTCGTAATCATTAATTTCTCTATTTCCTTAGATAGATCGATATGAAAGAAATAGAAGGAAATATGAAAGAAAAGACTATTATTCTTTTTCTTAGTTTTCTGCCAGCACTTATGTAAAGTGTTTTATAGTATACTTTAAAACCAAACACTCCACAGAGAAGCAGTAACTCTCGAGTGTAGTAGGAATGCGATGAAGTGGCCGAGTGCCAAGCGTATGATTTATATCGTCTGCTCGCTCCTAGTGCCAAAGCCCTAAAGTGGTATAAACTACCTAGACTCGACTAAGAAAGTTAAGTCCATATATGACTATTAATAGACTAGTGTGAAATATACGGACAACATCTACATTAATTTCTCAGTGAAATGATAAACATTTATTTTCACACTAATTATCTATCTGATTAGATATGACTATTTAATAACTATTACAATAATGCAAAACTTAAAATAAAAAAAAATTCGATAAATTAAACTTTCTTTATTAAATTACTATACTGGTAATTTATGACTATCTCCTGATGTCCAGTGTTTTACAGTAAAATATTTCATATTTCAATAGTTCATTATTTATTTGAGATTGTCCACATTTAATGGCATAAACTTTACTAGGTATACTTGCTTACCAGTGGATATATTACAAACTTTATACATATATAGTATCACGTCCTCTCCTCTTGCAGTGTAGATAGAGCCTAGGACTGTAAGACCTTAGTAGAGGTCACGTTTAGCATGTTAGTGATGGGCGTCTAGGTAGGAAACAGAATCGAAATAGTGGTGGATTTAGCCGCGTCTCGAAGGGGAGGCGTTTGCTCAACAAAGGAATTCAGTACAAGGTTAGAAAATTCCAAACAATGTTTGTGCAAGTATTGTCAGTAAAAACCAAAAAATCCTGTTTGACAAAGAAAAATTAAGTCGCTGACCTGTGGATGTTTTTGTTGTATCTCTGTTGTCACCCTCACTTGCGGAGTCACCAGGGAAAGTATCTGCCCTCCCCCAAATCCGGCCACCAGAACATATGAATTTTGTATCATAGATAAAGTTGCAAAAAGAAAACGTCATTTGGTCCAAACTTACGTTTTGCATTCATTCATTGAGCGGGATATATTTGTGAGAGTTCGTTGCCCGATAGTTTTGTATGTTGACATTTGCCAACTTGTTGTGTCTACAGCTGGATTTATTTAAGCTGCGCCGTGTGTGACCAGCGATTAACAAGGATTTGTGTGACGTGTTGACTTTCGGCTTTACATGACATCCTTTCATACTGAGTATCACACCTTCACAGCTTAATGTAATTAGCTAGCTCACGGGTAATTGACAATATTTTTTCATGTTAAAGCTTAACTTTTCCTGTTAATTGAATGTAACAATCTACCCAATTGAAAAAGCACCTAGAGCATTTTAAAATATTTTTGTTTTATAATAAAGCATATAAAAGAAATACCTATTGTGACTAAACTACAACTTTCACTTTACCTATACATTCGACTCAAGGAACTTATAATCATATTATACTCAAACGAGTCTGAATTTATAAAAGGCGACCAATAGTGCAAGAATCATCAAATTCGGATCGTAAGTTTTTGGAAAATAGACTATGACTTGTTGCACAGATAATAATTATGCCAAGGCAAACTTTTAAATTTTGCCCCTTTTTAAGATTGATCATCATTCAAGCAATATTATCAATACTTATAATAAATCTGTAAGGATTCATACAGTAAGTTTGTTTTCAGAGATATCGTGTTTACAAGCTTTGATGAATGATACTGAAACTAAATTAAGGATTTTTAGATTTTTTTTCTGTATGAATGTTACTGTGTCAATCAATCAATATCTACAATACTAATAATTAATCTGTAAGGGTTCGTCATGGAGAAATTTACTTTCTTTTCAGAGATATCATGTTTACAAGCTCTGATGAATGATACTGAAACTAAATTGAGGATTTTTGAATGTTCATCTATAATAATACACGCGAACGAAGTCGCAGGCACAGCTCGTTATTTAATAAGAGCTCAAAATGTGCTCGAAATCCCTAATTGTCATTGTCAAACGATATTACAAAAATGCCAAATGAAAGCCCGGAATAAAATATAGGTCAATCGTAAGCGTCCCAACAGATTGCTTAATTGGACACAAGAGGATGACCCTTGTCTCCACCACCTGGTGTCTGGCGGTCGCCATTTTACCCAGATTTTAAATTGTCACAATAAATGCTGAATTTTGGAAAATTAAAGCATTAAGGGGATAGGGAATTTTTAAGGGCAACAGTTTTTATGGTACAGGTCTGTTATAATTGAACGCTATTTTGTTGGTTAAAGATTTAAAACCATTAGTATTATTATTACTTTTTTAAACACATTTGTTAATGCCTTTAATAAAACTACTAATAATAAAACAAAAGTTATATTGATATTCGAAATTCTTAATCTATATCTATACTAATATTATAAAGAGAAAAGATTTGATTGTTTGTTTGCATCGAATAGGCTCTGAAACTACTGGACCGATCTGCAAAATTATTTCTCCATTAGAATCCTACATTATCCCTGATGAACATAGGCTATTTAAATACCTATATCTTCCCGTGCGAAACCGGGACGGGCCGCTAGTTTATGATAAGTAGAACTCTAGGCATAGGTACTCTTTATCCGAAGTGCGAAGTTAGATTTGCTTTGTTGAGCATAATAATGTGTATGATATGTTATAGCTGGATTAATTATATTTGGTTAGGTTAGGTTTGGTTAGGTATACTTTTCATTCACTTCGATATACCAGTGGTCATTTTATCTGTCTGAAGTATAGGAGTGACATGAACCAGACAACCTTTTTTCTCAACCAAACTATTTATAATAGAGACACATTCACGATTCGCACGGTTTCAAGATGTGCTACTTTCAATAATAATCTCGTTACTTTAAATTGGTGAATGACTTTCTTCATCCTCCTGAGGAAAGGTTCACTGGGCATGAGCTTCCGCGGTATACATGGAAGTGCTTAAATCGCCTCCGCACGGAGGTAGGACGATGCAGGCATAATTTAGCATGCTGGACTGAAACATTGCTTTGGCGAAGGCACAGTGTCAGTATCGGCATGAATATTAGGCAACGTCACATCACTTATCGTTTCCTTAATGTCCCATTACTTGCACGAAAGCTGACCTCTGTGAAGCTTGGGCGCTACTTTGTTTAAAAACGAGCAGCTGCATCTTTTTCAGTAGCCAAAACAAATACATGGAGTTTCAAACGCATAAATCACATTAAGTTTTACAAGTGTATTTTTTTTAAATAAATCTTTGTTTTCTTTGTTTAGTATTTTTCATCTTTGCCTATCCTCAGCTATTTTGGTCTTTGACGATACGATCTTTGCTTCCTTCTTGAATTGTCTACGTACGCTCTTTTCGACCTTCCCACCGTTTCTCCGCTCCTGAATTTCTCATTTTTTTTTACTTACCCATATTGTCCGACTGATGGCCAAAAGTATCCCCCATTTCCTTCCACTTGTCTCTGTCCAATGCAGTTTCGGACCAACCACGTTGAAAAACATTATAAGAAAGTAAAATTTAAAATTCGTTTTAATTGGCCAGTACAGCGCCACTTTGTTTGCAGAGCAGCTTCATCTCGCAAGCTATCAAACCCTGATTGCGTGCATCTTATGAATTTTAAGTCGGTCTTCTACTCGCCAAGACTACAAACATCCAGTCTATTTTTAAACCATAGTCCAGAAGGATGGAAACACTTTTCGCTATATTTTTATTTTTTTTTATTTTTTTTTTTTGGATGATCCATCATATTGTTGTAAACCAAGATAGATGTCTCTCGCTAGTACGAGTACCAGAGAGCTAAGAGCTAAAATATATTTTTTCAGACCTCTGTGGTCGTATAATAAATTTAGTATTTGTTTTTGTATTTGTTTAAAGACAGATATGATGACCATTTAATAAACTCTATTATTAATACAATAAATCAATCATTAGGATTCTACCCTCTTTTTATAGAACTCCTATCATCACTACATAATATTTTTATATTATGTAGTTATCATATGATAGGAGTTCGAAGTCGCTTCCCCTGCTTCTGCCTAACTCTATGTATACTTAGATCTTTAAAACTGCGCAACGGATTTTAATGCAGTTTTTTTAAATAGATTATTAATTTAGTAATTCAAGAAAAGGTTTATATGGGCTGACGATTCTGAAACTATAGTCGGCAGTCACGACGAAATAGCACGTGAGTGACCCGTTTTTATACATAATGTCTATACTAACGTGAGATAAGTTATTTAATAATATAACTTTTATTGTTAATACAATCTTCTCTCACTCCTCATCCCACTTTACGCGCGGTCGGGACAGCATGAAAGTCTTTTATGCTTTTCATGCTGTGAAAAGCTTCAGCTTATTTTTACGACTGGCTGCCTCACTAACGTCAACCCTCCTTGTGAATGCTTTCGTTGCATGGGATGGTATGTGCTTGTCCCTTTAGGCACTTTTTAGGCCTCTCTATTCTAGGCTGGAAACTACAAGGCACGTTAATACAATATGAACCTTAAATGAATTTGCAATCAACATTACAGAGTTGGCATAGGTACATTTATTTATTTTTAAATTAAACTTTTAATTCCATAAACAACACCAATAAATTCACACAATCCATGTTAAACAGATAAGATCGTTATCCGACACCGGTTACGCCCACTTTGAACAGTTTATTCAGTGATTAATTCAGAATGGAGTATGGACAACTAGACAACGGACTAAAGTGGAATGCGTTCACCGAAGTTCATGACATCGATGATGATGATGTTGTTCACGACAATTATTTAATCACTTTCTCGGATAGTGACGATTCTAGTGAGAAGATAACGTATGAGAATCCCCTTTTTGTGCCGCGCGTAGTTTTGGAAGAGGTCAGTGATATGAAAGCGGTAGAAGAATATAAAGGTGGTGATAATCAAGTAGTTTATTTGTCTACGACTAGAGCTGCTAAGTTGGAGAGGGCCTTGCGACTAGCTGGATATAAAAAGGTGAGTATATTTGTCTGAAAATAGAATTTATTTTGACTAACTCATATTACTTTTCTCTGAAAGTCTCGTTTTACTTCTGGAAACGAGGAAATATTCATAAATGCACCGACAAAGTTTGATACTAATAAACTATAATCCATACTAATATTATAAATGCGAAAGTAACACTGTCTGTCTGTCCGTTCCCGAGGGATCAACATTAATGCGGGCGGAGCTGGGTCTAGTATTTTATATGTAAATTCATCCCATGGAGCTGCCTAGTTGAAAGTCCTTGAAAACGATTAAAGAAATAAGAATGTATCGATAAGAAAAGAGTAATAAATAATGCAATTACCATATTAAACGTTGATGAAATAGCTGTAAAAATGTAAAACATATAACGACATATTTATTCAAAAATATTAGCAAAACTTGTATAAAATACTACTAGCTTTCGCCCGCGGCTCCGCCCGCGATAATGTCGATCCCTCGGGAATAGTACTTTTTCCCGGGATAAAAGGTAGCCTATGTCCTTCTCCGTACGCCAGAGAACTTACCTATATGCAAAATTTCATGACGATCAGTCCAGTAGTTACGGCGTGAAAGCGTAACAAACAAACAAACAAACTCACTTTCGCATTTATAATATTAGTTAGGATAACAACAAACTAGATTGCTAAGATCGATCTATAAAAGAAAGTTCCTAAAACCGGTACTTTTCTACCGGTAAAAACATAATGGTTTTGATAATATTAAATAACCTCGCAAATTCATTTCATGCTCATTTGAATATTTTCATATTCCAAAATGGCCGATAAAAATAAAAGGTTCTGATATACTGCATCTCACCGCTGACGTTTAATTTCCTTTCAAACTTTTCTGTTTGGTCTGTTCTAATAATAAAAGTTAGCATTTGTGTGGAAAGGTGTTTTTCTTTTAGAAATATATTTTTTTGGAGTTTCATAATTAATATATTTAAATTTAAATTGTATATAATCTGAAATTAAGTTATAAAAATTAGCAATGTATTAAAGTTTTTTATTCCATTATATCAAATTACATTCCGGTATTTATCCGCCACAAGCTTCGTCATATATAAATAAATGTAAAGTTATGTGGAACAGTAAATACTTACTTATTTATCATTAAAAATTCAGACAAATACAGTCCATTTTTGTTTATAAATTCTGTTCATTGTCTCTTTGAGTGCTCAATACTTATGCTCATCATCATCATTTCGAGTAGGTGTCACGGTCAATCGACCAAGCGCACTGAACTGACGTTCTGAAGAAACTCTGACACCAGTCAGAGTTTCTTCAGAACCGCCTCTCGGCCTCTGACGTGGTTCCTTTAACGACTACCAGATGGCAGCCGGGACCACCGGCTTTACGTACCTTCCGAAGCACGGAATCATCTTTATTATCAGACAATCAGGTGATTCAAGTCTGCAATGTCCTAACCAAACTGGAAACAACTAAACAAAGTATGCTTCCGGTGGGAATCGAACCCACGATCCCCGGGTAAACAGGCAAACGCCTTAACCACTGGACCACAGAGGTTGTTATCTATGCTAAATTACAGCTATCTAAATAGATTTCAAATTTTATCAGTAAAAAGTGTCTGTCTTTCCGCGGTGTACCACAGTCAGACAGACGGATATGACGAAACTATTAGGGTTCCTTGTTTCAATGAAACCCTAACATTAAACATTAGACAAAACTAGCTCATATAATGTGCCGGAAAGAAAAATCTCGCTCATTTAATGAATATGGAGGCTCTCTTATGCGGCGACAGACCAGATATTAACAGAATTAACTTGTAATACACGAGCCTGGCTGGAACATGCATTGAATAGGATTCCAGCCTTTCATGTTATACGATTTGTGAAATAATGTCTTCTAATATATGCATACATACAGACATACATACAATTACATCTTTTTCCCTTGTGGGGTAGACAGAGCCTAGGCCTATAAGGCATAAAAGCCACGTTGAGCATGTTGGTGAGCGTGTAGGCGGAAAACGGAATCAAAATGGTGATGGCTTGCTAGCCGCATCGTCTACTGATTTGACTCCTCAGATTTTCGCCTATTTATCGATCGGCTTTTACGACCTGCGCGGGAAGAGAAGCAGCTGGTACATTCTGCGTTTCTTTTCCAGACAGAGCAATACTATATTCCATCCAGCTGTAGAAAATAAAGTAAAATGTATTTTTTTATTTTTTCATTTCATCTGGAATGATAAATAACAAATATATCGAAAAGGACGATCAGGCCTACTCACCAACTTTTGTAAACTACGGTGTACAACGATTTGATGATCACAACAACCATTACCGTTTATGTATCTTAAATAAAAATAGTCAATCATATAAAAAACTTAAGTGTATTTTAATGTGACGATCAAAACGTTATACATACATCGTTTGCGTAAAAGGATTTTTTACACATTTTGTAGTGCATTTATTATATTACTAAGTTTATTTTTACAAATATTTCCTTAAATTCCTACCGCCGCAGTATTCATGGACACTGTAAACAGCAAACTCTGTTCAATGTAAAGTTGGTCTAATACCGCAATATTTCGGCTTTTGCGTTATTCAGTTGAAAACTCATTTGCAGAATTACACTGCAGTCAGAATTCATATGCCTGGTTATTGCAACTTAATGGATGCCTTTTAAAGCTTATTAGTAATAGTATTTCGTCCTAATAGAACTACAAGTCGTATTATAAGTTGGAAATAACCATTACAAGTAAAATTCACATTCACAGCATTTAAACGAGGAAGTTGCGTTGCTATAATTGAGAACGATGATGGAAAACTATGCACTTTTATCTCAAATATTTTGTATGTTTTCGCTAATTGTAAGTTCATTCAAAGATTTGCTAGCCTTTGACCTTTATTCATCAATACCTTGCATGCTTACCAACAATATTATTCTTCTCTACAATCTTGATGTAGGTACACTGCAGTGACGTGCACAGACATTTATCATAGGGTAGACATAATTATAAAACTTACCTTACAAACATACCACCTATATATCTTACCTTACTATACGGCTAGTTATCTACAACTCGTTTAATATTATGATAGTCTTTCGATCTTCGACCGCAAAAGTATTCAAAACAAGCGAAAGATAAGAGATATGATTACAACCTGCGAGCCACGTACACGTAAGGTTTAAGATTAAACGTGGATTAAACTTTAGAATAACTAACCATAACTAACCGGTTAGGTACTTGATTTGTTCTTTTGCGTGTTCACAAAACACTTTATATTTCGATTTCGGCATGCAAACACTAAGCGACACAACTTTCACATGAAAATATTTTTGTCACAAATGAAATTTAACTGATAAAGCATTTAATTTTTAAATAAAACTTTAATCTTGGATTGTTAGTAAACACGTTAATCAATGACATTTACATAAGTATGAATAATATCTATAATGACATTGACAGGTGACGTTGACATTAATATCTTGCGCGGCAGCCAATAGAAACCTCGGAGACAGTGTCTCAAATTCACACACACAGCGCCAATTTGCTTTGCATGTGTGAGCCGATGAAAGATGTTTACTTGTACTACTACAAAAGCGATTTCCTATCGGTGTATAATAATTTTCTATGTGTGCGTGAAAAGTCAGACCTTTGAAATTTTGTCTTACGCGGCTTACGCGTATAGATACTGCTTGGCGCGGGCACGCGCGGACCGCGACCGCAGCACCGTACTTGATCAAAATCGACTATAAAGTATTTGCTAGCAGAATTTTGCAGGCGCACCGAATATAATTATTTTTTTGTAAGAAAAAAAAATTGTATTTATTTAGCAACTGCATGGTAGACATTGTCTAATAGTCTATATGGACTGCACGTCACTGAGGTACAGTACACATTAGGCGTTACAAAAATGAAAACAATAAAAGATTGTGAGAGACTGGTGTCTGAACTAAGCAGAGCCTGTATCTCAGTATACCAGCCTCTCCCCTCGGGATGATAAATACTACATTAGATGTGAGAATAAATAAAACCTATTTTCTAACACTAGTTATTACCTATAATTAAGTAGATATGACAATGATTAAGGACAGAAACAAAGAAAAAAAAAGAAACAATTAAGACAATCAAAACAAGTATATACATTTCGGCTTCTTGAAACTAATAGTATAAATGGTTTTTGCTTGTTATGTATAAACATTAGATTCTTAAGAATTTGCGAACACTATCGGTGCTGCTGCATCCTTTTCGGCGGCAACATTGATTATTTTCCTTACGACACAGCACTAAACTTAGATATTGCTCGCTGGCCTAAGTTGTCACACTGCTGGGCAAAGGCCTCCCCTTTTTGTCTCTAGTCATCCCTGTTGGGCAATAGTTTGCTAGCCACTATATGTGGATATATATTGACTAGCTCCTTGGCGCAGCGGTCAACACGCCTGCCTGCGACACGGAGTGACCGGGTTCGATCCACAGCCAGGTCAAGATGGAAAATGATCTTTTTCAGATTGGCCTGGGTCTTGGATGTTTATCTATATATGTATTTGTTATAAAATATAGTATCGTTGAGTTAGTATCCCATAACACAAGTCTTGAACTTACTTTGGGGCTAGCTCAATCTGTGTGATTTGTCCGTATATATTTATTTATTTATTTATTATAATATATGCGTCCAAGTCATCGCGCAGTCTCTTTCTAGGTCTGCGTGTTTTCGGCGGCCATCCTATTACTATAGTGATCACCTTGACCCACTTTTCCTCTCTCATGCGGCAGATGTGTCCCCCACAGTCTTATTTTGGCTTCGCTGATTTCACTCCTATAGATTTTAGGAACGCAGAGTGGTGATGCAGCGTACCAGCGATATTGTGTACCTTCGCTACGTTAAACCGTCGATGGAACGGGCGCGATGCAGCGACCAGCGATGTAGTGACTGACGATATTATGACCTAGACCCGGTGATACCAATACGATCTATACGGCGTACGCCAAGAATACTAAGCTTCATTGCTCTTGCCTGGCAAACCTTGAGCTTAGAATATATTTGGCCTAAATATCCTTTCTCATGTGGCAGACGTGTCCCCCCCAGTCTTACTTTAGCTTTGCTGATTTCACTCCTACAGAGTTTAAGAGCGCAGAGTCGTGTTACTAATACGATCTATACACCAAGCTTTCTTGGCGTACGCCAAGAATACTGCGCTCAATTAGCAAACCTTGAGCTAAGAACTTTGACCTACATATACACAAGAAATTTTGAAGACCGAAAAAATGTTCTAACGCATGTATTCTTTAAATGCAAAACCGGGACAGTTCGCTAGTTACATTTCAAAAAGACCTTGTTTCCCGTCAATTATGACGACGAATCCCGTCTCCTTTCACAAGTGAAATATAACAAAAGAAGCGGGGCACATTCGTAGTCGCGTCGTCCAATTAACATTTGATACACTGAGCTTTGAGATTCACAGCGTAAAGTGAGGAAATTACAGAAACAACAACGAACATAAACGTGCGCCCTTTGAAGGTATGTTATGTAGACATCGTTATGAATATGTTACAAACTAATTCAGAGGGATACATTCTTATATTGTTGAAGAAAAAACTTCTTTAGGCGCGTAATGGTTTTTGTTAGATAAACTTATGAATCGCGTCCCTCGTCACGCGAATCCACAAGCTTAGTTGTTGTTTTTTGATATATTTTTTTAATATTTAAGTACAAACACTAATTTTTAAGTTATTGTATTACTAACAAATTGGGTCAAGTTATCTCATAAATAAATGAATTGAATTGAATTTAATAGGCTAGGGTCAAATAATAATATTAAAATAAATCCGTCAGTTAGTCTGTCCCTATGAATGTAAAAGGTAATTATGTCAACGAGTCATAAGTGGGGGTTTGTGATAGCACAGTTTGCTAAAAAGTGTAGCAAATTCTGACGTCACACGGAATTAAAGAATTTTTTTGAACAACTTTTGCGGCCATTTCTGCCCGTCAAGTTATGAGTGACTCAATCCTCCATAAAACAAATGATCTACACTGTCTTTACCTCTTCTATTTTCTGTCATCATCATTTCGTGTAGGTGACACGGTCAATCGACCATGCACACTCTGGTGTCAGTTCTTCGGAATCGCCTCTCGGCCTCTGACGTGGTTCCTTTAACGACTACCAGATCTTCTGAAGCACGGAATCACCTTTATTATCAGACAATCAGGTGATTCAAGCCTGCAATGTCCTAACCAAACTGGAAGAAACTAAACAAAGTATACTTCCCGTGGGAATCGAACCCATGTCCCACGACGGAGGGATTTTCTGTGTGTAATAACGCCACATTACAGGTAAATCACGAACATAACTTGCAATCTCTTATAAAATATCAAGAATATACTCTTAAATATGATACACCTGGCGAATCATCTGTACGCTACATGTTTTATGTTTGAGGCGCTTCACAGCATTGTCCTAGTTAGTATGCCTGTTATTTTTTTCTTTTTAATTGTCCACTGTTTTGCCAATGGAACATTTTCAATATTCATGATTTGCTTGTCAAACGCAAATTGCCTAGAGGCATTTACATGGAATAATTAATCATGCATTCATATGTTATCTAAAAGGTTATCTATCATATTGAAATTCCGTATTAACATAGTATTACTCAACAGTCATGCTTGTAAACTACTACCAATAAGCTTTTTGATTATAAACATGAATAATTATAATAAATAAATATATTACGGACAAATCACACAGATTGAGGATTGGGATACTGACTCAACGATGCTATATTTTATAACAAATACATATATAGATAAACATCGAAGACCTAGGCCAATCTGAAGAAGATCATTTTCCATCTTGACCTCACCGGGGATCGAACCCGGGCTATCTCGTGTCGCAGACTAGCATGTTAACCACTGATGCGCCACGGAGCTCGCCAAATTATTTCAACGATACTATATTTTATGACAAACATTTAAACCTACACGGTGAATTTACATTCGTTTTGGACCCTTTAAGGGATGATTCAGCCCATCAATAATGAACAACTTTTCATATGAGACCAATGCTGGGAACCCAAAAAATTAAATTTGACAATTTCATACAAAAATGTTCCGTCGCCCGGTCATTTGTATGGGAATGTCAAATTTGAGTTTCCAGAAAAATTCGCCGTGTATATTTATCCTAATATTATAAATGCGAAAGTAAGTTTGTTTGTTTTTTACACTTTCACGCCGTAACTACTGAACGGATCATCATGAAATTTTTGCATACAAGTTCTCTGGAGTACGGAGAAGGACATAAGCTTTTATCCTGGGAAAAAGTACTATTCCCGAGGAAAGCTAGTTGGTTATAAAATATAGTATCGTTGATTTACATCATTATCATCATCATCAGGTCTTTCTAGTCTCCCCTGCAGGAGCATGACCCTCTCTGTACTACCGGAGCCATACTTGGCCAGAGCAGACAGATGATTGATTTACATAATATGCCATAACTCAAGTCTAGAACTTACTTTGGGGCTAGCTTAATGTGTGTGTGGAGCCTGGCATATGACTTCTAGGCCACAGATGTCGTCAAATACTTTACACTATCCGTATCATATTACAAATACAACCTCAAAAACTTTAGAAAGCAATGTATTTATCATAGAGCTGCAGTTTACAGTGTAGCAAGTAACAATTCTCAATAGCTCGGTTCAATTTGAAACTCTACACTGCGAACCGAATTCTGCCTTACGTGTATTCGAATACCTCTGAAAATTGCTTGCGACATATTTTGTAGTATGCTTTACCGCAGAGTTACGTTCGTCAAACGCAAACTAACAAAGCCAATTTAGATCTTCATATTACATGAGAAAAATTGATACGAGCTTCCCGTGTCGTGCGAAGAGTGAGAGCTGAACTACATTATATGTGCTGTTTACAAATACTTTATGTTATATACAATAGAAATTAATATCGTTTGGCTAAAGTTTTCGTGGATGTGGGGCGTCAGAAGTCGGAACTTAGTGTTGTCTGTCTGTCTTGTGACATCTTGTTATATCTTATTTATCTCGATGACACGGGAGGTGATTATCCTCTCGAGACGAGACTGAAATGAGTAGGGGAATTGTTACTTAAGTAACTTTAAGTGTGCTATTATGATATATTAGTTTTGGTCCAAAGCAAAGAGACTAATTTAGACATTAAAATAGAACATTGTCTTAATAATATTATAGATGCAAAAACTTGAATATTTGTAGGTTTGGACCTTTAGATGTTTGTGACTCAACCCAAAAATGCTGAGCGAATTTTGACGAAATTTTGCGCACTAAGGTAGGTTCTTACCTTATTTACACATAGTCTACTTTACATGACGAAAAAAATACTGTTTCTGAAGGAGCGATATAAACGTGGGCAGAGCCGCGGGTAAAAGTTAGTTTTGCAAAAAGATCGATAATATTATTGATAACCTCACCTTCATTTCGAGTAGGTGTCACGGTCAAACGACCATGCACACCCTGGTGTCAGAGTTCTTCGGAACCGCCTCTCGGCCTCTGACGTGGTTCCTTTAACGACTACCAGATTGATAACCTTATGTCGTATGTATGGCGAGCTCCGTGGCGCAGTGGTTAACACGCCAGCCTGCGACACGAGGGTGCCAGGGTTCGATCACCGGTCAGGTCATGATTGAAAATGATCTTTTTCAGATTGACATGGATTTTGGATGAATCTATTATACATTATAATAGAGTTAGTATCCTACGACACAAGTTCACAATTTACTGAGGGGCTAGCTTAATTTGTGATATGTCCATATATATTTATTTTTACTTTATACATACTATCACTTCTTTTTCCCTTGCGGGATAGGTCAGGTCTTTAAAACCTAAAAAGCACGTTTTAGCACATTCGTAGGCGTAATATAAATAAATAAATATATATACGGACAAACACACAGATTGAGCTAGCCCCAAAGTAAATTCGAGACTTGTGTTATGGGCTACTAACTCAACGATACTATCATCATCATCATCAGGTCCTTTTTAGTCTCCACTACAGGAGCACGACCCTCTCTGTACTACTCTGTACTACATACTTGGCCAGAGCAGCCAGAGGACTTGGCCTACACTCTCCACGCTGGCCAGACGGGTTGGAGAGGTGTCTTAGATGTTTATAAGCTTTGTTTAGCTTGCATTTCCTAAGTCGCCTTCTACGACATCCACGGGAAGACTTGGAGTGGTCCTATTCTACTCTGCCGGATACCATACGGCTAATATATACGGCATACCATACGGCAACGATACTATATTTTATAACAAATACATATATAGATACACATCCAAGACCCAGGCCAATCTGAAAAAGATCATTTTCTATTCCTGACCTGGCCGGGGATCGAACCCGGTCACTCCGTGTCGCAGGCAGGCGTGTTGACCGCGAATATGGAAAATGGAATTAAAATTGTGATGGTCTTAGTTAGGAAATCCAATTTTCTCTGAACTAATTATATCTACGCTAAACAAGACTGATTGCCTTTATAAATAGTCGCGAGATTGAGTAGTCCGATATCCATTTTGGGACGCCGATATGTCAGCCTCTGATGTAATTAAATATAAACTTGGCAAGTCTCAATGTTTGTTTATCTTTAGTGTGGCCCTTTTGGACAATTTTGACGTCAAAGATTACATTCTATGATCAATAGTGTATTTTTTTGTATACTTAGTACATACATACATTCATAGTATCACGTCTTTTTACCTTGCGGGGTAGACAGAGCCTAGATCTTTAAGGCCTAAAGCCACGTTTAGCATTTTGGTGGGCGTTAGGTGAAATCAAAATAGCATTGGTTTGCTAGCCGCACCGCCCGGCCGGCTTTTACGATCTGCGCGGGAAGAGAAGCAGCTGGTACATTTTACGTTTTTCTTTTCTCCCAGACCAGCATGGAAGAGTACTTAGTGATCTCCTAAAACTCATAATTATATTTATAAAGGGGACTTAGCGCGAACCTTTTCATTATTAAATAAAGGCATTATGATCTTCTTGAACTCGTTAAATAATCTTTAATTATAGTGTAGGTAGAGGTATAAAAAAATCATAAATCTTTTTTGTCAAATAAAGTAATCGAAAAATCACATTATACTCGTATTACATATACCTAATTTATGAAGTCGGAGTTTGGTTTCTTTAGAAATCATAAGCGAAAACCTAAATACATCACTCTTGGTTGAAATGTAATTCATTATAGAATTATATAAAGCTACTCGTATTATGAGAGATAATAGGCTAGTTTCCTGGGTCGTAATAATAACATAACAATTAGTCCGTCAGTTAGGTAATCAAAAAATATTGGACACGTATTTTTTCTTTTGTCAAATAAACAATAAATAATAAAGATAAAGCGCGTCAAAGTTCAAGAGTGGGGGCTCGTGACGTCAAAATTTGCTAAAAATTGTAGCAAACTATGACGTCACACGGAACTTCAAAGGGCTATATCTTTATAGTTTTTTGTATAATCGTCAAAAGCAAAAACACGTATCCAATATTTTTTGAATATCTAACTGACGGACTAATTATATTTTTTTAGGAAACTAGCCTATTGTTTTACCGAAAGTTGTTAACTTAGGTGAAAATTAGAGGGGCCGGATGGCCCAGTCTTTGCGAGCATTAAAAGCGCTTACGCATGTTAAGCACACCATGGGTGGTGACTGCAAGTGGCAAAAAATATCTCGAGCTCCTCCATGCTTCGGAAGGCACGGCAAGCCGTTGGTCCCGGCTGTCAACATTGATGGCAGTCGTTAAGCTATGTCAGATGCCTTTGGGCAGCTTGATAAATCTGACACCAATGTTGGCCACTTACACACACGAAAAACAAACAATCCATTGCCTATCCACATGGATTATTCATTCATGGTGCGATCTGACATAGGTATGTACCTAATGTCACATCGCAACACTGAGCTCGAATATTTATTTCTTCCGGAATCATGAATGACTCTGATTTACAAATTCTGTATCAAGAGAAACCCTCAAAATAAAATCTGTTTGATGTTCCCTTAAAAATATACGATAGGTTGTGGCTTACCAAAACAACACAGCTTCTTACATAACGAATGTTGACACCGCGACGACATTTTCTCGGATCACCCTCTATATTGAAATTTATACCGCTTTTGAGATTAGTCGAGATAACTTTGAGCGATGATATTAAAAAAAAGTTGGCGTAAATTTGTTGATAGACTGCGGGATATTGTCTTTGGGGAAAATACCTACATTATTATTCTTATATCTAAAGCATACTATTCTGTCAATGAATTTAATGGTGATAAATTTTAATTGAATGGGAATGAATATTTGTTACTGGTATATACAAACTTATATCCCCTATTTTATCCCCGTGGGGGTAGAATTGATCAAAATTCTTTCTTAGCGGATGCGGACGTAATAACATCTATCTGCATGCCAAATTTCAGCCCGATCCGTCCAGTGGTTTGGGCTGTGCGTTGATAGATCACTATGTCAGTCAGTCAGTCACCTTTAAGTTATATATATTTAGATTAAAATTTTTTTTTTTTGGCCATTCATATTAATTAAAGTAGACATCGGTAGTCACAAAACGATAATTTTCATTCTAGTTAATAATTATTATATTTACTTTCTGCATTAACAGTTTTGAATTATTTTATGAGTATTTAATATTTAAATAATTTTATTGACCTTTTGGCTAGTGGATCCCATATTTTGTTAACATCTGTTGTTCAACCTATGTTTACAAAATTAATTGAATTGAATTATTATGAATAGTATTGTTTTATGGGATTTCTTTAGTTCGTACGGCAAATGTAGGTTACTATTAGAGGAAGTACCTACTAAAATATATATATATATACGGACAAATCACACAGATTGAGTTAGCCCCAAAGTAAGTTCGAGACTTGTGTTATGGGATACTAACTCAACGATATTATATTTTATGACAAATACATATATAGATACACATCCAAGACCCAGGCCAATCTGAAAAAGATCATTTTCCATCTTGACCTGGCCGGGGATCGAACCCGGTCACTCGGTGTCGCAGTCTGGCGTGTTGACCGCTGCGCCACGGAGCTAGTCAACTAAAGCATATATTCCGGCATATACTTAACAGCTTATCTCTTGGTACCTACATAACATACTGTGTCTACATTTAAATAAAATTACTTAACACGGTTTGATCGCGTTTACATGTTAGAGACCATTATGTAACGGAATACTATGTCTACGCTTATAATATTAAAAATATTTAGAGGCTAATATTCAGGCTTAAATTTGATCAAGAGTAGAATAAATTTATATTTTTTGTTTAGATAACAACAAATTAACGTGTATGATCTTACGTGGCACATTTCGCTGATATACATAAAATGCAGCAGATGGTTTGTCATTTTCTTTTTTATGATATTTAAAGTTAATTTTTCATATCAAATTTTTCAGTTCGGCTCTTGAGAGACTATCGAGAAAAAGAGATGATTAATATAAACTTTGGTGATAAAAAATATTGTCCCCATATAAAATTTATAAGCGACATTTATACACGGTAAAAAAATTTATCGTTCAGCCCGTTGATATAACAACTTTTCCTATGGGACCAATGCGGGCTGAATCACCCCTTTAAGGGTCCAGAACGATCACAATTTCACCATGTCATGATTTTGTAGGTCTTACAGACCGGGGCTCTATCTATCCCGCGAGGATATAAGACGTATTTATGTATGATTTTGTAGCTTTCTACTATCATGTATATCCAAGTAAATATCTCAAGTAAATATCTCATTATGCCTATGTAGTGATAAGTAAGGAGTAAGAGTAAAGAATAAACGCCTATATATCATACAAAATTCTTTTATCATTAAAAGTTTCTTTAAATAAATTATATCATTGAAACGAACGTTAGACAAAGAAACTATTGTCGGCAATCTCGATGAAATAGCATGTGAGTGAACCGTTTTCATTTATATAATATTATTTATATCTTCAAAAATGATATTTTTGTTGGGTTTTCTCTCTAATTTAACACTCAATTAAATATAAATTGCGACATTACGAACGTCTGAACATATAACATTAGTCAAACACATGTGTCTCGTCGTTTGTTCCTATGTAATGTGTTTTATTACTTGACATGAATAAAATTTGCGTTTCATGGAACGTTGAGTCCCATTTGGGAGAGTTTGGAGAAAATATTTATAATGTAGATTGATTTAAATACGTTAAAGGACATGAAAGTATTTTTAAAATAACTAGACCGCTATACAATAAGTAATAAAGCTTATACAGGCATTGATTCATCATCATCATCATTTAAATTATCATATTCGATTATAATGTTTGTTAAATTTTGTTTCATAATCAGACTTAGTTTTAACTTATTGATATTTTTTACCAGTTTTTTTTTTTTTTTTTATTTATTTATTTCCACTTTTACAACTATTTTTACAGGTCTTAACCTAATACAATAGCGTAAGAACCTAATTTACATAGCTAATACAGAATAATGCTATTCTTGTGAATTCACCCAGCGAACAGGTAAATAGGTCCAATTTTTCCGCAATTTGGTTTAAGGTGCGTAGGGCTTGCGTTAGCGGCGCCTTGTTGAGCAGGTTGGTGCGCCCGCGCGGCACTGCCAGCAGCTGCGGCCGGCGGCGCCGCCACACGTATCGGTCGGGAACATTAAAGCTCACACAGCCTAGAACCTCACTGTTATACAAGTTTCCTCTCAATAATTTAAACATGTAGGAAGCGAGAAACAACTCCCTACGTACCCGCAACTCATTATACCCTACCATACCTAATACAAATAGAGTAGGGTACATAAGAGGGTAAAATGGATATACCCCGTATTTCCTAAAATATAAGTACCTCACAAACTTGTTCTGTATGCGCTCCATCATTAGGCTATACTTCGCTTCATGTGGTGCCCATATGACTGCATTGCCCTCAAGATTGCTTCGGACCAACGCATTGTACAAAGCGATGATGGCTGCCATATTATTGAAACCGCCCGACTTACGAAGCATAAAACCCAATTGTCTGTACGCTTTCTTACAGATACCGATAATATGTTCCCGAAACTGTAGATCTGTCGTGAATTTAACACCCAGATCTCTTATTTCTGTCACCCTTTTTAGCTTCGTTTCGCCAATTTGATAATCGTAGCAGATTGGTTTATGAGCTCTTGTAAACGTAATGCTAACACATTTAGAAGAATTGAAATATAGCCCATTATTGCTACTCCACGTAAGCACTCTGTCTATATCCCTCTGAAGTCGCTCGCAATCTTCAGTGTTTCGAACCGGCCGGAACATTTTTAGGTCATCAGCAAATAATAAGCAGTATGAGTCCTTCACCACATCCGGTAAATCGTTAACCATTATGAGAAACTCGAGAGGACCGAAATTACTGCCCTGACTTACCCCCGATCTAACGGGATAAGGGAGTGACCTGTACCCTGCATACTCCACATACTGAAACCTTGAGACCCTTGAAACCCTAGTTGAGTCCACCTATAATTGGGTTGCCTGCTAGCATATCCTATAAAATGTTATTTATAAGCTTTGTTCATGTAAGCTGTTGGTGAACCTAATAAACAAATAATAAATAAATAAATAATAATCATCAACCTACACTCGTCCAGTGCTGGATATAAATAATAAATAAAATAAAAATCATTTATTTCAGACTAAAGTCCATATCGGCACATTAGGTCTCTCCCATGCCACTGAGCTTGGTCTTGAGCTTTTCTTCTCCAATCACTGCCAGCTACCTTACGTATATCGTCGCGCCATCTAGCCCAAAGGCGTCGTACACTACGGTGGCGTCCTACAGGCATTGATTGATTGAAAATAATGTGAGACAAAGATATGTACTTACACTAATATTATAAAGGAAAAAGATTTGATTGTTTAAATTGAATAGGCTCCAAAACTACTAGTAGTTTAAGTCGTGGTACAGCCACGCTACCAGCAAAATGAATTGCTAGTAGCATGAATGAGCCGGCTCGTCTGGGTCACAGAAAATCGACGTCTGAGTAAAAGCTTCTATGCTTCGTTCGGTGAGTGAGAGTGCCGGAGGCCCATCCTTCCCCCTCCCCTCTCCATTACCATCCCCCAACTCCTTGAAAGGCCGACACGCACCTGTCACACCTTGGTGTTGCAGTTGTCCATGGGCAGCGCTGATCGCTTACCATCAGGTGACCCGCTTGCTCGTTTGCTATAACATAAAAAAAAACCGGCCAAGTGCGAGTCGGAATCGCGTACTAAGGGTCTGTACATTATATATAATAAGTTTGAAAGTTTTAAAAATATTTATTTTATATGATGTATCTCAAAATTTATGCTTTTCGCAATTTTTCCTATAACTGTGCTGTAAGACGTTGCTTCGTACCAAATTTCAAGATTCTGAGGTCACGGGAAGTACCCTGTAGGTTTTGATTCCCTTGCGAATGTCGAAAAACACGAAAAATTGCCGCATAACCAGCTGCTCAGAAGCTTGATTTTTTCATAACTGCAAGGGACAGCAGACCTGAGTATTTGATATGAATTTCAGCTTGATACCTTTACGCGTTCCTGAAAAAAGGATCTTGACAGACTGACAGACAGACGGACAACCGAGTGATCCTATAAGGGTTTCGTTTTTTCCTTTTGAGGTACGGAACCCTAAAAATACTAAACCGATTTAAAAATTCTTCCACCATTAGAATCCTTAATTATTCTTGATAAACATAGGCCACCCGTACGAAGCCGCTAGTTATGTATTTGTATAATACCCTAGCACTCACGTGCCATATCGTTGATCGTAGTCGTAGGGATTGACGAATGTCAATCCCGATGAAATAGCACCGTGGTATATTTTATTGGTCCTATAAGACCTTTTGCTGGGCACTAAAATAACTATTTTTTAGCAAAGAGAGAGATAGTCATATAATTTACGATTACAAGTTGATATTTTATGTTTTTCTCTTTTTTTTTTAGTCTCCACTATTTGAGCACGACCCTCTATGTAATACTAGAGCCATACGTGGCCAGAGCAGCCAGAGGACTTGACCTACACTCTCCACGCTGGCCAGACAGGTTGGAGAGGTCTCTCAGATGTTTATAAGCTTTGTTTAGCTTGTATTTCCTAAGTCGCCTTCTACGACATCCACGGGAAGACTTGGAGTGGTCCTATTCTACTCTGCCGGATACCAGACGGCGAAAAAAAAAATAAAACAAAAAAAAAATACAGACCTGATAATGATCTTATGTTTTTCTATCTGAGACCAGAATTAATCAGATCGGGTGAAATTTGCCAATAGTTATCGTATCATCACAGAATATTAGTACTTAAGGCGATACCACTGTAAATAAGGTCGTTCTGAACCTTATTTATCTCGCAAAATGCTTAAATTAGGAGTTTCAAATCTAAGTAATATGATTTTTGACTATTTCATCTCCAAAAGTGTAAGATGAAAACACGTTTTGATAAAATTTTCTCGATAAAAATATTTTTTGAAAATAGGTCTTCACTCGCAGAGTTTTTGTTATTGTAGCTCAAATGCGACGTATGAAATAATGATTTTTAGACTAAAAGATAGGTTATTAGTAATTCATCAAAATGTAAATATGAAAATACAATTAACCGGTCTGATTTTATATAAAATAGAAATAACGAATTTGGCGCTTACGTTTTTTTCTTTGAGCGACTCGAGACTATCTCCTATCTCATCATTCACGGGCTAAACCGCCAAGCGCTTTCCCTTGCGCGCACTTGATCAGTCTGCGTACGCCTATGCCGAGCGATGGTACCAAACATTTGAGGCCTCGTCTTAAGTATTAGCGTCAATAAGTATGATGAATATTTTTTTTGTCTACCAGAAAGATTAATAAAAATTTGATCACTTTTTTTTTTCATTCCAAAAGTAACGTTCTATTTTAAATCAATAAATTGTCATTGATTTGAAATGTTGCATGACGTTATGGCTTTATACATTTTATCGTGTACATTGTGACTTGTGACGCAGTAAGCCTTTCTTGAGGATTAGAACTTTTTGGACGTGTGCCTGTGAAATTATTGGGGGATTTTAACATATTTATGCTAAGCCTACTCGTGACTCGATCAAAGTATTAGCGAAAGAAAGGCTTACGTGTTGCTAACGCGATTTCACGGTATTCTAAAAGATGAACTGTATAATTTATTTGGATTAGAGCTAAGTAAGAATAAATGAGATCACGGAACCTGTATCGTTATACGGCAACTTACAAAACCATTGTAATAGTCAACTTAATATTGACCTTAGAACCTACTCATATCACTCGGTGATAAGAGCATCATCTGATGATGATGAAGCAAGTAGACAGCATAAGTGGCAGACTGAACTCGGCTATTTGACGTAATTTATTCAAATAACAACGTGTTTAATGGATTTTAATGTTATTTTATCCGGACCAAATAATTATTAAACTAGCTTTCACCCGCGGCTCCTGCGTCAATGTCAATCCCTTGTACAAGTACTTTTCCCGGGATAAAATGTACCCTATGTCCTTCTCCGCACTCCAGAGAACTTGTATGCAAAATTTCATGATGATCGGTACAGTAGTTACGGCGTGACAGCGTAACAAACAAACAAATAAATAAACAAACAAACAAACTCACTTTCGCATTTATAATATTATATATAGTTAGGATAATATTAGTTAGGATAATATTTTCCTATTTCGTTCCTGAAGTTTTATGAGTTCTAACAGAATTCTAATATGCGTTGTACATAGCATAACAGTCTTTTTTATTAAGTATGCCACTGTTGAGCAAAAGCTTCCCCCTCTGTTTTATAGTCCTAGTTTTACTAGTTTTATCTCTTGTTTTGTAACGCTATGCCGCATTGAAAGCAAACACCTCTCAGTAAACGCTGCTATAATAAAAGTCCTGCAGAAATATTGGCTCTGTCATTAGTTAAGTTTAAGGCTGCAGTGAAAATCAATTCCCTCAATCATATTAAATAAGCCCCTTTAAAGATGGCTTATCATTTTATTCCCTTTGCCGTGGAGGTAAGCGGAGCGTGGGGGGGCTGAGGCTAAGGACTTTGTGAGGGGGCTGGGAAGGCGACTAAAAAATTGTGGTGCTGACGCACGCGCCGAATCGTATCTGGTGCAACGCATATCCCTTGCGATACAACGCGGGAATGCTGCAAGCGTTATGGGCACTTTTGCACCAGGTACAATTCAAGGCAGATATTTGACTAAGCCGGGACTGCCGGTGTAAATTATTGACGAAATGTACACATTAATGTATTTTATTCGATTGATGTATATGTCTTTACTGAAATAATAAATTAATTTAAAAAAAAATTACCTCAATATGCGTACTAAGTATTGATGACTATCTAACAGATACAATTGAATGGACGTAACGTACAATAAATTTAAATCAATATATGTAAATAATCAATGAATGTAAAATATTTTGAATTGGTATATATATTAGCTCTTTAGGTACGTAGGGCCTATACTGGACTGAGTTTCATTTGGCGTATTCCTCTCAGCAGTGGTCGTTCCGAAACTCGAGTAGTTTATTCGTTATCAAAATTAAAAAAGTATAATCTGACGTTCAAAAAGAGATACATGATATCAACATTTGAATAAAATTTCATTTCTCCATCTCGTTTTTGGCTTTCCCCTTAAACGCCTTCAAACGGTATTTACCATGATGTTATCAGACGTGTCTATCTTTCAGGCATCATACGGCATTTACCAGTAACAATTTTATTTAAGGTGTCATAAATAAAAGTTCTGCTGGTAACAGATAAAATACCATGGATTTGTTTTGACAGGCTATCTATTACGACACTCGTTCCAGCCAATCTAAATCAAGAAATGACGGAAATAGTTACAGGCGACGCGACACGCGACGATAACAAATAAATAGCAGAGACTAACGAGTGCCTCCTTTGCAATTAAAGAGCGACAGATGCGACTCTTCTTGTACTCGGTGATTTTTTATTTTTTTTGGACCCCTAAAGACATGATTCAGCCCGTCGATATGAACTACTTTTCCTATGGGACCAATGCTGGAAACTCTTAAAATTGACAATTGCATACAAAAATGTTAAGTAACTTAACCACAGGACCACGGAGGCTGTTAAATGCCTTACAATATAAATAATTTTATAGTGTAAGGCATTTTGTCGTGAGGTGTCTGAATATTTTACTGAAATGTCTGAGAAAACCATGTACTAGTAGCATTGTGATTCGCTGTGGGAGTGCTCAGTGGTGTAATGCTTTAACTTACCAAGCTTGCTCTTTCTAAGTAGGTTGGTTATTCGGTAAGCAATGCTTTTTCGAAAAGTTTATAAGAGGCGAACCTCTTTTTGAATGACACTATGTGAAAAAGTGTGCACTCTAACAAAGCACGTTTACAGATTAACGGAGGGCTTTGATGTAAGTTGATAGAGGTAAAAATTGAAAATAAAACTTCCTTGTATATTTATTAAGTTATTCATTGAAATTCTGTGTTATTATAATTTTTATCATATGGCGAGTGCTGTTGCATGTATTAAGTAAAAAGATAAAATAGATTTACCACTTGTCCTTCTGTATTCAAAGTTATTCTGTTCATCTGCAGTCTACAAGATGTCTGGCATGCGACTGCAATAAAAAAGTTATTTGCATATTTACATTTAGAATTTTCTTATAATGACTATAACTTTGAGCAAACTTACCTTCCTAAACAGCGTCTACCTACTTTAACTCCCGATATTCCCTAGAAGCCGTGACTCATTCCATCAAAATAAAGAACTTTACCTATGGTGGATTCATTTTATTTCTGGGTCTAGGAGTACGCTTCTATAATGAAATTCCTGTAGAAATATTAGGTCTGCCTATATTTAAGTTTAAAGCGTCTGTAAAAAAGCAGTTAGTAAAAAAAATAAAAAAAATTATTCGGAGCCCTTTAGGCACATAGGGACCAAGTCTGGATTGAGTTTCTTTCGGCGTATTCTTCTCACCAGTGGTCGTTCCGAAACGCTAGTAGTATTTCGATTTTTCATAAATTAAACAAAATATAACAAATACAAATATGACATTTAAAAAGAGGTACATACATGTGTCCAATTTTGATCTTTGACTTTAACTATATGGAAAACCTATAGTAAAATATTCGGCATCAGAATAGAAGGCAACTTGCGTCCAAAACCATACCTGCTGTTAAAAAGATCACCAAATACAGCATGTTACTTTAAGCAGGACTATAAAGATATTCCTTCCATGCTGGTATAGGAGAAAAGAAAAAACGTAGAATATACCAGCTGTTTCTCTTCTTGCGCAGATCATAACCACCATAACTTATCCTGGTCGACGGAATTGGCGAGAAAATGAAGAATCATGTTAATATACGATACGATGCGATTAGCAACCCATCAGTATTTTGATTATTTTTTCAACCTTTATACTTATTCACATGCGAAACGTGGCTTTTGGTCTACCTCGCAAGGGATAAAGACGATATAATATGTATATCTAAAGGCTAGATATTTATTATATTTAAAGGCAATATTCTAAAGGAATAAGCTGAATGGTAAAGATCCAGCGGGCAACGTAGTCTACGATAAAATTTTCACCACAGAAAAATACGGTCGAAATTTAAGCAGTTAGTTTTAGTTTTCGTGTTTGTAAGTGGCCAACAAAATTTTCAAGCTGCCTAAAGGCATCTGACATAGTGCAACAGTCGGGACCAACTTAACGTATCTTCTGAAGCATGAAGGAGCTCGAAATATTTTTATGCCACTTGCGGTCACCCATCACAGTGGGGACTGAGCTTTAGGCAGTGTTCGATGTAATCTCACTAAAAGAAAATACTTTTTTTGTTACTCTGTTGTAGTATGGATATCTGTTAATTTTAGCATGTAACGCTCTATATGTAGTTGCAGCGCAATATCAGTTTGTATAAACCGTCGTGAAAAGTCAAAGATAATACCATCATAGTGAGGGGGTCGTGGGTTCGATTCCCACCGGAAGCATACTTTGTTTAGTAGTTTCCAGTTTGGTTAGGACATTGCAGGCTTGAATCACCTGATTGTCTGATAATAAAGATGATTCCGTGCTTCGGAAGGCACGTTAAGCCGGTGGTCCCGGCTGCCATCTGGTAGTCGTTATAGGAACCACGTCAGAGGCCGAGAGGCGGTTCCGAAGAACTTTGACACCAGGGTGTGCATGGTCGATTGACCGTGACACCTACTCGAAATGATGATGATGAGTGAGGTTTGACCTGTCATCATAATAATAATGCTTAATTCGAAACAACCATAGATAAGTAAGAACTAACTTAATTTCCATTAGTTGTCCAGTTTAACAGTACAAGAGACGTTTCTGCACAAAGTTAACCCTATCAAATCCGCAAGTCCTGTAAACTGCAATACTTGGATCAAGTTAAGATAGTTTCCATAGATAACTGGTTATCTAAGTGTACAACTTACATTCCAATTTAAACATTCCTGTCTAAGATACAAGGATGGTTTTGTCATGTCTAGTGTTAATATTTTCAAAGCAATATCAGGAATAGGATTCAGTTAGATCAAAATACATAATTTCGATGTCGTATGATGTGACGAGTTCAAACGAGTTTCTAGGAATATCGTTAGGATGTTAACATTGAATGTTAGGTTCTGGGTTATATTTCATAAAATTTTATAACTTTCTGTGGATTTTATGGAAGAATTTTATTTTATGTTAGGCGTGAATCCTTAAAATGGTCATAGACAATACTATTTTAAGAACACGTCGTTATCACTTACAAGGTAATCAAAGCACAAGGCCTAAGACTCAAAAGTTACGTTTAGCGTGTTGTGGGTGTATAGGCGGTAACGGAATCAAAATAATGATGGGTTGCTAGCCGCATCGCCTCAATAGGCCTGATTATACACAGAAGACAATAAATATTCGCCCATTCCTTCGGCCGGCTTCTACAGTCTGCACGGGAAGCAGCTGGTACATTCTACGATTTTAGGTTTTCATAACCAAAGGGTAAAAATGGATCCCGTTACTAAGACTCCGCTGTACGGGTCGTCCGTCCGACTGTCACAGGGCTGTATCATATTGCCGCTATTAGAATAAATAAAAAAATACAAAAGTAAAGGACTTCTAACAGATTACCTACAAAGAACGTGTTTTTGTGGTTAATTATTGTAAAAACGTCAATGTAACTTCTTCTTAAAATATTTAATATCTAGTTATACGTCTCTTTTTAAGGACCAAAAAATGTAAAAGAAAGTGAAAGTTAACACTATGATCATAAATCATATTCCGTGGGAGAACCTTCGAGTAGAATTTATCCGATTTACACAAAAATATTCTTGTCTAATAAGTTCTTCAAACCATCCATCAATGACACGAAATTTCGCGCTAAGACACATCGTTTTATCGAAAATCATGTTATAGGAACTTTAATGGCCGCCTTTCTATATTTATCTATAGATATTCTTGACCGACTGTTTTTGAATGATTGGTCTTTCCTCTTACCTTATAAAAGAACCGAGAGTTGCTTCCGAAGAACTCTGACACCAGGGTGTGCATGGTCGATTGACCGTGTTACCTACTCGAAATGATTATGATGACCTTATAAAAACTTATGGTACCGCCATTGCTTTAATTTATAATTTTGTTTTATACTTAACTAATAGCCGTGTGGTATCCGGGAGAGTAGAATAGGACCACTCCAAGTCTTCCCGTGGATGTCGTAGAAGGCGACTTAGGAAATACAAGCTATACAAAGCTTATAAACATCTAAGACACCTCTCCAACCCGTCTGGCCAGCGTGGAGAGAGTAGGCCAAGTCCTCTGTCTGCTCTGGCCAAGTATGGCCCTAGTAGTACAGAGAGGGTCGTGCTCCTGTAGTGGAGACTAAAAAGGACCTGATGATGATGATGCCGGTCAGGGGTGTCATCCCCAACTGCCTATCCGGTGGTTGCAGGTATGGCATCAAACCTCCCGAACCTCCCGAAATGCTACTTCTCCCCTATTTATCCGAGTGAGTAGTATCCCAAAATCTTCATTCCATTCCCAAACCAAGAAACTCCTATCATTCCCAGCTTAAAAATGCTTCCGATGGGCAGCAGAGTCGGTAGTACTACAAGAAGCCAAAGAAACTGCGTTCGCCAATCCGCCTGACAAGCGTGGTGAGTATGGCAATATCAGTGACGTGCAGTCCATATAGACTGTTAGACACTGTCTACCCTGCAGTCGCCAAATAAATACAATTTTTTTTCTTACAAAAAGTAATTATATTCGGTGCGCCTGCAAAATTCTGCTAGCAAATACTTTATAGTCGATTTTGTTCAAGTACCGCGCTGCGGCCGCGGTCCGTAAGACAAAATTTCAAAGGTCTGACTTTTCACGCACACATAGAAAAGTATTATACACCGATATGAAATCGCTTTTGTAGTAGTACAAGTAAACATCTTTCATCGGCTCACACATGCAAAGCAAATTGGCGCTGTGTGTGTGAATTTGAGACACTGTCTTCGAGGTTTCTATTGGCTGCCGCGCGCGATGTTAATGTCATCGTCACCTGTCAATGTCATTATAGATATTTTTCATACTTATGTCAATGTCATAAACAATATCATATCATTGATTATCGTGTTTACAAACAATCCAAGAGGAAAGTTTTATTTTAAAATTAAATGCTTTATCAGCTAAATTTCATTTGTGACAAAAATATTTTCATGTGAAAGTTGTGTCGCTTAGTGTTTGCATGCCGAAATCGAAATATTAAACTGTTTTGGAACACGCTTTTGAACAAATCAAATAGGTAACCGGTTAGTTATGGTTAGTTATTCTAAAGTTTAATCTTAAACCGTATGATACGTGTACGTGGCTCGCAGGTTGTAATTATATCTCTTATCTTTCGCTTGTTTTGAATACTTTTGCGGTCGAAGATCGAAAGACTATCATAATACTAAACGAATTGTAGATAACTAGCCGTATAGTAAGCTAAGGTATATATGTGGTATGTTTGTAAGGTAAGTTTTATAATTATGTCTACCCTATGATAAATGTCTGTGCACGTCACTGGGCAATATCCTGCCCTAGAACAAAGAATCCTTGGGAGAGGCCTTTGTCCAGTAGTGGACTCCTTGCGGCTGTAATGATGACGATATTAGTGTTCTGACGTTGTGTGTTGAAATAAATATTTTTCATTGCATTTCATTTAATTCTTTCCTCTTATTCAAGGTAATAACTGCTTCTTAAGGTCTTTTTCTACATTGTTTACTTTCTTTCTTTGTTTAAAGCTGCCGTAGGCATTTAATATGTATCTTACAATTTCCATTTTCTGCCAACTGCTAACTGCTTAAAAGCGCAATAGCGCAGTGGTCGTGAGCATTAAATTCGCTTATGCATGTTAAGCAACCCTGGGCACAGTCCCTACTGTGATGGTTGACCGCAAGTGGCATAAAATAACTCGAGCTGCTCCGTGCTTCGGAAGCCACGTTAAGCTGTTGGTCCCGGCTGTTATCTTTGATGGTAGTCGTTAAGCGATGTCAGATGCGTTTAGGCAGCTTGAAAATCTGACACCAGTGTTGGCCAATTACACACACGAAAAACAAAACAAACTGCTTAAAATTCGAGCGTATTTTTTCTGTGGTGACAATTCTATAGTGAGCTCATTGCCTGCTGGACCTTTAAGCTTCATCATCCAGCTTCCAGTGACCAACTCAGTGGTGGGAGCCTTATTCCTTTCAGTTTTACGGTCATAACATGAAATGGAACACACGAAAAGATTTCTCCAACCTTTTGATATCAGCAGCCTCATTTAAAACACTTAAGAAAAATCCGTTTCAGCGATCCTCGTCCTCAGAACCCGCGCCGCCGACCGTGAAATAACTTTCGACACGCCCTCACCTTTCATATCTCGTTCCAGCGATTTTTTAAGAGAATCAACTGTACTATATTATTATGCTACTATGTAGGTAGGGTTATTGTACTATTATGTAGGTATTTAGTTGCTTAAATATTGATAAAATAGTCATACGAATCAAACATACCTACATCTCGTGCAAAGAAAGCTACCTATCGTCAACCTTCCTTGGGAATGCTTCGTCCAGTCGTAAAAATAAGCTGAAACTTTTCATAGCATGAAAAGTATAAAAGACTTGCATATTGTAAACAATATGACCCTGACCGGTACTAACAATATGACCCTGACCGGTACTAGTTTTGAGTGGCATCATCATCATCATCATTTCGTGTAGGTGTCACGGTCAATCGACGATGCATACCCTGGTGTCAGAGTTCTTCGGCACCGCCTCTCGGCCTCTGACGTAGTTCCTTAAACGACTACCAGATGGCAGCTGGGACCAACGGCTTAACGTGCCTTCCGAAGCACGGATTCATCTTTATTATCAGACAATCATCATCATCATCATTTCGAGTAGGTGTCACAGTCAATCGACCATGCACACCCTGGTGTCATAGTTCTTCGGAACCGCCTCTCGGCCTCTGACGTGGTGCCTTTAACGACTACCAGGTGGCAGCCGGGACCAACGACTTAACGTGCCTTCCGATGCACGGATTCATCTATATTATCAGACAATCGGGTGATTCAAGCAACTAAACAAAGTATGCTTCTCGTGGGAATCGAACCCACGACCCCCGGGTCTTCAGGCAACCGCCTTAACCACTGGACCAATGAGGTAGTTTTGAGGGGCAAAATACTACTAATTGATTTTTTTTTAATAAAGTCGATTGCGTTTGCTAATTATAATATTTGCCGAATAGTATATAATTTGTTCTGGTGAATACTAAAACAAACGGTTTTATTCATGTATTTTGAGTCTGTATTGCCGACAACTCCGACAAGTTTTAGCCTATAATAGAAGGCCATCTACAGGTGAGTGTGATCGACACGGCCCGGCCGTCCTGCGATAACTTATAACTACAAAAAATTCGTGGATGAAACAATTCGTTTTAGTATTTAATTATGTCATCTCGCTTAACTTTAAATAATATCATATTCTACTATTGTTGATTAAAAGTCAGAAGCAAGGTTGTTGGTTACATAACTACATACTAGCATAATAATATGGATTCCGGAGGCAAATAAGAAAAACATTGATATTTAGTTCCTTTCGATTTTCGTCGATCCACGTGCTCCGATGACGCTATTAACCTTTGATTCTATATAATCAAAGCAAATAACATAGTAAAGAATATTTTAACTTTTTCACTACTAATTATTCTTTCCAGTAAAAAAAATCAAAGCACTTCCTATGAGAACATATTAATCTTCCTCAACATCGAATAACCTAGCGTCAAATCGTATCCTAAAATTATTCCGATTCACTCAAATTTCAGCCAAGTTCATCTGTCTATAACTACGTTTGTCCATGTTTCTCTATAATCAGATCATTTAATGTGCGTAATAAAGTGCCTAAATCATGTAAATTTCCCGCTACTTACTCGACAAAACAATCATAAAGCATTCCCCACAAGTACATACCATCAATCTTTCCCGGCATCCAATTACCTGGCGTCACTGGGAGACTAATTAATTTTTACTCATTTCAACTCGTTTACTTTCCGATGACACCGTTAAATAGGGGCATTATTTTAACCTGTTTTTAGGTAAGATTGTTTTTTTAATTGTCTCCTTTTTTTGTTTACAGGTAAGGATGAAATTGACATAAAACATTGTTTGATCTTTTTATGGTGAGTTATTTAAGGTGGAAGAATATTTTCTTGCAAATTATTAACCAAATTGCTTTTCCTTAGATACGATGTTTTTTTGTTCATCGTTACCAACTCTTTAGCCAGCTACTGCGGGATGACTTTGGTATGATTTGAGATTACCTTTTTATATAGTCGTGTATCGGCAGCTCAAGAGTGTTGTTCACTGCCGTTTACTGACCAAAAGCACCTAAGAGGATGAATGACAGCGGCAATGTATTAAAGACATATAATTAAAGACCGCGATATGTTACAGCCTGGTTACAGCCCATTTACTGTACAACGTGATTTGTCCGTAGAATGTTTTTTTAACATGTCCATTTATGTGCGTGGGTGTGTGATAGAGGCTGATAAGTCAGTATTCCCAACGTATTGGAAGTGCTTTGTGCTTGGACAATTTAACACCAAAATTATTTTTAAAAAATCAGAAGATATTATAATTTTTTCAATTTCTATTTTCAATCTCTTTTTCTCATTTCCCTCCTCTTTTTTCAGTTCATCTGGGGGCGGATCTCCTCGTAATGCGGCGCTAGGATGCTCTATCCTGTGTTATCACAGACAGGTTCCGTCATTATTTTTGTTAGACCACCACGTAGCTAACTGCGTGGCCAATCTTCTCATCAGTTATGATTTAGAAAACTACCAACATAGATATTGAAATATGTTATTCTATGTCTATATGCAGTGCAATACATTCATGTGTATATGCAGATTAAATTTCAATTTTAATAAATGTTTAATCATTAAACTCTACTACATATTCATTTTCAAGTGAAGATAACTAAATTACTTATCTAGAAAGCTTAACCTCTATAACTAACGCCATAACCCCTGAGCGTCAAGTGGCATTCTGCTTCGACTGAAATCTGACTAACTGACTTACTTACTGAGACTGCACTAAGTCCTCTGAGTGGGCTGCGTGGAACTTGGTGAAATTGAGTCAAAATTTATGCATTAGTCATAGACGAACAGGGTTTAGAGTCTAAACCCTGTTTGTCTATGATCGTCTAAATTTAGACGATGATATATGTAATGTTGTACATACATAGTATCACGTCTTTTTCCCTTGCGGGGTAGACAGAGCTTACGTCTATAAGACCTGAAGGCCTCGTTTAGCATGTTGGTCGGCGTTAGGTGGAAAACGGAATCAAAATAGTGGTGGGTTACTAGCCGCATCGCCTATTAACATGATCCCTCGGATTTTACCCATTCCCTCGATCAGCTTTTTCGATCTGCGCGGGAAGAGAAGTAGCTGGTAGATTCTACGTTTCTTTTTCTCCCAGATCAGTATGGAAGAGTTATGTTCTGTTTATGTATATTTTATTTTATGATAATTATTATTAGATATGACATTGCAACCTTAAAAATGAGTCTATATTTTCTTGAAAGGCTGACAATGCTCTTGATCGTTTGCCGTCCTATATCATTAAAAAAATGTATGCATCAAAGGAGAGAAAAATTTGACGCAATAGTTGACCCCGCCATTAATGAATGCTTCTACTAAAGCAATGCTAGAAAGAAATCTATAAAGAGCATCACTCAATTTTCCTAGCTTCTTTTAGTACACGACTGAAGGGAACACTCATGGATTTGAGAATTTTCTAGTGCGAGGCTGTGTGTAAGCATCGCCTTCCTACTTTGCTACACAGCGGAACTAAGGTGGATGCAGCACTGGACAATATTCTGTAGTAATGATATCGACCAGCTAAGCCATTGCTTGTCATAGCCGAAGCCAAGAATCACGGCTTTAGCAGAGAGTAAAGGACGTAGACCTTTTTTTACAGTCAACAACAAATATAAGTTCGGGAATAATAATTTGTTACTCTATTACATATGCTACTCAAATGTCATTGTTTCAATTCAACCTAGGAATGCTGTATTAATGCAGGCATTTCGATACGTCAATGGCTAAGTGATGCAAATGTTGATCCAATATGCTTGGATAAGCTACGATAATAGCTATACAGCGTGTTATTATACGAATGACACATCCTAGGGGCGATTCAGCCGGCCAATATGATAAAATTTTACTATGGGACAAAGGCTGGGAGTATGTAAAATATTCGATATTCCTCTACAAAATATCCCATTACGCTTGTATGACTTCTGCGAGAGCACAAAATTTTGTCATACATATAGTCGCTGCATAGTTTGATGTAAGTGACCATAGTTTAGTCATTGTAAAATATCATCATCATCAGGTCTTTTTATTCTCCACTGCAGGAGAATGAACCTCTCTGTACCTACTACCGGAGCCATACTTGGCCTAGCAGACAGAGGATTTGGCCTACTCTCTCTTCGCTGGCCAGACGGGTTGGAGAGATCATTGGTGTTTATGAGCTTTGTTTAGCTTGTATTTCCTAAGTCGCCTCTTACGACCTCCATGATTGTAAAATAATTTAATCTTAAAAAGTGCTAAAATTAAAAGTTTAAGAACTATCTTTCTGTCAATCCTAAACTAGTACTAATGAATGGGCGTAAACCGGTGAAAAAAAAAAAAAAAAATTCTATACATCTTATCTATTCGTGCAAAAGATGGTCTAGAGCGTCAGTTCTTGGGCTTGTGAAGTTCGCCGTACCCATATTAATTTACCCTCTTATTCATAAAAATTAGCAAACGTTTATTAAACCTATTTTAGTTAAAATATGTTTTGTCCTTATCCCTCTTTGCATCGATTGGCATGGAAAGAACGAGACAAAACATATTTTAACTAAAATAGGTTTAATAAGCGTTTGTTAACGCCATGTAAGTTCGAGAAATGTGTTGTATATGTTCCTAGAAGTTTTAGTTCTGTGATTTATTGATTCAATCGCGATAGTTCCAAACACACATTCTGCCTTAATTCTCGGCTGTTTATATAATAGCAGCTACTTACAAATATGTTACGTGCACATGGAGCTCCAAGAACTTGCCAAGTTGCGTTCAGCACCGCTCATGTCAATTAAAACTCAGTCACCGTATTCATACCACGCGTGAGGAAGTATTCTTATCAAGAGTAACATGATTTTTAACAGTGTGCAGATCTCCGCAAAAAATCATTAACTATTGTGTCTGGTATTATTACAAGAGATTAAATAAAACTAAAAATATAACTCTGATTAACCGCTCTTAATTAAATACAATAATGGGACGCAGCTCGAACCATTTCTATGTTAGCGATTACGTTCAATGGAGTTTCATCCATCGTGCGTGATCGCAACGAGACTCATCTACAACCAACAACTCTCCTGCCATAAAAACTCGGCTCACACTACGCGTAATTGGACTACTTAGCAAGAGCAGCAAGATATACAAGTCTGAAAAAAAAATACAGCTTATGTCACTTGGGTAAGGATTTTAAAGACACAACATACATCCAAATCCTTTCAGCCATTTAGAAGTTGTGAAATCAAGAAACTTATATCCATACATGAACTCTTAAATACTTTTAGTCGCCTGTTTAGTGTCCAATTGCTGGGCTAAGGCCCTTTTACCTCCAGTCATTCCTATCGCGAGCAATAGTTTGCCAGCCACATTAACAGCGTGTAAAGTAACCCTCGAAATTCCCATAACGGGGTGCCTCAGCTCATCAATATGAACAACTTTTCATATGAAAACAATGCTGGGAACTAAAAAAAATCGACATTCCCGTACATACTGGCCGGGACAGAACTCTACGTATGGAAATGCCGATTTTTTTTTGAGTTCCCAGAATTCCCATAGGAAAATAATAAAATAAAAATAATAAATAAATATATACGGACAAATCACACAGATTGAGCTAGCCTCAAAGTAAGTTCGAGACTTGTGTTATGGGCTACTAACTCAAAGATACTATATTTTATAACAAATACATACATAGATAAACATCCAATACCAAGGGCAATCTGAAAAGATCATTTTGCATCTTGACCTGGCCGGGGATCGAACCCGGTCACTCCGTGTCGCAGCAGGCGTGTTGACCGCTGCGCCACGGAGCTAGTCAAGAAAAGTTGTTCATATTGGTAGTCTGAGTCACCCCTTTAAGGGGACATCGAGGGTACACTTACATGCTGTATATGCGTCCGAGTCATCGCACCATCTCCTTCTAGGTCTGCCACTTATGCGGCAGCCACCCAGTTTCCACATAGTGATCAGTTAAAAAGTTCATTTTTTTGTGCAGTTTTATTTATACGGGTGTTATTAAAGGCATGGTTATTCTTATTACATTTGTTTTCGTACGAGTATGTTAAAATGCATAGTTATCTCCCGTATGCGTATGTTCGTACACAAACATGGTGTTTAAGCACCGTGGGCTGAGTTTAGTACCCTATTCGATTCCTTTTATGGAATTTAACTTCTGACCACGAGTTCAGAGGGGAAATCGTAAATACCATACATTGTTTTTAATTGACAGCTACGACTGTCAAACGTGCAATTATTCTGCAAAAAGGCTTCGCAAATGATGCATGTAATTTATGTATTATGTCGTAATTCATACGGAAGTATAAATTTTAAATAAATCAAAATCGGCATCGCTTGGCAATTAGTATAATTTATTCTCAAATCGCTTTTGAGCTTTAAAGAACTAATGGCAAATATGTTTTATTTTACTGATCGAACTTGTAGTCTCACGATCTTTGCAAAAGTTGAACAATTTGATTATTTAAAAAAAATAATAATCACTTTAATCATCTATTTTCACTTTAATAATCTATTTTGCATTATCTAGACATTAAGTCACACATTATACCAATATTTTCACATTTAAAAAGAAAAAGAGGCTAATGTTTCAAGAAAAACTTATTTATTAAGCAAATACAGCTTGCCATGACCAGGATTTAATCCTGTTCATATTTAGTCGCTATAAAATACAAAAAAAAATGTTTATGCTATACGATATAGATGATCAAATTTATCTTAAACCTTTTTTCTGTTTTTTGCTTTATACCAGAGATATAGCTGTTCAGTGTAATGTCTGTAGTTACAACATAAATTTAATCCCTCAACAGATTGCATTGTACCATGACACTCTGTACGGGATATTTCCTCGCGTGATTGCAATTTCTCCCCCATTTACTTCATCGTTCGCTTAAATTAGCAACTTTAAGTTTTACCATTCAGCAAACTGAATTTCAACCTGTTAGTTTGAACGCTTTGAAATGAGTTGACTGTACTGTAGCACTTAACGTCGTGGGCATTAATAACGCAATTGTTTTCCATTTTAGACATTATAACATTGACGTTAGTCTATAAGAATAGCTAAAGTAAGGCAGGTAGTAAGGTAGCTAACACCTATTTCAAAAGTAATCAAAAATTAAGTCGATACCTAGTAAATATTAGTTTATAGCCACAAAAAAATTAAAAAATAAAAACTTAAAAAAATTAAGCTTCCGAAAAAGCTGGTTTACGTAATTAAATTATTTGCTTGTAACGTATATTTACATTAGTTTAAGAACTTTGTTATTAAGGTTAAATAACAAAGGTTTATTATTTTTGCTTTTTAGTTTTTTTGGTGGTTAAATATTTTGGTTAAAAAGTTTTTATGGAACGTCATATTATTCTTAATTAATATTTGCGAAATCGACAATCTACGACGTCACTTTACATTATTTGCCATCATGTATATGTACGTGCGTTACTTCAAGTTACATGCCACAATAGAGAGCTTTCAAAAGTTCAGCGCCAATGATTTCCCCACCACAGAAGCCCCGATCTCCGTCGGAATTGTAAAGATGGAAATTGGATGCAAAATGTAGCTTCAAAGAATTTTCTGTTCGTGCACTGACTGCGAACTTTGAGTTTTATTGGTAGGTGTGAATTTGATTTTATTGTTGTTATGTAAAATATTTCATTTTAGTTTCGTATGTTGTTTGAAATAAATTCACTTTTTTATATTTACTTTATTTCCTCGTATTATGTTTATGTCACTCGACGACGAAATAACGTACCATAATAACGATATTCTATCTTAAATTTTGTAACAATTCGGTTACAAATTTGTTTGTGTACAATAAGCAAAGCGTATGTTATACACAAAAAAATGTATTTTTCCAGTTTCTTTTTTCAGTTTCTTTTTCCGCTTTAAGTAAAAAAAAGGTTTGGTAGCGTATTGCCTAGAATCCATCAGTATCCATAAAAAAATTATACCTTGTAAATTTCTTAATCTTTTAACTATTGCTTATTTTTGTGTATTGGGGAGAAGTAAAAACCGGAGATAACGTAATTAACCCAGAAAATTGCCGATGAGAGAACTTGAATAAGTCCGCGACGACAGCTTTTGATTGAGAAAAACCCCGCTATTATCTGCGAAAAGATACATAATACTATATCATACAGTTTGTATAAGAAATTATTATTTCCTGTACCTGCCAGGCCGATGTGGTTTCGTTTAGGATTAAGTCGTTATCATACATACATATTATCACGCTTTTTTCCCTTACGAGGTAGGTAGAGCCTAGGCCATAAATATGACCCAAAGGCCACGTCTAGCATGTAAGTGGGTGAAAAAGGAATGAAAATAGTAATGGGTGGTAACCCTACGAAGTGGCTAGTAAGCCGCATCGCCTATTGAAAACGATCTTTTTCATATTGACCTGGGTTTTGGATGTTTATATATTTAAGTATCTATTATAAAATTTAATATCATTGAGTTAGCATCCTACGACACACGTTCACAACTTACTCTGGGGCTAGCTCAATTTGTGTGATATGTTCCTATATATATTTATTTATTTTTAGTAATTTCACCCCGGAATAGTCTATTGTTCCTGAGGGATCTAGATCAATGCAGATAGAGCTGCGGGCAAAAGCTAGTAACATTTTTGCTAATATGAGAACTATTTATGAATGGTAGACATTTATGTAATACGATTACGTGATCCCACGGCAAATGTAATTAACACGGTTTATTATTATGATTTATCTTAGACTTTCGCTTTACTTTTACTTATTTTGCACGCATTATGGTTATTACAATGTCTAAACTTATTATACTCTTATCTATGGAATTAGCTATTGTATTACATTATCTATATGCTGTATTATTTAATATACAGATAATATATATTATTACGTAACACGCAGATATCAGTTCTTTCATTCAGATGCTTTTTAGGAGCCCGTGTTACAAGGAACCCTTATAGTTTCGCCATGTTCTCTTATCTGTCAGTCCGTCCACGGTTTAGCTCGGAAACTTTAAGTACTAGAAAGTTATATATTTGGTGTCGTTATTTATTAATCTATTATTTGGTGTCGTTATTTATTAATCACACAAAGTTATTAAAATACAATTGAAAAAATGTCCCTTTCATGTAAAATTCGGATATAGGCATTTTTCTCGTCAATCTTTTGCTGTATAACAAAATTAAAAGGAAAGCCTAAAAGCCAAAAATAGGGTTACAATTCAATAGTTTTACCTCTAGTCAACAAACTTATTAACTGTTCTCGGAGACAGGAAATAATTTACTAATTTAATTTGTGAAATTACGGAACCGTGTGCGTATTGTTGTGCGTGGCCCGACACGCCTCACCGATTTTTTTATTTATTCGTAAAAAAAATTGTATCGTAGTTACGTACCCTGCCTGTCCAGTATGGGGATAAAAATGATTCTTAATGAGGCATTTTGTCGTCCTTTCGTCGTGAAATGATGGCTCAGAATCCCATTTTCTCGACCGGATAATAAAATCTACGTGGGAAGAGAAGCAGCTGGCATATTCTATGCTTTTTAACCGACTTTAAAAAAAAGGAGGAGGTAGTCGATACCTGGGGATAATTCGGTTGCATTTTTTAGTTGTTTGTTACTATGAACCAATTTAAAAAATATATTTACGCTATCTGAATTAATCTGAATATTTTTTTTCTTGTTGGAAAGGTTTCAAATTCATTCCATTTAAATTTCATTAAAATCGGTTGAGTAGTTTGATTGAAATCGGTTTTTCTTCATATGAAAGATTACTTTCTTTTGTTCAGCATCGAATAATTGTAAAAAGGCGCGAATAGTTTTATACGATATACCTATTTTCAGTATCCCATATAGGCTTTTATAGTTTTGTATACGTATATTAGTATATGTAATAATATACCTAACTTGTGAATCCGTATCCTTACTTCCTTATCCTTACTAATATTATAAATGCGAAAGTGAGTTTGTTTGTTTGTTTGTTACGCTTTCACGCCGTATCTACTGAACCGATCATCATGAAATTTTGCATACAAGTTCTCTGGAGTACGGAAAAGGACATAGGCTACCTTTTATCCCGGGAAAAAGAACTATTCCCGAGGGATAGACATTGACGCGGGCGGAGCCGCGGGCGAAAGCTAGTTATGAAATAAAGGAACAAACTCAGATGTGAAACTTTGGAAATGTGAAACCAAATGTTAGATTTTTATTACGAAATAGCTGGTTTAATATGTCCCTTTCGATAAGAGAAACTTAAATACGTAATAATAAAGTATCAAACTTAACTTCAGCTCTACTAACTCAGAGTCAGAACAAAGTTATATAAGTAAAATAATGTCGCTTTGACAGCAGCGACTACCTCAATCGCTGCTTATATAAGTTTATGTGTAGTTCACCATCATCTCCATCATATGTGAAATTGCATCAGCTATCTTGTTTTGTAAGACTTTTGATAATTTAAACAATTTTGTAAAACATAGAGTTAAACTCATGCTCTATTCTATTTATACTTTCAGGATAATCTATTGAATTTAACTAACTTAGAACTAAGTTAGTTATGCAGCACAATGTCGCTTTGACTACTTTGACAGCGGCGACTATCTCGAGCGCTCCGTAAATAAGGTTATGTCTAGTTCACCGATGTGTGAACTTGTATTAGCTATCTTGTTTGGTAAGCTTTTTGGTAATCCAAACAATTTTGTAAAACATAGAGTAAAACTAATGTTACTATTTCTATTTATATTTTAAGTACAATGTAATGAATTTAACTAACTTAGAACTAATTTATGCAGAACAATATCGCTTTGACAGCGGCGACTATCTCGGGCGCTGTGTAAATAAGTTTATGTCTAGTTTACCCGCTATGTGAACTTGTATCAGCTATCTTGTTTGGTAAGATTTTTGGTAATTTAAATAATTTTGTAAACCATAGAGTAAAACTAATGTATCTCTATTCTATTTATATTTCCAGTACAGTATATTGAATTTATCTAACTTAGAACTAAGTTATTTATGCAGAACAATGTCGCTTTGACAGCGGCAACTATCTCTAGCACTGAGTAAATAAATTTATGTCTAACTTCACCTACTGTGTGAACTTGTATCAGCTATTGTTTGCTATTAAAACAATTTTGTAAAACATAGAGTTCAGCTAATGCTAATCTATATATTATATCTATATTTTCAGAACAATCTATTGAATACAACTAACTTAGAACTAAATTATTGATGCAAAACAATGTCGCTTTCAGAGCGGTTACTATCTCGAGCGTTGTATTGATAACTTTTACTTTGTATAAAAACTTTTTAAAATAAGTCAAATCAACTATGTCGTTCTCACAGTGGTGGTTATCTCATCAACTATCGTATCAGGTATCTATAGAACACTACAAACTATTCTATTAACTAATTATTCTCTATTCTTTTTAATTTTTCTCACTGCTCACATTTCAGACTTTATCAAGTTCGTCCCATTCTCCTAATAAGTTGATTATATTTCTTTTGTGCCCAAGGGCTAATTTAAAGGTATTATTTTCCTTTAAAATTTATTAAAAAGTACCGCGTCATATTAGATGTCATAAAAATTTAATATTTATGTAAATATGCCTAAGACACGAGTTGCTGAGTCAGCAACAAAGTACTCACCGCCTCCATTTTTAATGAAGTCGGACTTCCAAGTGAGTGTCGCGATAGCGTCAACGGAAGTATGGGGAATGACGGGTGCCATTGGTTCCCTAAGTACCTTCAGTGAGGCACTCGTACCTTACTTCTTTTTTAACGTATACTTGACGGCAAAAAAGCAGACGAGCCAACTAATGGAAAGTGGTCACCGAAATTTATGACATACAAGAGGGGAGGAATCTTTGCCCAGCAGCAAATGACGCACTCGCTTTTTTCAATATATTATCTTCTTCTTTTGGTGACGGTAGCAAACCTTTTTATATTTTCTGCTCCCGGTATTCAGCAACTTGTATTGCAGTTGTGTTAGCGGCCAGCAGGTAAGTGAGAGAGTGTTATAAAATGTACAGGAGCACGTGCATATAAAAATCAAAAAATATCTTGAAAAAAGTTCGGTATTAAAGTAAAGAGGCTCCCGCATTATTAATAAAGAATAAGCTATTATTTGCAACTTCGTCCGCGTAGTATGACATCTTCTTCAAGGTCCTACTCCAATGTATCAAATATCTCTACGATCTTAGGGAATATCTCTTCTATGCTGGTCTGGGAGAAAAGAAAAAACGTATAATGTGCCAACTGCTTCTCGTAAAAGCCGATCGAGGGATAGGGCTCTGAAATCAGCGGAATTGTGTCAATAGGCGATGCGGCTAGCAACCCATCACTATTTGATTCCGTATTCCATCTACACGCCCTCCAACATGGTAAATGTGGCCATAAGGTCTAATAGACCTAGGCTCTGTCCACCCCGCAAGGGAAAAAGACCTGATACTATGTATGTATATATATATATGTATCTTAAGGAATACTCGTATGACAGTTTGAGAAGCGTTGCCAGGAAGGCGCAGAGACACGTCCGCATATTTCGTAAATCCGGTAGTCAGGCCGCGTTATTTATAGGGAATTTGGGAGATAGGCGCTCGCCTTAATACGCGACACTTATCTCGTGACTTTATCCGTGAAATTATTTATTCAGATAGCTTAAAAGTAAACGCCTATTCTACTTGACGTACGACGTTTATAATGGTGTTGTGACATAACTATATATAAGGTAAAAAGGACAATGTATACTCAGTCCAAATACCTAGTTTTAATATAAGCAATTTGTTGCCGCTTCTTCTGCAATCCGCTTTGGAAGCATTGCTAAATTACTGACTTCAGTAATTCTCAGTGGAAAGTATATGACAGTTATTAAGTGTCCAAATGACCTATAAAACGGACTCTAGACCTCTAGAGAGTCGGCCAGAGCCTTCGCCCTCGATGAGTCTTCATCATTCGGGGTGAAAACCTAAGAGGGCCCGCCGAGAGGAGTCGTTGAGCTATCAATCCAGGGGTGGATGTGATACTCGTTGAGGGCATAACACTGCGAGAAACTTCGGAGAAAGCGCAGCACACCCCTCGACACCCCTGAGTCGCCCGCATCAGTGTTGCCTCTTTTCGTCGGCTCTTATTTCATTTATTTATTGAAGATTTTTATGTTAATGAGAAAACCCTGTCCTATCCTTGAAGGTGCGATTCAGCAAGTCGATATGAACAATTTTGCCTATGGGACTAATGCTGGGAACTCAAAATATTTTTTGACGTTTCCATACAAATTGACTGGGCGGCCAAACATTTTTGTTTGGAAATGTAAATTTTTTTGAGTTCCATACATTGGTCTCATCGTAAAAGGTTTTCATATCGATGGGCTGAAAGTCAAAGATGGGACAGGGAAAGCGATCGGAATTTAAATATTCTATGTACAACATAGATTGTAGTGTATACGTATTACAGACGTATACACGATAATCTGGTTCCCACTAAATAGTCAGAAAGTAACAACAAAGTCTTTTTATAGCGAGTTTTCTCCCTCGGCTTTATTTTATTTGCGTTAATTTTTATCCTTCGTAAACAAATCTCTTAGAGATGTTTTCGGGATGAAAGGTCATCATATCCCAGATAACGTGTATGAAAAATTTCATGAAGATCAGTTTAGTAGTTACGGCGTGAAATCCTTTCATAACATTAATAAGTTAATGCTAAGGAGATTAAGAATTTAGCACAGCCTAGGGTTGTCAGCGTTGACTTAGCTAAACTATCTAAAGCTCTGAATTATACAGGCTTATCTGTATTTTGTATTTGCACCACAATATCTTAGTAATATGTACATCAATCATCATTTCCCACGGAGTACAAAGTAACCTATTGTAACGTATGTTATATTTACTTGAAAAACTTATAAATTTTCCAAACATATTTTATTAAAATTAATAATAACTTAATTAAATTAACCTTAACCTAAATAATTATTTAATAAAACATTACAAACAATCACTCAATAACACTAAATTAACCTATTAAAATAATAAACTTACTTAATACACTTAAAGTTACCAAACGGACAAACAAGAACCGGTCAATACAAAATTACTGGCTGTTCATTCTTACCGCGACATTCATGCACCGATCCCTTTGTTCTAAGTAGCTACTTAGCGCGGCCGCATTCCGAGCGGGCGCACAGCGTCGACTTCTCTCGCGCAGCAGACACGTACGTTCCTCTAAGCGCAGTGTCTAATTTCGCATTTTATTAATCTGAGATACATAAAGTCTAATAACTGCAATCATTGCCTTTATTTTTTACAATTAGTAAAACAAACTGTTAAAAGTAAAAGTGTTATCTATACCCGTAGATCGGGTCCAAAGCTTGGGCTTGGTTTTCTTCTAAAGAAAATTAACCACCTGCGTCGAAGAGAAGAGAAGTTCTTCTACGACGGCTACGGAGTGCTGACCCGTCAACATCGGACGACCCCACCCTCCACCTTCGCGGCGTCTGTCTTCGAGACTAAGGGCGGTACCTCTTATAGGACACGGCATAGGGCATAGAACCAACCCTGATTTTAAATTTTAATAAATATTTATTGTTGCTGACTAGGGCGTTTCTTTTATAAACCCCCCTAACGTCACACTGGCGCTCAACGTGATTATTTCTTTCTTTCTTTCTTCTACTCTTATGCCGTTGTTCTATTTTCTTTCAGTAGTTGCATGTTTGTGAGCTTTTCTTTTCTTTTTCTGTTTTTGTGAAACGTTTATTTTTTCTTTTTGGTTGCAAGCAACTAAGGTGTACCACAAAGCACATTATCTTTAGTTGTACCTTTTTCTTTTAAAATTTAATACTATTGCGCTTCATTATTTGTTAAAACTAATATTTAATTTATCCACAGTCAAAGTTGTTACCACCATCATAACTTAAAATTGTTAAAACTAAGTTGCAGTCACTCATGTCAGCAGACATTTTGTTAAGTGACTAGTTCCGTTTTTTTTTATTCGTTTGTGTTACACACTAGTTGCATTTTTATGTGCTTTATTTTCCTTTTATTTTATTTTTGGTTTGTGTTGTTTTTTTATTTTATTTTTTTATTTTCGGTTGATTATTATTTTTTTAACTTTCATCAATGATAGCAACCCTAAACGTTTATTCTTTTAGTAATTTTCTTTGTAAAGAACAGAGATAAGTTTTATTTACACAAATTGAGTTCACCATTTACTTATTTATTGGTTTACGATTACACTTATTTTTTTTTCTAATCATGGCTTTTCCGATAAAATTTTTGTCTCTTCAAAAGAGCGAATTAGAGTACGAAGTCACTATTAGAGGTTCAAAACCCGAAACTACCGTACAAGAGCTCCGTAGACAAATTGCAAAACTAGCTCCAATTTTTCCATCGGAGGATATTTTAGATTCACCTCTTAGCTCGACCGAAGACCTTATAGGAGCGTCAAATGTTTTGACTAAAATTAAAATAGCGCTTGAGAGTGGTGATCTTGGTCGTAACAACATTTTAAGGATTAAAAACATATTAAATCACCTTTATCATCGCCTGAACAGGATATCTCGTAGTGAGACTGACTCAGCCATATACGATTCTTGTGTTGACCAATTCAAATTGTATTCGCACAAAATTAGCCTACTTAAAGATAAAGATTTGATTGATCCTTTGTTATGCCAGAGTACCAGCGATACATCTGTCTCTGCATCTCCTATGAACATATCTGTCACTTGTGATCGCTCTTCTCAGGACATCAATAAATTAAAATATGATGGCAAAACTTGCGTCCGTTCTTTTGTCCAAAGAGCTAACGAATTTAAAAAGGCACGGAATATTTCTGGTGAAAAACTTCTTTCATATGCTACCGAAATTTTCACAGGTGATGCCCTTCACTGGTTTCGCAGTAATAGAGAACTTATTTCGGATTGGGACAGCCTCTTAGTTCAATTAAAAAACGATTTCGATAGGTCTGACTATGATTACAGACTTTTGTCTGAGATTCGTTCTAGAACGCAGGGTGAAACAGAAAACATTGTCATTTATTTATCCATCATGTCTGGTCTGTTTTCGCGCTTATCGAAAACACTCCCAGAAGATAGCAAATTAGAAATAATTTTGCACAATATTCGCCCATGCTACTCAAATATACTAGCTTCTTCACCTGAAATCCGCTCTATTGACGAATTGCGAGGTCTTTGTACTAACTTTGAAAGAGTACAAGCACGCCTTTCACAATTCCGGGAACCTCCGACTCCTTCTTCAGATACATTAGCACCCGAGTTTGCTTACACTAAATCTAAACCTAAATTTAATCAAAATTACAACTATAATAATAATAAATCTAACACATATAATAATCAACGTAATGAACATATTGATTTACAGAACCAAAATAGAAACAATCAAAAATATGTACATGCTTTACAGACTTCTAAGCGTCGTTATTGCCCAAGATGTCGTACAGATTCTCATGGTTTACGTCAATGTACGGCTGATAAAACTAATATACTTTGCTTTGTTTGCGGCAAGAAGGACGTTAAAACTCCAGAATGTCCCGATTGCAATAAAAATAAATATAGCAACAAATCATATTCAAAAAACTGAATATGCAGAACTGCAGCAGTAACAATTTTGATAAAACTGATTGGCAAAATTGGTTACAAACAATTTCAAACTTTTTTAAAATTTATAAAGTCGCTACAGTTCTGTGTAATAAACCAATTGATGATTCTAGGCCTTACGCTTCTATTAAATTGAATGATTTAGTTATTGCCGGTTTACTAGATTCTGGCGCAGCTATCACAATCATAGGTAACAATGCCCATAAAATTCTTATGGATAAAGGTCTTCAGTTTAATTGTAAGAACTCTAGCCCTTCATTTATTATTGCAGCAGGAGGACAACAATTGAAGAGTATTGGTTCCATGAATCTTCCAATTCACTTTGAGGATGAATTTCACATTATCGAAGCTCTTGTTGTTCCTGAAATAAATAATAATCTAATTTTAGGTATTGATTTTTGGCGTAAATTTCACATTTGTCCTAAATATTTAAATTCTATTAGCTTGTGTAATTTTAATAATAATATAGCTTCTGTTCACGACCCTACAACGCATTTACAAAATTATGAAACCTTAGATGCCTCTCAAAAAGTTGTAGCTGATAACGTAATTAGTCAATTCGAGCAAATCTCTTCGAAGGTCAAAGGCTTAGGGAATACTCATCTGATTACGCACCGTATTGATACTGGGGATACGCAACCCGTACGACAGCGTTATTACCGCTTGTCACCGGAGAAGCAACGAATCCTCGTCGAACAAGTTGACGAAATGTTGGCTTTGGACGTTGTTGAACCGTGTGAGAGCGCTTGGTCCTCTCCTGTATTAATCGTGATGAAGAAAAATGGTGAACCTCGTTTCTGCCTAGATAGTCGAAAGCTGAACTCGGTCACGAAAAAAGATGCATATAATTTGCCTTATGTGTCGGAAATATTGGATAATCTTCGCGATGCTCGTTATCTATCCAGTATCGATTTATCCAAAGCATTTTGGCAGATTAATATCCATCCAGACGATCGCGACAAGACGGCTTTCTATGTCTCAGGGCGAGGAACTTTTAGATTCAAACGTACCGCCTTTGGCCTGACAAATGCTCCAGCTACACAGCAGCGCCTGGTCGATATTCTCTTCGCAGAATTCGACCAAAAAGTCTTCGCATACTTAGATGACATCATTGTCGTAAGTAGTGATTTTGAAAGCCACGTTTCGACACTACTTCGCGTTTTGGAGAAACTGAAACAGGCTAACCTGACTGTGAATCATGAGAAATGTAATTTTTTCAGAGAGCGTCTTAAGTATTTAGGCTATGTGGTGGACAAAGACGGTTTGAGAACTGATCCTGAAAAGGTACAAGCTATCCTCCAATATCCTACGCCTTCAACTAAAAAGGACGTCAAACGGTTTCTCGGAACAGCCACTTGGTACCGTCGTTTTGTGCCAAATTTCAGCACCATAGCCGCGCCACTAAACAAGCTTACGTCAAATAAAAAGAACGCTCCACCTTTTAAATGGACGGATGAGGCGGATGCTGCTTTTCTTAAACTTAAAGAGTGCCTTGTTTCAGCACCAGTTCTCTCCTGTCCGGACTACAACCTTCCTTTCGAAGTCCATACGGACGCTAGCAATTATGGTGTTGGTGCTATGCTCACGCAAACTATTAATTCTAAAGAGCATCCAATAGCTTACATGAGCAGATCATTGTCCGACTCAGAACGTAATTACAGCATCACTGAGCGTGAGACTTTGGCTGTGATTACTGCTCTTGAGCATTGGAGATGCTATTTGGAAAATGGTAAGCGCTTCATAGTATACACCGACCACAGTGCGCTCAAATGGTTTTTGTCTATAACTAATCCGACAGGTAGACTGGCACGTTGGGGAGTGCGCCTGTCCTCTTTTGATTTTGAAATAAAACATCGTCGTGGCTCCGATAATGTTATTCCAGACGCGTTGTCAAGAGCAATTCCAGTAAGTGCCATTAGCTCTAGTAACTCTTATGTTACTACTTCTGACTCATGGTATAGAAATATTTATAACGGTTGCATTAACAATCCCCAAAATTTTCAAAATTTTATCGTTAAAAACAATACCTTATATCGCCTATCTAAAGAAAAATGTTGTCTAAATTCTGAATTTTCCTGGAAGGAGGTTATTCCTAGTGAATTGCGTGAACAGGTTATTTTTGAGAACCATTCCGAGCCTACGGCTGGACATCTAGGTATCTTCAAAACATACAGACGTCTTGCATTGCGTTACTTTTGGCCAGGCATGCATGAACACGTTGTCAAATTTATCTCTTCTTGTGATAAATGCCTAGCTTACAAAAGGCAAAATCATGCAACGTTGGGTGAAATGGGACGCCCAAAACAATGTTCACGCCCATTCCAAGTTATCTCTATCGACCTGATGGGCCCCTTGCCAGTAACTCGTAGGCAAAATTCATATATATTCGTAATAACCTGCTGTTTTTCCAAATTTTGTTTGATTTACCCCATTAGAAACGCCACTTCGCAAATAATAAATAAAATTTTAGAAGAATCTGTTTTCCTTGTCCACGGTATACCCCAAACCGTATTTCTTGATAACGGTACACAATTTACCAGTAATCTTACTGATAGTCTTTTCAAAAAGTATAAAATCCCTAATATCTTTTTTACGCCTAAATATACTCCCCAAATTAATACCGTCGAGCGATATAACAGGACAATCATCACTTGCTTGTCAACTTTTGTTGATGATGATCATAGATCCTGGGATACTAAAATACCTTCTGTACAATTCGCCATCAACAACTCGGTGAACGAATCTACCGGTTACACACCCTCGTTCCTCGTTTTCGGTAGGGAGTTAGTCACTTGTGGATCACATTATGTTGACAATGACATAGGTAATGAATTAATATTTTTACCACGCGACATTTACGCTGAAAACCTCGGTTGTATGTCTAAAATATTCGACAATGTTCAATTTAAACTTTGGCAAGCACACACAAAAAACACAAGTCATTATAATTTAAGACGCAAACCTGCCGAATTTAATGTTGGTGACATTGTCATGAAAAGAGCGTATTTTCAAAGTGACAAAGACAAATTTTTTTGTAAGAAATTAGCACCAAAATATATAAAATGTCGCATAGTAGGTAAAAAATCACCTCTTGTTTATAACTTAGCGGATATGTCTGGAAATGACATCGGTACCTGGCATATCAAGGATTTAAAATTAGTTACCTTGTGATAATAAATAGTGACACAAAAAAAAAAAAAAAATATAAACATTACAATACCCATCTTATTTTAACAAACATCGTTGCATGGACAACGGCGATATACTTTAAATATTTTTTTTTTAAAGTTAGTCAGATAAATCACTGTCTTAACTTATTAATGTAACCGCCATAGTACTCAATTTTAATGTTTATTACGGCCGTTTGAATGTGAAAAGAATGAATGTGAATGAAAATGAGGTGAAGTATGAATATAAAAAAAAAAAAAAATGTTATAAAATATATATACGCTGCGTTAAGACTTGCTCATGCGGATTTTATTCTATAAAAATAATAAAATCCTTACGGACCCGAGGGGGTATTGTAACGTATGTTATATTTACTTGAAAAACTTATAAATTTTCCAAACATATTTTATTAAAATTAATAATAACTTAATTAAATTAACCTTAACCTAAATAATTATTTAATAAAACATTACAAACAATCACTCAATAACACTAAATTAACCTATTAAAATAATAAACTTACTTAATACACTTAAAGTTACCAAACGGACAAACAAGAACCGGTCAATACAAAATTACTGGCTGTTCATTCTTACCGCGACATTCATGCACCGATCCCTTTGTTCTAAGTAGCTACTTAGCGCGGCCGCATTCCGAGCGGGCGCACAGCGTCGACTTCTCTCGCGCAGCAGACACGTACGTTCCTCTAAGCGCAGTGTCTAATTTCGCATTTTATTAATCTGAGATACATAAAGTCTAATAACTGCAATCATTGCCTTTATTTTTTACAATTAGTAAAACAAACTGTTAAAAGTAAAAGTGTTATCTATACCCGTAGATCGGGTCCAAAGCTTGGGCTTGGTTTTCTTCTAAAGAAAATTAACCACCTGCGTCGAAGAGAAGAGAAGTTCTTCTACGACGGCTACGGAGTGCTGACCCGTCAACATCGGACGACCCCACCCTCCACCTTCGCGGCGTCTGTCTTCGAGACTAAGGGCGGTACCTCTTATAGGACACGGCATAGGGCATAGAACCAACCCTGATTTTAAATTTTAATAAATATTTATTGTTGCTGACTAGGGCGTTTCTTTTATAAACCCCCCTAACGTCACACTAGTAAATTAATAATAAGACACCACGACTGTTTATAACGTCATAAACTGTTTTATTGCCGACGCCGTGAGCTCCTATTACGGGCGCCTTTTAACTTAATTAATTGAACGTAAAACAAGGATATATGAGAATAACTGTTCACGTGTGAAATAGAGAATCAACGGTGAAATAGAAGGGAAAGTAAATTGAATGCGATGACTTGATTAATATTAGAAAGAATTATTACGGAGACAAAATTATGTCCTTATGTTATTGATAAATCTCTTACTGAATAGAATATGATAAGATAATATAGTTATTTAAAGTTAAACAAGATTAGTAAAAAAACCGGCGAAGTGCGAGTCGAAATCGCAAATTAAGGGTTCCGAACCACCATATAGTTTATCTACAAGAAACGCTCAAACTATATATACGTTTGTGAACAGCAATTTTTTCCTTTAATTTTGACGCCTATAAATGAAAGCCGGTTCCACGCACGAAAACGTGTCACGTTTTGTGTGCAAGCGAGGGCGCGGAACAAGCAATAGATGCACGATCGGCCTAAGCGTTCGGCTTGTGACGCATCTATCACTTTTCCACCGTTTTCACGCAAAATTATCGTTCGGAAACCGACTTTTTAGACAACCAATTTTTTGTAGTTATAACGGCAACAGATACACACAAAAATTAAAGGTTCACAGTATGTGTATCATATTACTGTTCAAGAGATACATTCCTGTGACAGACAGACGGACTGACGGAGAATAAGCACCTACGGCTAGCCTTATTTAGGTTTTATTACTTAATCTAGCTTGTAAACCAATCTTATTGAAAAATATAGTTACCTGTATTAAAAACCACAAAGTAGAATTTAATACAAATCAAAAGTAGTAAATGATATTATAAATAATTAAAATTAAGAAAAAAAAAATGTTTATTATTTGTTAATTTATTAGCAGTTTAAAATTGACGTGTGTTTATCACTGCACTTGTGTTTTTGAAGTTTTTATTATGTTTATCCAGTCTATATTTATATTGCTAACTGACAGTTAAAGCACTTATTACATATTCAGATAAAGAGTTTGTTTGATTTCTAAATAATACTTGTTGAATAGAACAAGAATAATGTTTATCTCTCACTATTTTAAATCCACTTCCGACCCAAAACCCGAGATATCCAACCCTTCTAAGCCGGGGATTGTCACCTACCAGCACTAATACTTTTACAATTGCCTTCGTAATGTGAACTTTTTTCACAAAAGCCTATTCGGTGATACAAACATAAAAATATAAAAAGAGTTTGTTTATGCAAGCGGTAGCAAATTAGTGGTGTAAGAGTGCGACCTACCTATGATATATGTATAATTGCAAGGTACCGGGTTCAAACCCCGCCCAGCCCGACCTGTACCACTGTTTGTAGACTATTCTGACTCAAGTATGGTAATTTCGCTCTTTAGGCTCTGACTACCTCGTGAAGAATACAGTCGTGATAATGAATACATGTGGCATCATCATATCAGCCGCAAGTACAGCTGGACATATGGCTCCCCCAACGATTTATTTATTTAAACTTTATTAGACATTTCAAAAAATGTTCATAACGTGGACTTAGTGCCATATGGTATTCTTTCCCAGCCGAACCTTTGGACCAAAAAGAAAGTTAAAGTGGGTGGTGCGATAAAGTGGCATGAATAAATGTCAAGTAATTTTCACTGTATTCATATTTCAATGGATTTCCAATACGACCGGTTGGAAGATGCCTGCATCCAGCGTCTTCCTATGATCTTAGTCAGGTCAAGTCAGGTTGGTGTCCAACGCTGCGCTTGCCAGTACGTGGTTGCCATTCGAAAGCCTTTCTGCCTCATCGGCCATCGGTTTTATGCGCAGTGTAATGTGGCGTCAAGCAAAACATAAAAGGATTATCAGTAAATTACTATATGTATGTACTATGAATATAAAAATTAAATATAGTCTATATTTTATGTTTCACAGAGTGTGTATTTCATCACATTGTCATTCGTAACACCATTAGTCTGCATAATGTGAAACAGAATTATTAATTACACTGCGCTGAATACTAACGTGGTTACACTAGTAGTATTACATATCATGATCATCATCTTAGCCACAAGTCCATTGCTGGACATAGGTCTCCCCCAGGGATGTCCAATACTCAAACATGTAGTTTATTTTTTAAGTTTTACAAACTGTGTATTTGGTATTTCATCACATTGTCATTAGTCTGCATAATGTCAAACAGAATTATGAATTACACTGCGCTGACTACTTACGTGGTTGCACTAGTCTGACATATCATGATCATCATCTTAGCTACAAGTCCACTGCTGGATATAGGTCTTCCCCAAGGATTTCCAATGCTCAAACATTTAGTTAATTTTTTAAGTTTTACAGCCTGTGTATTTGGTATTTCATCACATTGTCATTAGTCTGCATAATGTCAAACAGAATTATGAATAACACTGCGCTGACTACTTACGTGGTTGCACTAGTCTGACATATCATGATCATCATCTTAGCTACAAGTCCACTGCTGGATATAGGTCTTACCCAAGTATGTCCAATGCTCAAACATATAGTAAATTTTTAAGTTTCGCAGGCTGTGTATTTTGTCACATTGTCATTAGTATGCATAACGTCAAACAGAATTATGAATTACACTGCGCTGACTACTTACGTGGTTGCACTAGTCTGACATATCATGATCATCATTTTAGCTACAAGTCCACTGCTGGATATAGGTCTTCCCCAAGGATGTCCAATGCTCAGATTTCCAATACTCAAAGGATACTCAGTAAATTACTACACGTACGTACAGTCAGGAACAGAGATACCTGACCAGGCCCTCTACGTATATCTTGAATTATCTTTTTTTTAAGTGTTATATTTTGCATTCACAATGCTATTTTGATATACTCTTATTAAATTAAGAATTAAAATATGGTGAAAAAACATCAAGCGGGCAAAAAATGAATTATCTCTTAAACCATAATTAATTAATAAAACGAAAATGTATTTATATAAATTTTCATGTTATTATTTATAGTTTAAGAAAAAATTAAGATATAGGTAGAGGACCTGGTCAGGTATCTCTGTTCCTGACTGTACATATAGTTTATTTTTTATCTTTTACAGACTGTGTATTTCATCACATTGTCATTCGTAGCACCATTAGTCTGTATAATATCAAACAGCATTGTTAATTACACTGCGCTGAATACTAACGTGGCTGTATGACATAATATAGTGTGTCGTAGTTAACGATAATTAGTGGCGCCGAGAGCGTGCACTTACTATGCAGTGATAGTATTTATATTAGCGTTGCTGGATATAGATCGAAATAATCATCATCGTCTTTTCTAGTAGGTGTCATGTTCAATCGACCATACACACCCTGGTGTCAGAGTTCTTCGGAACCGCCTCTCGGCCTCTGACGTGGTTCCTTTAACGACTATCAGATGGCAGCCGGGACCAACGGTTTAACGTGCCTTCGGAAGCACTTTTAGCATTTTTAGTATCAGACAATCAGGTGATTCACGCCTGCAATGTCCTAACCAAACTAGAAACAACTAAACAAAGTATGCTTCTCGTGGGAATCGAACCCACGACCCCGAAATAATAATACATACCAATCACGTCTTTATGGGGGAGAAGATAATTAGAAGTACGTATGTGGCATCAGGTGAAACTTGTACGTATCCTTAATAAATTGCTACACGTATATAGTTAGTTTATTTTTCTCGTTTATCTCATTGTCTTTCGTAACACCATTAGTCCTCATTGTTTTAAACAGCATCAATTACATAGCGTTGAATACTAACGTGGTACTAGTGTGACCGTATGTCGTGTGTCGTAATTAATGAGACCCTCCTCTCCCCATTTCCTTCCCCCAACACCACACACCCTGGTGTGGCAGTTGTCCATGGGCAGCGGTGATCACTTACCATTAGGTGCTCGCTTGCTCGTTTGCCGTCCTATAAATAAAAAAAAAAATGTATACTTGCATTGTTAGGATATAAATTAATGTTGCAGTAATGTATGTTTTATACATAAATTTATACTAATTACGTTTTTATCCCTTACGGGGTAGGTAGAGCCTGACTCCACAAAACCCTAAGGTGATAGTTACGGTGTCGCAAGACTTTAAATGTTTTTTCGTGGCTTACAGACTGTGGTTTACCTCATTTTCATTCGGAACTTCATCAGTTTCCATTGTCTCTGCCAGCATTGTTAATTTACACTGCGCTGAATACTAAGGGGACTTCACTAGTGTGACAGCATGTTGTGTGTAATAACGATAATTAGCGGCGCCCCGAGAGCATGTACTTACGATGTAGAGATAGATATTAAGTAATATTAATGTTGCTGTATATGGAACGAAATAATGAACGAAACATAGTATCACGTCTTTTACCCTTGCGGGGCACACAGAGCCCAGGTCTATAAGACCTTATGGCCACATAGCCTTTTAGTCGGTGTGTAGATGGAAATCGGAATCAAAATAATGTTGGGATGCTAGCCGCATCGCCTATTGACATGATTCCGAAGATTTTTGCCCATTCCCTCGATCGGCTTTTAAGATCTTGCGGGAAGAGAAGCGGCTGGCATATTCTACGTTTTTTCTTTTTTCCCAGACCAGCATGGAAGAGTTAATAAATTTTAACACGTATAGTTCGTTTATTTTTCTCGTTTACTTACTTCATTGTCATTCGTATTACCATTAGCCCGCATTGTCTCAAACAGCATTGTTAATTACACAGCGCTGAATACTAACGGGGCTGCACTAGTGTGGCGTGGCAGCATGTCGAGTGTCGTAATTAATGATAATTAGCGGCGCCGAACGCTTGTAAAAGTACGATGTACAATCGGGGTCAGATAAATGTGACCCTACAATTTAAAATGTGTTGTTAGATTTTTCTTAAATGCATTAACGGGAATTAGCGCGAACATACCGTTTTTCACCAGATGTCATCCAGTGACTACTGCCGGTGCAACCTGGTCGAAACGTCTGGAGAAAAACCGTATGTTCACGCTAATTCCCGTAAGTGCATTTAGTAAATAAGCAGCGTGAAAGTTTAAAAGTATGTACTTGCATTATTTAGATAGTGTTGCAGTTAGCGCATTTGTGGGGTTAGGAACCATAATCAATAGTGATGGTTTGCTAGCCGCATTGCCTATTGACATTTCCCTTTTCGTCGACCTGCTCCTACGGTACCTATGCGTGGGAGAATTAGCTGCATTACACTATATTTTTAACCTTTTCTCCCAGGCCAACATTATTAAGAAAAAATATTACATTATTAAAGTAACAAAGAAAAAAATATAAGTTGAAAACATTTTAAATTATATTGTGAAAGTTTGTTAGGATGTATGTTTACACGTCACTCCTCCACGTTAAAACTACTAAACGGATTTTGATTAAACGATTACAATTATCGCTAAGATATTAAAATAGGACATAGGCCTTTTTATACGTGACTTTTAGGTCTTAAAAACCTGTGCTCTGCCAAGCAAAGGAAACAGACATGATACTATGTTGCCTACTATGTGTGTACAGGCTTTTATAAATATAATAAAATAGACGAAACTATTAAAAAGGGCTTATGATTGCGTTTAAACTGACTCATTTCATGAATTATAATAATTCATATAAAATAATGACGTGTTTTAATAAATCTACCGGAGTATACTTAAGGCTTACTAACAGGAACAAAAATGGTGGATCTATTTAATTTTATCGTTTAGAAAAGCCATATATTTTCCTTACCGCTCATCTTTAAACCTACAACAACCAATCACTTAACACACAAAGCCGATGGGTCTCAAGGCAGCAATCGGATATAAATAACTCTAAACTTAGGCAAAGCTTCTAATATATATGTCGAGAAGGATTTGGGTAAAAGCGTTTCGATGTTATTATTTTTGACAAATTTAAGTGAAAAGAGAATTGCGTTTATAAAGTAATTTTCTCAGAATAAACTCTCGTATATTCTTGCACTGTCCATAAACCTAGTCATGGGAAGTGTCGTAAAGCGCAAATGTTCAATACAGAATCGGCAAAGTGATACTTCCTCTTGAATTATAATATTTATTGTTTTACCTTCAGGTTGCAGTTCTTTTTATTGTTTCTATCGCATGTATAGTCAAATTGAACTGCTCAAAAAAACTGCTGTCTAAAGGCTTTTGCCATTGTTTCTCAGATTGGCCCTTCAGGCTATGCATGCATGCATACGCGGCCCATCAGGCAATATGAGAGTTTGCTGTATCTCCAAGCCTTGCAAACACAGGCAACGCCCAAAGCCGAGATCCATCCCTCCTGAGGGCCCTATGGTTATGTTGTATATATACCTCCGGTGAAGTAGCGAAAGCTCACTTGGAGCTAGCTCCATAGACAATTAAAAAAACAAAAAAAAAGAAGAAGTATAACTGATAATGGTTATAGTTATTGTTATGACTAGTGTTGTGCCGTGCTCGAAATTTACGAGGACGGTAAGAACTGGTCGGAAAATTTTCCCGAGAATTTCTTCTTCTTTCTTTCAAGTTCGGGATTATTGAGAAATTCTCGAGAATTATTGAAAACTTCTCGCAAATTTCCGTGAGAAAGAATTCATGAGAGCAGAGAATTTCTCTCCGGCACATCACTAGTTATGAGACAGATGCCTTAAGGCAGCTTGACTATACTCTCATTAACTTTGATTATCGACGTTCTATGTAACAACTTCCATTCAAACTCTTTTATCGGTTTAAGCTACCTCGTAGTTGTCATATAATCACATTTCCTTATTGGTGCTTTTTATATGTATATTTGACAGCAAACGAGCGGACGAACCACCTGATGGAAAGTGGTCACCGTCGCCCGTGGACATCTGCAACACCAGATGAGGTGCTGATGCTTTGCCGACTCTCAAGATACTTGTAAACACGCCTGAAGCACCCAAAGTCATAGCATAAAAGGAAAACTTCGAGAGACCCATTCCACAATCTGCTGTACGAGGGAAAAAACCACTGTAGTAATAGTATCACTTTTAATTAAATGGTAATTAACAAACAATTTTATATGCCACTAGCTGTTGCCCGCGACTTCGTCTGCGGCAATTTCTGTTATTATGATTAATTAGTATAGATTAATAATTTTTCCCCGATTTCAAAACATTTTTTATTGATTCTTCGCTCCTATTGGTCGCAACGTGATGTTTTATAGCCTAAAGCCTTCCTCAATAAATGGACTATCCAACACAAAAAGAATTTTCCAATTTGAACCAGTAGTTCCTGAGATTAGCGCGTTCAAACAAACAAACAAACTCTTCAGCTTTATAATATTATATAGTATAGATTAAAGCATTAAAAGGTAGTACCTACACATTTAATAATCCCTAAAGGGATTTCCTTATGTACCTAAGATAAATGGAAGCTGAATTCGGCACGATATTGCGCGTTAATTCGGTATCGGGAAACATCATTACAGACTGTTTGTATTCATCTTAATTGGATTCTATGTTTCGATGGTTATTCTATCAAAAGATAGAGCGAGATACTATTGAATGTACCTACTCTTTAATACGCTTTCTAATGTTGTCACAATTGTAACACATTTCAATTAAATCACTTAATAATATTTAATCGTGTTTATTCCATTATTATAAGGTACACCTAACTTTTCGAAAACTTTTCAGTTTTCGGTTATTCCGTATTCATCCCACGTATTCTCATCCCAAATTTTAATTTCTTACTCATCCCATGGTTTTGGATTCCTTATTATTAACTCATCCCAAAGCAAATGTTATTATTATTAATGTTCGCAACGTTAAGTGTAATAATATACATCTACAATAATATTATAAAGAGGAAAGATTAGATTGTTTGTTAGCATTTAATAGGCTCCATAAACTACTGGACCTATTTGAAAAATGATTTCAACATTAGATTCCTACATTACCCCTAATCAGGGGTTCGTGCCTTCCAAAGCACGTCAAGCAATCGCTTAACTTGCTTTGGAAGGCACGTTAAGACGTTGGTCTCAGCTGCCATCTGGTAGTCGTCAAAAGAACCACGTCGGAGGCCGTGCGGCGGTTCCGAAGAACTCTACACCAAGGTGTGCATGGTCGATAGACCGTGTCACCTACACGAAATGATGATGATGACCCCTGACGAACATAGGCTATAGAATAAAATACATTTATTAACTCGTGCGAAGTCAGGACGGGCCACTAGTAATGTAAAAAACGTGATAAAATCGTATTAAGAATTTAATTTGATAGGTACTCTTTAAGTTGTGGTAATCTCGTCGTTTTACAGACATACAAATTTGCACGTCTTTTTCCTTAAGGGTTAGATATAACCTTATGCCATAAGACTAAAGGCTACTTTGACGTAAAAAAATCTGTATCCTATATGCTACACCTATTGCCATGATTCCTTAGATTTTCACCTATTCCTTCGGCCGCTGGTACATTTAACATTTTTTTCTTAGAAATGTATGGAGGAAATCATATTTCTGATTACGTATTAAAACGTGTTGCTCTCCGCCTGATAAAACCAAAAAAATGTGTGTGATTTTATTTATGTAATGGGAACGTAAATGTGCCAGTCTCTTTTGTCAGTTGGCAGCCAGTCCTGTCGCAGTGCGATTGTATTCATAATTCTTTGCATTTTATTCAAGTTCTGTAGAAGATTTTTGAAAATTTAAACTATCCGCATAACAGTATTTTATACATGATATAAAATTATAATCTTACTTAGTGTAACGATAATAATAACTTACTTAGTATAACGATTATAATATTTATTGATTAGAAAGGTCTTAAAAGTCTAGATTCTAAGAAGTTATAATGATCTTATTAGGCATATTGACAGTGTCAATCATTTTGTTTACGAAACGCCCCAGTTATTTCCATAATGCTTGTATTATTTATTTTAAATCCAATACGAAAATTATAAGTAAACGTACGTAGGATTTTCATTACAGAGTAATTATAACCTCAACGAATTTATTCTCATCCTCGTATTTAAGCTGTAAACTAATTTTCGCTAATTATTAGCCGTCTAACCGCTAGCAAACAAAATTAAGGCGTCTACATACGAAACGTATTCTCAAATAACGTTAGTACAAATAAAACTGTTTGCTGAACGTCTGCGTATGTCTTAACCGTGTAAAGAGATCTTATTAGTTTAAGATTTACATAGCGCATTATTTCAGAAGATGGTCAAATACACTGGAAAGTTTACCGACTGCAATATTATAGCTAACCTCATTGAGGATATCTATTATATTGCATATATTCTTCCATAGCAACACGAAAAATGTCTATTGAGACATTTTTCGTGTTGCTATAGAAGAACCATTCAAAAACACATTACACATTTCTAAACAAAAAACTTATAAAAGTTACAGTCACATATTTTTAGACGTTTTGAAAACGCTTTGCTGAAATGCCTATAAATTCGTGACGTCATGGGCAAGCTCTTTATATCTGTGGCGTGACAAGTTTCTTTAGTAGCTATAATAAATATTTAATATGGGCTTCATAATAAAAGCTGTTAATTTTTTTTTCGGTTATGGTAAAATTGTATTTTAAGATTTTTTATACTTTTAGAAATTGTCTTGCCCTGCCTTGATTTTTAATACTTTTAGAAATTAATAAAATATTCAACTTTTGACTATTGGATATAGTCAAAAGTTAAATATTTTGATATATATATTTTGATACGATTTTGCTTAGTTTGTATAACACAATAGTCAACTTAGACTACCTGCGACCATGAAAACTGTAAAGTTTTCGAAACGTTAGGTGAAAAAATAATGTTATATAAACAGTATTAAGTAATTTAATTTAAATCTAAGGATTTTAATACAGCTAAAGTAAGTTAATACAAAATACATCTTAAGTATTCATTTTTATCCATTTAGGTTAGTAACCATTACCTCTTATTACAAGGTTAGTCAAAAATTAATTTCTCAAAATTATATTTAATCATTCAAGTAAGTAGTAATTTATTGTATAAGCTAGCATAGACCATTGAGGTAGCCACTTGACTGTATTGTAACGTATGTAGTCTGGTTTGTGACTCAGTCTACCCCGTAAGAAGTAACGACACACTAGAAAATACAGATTCCTTCATCACGGAGTTCGCTTCCTTCTTTAGTGAGATCGGCTGTTTGTTTACTTTGAGCGGATATTAAGACGTCGGTTAATTACTATACTGCAGTCAAACATCACGTATGAGTAAATAATATAGTTTGTAATAAAATAGCCCATAGATAATTAAACATGTATATGAGTACTTTTTTTACCTATTAATATCGCTCCACAGTCCGTGATAGTTAGACAGTTGAAATTTTCACAGCTAATGTATTTCTGCTGGCCATAACAACAAATACTAAAAAATAAAATAAAATAAATATTTAAGGGTCTACTCCCATACAACAAACGAGATTGTTTTTTTGCTTGTTTTTGCTCGATATTGATAAGGGCAACAGGTAGACGCTTGAAATATTCACAAAATATTTAGTTAAATATTAACTTTAAAAATAAATAATTTTATAAAAATAAAATTAATATTAAAGGGAGGCTCGCATACAAAAGACATTATTTTTATGCCGTTTTTTATAGATAATGGAACGGTACTTCCTGCGCGAGTCAGACTCGCACTTGGCTGTTTTTTTATACATGATATGTGTATAGATATGTTATGTGTATATGTATATATGTGTATAATATACAATATGTAACGAAAACCCTATCCGATCCTTGAAGGGGTGATTACGGTAAATGGTACTGTTCCCGAAGGATATACTCGAGTGGAACTGCGGGCTAAAGCTAGTTACCCATATTTCTTTTCCGTGCTTCGAAAGGCGCGTTAAGCCGTTGGTCCAGGCTGTCATCATTGATAGCAGTTAAGCTATCGCAGATGCCTGCAGCCTGAAAAATCTGGCATCAGTGTTGGCCATTTACACATGAAAAACAAACAAAAACCTTTTAATGTGGGTCAAAGATTTTCGATCTTCTCTGTTTCTCTCTGTTTGAAACAAGATGTAGGTAAAACTAGTAATATTATTCGTGCAGATAGAAGGTTCAAACCTATGTTTATCGCTATATTAGCGCCAGCATGGCACTATTAAAATGTCGTTAGGACGCCATTTTGTCTGGCGCCGGCATTTATCAGTCTGTTTGACGTTGGCTTTCGAGTGATGGTAATTTACACCAGGTGTGACGTCATAGGGTTTGTAGTCAAAGGGTGGGCGATATTTTACTTTGATTTCAGTAGTGGAATGATTCCCAGCGCAATCATGATGAAACACTATTTCATTCAGATTGGCCTGCTCTTGGATGTTTATCTATCATAAGATATCGTTAAGTTAGTATCCTATAACGCAAGTTCTAAACTTACTTTGGGACTAGCTCTGAATCTGTGTGATTTATCCCTATACCTTAATATACTTATTTTCTATCGAATATCATAACAAGATTAATTAACACATGACAATAGGCCATATACGGCATTATTATTAAGAAATACATGTAAGAGCAAACAAAAGTAACACAATTTACTCTTCTTATCAACCAACAAAAGAAATTAAATTGAAATATAACTGTCTTAACGGTACATTAGCGTCTATAATATCCAGAGGACCGGCGACAGACGAAAAGCGTATTTTATTATCCCATTTTTGGCTATAAAACGAGGCGAGGCTCAACTCATCCCACTGTGAATCTAGTTGTATGATGGGCGTGTGAAAGCAGCATGCGAGTCAGTTGGCTTTTTACACGATATTTGTTAGCTTCACCTGTATGTTTGCTTGTTTGTTTTTAACCGACTTCTTTGAACTCGATTTTGACCCACATTTAACGGTCAGATTTAATTTAAATTTTGTAGACTTATTAACAGTGGTCGGAATAGGTAGATTGATTTCATGTACTTGCATCATGAACTGTCACTGTCATACATAACATGGATAAGCCTTTTCTCCGGGATTCGTTTAAATACTTACGGGATTGAATTAAATATATTTAATGTATGTTTTTTTCACACCAGTATATTTGAAATGTATAGAAAGCTAGAAAGATATTTTTAATTGATTTACATACATAGTGATTTTTTGGAAAGGGAATGTGAATTTTTGTCCAATCGCAAGTTACCGTATGACTAGTGTAGTAGATTATTTGTTTAATGTTTGCTATCTACTACTTGCAGTTTTAGCTTTAATAAATAAATTAATAAAAGTTACTATTTATATCAATATTTTTTTGAAGAAGATTCAGAAATCAGTACATAAACCAGGGTTAAATCACGTTTTCACAACACAAAAAATAAGAAATTTTTATTTATTTATTTACCATCTTAGCTTTGCATAAATGCACTCTATGAACCGAAGTAATTGGCTGCGTGTGACGTGAGCGGATGGAGTTGCGGACTAACGATAACAATTTGTACCCGTGCGAAGACGGAGCGAAAAGGTAGTAATGATATATTCTTTATCCTATAGGTAACGATTTTTTAAATTGTTTTTTTTTTAAATCCCGGTATCCCGGACGCATGTCCATATTAATATATACGTGTCAGTTTATTGACCCCAAATCAATCTACCTATTCCGATCTCTGCTTATTAAGGACCGATGACAATACAATAATTTTATAACAGCGTGTTTTTTTTACTGTAGGTACATATTATTTATAAAAAAAAAAGGATGGGCTGACTTTTGAATTTTTTGAATTTATCCATTATAAACAAACGATCAATAAAATAGATATGAAACAAATAACTTTCAAATATTAACTTTTTACAAGACATATTAGACTTGTAGATTGTAGCGTAGGAACTAGAAGTACAAAGTAGCATGTTTTCTCGCACAGTGTGAACTTTTTCTTATTAACATCGGGGCTTCTGTTCATTCTTGACACTAATAACCACCTTTTTTTTTAACAAAAAATGCATTCTTATGACTTATGGTCATATTAAAATAGTGAAGACTGTGTCTGCTTTTTAGTGATATTAAAGGTTTAACATTTTTTAATAATCCCAAAAACGTGCATAACATCGCTATAGATGATTCACTTCAAAAAAAAATACACGCAAACATAACCTTACTTGGCAGTTGGGTAAGAATAAGAACACAAAGTACAAACTTAATTTTGTCCTAGTAATAATTCCATTACGATGATTAAGTTTAGTATTTATATTAACAAGAAACAGGCGTTTGCTTGTAGACCCGGGGGTCGTGGATTCGATTCCCACGAGAAGCATACTTTGTTTAGTTGCTTCCAGTTTGGTTAGGACATTGCAGGCTTGAATGACCTGATTGTCTGATAATAAAGATGATTCCGTGCTTCGGAAGGAACGTTAAGCCGTTCCCGGCTGCCACCTGGTTGTCGTTAAAGGATCCACGTCAGAGGACGAGAGGCGGTTCCGAAGAATTTTGAAACCAGGGTGTGCATGGTCGATTGACCGTGACACCTAACGAAATGAATGAATGAATTAACAAGACATCAATCATACTACAAACCATTATTATTTTATTACCTTTTTATGAAACGCGTTTTGTATCCATAAGATCTCTGGACAAACTTTATGGTCCAATAAAACAATGGATCGGCCGTAATACAATAGGTTTAGATATCGCTTTAACCTTTTCATTGTTAACAGCGGAAGTTATCGGATATTTCAATTTGTTGCCGTCAGTTTGCAATAGATAAATCATTAGTTTCGGCTCGATTGAAGACTGGGCAAGGCGAATTTCAATGATTGGCCCATTTATATTCATACTTTAATGACAGAAAGTTGTGCTTTGAAAATGTTGACGATTTCAAATTGTTTGTGCTGACACGTTCAAATGCGGTTTTAATTAGGCCCTTACAAGGCATCACTTTTAAGGGCTTTATAGTTTTTATTTCAGAATGATAGATATAAATTGTTTTATTTAGTCACAAACCACAAGGCAGGATAACATAATATTGGCAAAGCCCATGAGTTAAAAAAAATATTATCTCTTTCGTATCCAAGATACATACAAATATTTTAATATCATGTCTGTTTCCCATGTGGTCGGTTCTAAAAATAAGAGAAATAATAAAGAAAATTATATGATCTTCCTCACAAAGAAAGTGTCAAAGAAAACATAAGTCGCGTGAGCAAAGTCCTTTTTTATGTTTAGGGTCGTCGGCGAAGGACAAAGGTCCTTGTCTAAGTCCAAAAGAGGAAATATAAATTAGGAGGCGTGAAATTCCACGGGCAGACGTCAGCCACACAAAACCTTCATGATGGTTTTTAAATTCCGAAGCCTGTTCAACTTTTTTTTAATTTCGTAGTTCCGGATTCTACGTTATGGCGGTCAAAAATGTATCCAGGCATCTTTGGATTTCCATAATGTGTTTATTATATCGACGTTTTTGGACAGATACTATTTTAAGTGAATAAATTAAGCCTACATGTGGTCGTCACTTGATTTTGTATTTAAATGGCTTTTAATCTAAACAAACTAGTTATTTAATTAGATATTCTCGAGGTGTAAGAATAGTGTGGTATTCGTGTGTTAGATAATGTTGAAAATAAACATAAACATATTCACATTTGTGGCGAGAGGCTGGAGATAATCGACAAATATACTTATTTTGGATATTGTTGAACCTTTAACAAAGATCATAGAACTAAGGAGATTGATCGTTGAATACAGTTGGGCTGGGTGGCGTTTGTTAAGCTGCTGGACGTTTTTAAAAATAAAGAAATGCCTAAAAACACGCTTCTTCAATCACTGTGCCCTACCTACCGATATATGGACTCTTACAAAAGGAGCTGATGTGGCACGCCATAAGTTTTTTTGTTACTTTTTATTTTATTTTTATTTAACTTATATTAATTTTGATTATGTTTTATTTTTTACCCGACGACGACGCAAAAAGAGTGGTTCAGACATGTTTTATCGAAATCAGTGTAGCCGGTTACAAGAAGGAGGGGTTCGTGGTTCGTGTAGAGGGTCATGTACGGGATTGCGTTTTCGCAGAGAGCCATGGGACGAGCCATGCCTGGCATCAAAGTGTAAGACCGAGTTCGCAAATCTGAGATCCAATGCCGAACAAAAGTTTAAGATGTGCTTTTTAGGATGGCAACTCTAAAATGGAACTGGTCACGTGGGCATTGCCCAGTTCCACAGCTATCCTGCCCGGTGAGTAGGAAACCTGGCTAGAAGGAACGATGGTAGGAGGAGTAAGGGTGTTTGTTACTGAGTTGAATCCCAGAAATGGGAAACGTAGTATTGGGCATCCGGCAGCTAAGGTCAAAGCATTTTTCTGACAAGAATTAGATTGCGAAGGCTAGGGATAGAAAATAATGCCGCGGACAAAAGAAGGCCTAATACCTAGCTAGTGGGTCGTTTAAAGCTGACAATAATGATAATTAAAATTCGAATTTTAAACATACATATGCCTTTGTAGAACTATTTATTTGAGGGCGAAAGTATTTTTTCTTTATAATGAACTAGGTTTCGCCTGCGGCTCCGCCCGCGTTAATGTCGATCCCTCGGGAACAGTCCATTTTTCCGGGATAAAATGTACCCTATGTCCTTCTCCGTACCCCAGATAACGTGTATGCAAAATTTCATTATGATCAGTTCAGTAGTTACAACGTGAAAGCGTAACAAACACACAAACAAACAAACAAAGGAATAAACAAACAAACAAACTCACTTTCGCATTTATAGTATTAGTTAGGATTAGGATTAGGATTGTCGAATTTGACCAATAAGTTTTGACACCATCATTGGCTCTTAACTGAAACAAAAGTGATTCAGCCTCGAGACCTTATACGTACAGCTGCTTTGCTTACTTCTCATGTGTGGGGGTGGCCAATACTGGTGTCAGGTTTTTTAAGTTGCCTTAAGGCATGTGATATGTCACATGCCTTAAGGCAACTTAAAAAACCTGACTGTCATCACTAGATGCAGGTCGTTAAGCTATGGCTTAACATGACAGCCGGGACCAACGGCTTATCGAGCCTTCCGAAGCACGGGAGAGCAAGAGAACATTTTGTGCCACTTATGGGCACCCATCCCAAGGGGGACCACGCCTAGACAACTCGTATTCCATTCAAAGTGCAAGTAAACATTTACAAACGACACTTTTATCACCAAACCTCCCAAAACTTTCGACTATGGCGTTGGAATCCCAAAAATTAATGTTATCCCTTATCGTACCTTATGCTAAACAGACGGACCACTTATGGACCTTCGATAATGCACTCAGTGGGGTTTAAAAGGATCCAAATGTCAGCGGCAGACACAAATCTAATATGGTCGGGTCTAGTGAAATTACTTGCCGGCGTTGTGATTAAACGAATTGAAGGCTTGTCTGCTTAGCTTTTCATGTGTGTAAGTGGCCAACTGATGTCAGATATTTGAATCTTGCCTTAAGATATGTAACATACCTTTACGACTGCCATCTATTAATCATAATAGCCGACTCCAACGGCTTGATGTGCCTTTTGAACGTCAATAGTTTATTGGTGTTGTGCCGTTGAAAGCTGCTTCGTAGTTGAATACAATTGTTCTTAAGCTTTCTATTCAACTTGGATGTATGTTTATTCTGATCAAACCCTCAACCGATGGATTTAAAGTTTTAGATACTTATTTATATTATTATCCCAGATCAGCTAAAATAAAATATAAACTCAAATAATTTTTAAACAAAAGCAAATTTCAACCCTGTACATCAGTGTAGAATAGAAACTGTAATTACTTTAAAGCAAAGGAAAATTAACGCAATTATATATACTTACATATACTGATTAGAAATTGTAAATATGTAGGTCCTATTTTAAATTCAGTGGTTAAGATGTTATTATCATCAAATACCGTAAAACGGCGAAAATAGGAAAGACCCCGGGTTTTGAAATTGAAATATAATTCTGATTTTTAGCGTTTTTTCTATTTATGAGACATCAACACCTTTTTGGTTTTGAACGAGTTTATGTTTTTCACTGAGCATTCAATCCAGCCAAACAGGTTTCTTTTAAAAAAAAATACGTTTATAGGTTTATAGTGAGGTGGTCGTGGTCTCGTGGTTGTATAAGTATTTTACCAGTTCATTTTAGTTTTGAAGTAAATTTATAAAAGGATTTAAATTATAGAATTCTTGATCGTAATACTATATTGTCATTTGAAAAAACGTGAAGGTCCAAAATTGTTTACTTCATTCATTCATTCATTACGAGTAGGTCATGGTCGATTGTCACGGTCAATCGACCATGCACACCCTGGTGTCAGAGTTATTCGGAACCGCCTCTCGGCCTCTGACGTGGTTCCTTTAACGACTACCAGATGGCAGCCGGGACCACCGGCTTAACGTGCCTTCCGAAGCACGGAATCATCTTTATTATCAGACAATCAGGTGATTCAAGCCTGCAATGTCCTAACCAAACTGGAAACAACTAAACAAAGTATGCTTCCGGTGGGAATCGAACCCACGACCCCCGGGTCAACAGGCAAACGCCTTAACCACTGGACCACGGAGGCTGTTATTATAATTGTTTACTAAAAACGATGAAGCTCAAAAATATTATGGCGTAATTTGGTGTAAGGCTTAATAATACGTTAGTCTCCCAGACTCCCCCTTTCTTAATTAAAATCTATTGTCTTTCATTTCGCTGCCAGAACACACAACAATGTTAGCTTGTTATGTTTTAATTATAATTTTTATTAATAAAGCCTTGGGTACACGGGTATAAGTAAATAGTAAAATGCACTAGCCCGCAACTCCACCAGTTCTGAGCCTCCGTGGCATAGTAGTTAACACGTCAGCCTTCTACACGACGGGCACCAGGTTTGATTTCCGCAAGCAAGTCCTTGTGCATCATCTATCATCTTCACAGAAATATGTCCTCGGATCTGGAGATACTCAAGTAGGGTTGGTGTCAGGCAGGCAACCAGCCGATTTAATAATAATAATGATGGATGATGATGATGATAATACATTGATCATGCCTACAGCGTGCAAGCTCTGAGTATTATAGCATGTGGAAGAGTAGAATCATGATGGGGTATGGATAAGCAATTAGTAGAGTAGCTTGCCCACGTTAATAATCATCCTAATCTTTCGGTTTATAGTATTCCATCCTGTTTATATTGGTATAGTTAGCTACTCGTCTACTCTACCATTAACACTACCCGTGTAGCGGAAGCTTAATTTTGTTGTGTGTTTTATGAAATGAATACTTTTTACTTTGATTTTAGTGCGGAAACTTTGTTAGTGTGAACAGAGAGTTCCATTAGTGGCTGTAAAAACAACAATTTACATCTTTGTTGTCAAGTATCGCTAGTACTCGCCCTTATTAAAATAGAAATTTTAATACTTTTTCACAAATCTACATCTACATCTATCTACACAAATCTACATCTACACTAATATTATAAAGAGGAAAGATTTGATTGTTTGTTTGCATTGAATAGGCTCCGAAACTACTGGACCGATTTGAAAAATTATAGAATAGAATCCTACATTATCCCTGATGAACATAGGCTAAATTATAAATACCTATATACCCGTGCGAAGCCGTGGCAAGCAGCTAATGTGTAAAAACGCAGAAGAATTTTATTGTAAAAAACTCACCCGCAGCTTCGCTGGCGTTATAGTTGATGCCTCGAGAACACTTCGTTTTTCCGGGATAAAAGGAAATTTTGTGCTTCTCTGTACAAAACAAACCAACGCATTTATAATATTAGTTAGGATTAAATTTAGCTTGAATCCAACAAATAGACAAATTGTTGTTTATTGACTAAGAAAAAAAAATTTAACTTGACTCAAATATATTCGATTTTCTCTTCCATGCTGGTCTCGAAAAAAGAAAAAACGTAGAATGTGCCAACTGCTTCTCTCCCCGCGCAGTCTATAGAAGTCAGTCAAGGAAATGGGCGAAAATATAAAAAATCATGAAAATAGGCCATGCGGCTACCAATCCATCACTATTTTGATTCCGTTTTCCACCTTTAGGCCCAATCAACACGCTCGCTAAACGTGGCCTTTTCGTTTCATGACCTTAGGCTCTATCTACCCCGTAAGGGATAATGACGTGATAATATGTATCTATGTATATTAAAAAATATATTTATTTTTCTCCAAAACATATGTACATGAATGAAAAACAAATCAGACAATTTCAAAACACACTAAAGATAATGTAGGCACCTAAACTTTACAATATTGATGTATTTAGAGATCTAATGCCCGTGTTAGGTTAAGTATGTATTTAATTTTACGATAACTTTATATTTAGACTAATTTCTGGAGTTTTTAATTTTAAATAAGCTTAAAGTAAATAAAAGCTTGTAATACATGGTCGATATTTTAGCAAGTAGCAAAGTAGTAAGCTCCTTTTGACGTCAGAGCCCAAATTAACCACTTGAGCCGATTTGGCCATCTCTGGCCAAGCGGCTGCGCACGATTTTAAACCTTAATGTTTAAATTATAAAGCGCACGCCACCCGAAAAGTTAATTTTTCTTGCTGCTCAAAAGCTTAAAATATCTAAAACAAAGAAATATTTGCAAGAACACAGCCACTTAGTAAAACAACAAAAAAGAAATAGCGATAACTAGAATGACAGTTAACGCTTTTAGGTAAACATTTTTTGCGTGCCAAAGCTGCACAAAAAGTTGGGGCACAGACGCGGGTCACTAATGCGAGGCAAAAACTGACGCTTGAGGTGTTACGTCCGAATCTGTTGCAATCCCCTGGGATATTTGTTGTTTGGTTTATTTTTGACGACTTATATATAACTTTATTTTATTCAAAAAACAAACAGTAATAATAATGTGTTTTAATAATAATAATGTTTATTTTTCTCCACAAACAAGGTAGTTAAGTTTTGAGGACTAATCCGAATGTTTTTAAAAAGACAAAGGAGTCTGTTCAAGACGAGAGTTTATTCAAGACTGACTTAATTACAGTTACAAAATGATCTTAATAATAAATCTAAGAACTAATTCTTATCTCTACGGATGAGCGACGCCGGGCTCAGACATAACATCCCATTTGCTGGATCAGCGGGGCTCACCCACGTAGCCCTGCGCTCTCAACACATTGAGATAGAGCTAGGAGTGCCTAGAGCTGACATAACTCCTCCCCCCATAGCTTCGAAATTATCAGAGGGACTATTAATTTGATCGCTCTGATTATTTCGATACAAACAGTTAAGTTTCATACATTCATATGTTATAAAAATAGAAATAAACAGAAATAAGATTATATATAACGCTATAATAGCGAAATTAACACTTTTTACACTATTATCCTTTTCATAGCTATCTTTCACTTCACTTTCACTGATTTTCAATAAATTGTTTAAATTCTGGAGATTCGTCAAATCGCTGGTATCTAAATTTATGGGTTCTCGTTGGGATTGTAGCTCGGTGGCGGCAACTTCTGGGAGGTTAATTATCGGTAGCTTTTTAGACTCTACTCTACTTGTGGAGAAATTATGAGATTTCAGCGTGGTTCCACCTACTTCGACATCACAGCGATCATCAAGGTTGAGAAGGTAAGTGCCTCTTATATTATCTTTAGTTATCTCACCGTTACAGATTTTGGTAAGTATGGTTTCAGCTTTACTGTAGAGAATCCATCTCTGTTTCTCTACTGGCTCTATTTTAACATCATTAAGTTCCACCAATATAGGATTACAAGAGCTTATATTTTTAGAGAATTTCATCAGCGCTTGTATACAGGTATCTGCTATGGATAGCTGAGACTTATCTTCGTAGCACAAATACGTTGTCTCGTGAAGCTCGAAGCATGGCCGGGAGAGCGAGACCATTATGGAACCTTTTACTATGAGGTAGGGATATTTAGGAATTATAATTTTGGTTTGATTATAGGAATCGGTAATGGGTATAGGAATAACTTTATAATATATATATATTTCGTCTTTAATTAAAGGTATGTCTAAAATAAACGTTATTTGATTTCCTTTAGAATAGGCTTTTAGCTCTATACACTTTTCAATATTAACTAAATTATCAAGGCTTACTGGGTAAACGAGCTTGTTGTATTTTTCTATTTCTAGTAACAATTTCATTAATTCATCCGAGTTCATAAGGGACTGGTGCAATGTTCTTAACTTACTAAACGTTATACATGTTTCAATCTCATTTAAATGACTATACAACAATTGGAAATTGTGTAGAAATAGGTTATATACAATTATAAAATTATGTACTGTTATATTACCATATATTGTTTTATTCATAATTTTCCTAATTTCCCACAACTCTTTATCTATTTGAATAAAATTACTATTTGTGGAATTTGTTATTTTTACCAAATTTTTAGACATTTCAGATACTATAGTCATTCTATTCATTAGTGTGTCCTGATGTGTATGTAGAGAACTAATCATCTTTTCGTACCTGATAGCATCGTCATGGTCTAGGTTACCTGTAATAAGTTTTATAATAGATCCGAGAGGATTTAGAATTCCGCGTTTTATTCTAATTGATGGGGCTAGTTGTCTTAATTTATTAATAGTAGAGTTCATAACATAATCTGTTTGGAGCTTAACATTTGATAATTGGAAGTTTAGGGTTTTCTTACGAAAGTATTCTTTTACATGCTGATTTAAATTCTTATATCTATTTATATTTAATTCTAATTCCTCTTGTATAATGCTTAAATTTAAAACCTTAATAATAGTCCACTTATCGTAACTTATGCTAGCTTGGCCTTGTTTCACCAGCATAACTCCAGGATTCTTATCGATCCTTTGAAGTTGAAGGGTGTGCATCCTCACGATCAGCGCCATGAATGCGAGGAGGTACCTGTGAAGGTCGTTTAATGTCCTTAATAGGTATTCTCGTGTCACGATTTTTAATAGTAGCGGGACAAGTGTTTCTGTTAGTTTCGCCAGAGACTTGCGCCTTTTGGAAGCGCGGTTTGTCCTTAGATCGTCTTATATTTACGCCTTTTACAAATATTGTATCCCCTTCTTGTATATCAAAAGAGGTTTCTCCGCCACGTTTCTGTATTACCTTTTCTTTATCTTTTATTAATTTATCTGTTAGGTATTTGTATAGATATTTTGTACGCTTCATATGATCACTTATCAATTGCTGTGTAAATTGTTTGTTAAAGTCTACTTCAAACGTACTATTGGAATCGGTATGTCCGAAGACAACTTCGAATGGCGTAAGGCCAGTTGCAGAGTGAATTGATTGATTATAAGACATAACTGCGTATGTCATTACACTAGCTGCGTCTGTTATTTTATGTTCATATTTTGCAATCCGATAGATCTCTAAAATAGTTGAATGAAAGCGTTCTATTAGGCCCATAGAATTTGGGTTGTGCGGGGTGCCTATATGTAAATCTATTTTGTAAAACTGTAGTGTCTCTTTTAGTAGATTATTATTAAATTCCGTGCCGGGGTCAGCACTTATTCGGTTAGGTACGCCGTAAAATGAGAAAAACTTTATCAGTGCACGAACAACTTCGGGTGTAGAGCGATTGGGTATTTCAAAAGCTTGCCCTAATTTACTGAAAGCATCTATGATAGTAAGAAAGTATTTGCCTTCTATAGAGAATAAATCCATGAAAATTTCACTGAACGGTTTAGTCTGTGTTTGGGTAAGTTGTAGCTGGGGTTTTAAAGGTTTACGGTCATATTTTTGTGTTTTACATGTCTCGCAAGAATTTATTATTGTGGAAACTGTTAGATCCATATTTTGCCAGTAATAATTACGCTTCAATTTCATTATAGTTTCTCTAATGCCGCGGTGGCTTGTTTTACCACAGTGATATTTAAGTATAACGGCACGCTGTTCATCTTCGTCTTCTATATATACTACTCTTTTACTACATTCATAACATTTAACTGTGTCCTTTTTAAATAATTTTATAACAGCATCAGTGAATTGAGTGCGGTGTCTTTGATCCTCAAAATAAAAGAAATATTTAATTTTAGGTTTTATATATTCTAGGAGAAATTTCTTCACTAAATCAGGGTTATCTACAGGTAAGTGTATTTCAAAGACTTTTTGTTTATCTCGTGATAGATCTTTTACTAATGTTTGATTTCTGTTCCAGGTAAAGACAAGAATTTGATTTGGCTTTGTGTCTATGGCTTCATCTAAAATTGGGATACCACTGGTATCGATATCTTCCGCAGAGTGAATAGTTTCAGGTATCGAGCATGCAGTGATTGTACTCGACGAGGGTGAACGAGCTGGGTAAGTCATTGGGACATCTTCAGGTAAGGGAGTACCAGACGTTTCCGAAGCCGAAGTATCCAATATTACTATTGAACTATTAGATCTTTCAGTGTCATCGAGATTAACCTGCATAGAGGAGTCATCATTTTTATTGGTAAGTGCGTTTAGTTTTATGCGTGATAGTGCGTCTGCGTTACTGTTTTGTTTTCCTTTTTTGTATATAATTTCAAAGTCAAATTCTGAAAGTCGTAATTTCCATCTAGTCAATTTACTTCCTGGTTCTTTAAGTGAGTTGAGCCAAGCCAACGGGCGGTGGTCCGTATATATTATAAATTTTCGGCCATAAAGATAGGGGCGGAAATGCTTCACTGCCCATACTATAGCTAGCAGCTCCTTTTCGGTAGTACTGTAGCGTGTTTCAGCGTCGTTTAGAGTACGACTCGCGTAGGCAATCGGCTTGTCACTTCCAACAGTACCCTGTGAAAGGACGGCACCAAGAGCGTAGTTAGACGCGTCCGTAGTCAAGATGAAAGGCTTGGAAAAATCGGGAAACTGGAGTATCGGAGCGTTAACGAGTAACTCTTTACATTTTTGGAAGGCTGTAATGTAATCAGGGGTTATTTCAACTTTATTTTTCTTTTTTAGGCATGATGTTAAGGGTTGTGTAATCTTTGAAAAATCTCTTATGAATTTCCGATAATAACCAACCAAACCGAGGAAACTTTTAATTTCAGTTGGTGTGCGAGGGAGTGGGAAATCAAGAACTGCTCTAATTTTGTCGTCATTTGGTTCTAAGCCTTGTCTAGTGATTTTGTGTCCAAGATAAAGTACTTCCTTACGTAGAAACTCACATTTGTCTAAAGTAGCTTTAAAATTCGTCTGTCTAAGTCGGTCAAAGATTTTTCTTAGTTTTTCTATATGTTCCTGTAAGCTATTTGAATATATTATTATATCGTCTAGATATACTAAGCAATGGATCCCTTGCAACCCTCTCAACACATTATCCATAGCCCGCTGAAAAGTCGCAGGGGCTGTTTTAAGTCCGAACGGCATGCGTTTAAATTCGTAATGCCCTGACGAAGTTGAAAAGGCAGTTTTTGGTCTGTCACCCTTTTCCACTTCAATTTGGTGGTACCCACTAGCAAGGTCAAGGGTACTAAAATATGTTGACTTTCCCAACTTGTCAAAAAGGTCATTAATGTTAGGTAAAGGGTATTTGTCGTCGGTTGTCAGTTCATTTAAACGCCTATAGTCAATTACCATCCTAAATTTCTGTTCACCTGTGGCATCCATCTTTTTTGGAACTAGATGCACAGGGGCACTCCATGGTGAGAATGATTCTTGTATTACGTTGTCCTTTAAAAGTTTTTCCGTCTGTTTCTGTATTTCAACATTTTGTGAGGGTGGAAGTCTGTATGGTCGTATAAAAATCGGATCTTCATTTTTCGTTCTTATCTGATGTTTTACCTGGTTACTAAACGAAAGTGGTAATTTGTCACAGTAAAATATGTCTCTATATTCAAAGCACAGTTTTTCTATGGCTTCGCGTTCTTCAGTATTTGTGTGATCTAGACGTAACTTCGATAAGTTTTCTTTTAGTAATTCGTCAATTTCATAGTTATTCAAATAGTCAGTTGTTAAATTGTTTACGCATATATTCTCATCAAGTCTTGTTGTTGCCAGTGGTTCTGTAAATGTCAAGGTCACGCTATTTTGGGAAGCATTTTGGATAACAGTTGTAGCAAACGAATCTTTGCACCTGACTACGGCAGCAGGCATTCTCACATTATCTCCAAAATCTTTAAACTCTATAATAGCATCACCGTTATCTAGGTCAGTCGGCACTTTGACGCGTGTTTCTGTACGGGGTTCTAATAAGATTTCGCATGTGGGGCTATATACTATGGGTATTTCGGTATTTTGTGTCCGTAGTATTTGATTTTTCATATCAATTGTTGCATTTAATATTTTAAGTAGATCTGAACCAATTAAGCCATCGTATCGCTTATCGACGTCGTATATATAGAATTTATGTTTACACATGCTTTTGAATGATTTTAACAGGGGTATATAAATTACTTCATTATGTGAGCTACGTGCATGAGTACTTATAACCTCAAATGGTTCGTTATATTTGTATGCCTGGAAATATCTATCAGCTATAGCGGGGCTAATGAAACTTCTTGTACTTCCTGTATCTATCATTAAGTTAGCGTCAATTTCAGGTATATAAACATGCGGTAATCTATTTATACTATTGCAATTTAAATTTATCATTTCGGGTGGTTGCTTGTCGAGGCTGGTGTAGAAAAATTTGCGGTCTCTTCCTGAACTTCCGATTCATATTGCGCGCATTCTGCATTATCAAAGTAAAAATTATAATTTTCGGTCTGCCCGTTTTCGTCAGTATAGTAATTATCATAATAAGGCTGGTACTCTTGGTCTTGGGGTTCAATATCGCTGCACGCGTAAAATAAGTTAGTACTCTCAGTATCGGGTACGTGTGTTATCATGTTTTGTTTCACAGGGCGGCTAGTCCGCATAGAGACGTCACTATCCTGGAAATTAGGTGGATTCCGTTGCATTTGGTTTTGAGGTGGTATACCAAATTTAAATTGCTGATTTGGTGTATTATAATTTGGTCGAAATTGTGCATTATTAAATTGGGGTCTAAAGCCTTGTTGATTAGGTATGCCAAACCTAAAACCTTGTTGATTCGGAACGCCGAATCTTACATTTTGCTGATGAGGAATACCGAATTTAAAGTTACCTTGAGGCTGTGAAAAATTAGGTCTAAAATATCCTTGGTTTGGTGTACCGAATTTGAATCCATTAGAGCCGGTTTTAATATTATTTTGTGGCTGATATGGAATATTTGGTCTATAATTTTGATTTGCCTGAGGAGCAAAATTATTCGAAAAATTAGGTTTAAATCCAAAGGAAGGTACCTTAGGCATGTCACTATTATTTCCAAAATTTGACGAAAAAGCATGTTGAGTAGGCTTTGGGTTAGGTCTATTTTTATTTTTTGCAATATACTGGTATTGGAAATTAACCTCTTCCATGACCACACTAAGCGCACTTTCTAAAGTTGAACAGTCTTTAAGTCTCACAATCCGTATTAAATCTTCCGACAAATTGTATAAAAACACATTAAGACACATATTATTATAAATTGTAATTTTGGCAGCTTTTAAGCTTTCGTCAGATAATAAGTTGACCTTAGAACAGAGGGCGCTACGCGTTTGCTGTATTCTGTTACAAAACTGTAAGTAACTTTCTCCTGCTTTAATTCTTAAATTTTCTAGCTCAATCGCCACGCACTCCTCGGACCTAGGGTCACCAAAATGTTGTATAAAGATAGTTTTTAATTGATCCCAGGTTGTTATATCTTCACGTTCACTAAGTAAGACGGCTGCTCTACCCTGAACTCTACTAGTTAGACAATGAAATACATATGCCGCCTGTATAGGGTTATTTGGCCCATTAAAATTTCTTATAATGTACTCACATTTTTTTATAAATAAATTGAGTATATTCTGGTCACCATCGAACTTAGGTATTATATTTAAAAAATCTTTTGGTATCATTTGAACGGTATTATCACCAGTTGGTGCCATTTTTATAGTTCAATTTATTTAAATAATTTATTCACAATTTTTAACACATTTACTTTGTAAAAACTCACTATATTATTTATTAAAATTAAATACACTTAATTATTGCCAATGTTTGTGGCGAAATAAAATAACTTTCAACGATTCTAGTTTAAAAGTTACGAAATAAACTTAACTTTGCCTATTTTTGAAGAAATCAAATAACTTTCAACGATTTCAGTCTAAAGTTACGGAATAAAGGCCACAAGAAAAATCCACGGGAAAAAGCTGGGAAAAGACAGGAAAGTAAAAAGGTCCACTTACAGTCTGCTCGATCCCATGCCTTCCAGTATAGCTGCTCTTGTAGACCGGAAAACGTTCGGTGTCCGCCGTTAACAAATTTATTTGGTTCGGTTGTATCCGAATTCGCGATACCGACTCGTAGCACTTCACCAAATTTCGGGTGTTTAGACGCTCAGGTCGGCAGCAGGATATATCGGATCCTACACGGGCTGCGCCAGTTAAGTTTTGAGGACTAATCCGAATGTTTTTAAAAAGACAAAGGAGTCTGTTCAAGACGAGAGTTTATTCAAGACTGACTTAATTACAGTTACAAAATGATCTTAATAATAAATCTAAGAACTAATTCTTATCTCTACGGATGAGCGACGCCGGGCTCAGACATAACATCCCATTTGCTGGATCAGCGGGGCTCACCCACGTAGCCCTGCGCTCTCAACACATTGAGATAGAGCTAGGAGTGCCTAGAGCTGACATAACTAGGTAGGTACTTACAGAATAATATTACAAAATTAACTAAGTACTAAAACAACCAGTTTGTGGGAGATGATGCTTGCACTAGGTTTATGCCTGTATTGCAAGTCATCTAAAATTATCTAATACTAGCTTTCGCCCGCGGCTCCACCCGCGTCAATGTCGATCCCCCGGGAATAGTACTTTTTTTCCGGGATAAAAGGTAGCCTATATCCTTCTCCGCACTCCAGAGAACTTGTATGCAAAATTTCATGATGATCGGTTCAGTAGTTACGGCGTGAAAGCGTAACAAACAAACAAATAAACAAACAAACTCACTTTCGCATTAATAATATTAGTAAGGATTATAAGTACTTATAAAAATAAATTATTACAACAATTTTGTGTGTTAGGTACATTGAATCTAGAGAAATTATGACAAACCAAAAATGAGACAAAAGAAAGAAAAGTTCTTGAAAGAATATGTATGGGTAGTCATGTATTTATTTGTGACTATTCATGTGTTCTCGCCATATCGAAACGTGGTCATAAGGTCTTATAGACCTAGGCTTTGTCTACCCCGCAATGTAAAAGACGTAATACTATGTATGTATGTGTTCTCGCATATGTAATATAATAGTTAGGGCGACGCATCATCGAATACACTAACGACAAAGATTTCCATAGCGATTCAACGAGGTAATGCAGCCAGTATTATGGGAACTTTTGGGCCGGGTACGATACGGGGTGGACTTTTTGATTGTCATTTTTGGAATAAAACTTGTTGTGGATAAATTTATGTCATTCTTGACGAAGCATGTTGCGGATACTTTAATATAATAGCGCTTGTCTAGTTATATTAATATTTGATGTCGTAGATTGATTGATTGTAAAAGGAGGATTGAACCATGAACCCACCGCGCTGAATCAATGCATGTTGGTGGGTCAGGTGTCAGTCAGTCAGCTGACATCGGGGTTTAAGCAGACAGAGCCTCGTCTGTTTAGTGGAGCACTGCGTGGAGGTGAGATTGTACAATTCGATAAATGATTTTTAAATCGAACATCAATATATGTGTAATTTTTAAATGATTTAAGTATAATAATTATGTAATAACTAATTTAATTTATTAATTCAATTTTAAATGTTGCTATAAATGTAGCTGAATATGTAGTTCAAGAGAGAGTGTGGACAGTGTAGGCCAAGTCCTCTGGCTGCTCTGGCCAAGTATGGCCCTAGTAGAACAGAGAGGGTCGTGCTCCTGTAGTGGAGACTAAAAAGACCTAATGATGATGATGATGATGAAGTAGTTCAGTCGTTTTATAACACCTGTATTGTTAATAAATAAACGCATTCATTAATTGACTTGAGTGGAAAAGGTGTTGGTACTACTCCATGCTCGCCTGTGGCTGGCAAACTATTGCTCGCGATTGGGATGACTGCATACAAAAAGAGAACGCAGGCTCAACAGCAAGACACCCACATAGGGGTGTACAATTTAAAAAAAAATAACTTTAGTTTAAGCTTGTGTACTTGAAGCGTTGGTCCGTACCTACAACTACCTATACAGGATGAAATTGAATTCATTAACAAACGTCTAAGGAGTGACTCAGATCACGAATCTGAACAACTTTCATTACGGGACCAACTTTGACATCGTGAAAAAATTATCTGCTCTTTCATATAAAATTGGAATATCTACTTGGCCAAAATCTATGGAACAGCTAATTTTTTTGTATCAATTTCGGAGTTGGTCCCATAATCAAAGTTGTTCAGATTCGTGGTCTGAGTTTTTCCTTAAACGTTTGCTAATATATACGGACAAATCACACAGACTGAGCTAGCCCAAAAGTAAGTTCGAGACTTGTGTTATGGGATACTAACTCAACGATACAATATTTTATAACAAATACATATATAGATAAACATCCAAGACCCAGGCCAATCTGAAAAAGATCATTTTCCATCTTGAGCTGGCCGGGGATCGAACCCGGTCACTCCGTGTCACAGTCTGGCGTGTTGACCACTGCGCCACGGAGCTAGTCAATAGAGAAAGGTATGGCATTGGATACGCGCGCCTTCCCGAGCTGCTACTTACTCATCCCCAATCCATCCGAGCATCTAGCATTTTTTCAAGTCGGTTACAAGACACGCTTCTTGCTTACTTGGGGAGAGTACACTATAAATAGGCTTTGAAACTGAACATTTAATTTGTTTTGGGTCAGCAACTCGATACGGACTTCGATGAAGTTTTCAAAACTAATTAGGGGCAAACTATAAACCCGACTTTTCTTTAATGTTCAAATACAAATAGACTACGAAAACAGAGGTTTAGTTACATCAAAACTACCAACTCATTTGCTTAAAAACACGAGATAGTAAATCAAAAAGGACTTTATAAAGAGCAATTCTGACAGCTCCGTGGCGCAGTGGTTAACACGCCAGCCTGCGACACGGAGTGCCCGGGTTCGATCCCCGGCCAGGTCAAGATGGAAAATTATCTTTTTCAGATTGGCCTGGGTCTTGGATGTTTATCTATATATGTATTTGTTATAAAATATAGTATCGTTGAGTTGGTATCCCATAATACAAGTCTCGAACTAACCTTGGGGCTAGCTCAATCTGTGTGAATTGTCCGTATATATTTAATATTTATTAATTAAAAAAAATAAGGTAGAGGGCGTTGATCGAGGCGTTGATTTGAGGCGTTGATACTCGTAAAAAGGCAAGTTTAATGTCAATGAACAACGAAGACATCATTCAGTAGATCCCCGACTCCCTATTAGGGAATTTGAGCGTTACCAATATTTTATGATGTTTTTAAGACATCCATGAGGTGGGTCCCAAATTTGACAGTTTGTTAGGTGGGTTAGAGCGAGCTAAATGTGGAGTTTGTTGGTCGAAGCCCAGTCAACCTTACGAACCACTCATCATTATCATTTCGTGTAGGTAATACGGTCAATCGACCATGTACACCCTAGTGTCAGAGTACTTTAAAACAGCCTCTCGGCATCTGACGTCACTTAACAACTACCATGCTTACTGCGAACCACTATCATGGAGTAATAACAGCCTCCGTGGTCCAATGGTTAAGGCGTTTGCCTGTTGACCCGGGGGTCGTGGGTTTTGTTTAGTTGTTTCCAGTTTGGTTAGGACATTGCAGGCTTGAATCACCTGATTGTCTGATAATAAAGATGATTCCGTGCTTCGGAAGGCACGTTAAGCCGGTGGTCCCGGCTGCCATCTGGTAGTCGTTAAAGGAACCACGTCAGAGGCCGAGAGGCGGCCCCGAAGAACTCTGACACCAGGGTGTGCATGGTCGATTGATCGTGACACCTACTCGAAATGATGATGATGATTGCACCGAAATGGAACTAGTTGCCATCTCGGAATCCATTGGTTAAAGCTGATAGCAAATCCTTTGGTTATATCAGACGCATGACATCTTGAAGATACTATGAAATCCCCCAGTTTAGTAACGCGGCATCATAAAAGTGTTTTTTTACCTCATTGATGGATTTATAAATGTGGAGTGTTAGATCAAACGTCGCAAATCGTGCGTACAAGGTACACTCCCTGTTTGCAGGTCATTAGACAGCGCTGCGTCACGCTTATCCCGACATCACGTCAGATCATGCATATTAATGTAAAGGTAATATTACTTTATATATACTAGCGTAAACTGTCTCCGTGGTGGTTAAAGCGTTGGCCTGTAGACCCGGGGGTCGTGGGTTCGAATCCCACGGGAAGCAAACTTTGTTTAGTTGTTTCCAGTTTGGGTAGGACATTGCAGGCTTGAATCACCTCATCGTCTGATAATAAAGATGATTCCGTGCTTCGAAAGACACGTTAAGCCGTTGGTCCCGGCTGCCATCTGGTAGTCGTTAAAGGAACCACGTCAGAGGCCGAGAGGCGGTTCCGAAGATCTGACACCAGGGTGTGCATGGTCGATTGACTGTGACACCTCCTTGAAATGATGATGTTGAGCGTGACTTTTAACGAATTAACAATTATAAAGAGCATTGTAATAAAACATCGCAATTAATGCGTTGCTCCCTGTTTGGAGGTCATTAGAAAACGCCAAGTCACGCTTATTCCGGTGTCACATCACGTTATGCATGGTAATATTGAGGTAATATTACTTCACAGATATTAGCTTGATGAAATAGAAGACACATGATGAATAAGAATCACACTTTTTACCCGACTTAAGAGAAAGAAGGAGGTTATCAATTCGGTTGTATATTTTTTTAAATGTTTGTTTCAGCATTGCGAGGCAGACAGGGCATAAGGTCACAAGGCCTTAGGGCACGTTTAACGTAATCGCAGGCGTTTAAGTGGAAAAATGAAATCAAAATAGAGACGGTTTGCTAGCCGCATAGCTAGGACATGACTTGTTTTTTACAAAATGTTGGATTAGGCATTTGTCTCCCATCTTACCTGATGGTAAGTGACAATGAAGACGAGAATGTTACATGCCTATACAAGAAATACCCATTCAGACTTCAGATTCTCGCTCATTTCTAGGATTGTCTTTTGCAATCGGCGTTGAAAGTGAATCAGTTGGTACATACTTAGTTTTTTCTCCCAGACCAGCATGGAAGTATAAAGGCATGCATTCATTAGGCAACATTTGTTAATAAAATGTTTATGGAGAGTTTATAAACAACTTAACCATAAACGCTGTTTCTGAAACATAAACTCGCGCAACACACGTCCACACTTTTTTCTCCGCTCAAAGTGGGGAGCACGGAAACATGTTTCATAAACAATGTTTCATCACCTTTGTTAATAAACTGTTTACAGAGATGATGCAACACTGTTAAAAACTGTTCATTAACTGTATATATCCATTTATCAAATATTGCCTAATTAATACGTGTCTTTAAACGTGAATCGAAACGGGGATAATAATGAGTATAATTAGCCTTTGATATTGGACAACTTTCCCCAAGGTAACCTTAAAATTATTATTAATAACCTAACCTAGTATAAAATAGCCTTTTAAATCCCACTGCAGGGCAAAGGCCTCCCTCTCTGCTTTCCACTCCTCTCTGTTCCGAGCCTTGGTTGGCCAGTCTTTACAGTACGCATCCAAGTCTTCCCGTAAAATATTCTTATAACTCGAAATATAAAAATTACTTGCCATATAAAGTCGGTCAGGACGTTTTTGATGGGTATTTCGGCAATCTGCGCGGTTTTTGTTTTGGATTCTTTTGATCTTTTCTAGTGGATTTTATAATGTGACATCGCTCTAATTTGGTGTTATACATGGCTATATTTATGAACAATATGTGGAACAACTAAAAAAAACTATCATGGTGCGGCTGTCGTGAGTTTTAGTAGGCTGGTGTTTATCGGCCTTGCTGCGTCGTATATATTTTTATTATTATTAAAAACGAAATAAATCACACGATTATTTCGCTAATAAACAACAACTGTCGAAATAAATGAAGAAAGGCTTTAAAAGACTCAAATGCAGGGCCATTAAGTTTATAAAGAAAGTCGATTAGGTGTTTGTTCGTTTTGTACGAGAGATCGAAAATGGTTTTTTTTTCGTATTCATATTTTTTTTATGTTTGTCTTCTACAAAAAGTTGTTCAATATTATAGGCTCAAGTTATATCTACAAAATAGGGGTATTTACCCTACCCCTATTTTGTAGATACAGTGTGATTTTGAACCCCCTAGCTATATTGAAGTCTGGGAATCAGAATCCCTTATGGAATACAGAATTGTAAGAAAAAAAGGTAAAAAACGAAAAAATAAATTTAACCTTGTAAACAAATTCGTCCAGCTGATCGGCGACTTTGTATAGGAAACCTAATTTTCTATATCGTTTTCACCTTTTTTTCTTGCAATTCTGTGTTCCATTAGGGATTTTGATTCCCAGATTTCAATATGGCTAGAGAGTTCAAAATTCACGTTGTATAACAACTAATACGAGAAACAGTTCTTTCTTAAAATTACTACAGATCAATTCAAAACTCCCATTATCTACAAATCTTAAACTCCTTCTCATTTGGTATTTAGACAACTTTTACTTCGCAAAGCATTAGCACACTTAGTATTTTACAAGCTAGAATTTACCTCATTAGCAAAGTGCTGCTAAAGATGAAAATTTCGAACGCCGACAAAAATATTTGCGTAAAGCTCCACGTGGCAACTGAACCCTGCATAAAAGAAATTATTCGCATTCCTGTATTTACCGCGGCATAACGTTAATTCTTTATAAGGGGTCGAATCGACCCCTGTCAGGGGTTAATTGAAAGCTGTCCCGGAGGATACTCGGATTCCTCACAAATCTAAATGGTTATTTATTCATAGGAAATAATATTGTGTACTTAGTAGATTTCACTGTGATTGAAAAGGGAGAGAACAAATCTTTTTATTACATTCCTCATCATGTCCAGTTGCATCTACAATGCAGTGTGTCGGAGCCCGGAATCCGCCATTAAAACAGCATTCATGATACCATATGGCTTGGTAAAGTTGTAGCAACCACCGGGAAAATTGATATCGTCCTTCCTTTGACCTTTTATCTCTTTCCTTTAATTAAAAAAATCTTTCCACTGACCCATCTAAAATAGACACCCTGTTTATTACCTAGTACATCGATCCCTTAGGAACAATATATCTTTTTGGCATGAAAGGTACTTATCCTGATTTTCCCGGGCTTTAACTATCGTCATATTAAATTTCATCATCGTCATCATTTCGTGTAGGTGACACGGTCAATCAACCATGCACACCCTGGTGTCAGAGTTCTTCGGAACCGCCTCTCGGCCTCTGACGTGGTTCCTTTAACGACTACCATATGGCAGCCGGGACCAATGGCTTAACGTACCTTCCGAAGCACGAAATCATCTTTATTATCACATAATCAGGTGATTCAAGCCTGCAATGTCCTAACCAAACTGGAAACAACTAAACAAGGTATGTGGGAATCGAACCTAAAGGCAAACTTTAGGCCTTAACCACGTGACCATGGAGGAAGTCTAATAATTAACTTATGGTTGATTGATAAAAGGCTGCATTCTTACCAGCTCATTCAAGAAGAAAAGATTGCTTTATTACAGTTTTCTCTAAACTTAGCCCTCATTTCCCTAAAGTAAACTAGGTACCGTTCATTGAATGGCATAATAAAACAGCCAGGAATTTGTAATAACCTCATAAGCTGAGTTTCCGAATTGTTCACCTTGTTCTGGCATGTCGCCAACTAATGATGTATGGAGAGTAGCTGAATGGTAGGTTTGTCATATGGAAATGAAACCGCGATTCTTCGATAATGAGTTTTTCGATAAAGCGTACTTTCTTATATAAAATTTATCAACTTTTGTATGAAACTCGTATTTATATGCGGAAAATGACATATTTAAAAGAGAGGAGGCAATGATGAATCACTCTATTATCCCCAACACAAATAGTCATTGTGTTCATTTATTTCCACACAAATTCATCGATCTTAAATTTCGGACAGATAATCGATATGTTTTTCTTTACGGCGTATTTCTCTTAATAATAATGTCATTATATTACAGTAGACGACGAAAATAGAGAGGCTCCTAAAGGTATTCGTTTAGAATTTCATTGCTTTGTCCGAGACTAGCAGTTTTCCCGCGACTCTGACCATATGCCGCCCGCTTATAACGTAGCTTTCTATAGGTGAAAGAATTTTAACTCGGTTTCATAGTTTTTCTGTCTGAACTTTAAAAACAAACGCACATATCTATCCTAAATATAAATAAATATATAGGGACATATCACACAAATTGAGCTAGCCCCACGGTTAGTTGTGAACTTGTGTCTTAGGATACTAACTCAACGATATTATATTTTACTAGCTGTTGCCCGCGGCTCCGCCCGCGTTAGTGTCGATCCCTCGGGAACAGTAAAATTTCCCGGAATTAAATATACCCTATGTCCTTCCCCGGGCATCAAACTACCGCCATACCAAATTTCATCAAAATCAGTTCAATGGTTGTAGCGTAAAAAGACAGCAGACAGAGTTACTTTCGCATTTATAATTTTAGTATTAGTATGGAAGTATGGATATTATTTATACTTTTAAGTCCAGAAATGAGAAAATTTCCATAAAACCTTTACCCTCCCATTTTACCCCTTAAGGGGTGAATTTTGTCCATTTCACCCATATATATCTTTTTTAATTGTAATCGAGAACATACCTATTTATTTTCATACTTCATAGTCCAGAAATGAGAAAATTTCCAAACAAACTTTACCCCCTTCTGGGGGATTTTTTTCCAGTTGAGCTACACAGATCTTATTCAATTGTAATCGTGAATTTATTTACCTATTTTCATACTTCTAAGTCTAGAAATAAGTAAATTCCTATACAATATTTACCCCGCTCTTTTACCCCTTCAGGGGAAAATATCGTCCATTTTACCTACACAGATATTTTTAATAGTTACCTAGAACTCATATAACCTAGAACTTATATTCATACGTCTAAGTCCAGAAATAAGAAAATTTCGATACAAAGTTTATACCACCCACCCACCCCCATTTTACACCTTAAGGGTTGGGGGATTTTGCAAATTTTATCTACCCACACACATCTTTTTTAATTTTAATCGAGAACTTATATACCTACTTTCTTACTTCTAAGTCCAAAAATGAGAAAATTCCATATAAATTTTACCCGTTTAGAAGTTAAATTTCTTAAAAATCCTGTCTTAGCGCTCACTTACATCATTAAAAGAACCCCTGTACCAAATTTCAAGTTTCTAGGCGCAGCAGTTTCGGTTGGTTTGCCGTTTGCCCGCGGCTACGACGCCGCCGTTAGTGTCCATCCCTCAGGAACAGTTTGGACCTGTCTGTCTGTTTTTAGTTCCCAGCATTGTTCCCGTAGGAAAAAAGAAAAAAGATTTTTTTTTTAGTTCCCAGCATTGTTCCCGTAGGAAAAGTTGTTCATTTTGATGGTCTGAGTCACCCCTTTAAGGGTCCAAAACGATAAAAAATTTACCGTGTATATTTGCAGGCAAACTAATGCTTTGAGTTCATTCAAATGACGATAACTTTTTTTTTAATGAACCTATTTTGATGTAACAAACTTTAGATGTTTTGCTGAGTTAAAACAAAGCAATTGGTGAAAGTTTGAAGTAAATCGGTTCAGTATTTTCGGAGATAATCGTGATCATACATACAGACAGACAGACAGACAGACAAGAAATTCCAAAAAAATTTTTTTGCTTTCTATTATTCTTTTTAAGCGTCCCTCTATCCATTTCAGTAAAAAATTCGAAATGTACAGACAAAATATTTTTACTGTTTTATTATATGTATAGATAATAGATAACATCCGAGACCCAAGTCAATCTGAAAAAGATCGTTTTCCATCATGACCTGACCGGGGATCGAACCCGGGCACTCTCGTGTCGCAGGCTGGCGTGTTAACCACTGCGTCACGGAGCTCGCCAATAATATATAGATGTATTGTTATTTTTCAAGTAAAACTAAATAATTGAATTTGTTAGTAACTTTATTTCCAAGTTAACTATAAACTTACTTACATAAAATGTATTGAAAATAAAAATTTACTTATGCAAGTCAAGCAGCCTAAAAATATTTAATAATACTTTTTTCTTTCTGTTTCAGGTAAATGACAATCCAATCGAGATTATTCATGGTAACATATTACTTTTCATCGCTTCCATTTTACGAGTAATTCCACAAATCGTTCCACATTCCTACGGCCCATTTGGGACGAATCGCAGAAAATCAAAATTAATTACAATTTCATTTCACTTATTTTAGATTCTGAACATCGAGCCTAGGATTGCGTTTCCATTATTTGCACTCACGTGTTAAGCAACTCCGAATATAGCGCCACACTTGGATTGATTTTCTTACATCTGATATTGTCGGCCTCAGCCTATATCACTATAGAGGTAGATATCTATGGGTAGCTAGAAATTTAGTATGCAAGTTAACGAGTAAAAAAAACAGTCTGTTATATGCGCAGGTCTTCTACTAATAAAATATCTATGAATAACGCTAACAACCTAGAAAACAGAGGTTTGTATCCAACATAATATTTTCCCTAACTTTAAAACAATTTTCTGTTTATTACATTTCTTCACATTCCCAACATTATTTGGGCACTACTAAAAAGCTTACAAACTTCATAATAACATACTTTATGCACCGATAAAGGTCTTATCTTGAGCACCCTTTTCTCAATAGCATTCTTGGCTACACGAAAGATACAAAGTGTATTTCCTTGTTACAACTTTCATCTTTAAGTCTCTGGTTTTAAAGTTTAAAATTCTTTGGGGTACCATCATAAAGGTCTGATTTATGATCAAGGCTGGTCTCTTGTACTCTATTCAAAGCAGCAACAAAGTGGGACACCTTTAGACGCCTTTAGTTCGTCAAATGTATTCATTTCCTTACCTGTCTGGCTTGAAATACAGTTCATGGGTTGTGACTTTTACTTTTTAAGATTCATTGGGTTTGAGTTCAAGGTTTGTTAAATCTTAAGTATTACTAGATTTTATTAAAGAAATACTGTTATTAAAAAATGCTGAAGGTTTTCTTGACTTTTTAGGTTTTTCTATGTTTAAATGAGTCTACAAACGATTGAATAAGTATTTTTCTATACTAGATAAAGAGCATGAGGCTGATTTCAAATAACTTGAGTGGAAATCTTAGAATTACTTTTTAATGGTTCGTTAATAATAATTTTACGCTCTTGCGAATGAGTTTATTATCTGATTGGATTCAGTAATGGCACTCCTAGGTCAAAATCTTTATCATGTCAAAATATTCTCAACCGAATGAAATACCTATCAGTTTTAACTGATAATGTGTTTGCTACCAAGTCAAAACTTATTGAATATCTAAGCAGTAGGATCGAGTAATCTCCTAACAAAGATTAAATATATATGTGGGAGTGGCGGTAAATTGAAATAATCCAAATTCAGGCAAAAACTTCTTCTTTATTTATTGGTTTTACAATTTTCCAAAACTAACGTCTACGCGGTCAAATCTCAGTCTCGAGCTCCGCCATTCATCTCCTCTCCCTCTCACGCACACTTCCTTTCTCATACTTCCTGTCACCGTTCCGTTTCACATCATTCATTCATCCCACACTCGGCCGTCCTGCTTACGTCTGACCTCAGACATTAAATAAACATAAATAAAAGTAACATTGGGGCATTTTCATGAACTCACTCATCGTCTTTCATTCTTCGCTTTATAAATATTACCATTTACCTTAAACATAGATAACTTCTAATCCTCGCCTGACTCTGGCCATGGTTTCATCTGATCCGCAGAACTCGAAGTTTTGTTGGGCCCTTCGGTGGTACCATCCACTTTCTCCACGTCATACCTATCTTTACGCTTCACCTTTGTCACCCGGTATGGGCCTAGGTATTTAGGTTTAAGTTTAAGCCCTGGGCCAAACTGTGTTCTCTTGATAGCTACAAGATCATTCTCCTTATACTTGAAACTTTCTTTCCTATTTTTATTAAATGCTCGTTTATTTTCTTCTTGCAATTCTAAAATTTGACTCTTGGCATTTTTTCGAAGCTCCTCTCTGTTTTGATTAAAATAATTCCTTTCTTCTTCTGCCAATACGTCCAGTAAAGGTATATCTTCTTTTGTATTCATCTTTGTTCCAATTAGCATTTCAAAAGGTGTTGTTTTTATACTTCGTTGGTAGGTGCTATTTAAAGCTTTCTGAACTTTGCCAATATGTCTGTACCATAGTGCAGGCTGTTCTATAGCAAGTTTAGTTAATACTGGTAGAATTATTCTATGTATTCGCTCGACTTGACCGTTTCCTCTCGGAACCCCCGTTGTTATCTGCACATGTTCAATATTTTCTTGTTCACAATACTGTCTGAAATCAGTACTTGTGAATGCAGTACCCCTATCTGTGATAATCCTTCTAGGGTTACCGAACGTCTGTTGATGTATGCTGATCTTATTCAAAACCTCCTGTGTAGATGTACTTCTTGTTGGAAACAACCACACAAACTTTGTAAAACCATCCACCATAGTAAGAATATGATTATACTGTTTCTTAGTTTCTGTCAATGGGCCCACATGGTCCAAATGTAATGTATGCAGAGGTACATCTATTTTTTCAATAGGGTTCAACCAACCTTCTTGTTTCCCCTCTTTACGGGTTGCCAACAAACAAGGAATACAAGTAGAAATAAAATCCTCAATTTTCTTCTCCAACTTTGAAATGTAGTAATCTTTACTTATTAACTCCATTGTTTTCTTCTTTGAAAAGTGTCCATTCCCATGAGCTCTTTTTATGATTTCAATCTCCATAGCATGGGGAACCACAAAACTTTGTTCAATACCTTTGCAGACTAGTCCATTCCTCAAGCTGAAATCTTTATAGGGTTTTCCCTCATTGAGAATCTGCAAAATAGCTCTTAGTCCGTCATCAGTTCCTTGGGCACGGCGCAGATCACTGTGCAGATTTGTAGTTACCAACGCTATGATCGGATTACGGCTCAAGGCATCAACATGTCTCATTTTAGTGCCTTCACGATGCTCCACAGTGAACTCATAGTCCTGTAAGAAGAGAATCCATCTTGCAACTCTGGTAGATAAAGCTAAATCTTTCTTATTGATAGTCATCTGAAATGCTCGGCAGTCTGTTATTATCTTGAAGCGCTGGCCATAAAGATAATGTCGAAATTTCTTAATGCCCTCTATCACTGCCAACACTTCCAGTTCATAACTGGTGTAGCGACTCTCTGCATCAGATGTCCGCCTGCTCATATAGTGCACAGGGTGCAATTCTCCATCACCATCTTTTTGCATGAGTATTGCTGCATATGCGGCACTAGAAGCATCAGTGTGTAACTCCGTTTCAGCTCCAATTTCAAAAATCTTTAACACTGGCCTGCTAGACAACTTTTCTTTTAATAACTTGAATACCTCTCTATGTTCTTCATTAAATTCAAATTGGACATCTTTCTTGAGCATATCAGTCAATGGTCTAGCAATCTGAGCAAAGTTTTCAATATACTCCCTGAAATATGAACACAGTCCAATGAAACTTTGTAGTTGCTTACAATTCTTGGGTTCAGGAAATTTAAGAACTGCCTCCGTTTTTCCTAGGGATGGTATGACTTTTCCGTCTTCTATGACATGGCCTAAATACTCCACCCTTCTCACCATCAACTGTGATTTTTTCCAATTTATAGTTAATCCATACTCAGCTGCTCTATCTAGTACCAACTTTAATCGTTCAAGAGCCTCATGCTCGTCTTGTGCTGAAATCAACAAGTCGTCGATGAATATAATTACAATACCATCTGCTATAAAATCTCTGAAAATTGCTGTAATAAATCTCATGAAAACCTTCGGACAAGTCGCCAATCCAAATGGAGCACGCAGAAACTCATATTGTGCCGTCGAAACTACAAATGAGGTATACTTAACAGAGTCTTTATGTACTTTTAAATTAAAATAACCATTTTTCAAATCAAGTGCAGTAAAAATCTTAACACCTGCCAATGTATCAATAAGCTCGTCTATTATTGGCAGTGGATACTCGTCTTTAACCATTTTTTCATTGATCTTCCTGTAATCTACACATATGCGGAGACTACCATCCTTTTTGCGTACGAGAACAATGGGACTAGAATACTCAGAGTAACTCACCTGGATAATGCCATCTTTTAACCATTCTTCAATTTGTAAGTTTACCTCTCTTTGTTCTTTGGGTGCAAGCCGTCGAGGACGTTGAGAGATCGGGATGTCATCCTTCATGGTAATCCTTAGTTCTATAGGTGCTTCCTTGGTTTGACATGGCTTGTAGTTTTCCACCAACTTGACTACTTTGTCCATTATTTCAGGATCTGACACCGGACCTACGGAATCAGAAACACATGGAAAACAATTCACCTTACACAACCAATCATCAGGCATCAGACACACAGATCCATCTCTCATAACCATCAACACATTTCGCAAAAACTCATGCCCCAATATTACACTCACAGGTATACAATAACCAGGTATTAGGTGAAATGTTACATTGTTATAAACACAATCATCAATTTCGATATCCACCGAGAATTGTCCCATCGAACTCACTTTCGACTGTCCCAAGCCGGTTAAGGTTATGTTTTTGTTTACATAATTCGGGGAACCAATCTGTTCATAATACTCGGACGACATTAAATTTACTTCACTTCCCGAATCAATTAACGCATTTACACCATTACCGCGTAATATCTTCACCATTTTCATCGGCTTATTACTCTTAACACGACACTCTGATTGTTTGTTTACATCTAACACAGCAAAATTGCTGGTATCGCCGCCATGTCGGTTTTCCGTCATCCCGTTGTCAGTGCTGCCACCCGCGTCACCACTCGTAAACTCCTGGGTAGTGATGTTACTATGCCCGACAAAGGTCCGTTTCGCGACCGTAGCGCCCCTGTCATCGTTTCTCGGCCACTTCCTCGACCCGCTTCCTGCGATATTTTCGGACGCGTTCCCATCACTAGTTCGGTGTGAAGTTGATGTTTCGCCTCGTCCTTGCGCGAACTTCGTGCACTTGGATGCAATATGGCCGAACTCACTACACCGAAAACACTTCAATCCTTTGTCTCGATGCGGGCAATCAGCGGATGCATGATTTTGTTCTCCACAGCTATAACACCTCATAAATCGCATGACTCGACTGCTATTGCGCTTCGCTGTGTGCTTATTTTCTTGCGCCGACCGGTTTTCTTTAAGTTGCTCGTAGATCTTTAATTTCTCCTTTAACTCGTTGTAACTGGTGACACCATACAGCATAATTTTGTTCACTTCATCGTCTTTTATGCCTTGCACAATATATTTAATAGCGACGTAATCAGGGATTTTGCCGCGTTTTCCCATCTCTTTCATAACGAACAAATAGTCCAAACACGATTCATTATTTTTCTTTGTTCTTGCACTCATCATTTCGTGTATCGTTTTAGCGTCTATAGTGTCGGGAAACTCCTTTAGGATGTTCGTCTTGAGCTCCTCCCATGTTCTGAATGTTTTTTCGGATCGCAACCACAGCTCTGCACTACCGCTTAATGATCGTCTTGCTATCAGCAGCTGCTGAACTGGCGTCCATCCGAAGATTTGACCGTTATCTTCCACGTCTTGAACCCATTTCGCCGCTGGATACGTTTTATCTTGCCCGTTGAACCGCGGGACGAGACCCTCGGATAGGTGCAACATACCGCTACTCCGAACCAGCAAACTCACATCGTCGTTATCGGTTTGCAAATCCTTCGCCATGTTCTGCAGGTTCACCGTCGTAAAACCTCGAACTCTTCAAAAAGTGTACCGCGTGCGCCGCGTCGGATAGCGTCAAATCCAACCGTCGTGTACGTCGCCGCACGGTAACTCGCACGTCTTCACGTTTTTCTTGGATCCCGGACGAGCCCCCAATTGTGGGAGTGGCGGTAAATTGAAATAATCCAAATTCAGGCAAAAACTTCTTCTTTATTTATTGGTTTTACAATTTTCCAAAACTAACGTCTACGCGGTCAAATCTCAGTCTCGAGCTCCGCCATTCATCTCCTCTCCCTCTCACGCACACTTCCTTTCTCATACTTCCTGTCACCGTTCCGTTTCACATCATTCATTCATCCCACATATATGTATTATAGAGCGATTAGAAGAGCGTACGATTTAATGATAGATGCGGACCTGACAGATCATCGTGATAAATTTATCGAAGTAAAAAATTAATGATTACCTAAATAATATTCTGACATGCGCCCTTAAATGCAGCAAACAAGATTTTAGTTTTATTCTGTATGTATATTCCGAATATGCACCATTTACAATTTTATAACAGCAACCTTCATCTTCTTCTATTTAATCGTCTTTTCCCTATTTGGGGTCGGCACCATATCGGCAGTAGCTCTCCGTTCTTGCATGTCATTGCTCACACATTCCCTCCACGACTTTTTCGGCATAATATCTTGGCATAACATCACTGCTATAGCCCCTAACTAAATTGTATTTATTTTAATTGTATTTTCACGCAGAAAAAGTGGGTTTTTTGTTTTATTACCTTCGATCAAATATAATAGTAGATACACAGTCTCATACAAAATGAAGCCTTAATAATGGCCCCGAGTTAGTGTATATATTCTTTACCCGAGTCACGACATCATGCATACTTTTACAAACAACGACAAAAACGGTACATACTGAAAGTATACTCGTAACTCCATCGTTTTTTTTCACTTTAAAAGCGTATAGTTTTGCATCTTTTCGATCTTCGTCTTCGTGACCTTCGTCATCGCGAGACGTGGTGTGAGTGCTAGCGCGGTTTATTGAAACTGTAGACAAAATAGCTCCGAAGCTCGATTAGAGTGCTGTTCTGCCGGTGCCACTTTTCTAGCGCAAATCGTGTATTTACCATTATATTTAATCGAAGTTTATTATATTATAAAGTCTGGGTTAGGTAACAAGTAAAACAATAAAATATGCTACGGGCAAACAAGTACCTCTTACACTTTACACATAAAAATAAATGCAAAATGTTTTACAACTGTATTCCTACCCGCTTACCATTTTTCCACATATTCAGTTATCAATTCAAAAAATTCAGCAACCTGGCCTGTCAGCGCGGATTTATCGAAAATCCAGCGCGGAACAAACCTAAACTTTGGAAGGAAAAATAATCTCTTTCGGGCTGTTTTGTTCGCGAATTTTCACTCTGAATATGTCGAAATTGAATATCCGAATCTCGAGTCCGTGCGGATAAGTAGCTAATATAGTAGCAGCAATTTAAATTCGTAGTTTTAGGTACGTATTCAAACTTCTTGGATCGACTGGTATTTTGGTATTTTATAAGTATAAATAAGACAAAACCTAAGCTATGAAAGGAATAATAATCTCCTTCGGATCGTTTCGTTTACTAATTTTAACTCGAAATATCACGAAAATTGAATATCCAAATATTGAGTCCGTAAGGATATGGGTTAAACTCGAATATAATGGAAGCAATTTGAGTTATATTCCATTTTCACATTGGCTTGCGTAACAGTCCTAAGGTGATTATTTTACCTTCCAAAGCTTATTTACTTCTTTTTTTATATGCTTTATAAATATCATGTTAGGGTCTAATACTTTAAGCTTTATATAAAAACCTCAAACTACGGCTTAACTCAAATTGCTTCCATTATATTCGCGTCTAACCCATATCCGCGCGCTGTATTCCTACCCGCTTAACATTTTCCCGCATATTCAGTTATAAATTCAGAAAATGCAGCAACCTGGCCTGTCAGCGCGGATTTATCGAAAATCCAGCGCGGAACAAACCTAAACTTTGGAAAGTATAGATTATATCGGGCCGTTTTGTTCGCGAATTTTCACTCTGAATATGTCGAAATTGAATATCAAAATCTCGAGTCCGCGCGGATAAGTAGCGAATATAGTAGCAGCAAATTAAATTCGTAGTTTTAGGCACGTATTCAAACTTCTTGGATCGACTGGTATTTTGGTATTATATAAGTATAAATAAGACAAAAATTAACCTAAAGGTATAATAATCTCCTTCGGACCGTTTCGTTTGCTAATTTTCAATCGAAAAATCACGAAAATTGAATATCCGTGTGGTGTGATCTATCTCCGTGTGGGGACGGAGTAGAATACAATTCCCCACTGCCCGTCAGGTTGGCACCTCGTAAGAGGCGAGTAAAATACCCGACATCCTCGGTGGTAGGACCTCGTGGGGTCCGACTGGCTGGCGACCACCCTCATGCCGAAATCTATCGTAAAGCACCGTTGGGTGTGTTTCGACGGTTGCGCGTGAGAGCCAATCCCCATTCCCGATTCCCGTAGTTTCGACAGTTTATGGTCCCTCAGGGGCTGGAGTCTTGCACCGTCTGATTGGGGGTGCGACGTTGGCGCGGGGGCCAGGGAGACCCGATGAAACGGTTGTCCGCTGGCCGCCCGCTGGTACGTAGAGGACCCGAACCCTGGCTGTCCCGGCTAGGGAGGCTGTCCTGCCGCCAGTGTCAAAAGCTCGTGATTGGTCGTCGTGCCGGCCTGGGAGACCGGAGTGGAACACGGCGGCTGATCATTGTGTTGGATCGGGGGCCCTTCCGTCCCCCGTGCCAGCAGCGCACCTCACTGGTCATTCATTGCGGGCCATCATTCCTTAACTTTGCCTATGTAACTGTCGTAACTACGGCAATCCTCAATTTTTTCCCTGTTAACCACCTTTTTTATGGCAAGATCGAAAAATAGAAAACATGTTTTTACAGCGGCACCCCCTTCCACATTCAATGTGGACTTCTTCAACGTCAGAGGAATGCATTCCAATCTCAATGTCGTCCATCATCACTTGGAGACGACTAAGCCGGCTCTATTTTTCCTGACTGAGACACAAATATCCTCTCCGACCGACGTCACATATCTCTTGTATCAGCTTGTTTCAGCTTGGAGCACAAGTTTATGCCCAATGCTGGGGTGTGTATGTACGTACGGGAGGATGTATGTTGTTGACGTCTCAGCAGCCTTGAAGACAGAAACCTGTCATTGTTATGGGCGCGCGTAGATCACGGTGACCGCATCCGGTTCTATGCGTGCCTTTACAGGTCCCATAGCGGTGATGCCGAAACAGACCGACTTCTCGGGCATGTACAGAAAGGCATAGACGAAATTCTCCAGCAGCACCCATCGGCGGAGGTAGTGATCCTAGGGGAATTCAACGCTCACCACTTTGAGTGGCTAGGATCACTGAAGACCGACTACGCTGGGAAGGCTGCATACAACTTTGCTGTAACAAATGACCTCAACCAGTTAGTTGATGGTCCTACCAGAATACCTAATATTGAAGGACACAACCCTGCTTTGTTGGATCTTCTGCTGACCTCACATCCAAACGATTACCAGGTATTCCGTGATGCCCCTCTAGGAACTTCGGATCATTGCCTGGTACGTGCTGTGGTTCCATCCGGTCAGACCACGCAATCCAGACCACCTGGTATGCGTCGTGTGTGGCATTATAGGTCAGCAGATTGGGATGGATTGCGAGAGTTTTATGCATCCTACCATTGGAGACGGTTGTGCTTCTCATCAGAAAATCCTGACATTTGTGCGAAAGCTGTCGCCGAAGCGATACTGCTGGGCATGGAGTGCTACATTCCCAGCTCGGCGGTTCGTATCGGAGGGCGGTCTCAACCTTGGTTTCGTTGCTCGTCTTTGCGTGCCGCCCACCTCAAGCGCGAAGCCTACGAAGCCTGGGTTGCTGCGCGAAATGTCAAGGATCGTAATACTTCTGATTTGAAGAAGCGGTTCAACACAGCTTCAAGAGCCTACAAGAAGCAGATCACTGCAGCAAAGTTTGCGCACACTGCGCGCATTGGTAGGAGACTGGTTGGCTATCCCTCCGGGAGTAGAGCATTCTGGTCTCTTGCTAAGGCAGCGCAGGGGAATTTCTGTCGCCCTTCACTTCCATCTCTGCACAATCGTCAGGACTCGCTGGCTCACTCCGCAAAAGAGAAGGCCGATCTCTTGGCTACTCTCTTTGCGTCAAATTCTACCCTTGACGACGGAGGAGCATCGCCGCCCTTTTTACCGCGATGCGAGCACTCAATGCGGGAAATTCGCTTCACTCAAAGTGCAGTGCGACGTGCTCTGTTTTCCCTCGACGTCAGGAAGTCCAGCGGGCCTGATGGCATTCCAGCAATTGTGCTCAAAACATGTGCACCTGAGTTGGCTCCGGTGTTAGCACGCCTATTCTCGCTGTCTTACACCTCAAGAAAAGTCCCGTCTTCGTGGAAAGTAGCCTACGTTCACCCTATTCCTAAAAAGGGTGACCGCACAGACCCGTCTAACTATCGGCCTATTGCGATAACCTCCATGCTCTCTAAGGTGATGGAGCGTGTGATAAACATCCAGCTCCTTGGTTACCTTGAAGATCATCAGCTAATTAGTGACCGTTAATACGGGTTCCGCCACGGGCGTAGTGCTGGTGATCTTCTTGTGTACTTAACGCACCGATGGGCAGCCGCCATCGAGAGCAAGGGAGAAGCACTGGCATTTAGTCTAGATGTCACAAAGGCTTTTGACCGGGTCTGGCATAAGGCTCTTCTCGCGAAGTTACCATCTTTCGGGCTTCCTGAGGGACTATGCTTGTGGGTCGCTAGTTTCTTATCTGGGCGAAGCATTCAGGTCGTTGTAGACGGATTATGCTCCGATATCATGCCCATCAATGCTGGCGTCCCCCAAGGATCTGTTTTATCACCTACGCTGTTTCTTTTGCACATCAACGACATGCTTAACACTAGTAGCATCCATTGCTATGCAGACGACAGTACGGGTGATGCATATTATGCAGGTCGTGCAAATATCCCTCAAACACAGGTGGAGGAGAACAGAAAGAGACTTGTGTCTGACATTGAGACCTCTCTGGAACAGGTCTCTGAATGGGGTAAACTAAACCTAGTTCAATTCAACCCTACTAAGACACAAGTCTGCGTGTTTTCCGCTAAGAAGACCCCATTTAACATAGCACCGAAGTTTCGGGACACCTCTCTTACCATTTCTAAGAGTATTGGGATCCTTGGCGTCGATATTACGAAGGAGGTCCAATTCCGGAGTCATCTGGAAGGTAAAGCCAAAATGGCTTCTAAAAAACTTGGGGTGCTCAATAGAGCGAGGCAGTACTTCACTCCGGGTCATAGACTTTTGTTATATAAAGCTCAAGTCCGGCCCCACATGGAGTACTGCTCTCATATCTGGTCTGGTGCACCTCAATACCAACTCCTTCCTCTTGATTCCATCCAACGCCGGGCAATTCGTATTATCGACGATCCCACACTCACAGACGATTTAGACACCCTCGGTCTACGGAGAGACGTTGGCTCTCTGTGTGTATTTTACCGTCTATACTATGGGGAGTGTTCTGAAGAACTTTTTGAATTGGTGCCACCGTCACCTTTCTACCACCGCACCGCTCGCCACAGGAGTAAAGTCCATCCCCACATCCTTGACACTTGGGTCTCCAAAAATGTCAGAGCGTCACGTGGTTTTTTTCCTCGTACAGCAAGATTGTGGAATGGACTCCCTCCCGAGGTTTTCCCTGTGTGCTATGACTTGAGGTCCTTCAAAAGGCGTGTTTACAGGTATCTTAAGAGTCGGCAACGCATCAGCAGCTCCTCTGGTGTTGCAGATGTCCATGGGCGACGGTGACCACTTTCCATCAGGTGGCTCGTCTGCTCGTTTGCCGTCGGATATACATAAAAAAAAAAAAAAATACCAAATATCGAGTCCGCCCGGATATTTGGATATTCAATTCGCGGGTTAGACTGGAATATAATGAAGCAATTTGAGTTAAGCCGTAGTTTGAGGTTTTTATATAAAACTTAAAGTATTAGACCCTAACATGATATTTATAAAGTATAAAAAATAAGTAAGTAAGGTTTGGAAGGTAAAATAATCTCCTTAGGACTGTTACGCAAGCTATTGCGCAAATGGAATATCCGTGTCTCGAATTCACGCGGATGTGGTCTAGCTAGGCTCGAATATAGTGAAAGCAATTTTGGGTAAGAATTCTAACAAAACTTCTTTACTATTTGACCTTAGTGACTGTTCTTAGTAATTTAAAAGTATAAATAAGAACAAACCTGAGCTTTGAAAGGCAAAATCATTTCCTACAGACCGATTTGTTCGTGAATTTTCACTTGCGAAAATTGAATATCCGAGTCTCGAGTCCGATCGAAAGATTAAGCTCGGATATAGAGGAAACAATTTAAGATAGTCTCTCAACCTTTTGGTTGAGTTTGGTGTTCATCATCATCATTTCGAGTAGGTATCACGATCAATCGACCATGCACACCCTGGTATCAGTGTTCTTCGGAACCGCCTCTCGGCCTCTGACGTGGTTCCTTTAACGACTACCAGATGGCAGCCGGGATCACCGGCTTAACGTGCCAGTTTGGTGTAATAAAGACTAATTTGTCTGTGTATAGGTTTGTCTGTTGCAACTGAGCTTTCAAAAGCTCTCTTTTCAGTTCATTTTGTTTAGATTTTTTAAAGAAAATGTATTGCCCTAAATAGCAAAAAATAAGGGTTGCGAAAGCCTTGTCTTTATTTTTTTATTATGACCGTAAATAATGTCCCGTGAGTTAAGGTTCTTATTAAAGGTAAAAAGAAAACCGAAATGTAAGATAAAAGCTAACCAGCATCATCATCATCATCATCATTTCGTGTTTTTGTCATTGACTAGCTCTGTGGCGCAGCGGTCAACGCAACGCCAGCCTGCGACACGGAGTGACCGGGTTCGATCCCTGGCCACGTCAAGATGGAAAATGATCTTTTTCAGATTGGCCTGGGTCTTGGATGTGTATCTATATATGTATTTCTCATCTCTTCATAGCTCAATCTGTGTGATATGTCCGTATATATATCATTTCGTGTAGGCGACACGGTCAATCGACCATGGTGTGCATGGTCGATTGAGCGTGTCAGAAGATAGTGTTGACGGTGTAAAAGTTCTTCGGACCGCCTCTTGGCCTCTCTAACGTGGTTCCTTTAAGGACTACCGGATGTTAGCCAGGACCAACAGTTAACGTGCCTTCCGAAGCACGGAATCATCTTCATTAACAGACAATCAGGTGATTCATGTGTGCAATGTCCTAACCAAACTGGGAACAAGTAAACAAAGTATGCTTCCCGTGGGAATCGAATCCAAGACCTACAAGCAAACGCCTTAACCACTGGACCACGGAGGCTGTTTAACTAACACAGTTAACAAGCAAAACCGTATTGAGTTCCAAAATTTTTAAATCCTCGTGCATGTCGCGTCAATACCGCTAGATTTCCGAATCAAACGTAAAGTAAATGTTTGTAGAGAGGTATATTGGAACGTCTCGAGCGCCAATCTCATTCTGCCATTCACCGGTGCCGTCCCTAGTGCAGTTTATTGACTGCAATATTTTAAGTGCTGCTTACAGAGTGAAAAGGAACGGCGCATCTGGAAGACGCTACATTGCATGTTCCTACTCTTGGAAAAAATAGCAACTTTCGATGTATAGTTTTAAAACTTCGTATATAGATCAGGAAATTTGTCAATTGCAGTTAGTAAATGGAATACAAAGGCAAATGTTGCAAACTACAATATATTAGGTGTGCTACATAGAGTGAAAAGGAACAGTGGCGAGTCTGGTAGACGCTACGATACATATTTAAATCTAAAGGAAGTTATAGCATCCTCATATGTATGTAATGTAGCTTTTTCTGTAGATGAAAGTATTTTTTAATTCAGCTTAGTCGTGTTTGGATTTATTCATTACAAACAAACACTCAAACATACATATAGACAAATCTTTCCTCTATGTAAAATTAGTAAAGAAGTAAATATATTGTATCATTATCATCATCATCTCAGCCCGTCTTCCGTCCACTGCTGAGCATCTTCGTTTCCGCCATCAGTCTCGATCCTGTGCTGATCTCATATATTGTATATTTTATATTAATTCTATAGAACCCTTTATGGAAATACTATGCATTCACAAATGTAAAGATATACGCGGGCGTATTGTATTGGTGTTGATGAGAGGCCTATGCTCATCAGTGATCGGAAGATGGGCTGAGATGATGATGATAATGTTGATGTCTTCATCTTACTTACATGCTTCATTTTTTAAATTAGAAGCTGGATAATTATAATAATAATAATATATAATAAATATATACGGACAAATCACACAGATTGAGCTAGCCCCAAAGTAAGTTCGAGACTTGTGTTATGGGATACTAACTCAACGATACTATATTTAATAACAAATACATATATAGATACACATCCAAGGCCCAGGCCAATCTGAAAAAGATCATTTTCCATCTTGACCTGGCCGGGGATCGAACCCGGTCACTCCGTGTCGCAGGCAGGCGTGTTGACCGCTGCGCCACGGAGCTAGTCTTTATTATTAAGCTGTTAAACGAAAAAATAAGAAGTGGTAGATTAGCTTGGTATGGTCATGTAATGAGGCGCGAAGACCATCATATTACAAGGAAAGCGCTAGAGATGGAGGTAAGTGGATACAGGGGAAGGGGAAGACAAAAAAAAGGAATGGATGGAATGCGTAAAGCAGAACATGAGGGCGGTGAGAGTGGATATAGGCATGACGGGAAACAGGGAGTTGTGGAAAGAAAAGACATACTGCGCCAACCTAGATAATGAGATAAGGTAAAGAGGATGATTAGAAGCTGGATAATTCCCACCAACACGCACTGGACTAGCGCGGCGGAGTATGGTCCATAGCTCAATTCATGGATAGCGCTGGTATGATGATATCAAGAGCCATGAAAAGAAATGGTTTGAAGTAGCACAAAATAGGGATGTTTGGAAGGTAATGGGGGAGACCTTTGCCCAGCAGTGGGACAAATAAAAATAGGTAAAAAAAAAGCTGGACATGAAAACCTTTCCCGTATTTTTTTTTAAAAGTAGTGTTCTTTTGACTTGCGTCCAAGTCCAATGCAAACAGTACTGCTATTCGGGGCAAATGAAAAATTGTTGTCCTCTCTCCACAGTTTCAATTGAAAACATTAATTACGCCTCCATTCAACGAAAAGGAGTATCCTAGTTCACTCCCATTGAGGTAAAACACTCGCATAGATGAACAATTGATATTCTTGATCATGTGTTATGTTTGATAAATTGCTGAAAATATAGTTTTACTAGCTGTCGCCCGCGGCTTCGCTCACGCTAATGTCTATCCCTCGGGAACAGTATTTTTTTTCTGGGATGAAAGGTAGCCTATGTGTTATTCCATATAATATAACCTATCTGTGTGCAAAATTTCGTCAAAATCCGTTCACCTGTTTTGGCGTGATTGAGTAACAAATATACATACACACAAATTTTCGTATTTCTAATATCATTAGTGAGAAATAAGGACTACCGTACCTATAAGAATTATTTATGTTATATGGATGAACTTCTGGTATATAATACCGGCGTGTTTGGTTTCAAAATATGCATTAAATTCGATAGGCACGTTAAATTGGTCAGTCAATATTGATATTTAATAATGAACATTAATTCCAGTAATTTGTGCTCTATTTATCTTTAGGGCAGGTTGCGAAGTATACCAAAGACGATTTTTTTTATTCGTTACGGTGATACTACTGGAATAAAAGTGTGAATCGACAAAAGTAATCCTAATCCTAACTAATATTATAAATGCGAAAGTGAGTTTGTTTGTTTGTTACGCTTTCACGCCGTAACTACTGAACCGATCATCATGAAATTTTGCATACAAGTTCTCTGGAGTGCGGAGAAAGACATAGGCTACCTTTTATCCCGGGAAAAAGTACTATTCCCGAGGGATTGACATTGACGCGGGCGGAGCCGCGGGCGAAAGCTAGTATAACATAAAAATATGATGTAACTAAAACAATTTTAATTTAAATAACAACATATAAGTAGACTAGGTTTTGCCTGCAGCTCACCCGCGTTGATGTAGATCCCTCGGGAATAGTATATATTTCCGAGATGAAAGGTACCTATGTCCCGGGGCTCAAACTTCCATCATACTATAACAGACAGACAGAGTTACTTTCGCATTTGTACATCTAAAATATTTAATACTCTATGCCCGCTCCACAGGTGCGGACTAAGTTGCGAACAAAAAGCCAAGTTTTTGGATGAGTGGAGACGCCCATTTACCCAGACTTTAGCCGCATAAGTGGTGATGAGCTTAAGAAGTATTAGGGGACATAGCAAGTAATTCCAAGACCTTTTAGTGAAAGTTCCGAGCGAACATTCTACGTGAAGATTTTTGAAAGCATTAAGGATAACGTTATTTTTTTAGAATGTTACATACATACATAGTATCACGCCTTTTTCCCTTACGGGGTAGACAGAGCCCAGCGGTCTTTAAGACCACGTTTAGCATGTTGATGGGTATTATGTGGAAAACGGAACCAAAATAGTGAGGGGGTGCTAGCCGCGTCGCCTATTAACTTGATTCCTCACATTTTACCCATTCCCTCGATCGGCTATTACGATCTGCGCGGGAAGAGAAGCAGTTGGTACATTCTACGTTTTTTTCTTATCTCCCAGACTAGCATGGAAGTGTAAGAATGTTGGTATGTTTATTTGAAGGTTTTGAATAATTACTTAATTCTGTTACATTTTAGTGTGATTTTTTGATAACAAAGCCCGTCCTGCCCTAGAAAATGGTATAAACTATGAAAATTTTCTCATGGTAATACTTCGTATGCTAAATGAAACTTATACGTAATTAAGTTACTTACATAGAAATTCACAACTAAAGAGAAAAAAATTGTATTTTTAAGGAAAATTCATACATACCACGAATTTATTTTCAGTTTCCCAAAACAGCCCAAAAATTAGTTATTAGAAGCCTCGAATTTTTCGCATTCGAAGATTTTCTATTTGAAATATTTTTACTGTATTATTTACACCGACACGAAATTGAAATTAATATTTGAGAGGAATAAGCTCCATGTTAGTCTGGGAGAAAAAAAATCTAAACTGTACCAGTTGCTTCTCTTCCCGTGCAGACCGTAGAAGACGGCCGAGGGAATGGGCGAAAGTTTAAAGAATCAAGTCAAGAGGCGATGTGGCTAGCAACCTACCACTATTAAGATTCCATTTTTCACCTACACGCCCACTAATACGCTATATATAAACGTGGCCTTTGGGCCTTATGACCTTAAGCTTAAGGGATAAAGACGTGATAATAATTATGTATGTATGTAAAGTGGAATAAGTTCTGAATGCATTTGTTTTTTCTAACAAGTTCCCAATCACTTTAATAGGCCATTCACATTTTAAGGCTTTGTACTTCATAAGTAAAAAAGATAATTATTTGTACTTCTTATTACATCCAGGTATTAAACTTTTTGTTGATTAGCAACTCTACATGGTACTTAAATTAATTATAGACCTTTTATGTTATGAAGTTTAGGATTTGTATTTTTATTAACAGTGGGATATAGTTTATAGTAGAGATAAAAGTTTTAGAGATATAAATTTAATTCCTGTTTTCATTCTGTTTAACCTAATTTAGAGTTTTCAGTTCGGTTCTTCAGAATCAGAAATCAGCAAGATATATTTGCTTTAAATAGGGTTACATAATAAGATGTTAAGTATAATGATTTTATAGCATGTTGATTAGCCTATTTAGCCAATTAATAATAGCATGCAAATGTTATTTGGCATTTGTCTGTTATTGTATAATAGAAATTAAAATTTAATACATCCACCACTTACGTTCTTACAAATTACTTCAACATAAAGTAAAATGAAGGTATCGTTTATCAGGATTTATCGTTTATTTTTCACAAAATCTCTTATCAGAATACTGAAACCAAACGCCAGAAATGTACAGAAACAATTTATTTTCGACATCTTAATTTAAGATTCCAGACAGCATTCTTAGCTAATGTATTAATATTAAACTGAAATAGTTGCTGAAAACGTAAACAGTGCCTTATTGAACGCGAAGAATTCCAGAAATTAAAGTTGCCCTCGTGCTTTCAAGGTGAATTTCGTTTAATTAAAATGCAAAATCGGGGTCACCATGCCTGCGAGTTCAATTGACTAATAAAGGTAGGTAAGTCTTTCACTGTCAAATTAAATGTATTAACTTACTTTTGCCCGCCTCGCAGCTCACGTTTTTGGAATATATTTAGGGAAAAATTACGTATAATTGAGCTAGCCTTACAGTTAGTTGTGAACTTGTGTATGTCGTGAGATACTAATTCAACGATACTATATTTTGTAACTAGGTGTTGCCCGCGGCTCCGCCTGCATCAATGTCGATCCCTCAGTAACAGTAAAATTTCCTAAAATGAAAGGTAACCTTCCTCGGACCTTAAACTACCTGCATACCAAATTTCATCCAAATTAGTTCAATGGTTGAAGCGTGAAAAGAAGACAGACAGACAGAGTTACTTTCGCATTTATAATATTAGTATGGATAGATTAATTATAGGTAAACATCCAAGACCCAAGTCCATTTGAAAAATGCTGTTCTCCGTCTTGACCTGACCAGGAATCGAACCCAGGACCCTGCGGTTCCAAGCCACTTGCGGCACCACTGAGTTGCTGTATCATTAAATTTAAGAACAATCTTCTTATCGGTAGAATACTTTTATTGTGTCCAGATTCTTAACCATTAAATTAACCTCTCAACATGACCCAAATCTAGACCTAGTCACATTTTTACGACATGAGTTTCACAAGCAGAAAAATATTCTCAGTTAAAAGCATATTCATAAAGTTCACACCTAACTCTACACTTCATAAAATGAAATACGAAAAATTACACCGAATTATCAAAGCTAACGCGATTTGAACGCCATTCTATTTCAAGGAACCGTGAAACTCCGCATACCTTACAATTTTTTTCTCTTTTAATATGTGCATTTTTGTTGGGGTGGGGGTGAGTGAGGGTGCTAGCTGGCTGCGTCAGTTCTCAGTTGATTCAGTAGCCTTCCGACTTCGTAGGGGGTACGTCGCGCCGCCCCGTGAAGAACGCGAAGTGAAGTTCAGTGTACGTCTGTGTTTTCTGGAAGCCTTTGGTTTTAGTTTTTAATGTTAGTGCACGGAAACTCAGGTTTGATTTGTTGTTTTCTTTGTGTTGAACTGGCGTTTTCTTTTCGGCGAATAATTTGAAACCGGTTTCTTTTAAAGATTCTTTGTTGCCTAGTAACGGAATTAAGTTATAACGCGACTTACATAGTTGTTATTTTTTAATTTAGGTTTATTACAAATCATATTAAAAATAGTTCTTTGAATAATAGGTCATGAATAACCAAATACTTAGTTTCTCTGACTGTGTCACGCGACTGAAAAAACCGGTATGAGGTGACACCAAGGTTGAAAGTTCAACTGTAGCTGAATTGAGGTTATATTTATGTGCTCTTTATAAAGGTTTCATAATATTTTTATGGAGTGTTCTGTTTCAAGATATTAAAGAAATCTAATAGCCGAACGTTTACCAAGATATTAAATTAACATTGTATACGAAGTTCAATTTGCCTTTTTAAATAATAAGGTATGCTCACATAGGTGCCTTAGAAATTTATTTACCTATTATTTTATAAACTAGAAAATTATCAACTTACGATAAGTAGGCAATTATGCATGAATAAAGTCATAACTTTTAACCAAGTAAATAAAATCAGCTGTTCAATATTTTTACTGCTATTCCTTACTAATATTATAAATGCGAAAGTGAGTTTGTTTGTTTGTTTATTTGTTTGTTTGTTACGCTTTCACGCCGTAACTACTGAACCGATCATCATGAAATTTTGCTTACAAGTTCTCTGGAGTACGGAGAAGGACATAGGCTACCTTTTATCCCGGGAAAAAGTCTACTACTAATCCCGAGGGATCGACATTGACGCGGGCGGAGCCGCAGGCGAAAGCTAGTATAAAATAAAACGACTAACAATTTTAGGGTCTCTCACGGAAAGGGTTATGATATATGTGATGACCTTGAAATATTTTTCGGATAACATATTCTGGTCAACCAAAAAAATTCGTCCATGCTGGTTTGGGAGAAAAGTAAAACGTAGAATGTACCAGCTGCTTCTCTTCCCGCGCAGATCGTAAAAGCCGATCGAGGAAATGGTCGAAAATCTGAGGAATCATGTAAGTAGGCCATCACTATTCTGAATCCGTTTACCATCTACATGCTCGCCAAGATGCTAAAAGTAGCTTCTAGATCTAATAGACTTAGGCTCTGTCCACCCCGTAACGGAAAAAAACATGATGCTATTTATGTATAATAATAATTAGAGATGCGCCGAATAGTGATTTGGCCGAATAACCGAATCCCGAATATTATTCGGTTCAGCCTTTACCGAACCGAATATCCGGCCGAATTATTCGGTTTACCATTATTTTATTTTGCCGCGTAAACAGGTTCTATCGTGTACCCTACGTGCCGCTGCTGGCTAGCTCCGAGCGAGCCGTACATCACCGCCCGCTCCCCGCGTACATACCGCGCTGTCACTTTGCTTCGAAACATCGCACGATTACGTTAGCAATAAAAGTATTTATTACAAAAATATTGAAAATATCAACTTAATTGTGTTTGCAATATGAGTGGGCGTAAAAGATCACGTGCTTGGGACTTTTTTAGCAAAATGGAAGATGACAAAACAAAAGTTAAGTGTACTTTGTGTTGTTGTGTTATTTCTTGCGGTGGAACAGGGCGAAGTGCTTCGACGAGTGGTATGACAAATCATTTGAAGCTAAAACATAAAGAACAACTGACAGAAATCATGTCTTCTCCTTTAAGCGGTTCCGGACAAAACTCAGACATTGTACCTTCAACTTCGAGTGTAAGATCTCATTCTCAATGTACACAACCAACTCTAGAAGAAGCTTTTATCACGAATTGGGATATAACAGATTTTCGAGCAAAGGAAATTCATTACGCCATCGCTGAAATGATCGCAACTGACAATCAGCCTATTTCTATTGTGGAAAACCAAGGCTAACAGATTGTTGCATTTATTGAAGCCTAAATATAAGTTGCCTGGAAGAAAGTAGTGAAGTGGTGATTCCAACAATATATGAGAGAGTGAAAAAATTAATCAAAGACGAAATTTCAAAGGCCAAGGCTGTTTCGATTACATCTGATATGTGGACTTGTTCAAACAACATGATAAGTTTTTTAAGCTTCACTGCACACTGGCTTGATGAGGAATTTGTTCTACAGCACAGAGTTCTGCAAATGAAACATTTTGTTGGGTGTCACTCAGGTGATCACATACGTTCTGTGTTAGAAGAGCTAGCTTCAAATTGGGACATAATTTCGACTATCACATAATTATGAGAGATAATGGCACCAATATGGTAAAAGCCATAAATGAAAGTCAATTTGTGGGCAAGGGATGTTTTATATATACATACATTGCAGTTGGCAATTAAAGCTTCATTGCAGGTTGAAAACGTAAGTGATACTTTGACCTCTGCTCGAAGAATAGTAACACACTTCAACGACTCTAGCAAGGTTGCGCCTTGAAAAACTGAAAAAACTGAAAAATATCCAGAAAGAACTTAATCTACCTGAGCATCAGCTTGTACAAGACGTCACAACAAGGTGGAACAGCACCTATTATATGTTGGAAAGAATCGTTGAACAAAAACGTGCTATTTCGCTTTACATTTCGGACAATTCTGACTCAGTTAACATTCAAAATTGTTCTGAAAGACAGTGGCTGATTCTCAAAGAATGTTTAATTCTATTAAAACCATTTGAAGTGTGAAGGCTCGACCGTCCCGACGCTCTAGCCGAGTTCTCACATAAATAGGAAGGGAGAGCACAAGACGAACACACAGAACACAGCTAATAACTTTATTATAATATTTGCTTTACAACTTCGATAAATTACAACAGAGACTTATGCTCCAAGATATGGTATCTTCTACCTCAAGATACCTCCCTCCTCCTCAAGATGTTAGTAGACTGAAAGATGTTAACAGATTGAAAGGTGGTAGCAGACTGAAAGATGGTAGCGGACTGACTCATGAGTGATGAGAGAGATAGAAAGTAATCTAAAAAAGGAATGAAATTTGAATTAAAAATGAAATTTGAATTAAAATAAGGAATGAAAAATGGACAGGATGAGAAAAATGAGGTTGGATGAGATGCAGCATGCAGGTGGCATGCTGCAACGTTACAGAAGAAATCACTAAAATTACTAGTTCTACATTTTCGTCAATTTCTGAAGTGATTCCTCATAGTAACACTCTGATCAAATATTTATCGAAGCCCGAAATTTCAGAAATATGTCCAAATGTACCAGAAATGGTACAAAAACTACGAGAAGAAGATCAGAGGCGCTTTAAAAATTTGGAAGAAGACAAATATTACTGCCTGTCTACATTGTTGGATCCCCGATTTAGAATGAGATTTTTTGCTCCCGAAAATTTTGAAATGGTAAGAAGAAGGCTTTTCCTAGAAGCTATTCAAAAAAGCGAAAGCTGCTGAAAGCTCAAGCGAAGATGAATCTGAAACAAGCAGGGGTAGACCTCCACAAAATGTTTCAAATTTTTTAGAACAATCTCATTTCACATTTTGGAACTGTTATGAAGAACTTGCCTCAACGAATCCTGTCATTTCGGAAGATCCTAAAAGCCCTATCGCCGTGGAATTGGACAGCTATATAGCTGAAAGTCCTTTACTAAGAAATCTGAGCCCTTTTGATTGGTGGGCAAAGCATAAGTCTAAATATGCACATTTAGCTAATTTAGCCAGAGTGTTTCTAAGTGCTCCCGGAAGTAGTGTTTATAGCGAACGATTATTTTCGGAGGCAGGGAACCTATACGAAGAAAAACGCAACAGACTCTTGCCAGAGCGAGCCGAGAGCTTGGTATTTCTGCACCATAATTTACCATTAATTAATTATAAATATTAGTATGTTTATATATCTCTTTGCTTATTATTAATTTTATTTCTGATCTCAATTATTATTGTTTTTGTCTTGATTTAGCTCTGCTATACTGTATTTTGTAATTTGAACGAAAGTGTGTTCAAAAAAAAGTTGATTCAAGTTTGAAAAATTAATGTTGATTATTTATTATATTGAGAATATTAACTTATGTTAACTCAGTATAATTTTTTGAAAGAAATGAGAATTCTTAAAAAAAAAAATATTTTTGTTTCAAAATAAATGTTCATTTAAAGTTTAATAATAAATATAGTTTTGACGTATAAAAATAAACGTGAATTATTCTAAGTTTAGCATAAATGTTGGCAATAATAAATAACTATAGTTTAAGAAATAATTATGTTTTGTTTGACTTTTAATATAAAAAATCTTTCATATAAAGCTGTCTTTTAATTCTACTCCATTTCATATACAAAGTCAAGAAAATATTATACTTCATACCAATATTATAAAGAGGAAAGATTTTTTTGTAATGAATAAACTCAAAAACTACTGGGCTGATTTTAAAAATTCTTTTACTATTAAACAAGTATGTTATCCCTGAGTGACATAGGCTATGTATGTCCCACGGGCGAAGCCGGGGCGGGTCTAGTTTTTAATATTAAAAAAAATACAAACCGAATATATTCGGTAACTGAGCCGAATAATTCGGCCGAATACAAATAGTGGAAAATATGCCGAATACGCCGAATACCGAATACCGAACGAATATTCGGCGCATCTCTAATAATAATACAAGAACAAAATACGTTTATGAACATTTGTAGTCGAGTAGATAAAACTGAAAGAGCGCTATACTGTTCATTCCTCGAGTGTAAACATATGGGGCCACTTGAATGCTTTTATGACTTATTGATGCACCACAAAAAGGTTTGATGTCAATTGAAACTCATTTCAAAGGCCCGAAAATCTTTTGCCATGAGGTAATATTATATCATACTAGCTTTCGCCCGCGGCTCCGCCCGCGTCAATGTCGATCCCTCGGGAATAGTACTTTTTCCCGGGATGAAAGGTAGCCTATGTCCTTCTCCGTACTCCAGAGAACTTGTATGCAAAATTTCTTGATGATCGGTTCAGTAGTTACGGCGTAAAAGCGTAACAAACAAACAAACAAATAAACAAACAAACATACAAACTCACTTTCGCATTTATAATATTAGTAAGGATACTAGCTGTTGCCCGCGACTTCGTCCGCGGCAATTTCGGTTATTATGATTAATTCGTTTCTTTAGTAGTATAAATGAATAATTTTCCCCCGTTTTCAAAGCATTTTTATTGATACTTCGCTTCTATTGGTCGCAGTCGCAGCGTAATGTTTTATAGGCTAAAGCCTTCCTCAATAAATGGACTATCCAACACAAAAATAATTTTCTAATCTTCAGCTTTATAATATTAGTATAGATTATAATATAACAGTAGGCTCCGGGCTCCGTCAAACCACAGCTGGGGATACAACCAGGGAACACTTTGATCATCATCATTTCGAGTAGGTGTCACGGTCAATCGACCATGCACACCTTGGTCAGAGTTCTTCGGAACCGCCTCTCGGCCTCTGACGTGGTTCCTTTAACGACTACCAAACTACGATGAAAAGGAGATATTTTAATGTTTTTTATTTACCAACTATCCCGGCTAAGTTCGTTTCGCTATTTTGTCGTCAATTTACATCCCTTAAACCTTTCCTATACGACAAACATATCAAAACCAAAATCAGTTTAATCGGCCCAGCCGTTCTCGCGTTTTAGCGACACAAACGAACAGCAATGATGTTTATATATAGATAAGATCATTTTATTAGCTTTTTATTAAGTAATAAAGTAATAAAATTTACCCCTCAAACAAGAAGGTTCTCAATTCAGTTGTATTTTTTTTTTAATGTTTGTTACCTCATGACATGACTACGTCATTTAGGTATGAATTGATTGGAAAATCCTTTTTTAGGGTTCCGTACCCAAAGGATAAAAACGGGACCCTATTAATGTTGCTCCGCTGTCCGTCTGCCTGTCTGTCCGTCTGTCACCAGGCTGTATCTCATGAACCTTGACACTTAGACCCTTTGGGTACGGTATCCTAAAAAATCTACCTAAACATGACACAATTCAGCCATAAAATGAAGCAATTCGTTAACGTTCACGCAATGAATTTCTAAGCAATAGGGTACACTATCTGGAGTACTCCTCTAAGGTCAAGTCGCGAATGCTGGTCACATTCCGCGTGTGATGCGAATGTAATGAACCAAATTGTAGACCCGTGGCCCTAAGGGTTATTTATTCAGCGTAAGGCTTTCCTAATTCATGGAACGAGCTTTCTGATTAAACATGATTTGTTATGAGATATTTTTTCAACTATTCAACAGTTTTATATACTTATGTTGTTGTACTCTTATCATCTAGGCAAACATATAATAAATGAATATAGTTACATATACAATACGTAAAGAAAATCCTGTCCAATCACTGAAGGAGTGATTCAGTGCATCGATATGATCAACTTTTCCTATGGGACTAATGCTGTGGACTCCAATTTTTTTTGAAGTTCCCGAACAAATTGACCGGGCGGGCTGTGTTTAGTTTGGAAATCCCCATTTGTTTTGAGTTCTTACCTCTCCCATAGAAAAAGTTGTGTATATCGACGGGCTGAATCAACCCCTCAAGGATCGGACAAGTTTTTCTTTACATATTGTATATTTATGTACACATATCCGCCACATGCTTTGTATATATTCACAATTCGTCAAAAAGTCACAAACAATATATCTGCAATATGCTTAGTCAAAATTCTTAATCTAAAAGATTGCCCCGCATCGTCCCTGACCCAAAAGTTCTCATTATGCTGGCTGCATTGCCCCGTTAAATTACTATAGATAGCCTTTCAATCAGAAAGAAAGGGATACCAAGGGGTATCCCACCAGCGTACCACAAACATATTGGTGCTTACAGTTTGTAATATTTGTAAGCACCGGTAATTTTTTTGCCTATTCGTAATTGGCCGTGACCAATATCCCGAGCTGAGGTGATGGTATCGCATGCTGTCAAAAGGCTGTCATGTTCCAGACGGTATTAACGTTGCTTTAATTCTAGCTAAGTTAGCTAACTAAGCTAACTAATAAAAAAAAAACAAAACTTTGTTTTTTTTTTATTTAATAAACTTTATTGTTCCAAATTAAAAACTTGATACGATTGGCGGACTTAATGCTATAAGCATTATCACCCAGTCAACCATAGGGAACGACAAAGGAAAAAATTGTATGGCGCAAAAAGTGATCTATTTATTACACATATAATATACATACACATATGCATACTTTGCTGTCATTTTTATATATAAACGACAGCAAAGTAAATAAATACATATATCTATATGCAAAATATACATAAACCTACATATAAATACAATATACCAATGATAAATATATAAAAAATAAGTCCTGACGGGGTTCTAAGGAGATAAAGAATCAAGAAGGTGAGAGTGAACCTGTCTTTTAAAATGGAATATATATAATACGCAATAAATTACAGAGCAATGGGACACTATCTAAAAGCACTTCTAAGGTCAAGTCGCGGATGCTGGTCACATTCCGCGTGTGATGCGAATGTTATGAACCAAAGTGTAGGCCCGAGTCCCTAAGGGTTATTTAGCCTAACACTTTCGTCATTCTTGGAGAGAGCTATTTGATTAGACCTGTTTTATTTCTTGTATTACAAGTACTCACAAATAGTGTAACTACATCGACAAAATGTTAATAAGCATAAATCGTCAATTATATATGAACTAGCTTTCGCCCGCGGCTCCGCCCGCGTCAATGTCGATCCCTCGGGAATAGTACTTTTTCCCGGGATAAAAGGTAGCATATGTCCTTCTCCGTACTCCAGAGAACTTGTATGCAACATTTCATGATGATCGGTTTAGTAGTTACGGCGTGAAAGCGTAACAAACAAACAAACAAATATACAAACAAACTCACTTTCGCATTTATAAAATTAGTAAGGATGATTTAAAATTCAGAATTCGTCAACACGGCTCTATTCTAACGTTCATTAAACACATCTACTCTCTTATTAATTTAAGAATTAAGATATGGTGAATCAGAATCAGAATCAGAATCAGAATTTATTTGCGTAAAATATGGTAACATAGTTAGTACAGTAAGTAGACGAATCACATATTTTGCCAAGTGTGGCGAGCAAATATTAATGTAAATTTTTATAATTACTGAATGTCATTACATTACAATATGGTATACAATTCTAGTCAAATTATTACAATGTCAACCGAAATTTAAAAATAATAAGTAAAATCCAAAGTAAAATTAACATGTCCTTTGTTTAGTTAGAGCGCCTCTCCATAAATTCTGTCACTGAATAAAAACATCTGTCGACCAGCCAGGTTTTCAATTTCTTTGAAAATGTATTCATTGGAAGTGACTTTAAGTCCGCAGGAAGAGCGTTAAATAGTCTCCCACACATAGAGTAGCAACTTTTAAGGTACATGGCTGTCCGTGGTACTTTTGGTAAAACAATTCTTTCTGGATTTCTTGTGTTCCTAGGATATATATCTTTAGCTTTTACAAATAATTCTGCATTTTGTTTAACAAATTTGCTGCATTCTAAAATATACAAACAGGGTAGAGTAAGTAGACCAAGTTTCCGAAATAGAGGTCTACAAGAATGCCATGGAACAACTCCACACATAGCTCTAATGCATTTTTTTTGTACAATGAATGCTCTATTTACCTCTACAGAATTACCCCATAGCATTAGCCCGTACTTGAGAACTGAGCACACATACCCATGATATGCAGATAACATAGTGCTTTGATTTGAGGTTTTGTATAGTTTATATAAAACATATACAAAGCGATTTAATTTTATACATACATGTTCTACATGTGCTTTCCAGTCGCAGTGGCTGTCCAGTACGAAACCTAAAAAAGTAGTACGATTTACGTCTGAAAGAATTAAATCATTATAATTGACATTTAATGTATCAACCTGTGATTGACTGAAATGGAATTGTACTATATTAGTCTTTGTCAAATTAATTTGTAAATTATTATCATTGAGCCATTTTATAACTTTGTCAATTGTATCTTTAATGTCAACTATATTCACATTCTCAGGTGATTTTAAAATAATAGAAATGTCATCAGCAAATAAGATACAGGGATGGGATGTTATTTCTGGTAGATCATTTATATAAATATTAAATAATAATGGGCCTAAGACACTACCTTGCGGCACACCATATTCATTTATTTTTGAGGTAGATTTATAAGATTTTACCTCTCGTTTCTCATTTAAACTGGTTATCTCCACGCATTGTGATCTGTCTTTTAAATAAGACTCAACCCACATTAATGCTGGTCCCCGAATGCCACATTTATCAAGTTTGTCAAGAAGAACTCTATGTGATACTAGGTCAAATGCCCGAGACATGTCGAAGAATATTACAGTGGTGGCATTCCCATCATCCATATTGTCAATAATTTGTGAAACAAGGTGAAAAGCAGCTAATGAAGTTGACTTGCCTTTTGTGAAGCCATATTGTTGATCACATAATATTTTATATTTATTCAGAAAAAAATCCACGCAGGTAGGGTTCCAATTGGGCATCATCATCATCAGGTCCTTCTAGTCTTCACTGCAAGAGCATGACTGCAGAGAGGGTCTCTGTACTATTAGAGCCATACTTGGCCAGAGCAGATAGAGGATTTGGCCTTCACTCTCCTCGCTGGCCAGACGGGTTGGAGAGTTTCATTGATGTTTAAGAGCTTTGTTTATGTAGCTTGTATTTCCTAAGTCGTCTCTTACGACATCCACGGGAAGACTTGGAGTGGTCCTATTCTACTCTGCCGGAAACCACACGGCTAAATTTCAATTGGGCAACCTCGCTTAAATCCTGGACGTCGATCTTTACCATATCCCATCGCCTTAATATGCATAAGGATTTCGTTATCTTACATAGCTACCCCAATATTACAAGTGTGGTATTCCATTCAACTCATTTTATAATGAATTTGATAATCAGCTATGTATTATGTAGGAAGCCATTTAAATTTTAAGAAATAAGATATGGTATGTTTAGCCTTATTTCTAAATTTAATAAGAGTTTATCAAAAAAGCTTTGCAAATAAAAAAAAAAAAAAACAAACATTATAAAAATATTATTCACTTCTTAATATATCTGAAAAATATTATCATGGCGACATTCAGATATCCAATTTTGGACTCTTCCCTTTTCTTCCACTATTGGCAATTCTGCACCCGGCTCATCCAGTCTCAACCTCCTTGTACGTTGTGTGTCGTTCACTAGAGGACGTGGTGTACCACGTCCTCTGGTGCTCTCTCTGGGTTCGCATTCAAGGACACGTCTTGTTCAGTGCCTCTGGTCTCTTGCAATGTGTTCCGTGTACAACCACTTTTTCTTCGCTATGATGGTAGCCATGACATCTTTTTGGTGTTATTTCGAATCTACTCACTGAAAAATATAATTGACCTTAATCTAGATATAGCTGTTCGTGTAAGAAAAAAAAAACAAATTAGTTGTAATAACACAAACAACAAAGCTCAAAATGTTTCGGAACTTGAAATCTAAATTTAATAGAATCGTATTGCCCCAATCATAGTTACATAAAGGAATTAAAAAGGCCTTTGAAGTTAGTAATTTTTTTTAATTTACAAAATGATACGAAGACAAAAGCCTTAATTTCTTTCTTGGTCGGCAATTAATCATCGCTTAATCTGTAATTAGAAGATTTTAACGAAACTTCGTCGACACGACATAATAAAATCTGGGAAGAAATTTTCCGACCAATCTTATTATATTTTACGAGCTGTATTACTGTACAACGGAAGTCTAACGTTGTTTTAATCTGGACTATATACTTAATATTCTCGAAAATGTTGAATCATTTTGTAGAATAGCTGTAAGTTCCGGTTTCAGAGGTTGATAGCCCAGTGGTCATGAGTATAATTACGTTAACGCATGTTAAGCAACCTCGGGCTTAGTCTCTACTGGGTGGCGTAAAAATATCTCGCTCTAGCTCCTCCGTGCTTCAGAAGGCTCGCTAAAGCGTCCCGGCTCGGTTGTCCGTCATTGATGGCAGTCGCTAAAAACTACCAAACGTCGACGTAAAAAATACCAAACATTAGTGTTGGCCTCTTACACAAGAAAAACAAACGAACATCATTTTTTTTTGTTTCGCATAACTTTGAATACATGAAATCATTTAGAGGCCATCTCTATGAGCGAAACTCCAGCATCCAGCCTCATGTCGTATCTGTCTGATAAAACATACATAGGTACGCGCCGCGACCCCTTCGAAATGGAAAACCGAACAAATCTGTTAGGTACGACGCGCGTATGAATCGTTTGTTCAAAGCTATAAGTATAAAATTGGCTTGCTGTAGGTATCTAAACTAAAAGGTGCTGCATTGAGACGCGAGCTAAATTACACCGTATTGCAAAATAAATTCAGTTCCTATTTATTTGAATACCGTTCCAGAGTGCGACTTCTGTACTTAAGTACTAGTACTTATTCTGTGGTCGTATTTAGACACATTCAAAGGGAATGTAAAAAATGCTTGGCACGATGATAATATTGCCGATTATCGCGATTCTTTGGTTCGTGTAGACGGCCCCTTAGCGTCGGTGGGTAAGCGGTATATAATACTCTGGTGACCGTAATTAAGACATGTTCTTATAGTAAGCTTCATTACTTTATTTTAATATTGGTATGTACTATAGTAAATTAATAAAATAAAATAAAAAAAACAACAAACCTGCATAGACGATATAAACTATAACACTGAGCATAATGTAAGGAATCATTTTTATTAAAAAATACTTGGTTGAAATAGTCGAGTCAGGTGTATAGAAGCAAGAAAACATTTTCAAAGACCCAGTTAGGCGAGTTGCAGTTGCAGCAAACATTTTGCGTATGCTCGATATCAAACTGAAAGCATTCTTGCCTCCATTTGAATTGTATCGGAGTCGGTATTTAAATAGGAATTGGTAAATTGCGAGTTTTAATTTTAAATTTTGACTGGACACATTCGTAGTAGAATGAATGTTTAAATGGTATTGCTTTTATTTTTTAAAGCTTTAAAATGTTCTTTCATTGTGCTAGCTGCATTTTTGTTTTTAACCATTTTTCTTTTGAAAAATAAACAAATAAAAAATACTAAATATTTACTTCCATGCTGGTCTGGGAGAAAAAATATGTATGTATACCTATTATCGCCGCGTCGGTCACATGATAACCGTCAAACAAGTAAAAAAATGTGTCTGCGTTTGCGGCAGTCAAAGAGTTATATTATATTTATTTAAAAATAGTTTCTTTTTCGTCTTCGTATGTTTGTCCCTATGTAAGCTTCGACGGATTTTGATGCGGTTTTTTTTTAATAGATAGAGTGATTCAAGAGGAAGGTTATATGTATAATTTATCGCGCTCGTGCGAAGTCGTGGCGGGTCGCTAATTTATATTATTTTTATTTATTTTTTATCCACAGCTACCCATGGTATATACAGAAATGGGCGAGAAACTATACTGTGTGTGCTTCATTAACTATATTTATTTATATTTTTAAAGCAAAGGTTTCAAAATATATTGAGAGAATTTCTATTTCGACTTCAGAAAATATTTAAATCCTTTACAATATTAATTCTCAGGCATTCGTGTTCCACCGTATATAAATCATACCCTAATTGATTTAATGGAGTGTCTATGAGGCCTCTAATGCCGAATTCTATTAAGAGTTAGGCGTGTTAATATAATTATAATATTAAATGAACCGTATTCATGGCTTATAGTTTAGCCTTATTAAGTTGCTGGCTTTAGACCACTATAATAATATTATGTATGTAATATGTAATATTATTATAGTGGTCTATAATAATAACTCTAATTCTAACAGCATGACTCATAAAAGTAAGAGTAAAATGTTGTTTACGAATAACGACATAGTAGGAGTAGCATCACAACTGTCATTGACGCATGCCTCAAGGCATCTTGAAGAATCTGACACCGGTGATCGCCGCTTACACACACGGAATACAAACAAACAGCATTACAATGCTCGTTTTAATAATAAAATCGAAAATATGTAATGAAAATCGACGGGCCAGATTTCGAAGGTAGACAGAGCTTTGGTCTATAAAACCTTAAATCCACGTTTAGTGATGAATGAAATGCAACGTTGTATTTTAAAACATCTTTTGTTGAAATTTAATGTAATTAGTTAAATTATACTAACTTAAACGTTAAACGTTAATTTTTTTTTTACCGATGCTCTTTTTAATATAGTATTTGTTTGATATAAATACTCACTTTTATACTCACTTTTTCTACATAATCGTTACTAATATTATAAACTAGCTTTCGCCCGCGGCTCCGCCCGCGTCAATGTCGATCCCTCGGGAATAGTACTTTTCCCGGGATAAAAGGTAGCTTATGTCCTTCTCCGTACTCCAGAGAACTTGTATGCAAAATTTCATGATGATCGGTTCAGTAGTTACGGCGTGAAAGCGTAACAAACAAACAAACAAACTCACTTTCGCATCCTAACTAATATTATAAATGCGAATTTTATCCCGGAAAAAAGTACTATTCCCGAGGGATCGACATTGACGCGGGCGGAGCCGCGGGCGAAAGCTGGTTGGTTATAAAAAATACCAAGAAATCTGAATTCAACGTAGGGCTAATTTTGATGACTTGCAAAGCAAAATACGAAACATATTCTCGGCCCCCATTCATTTTATATCTCGTCTAGTCCAATATCCAGAACATAGTATTCTCCCCTTTTCAGCTCGAACTATTTATCGGATTTACATAAAGGTCTTCGGCTCATATATTTTCAACACGACGCGACGCGGCGACACGAATCAACACTCGGGAAAATTCAATTTTATGTGTTATACATGTAAATATCGTGCTAAACTGTGAATGGATTCTGTCTAGATAGCGAACGGGTTGGAAGTTGCAAGGCTTATTACCCGACTTCGTGAAGTCAAAAGAAGGTTATGATTTTTGCTGCTATGTCAGATATTTAGGTACCTGACCAGGTCCTCTATGTATATCTTGAATTTTCTCTTAAACTAAAAATGTTATAACCATTAAAATGTATATCCGGACAGTCTTCAATAAAATCTTTCTGAATACCTATACTATATGTTTAAGAGAAAATTCATGCTATAGGTAGAGCGCTTGGTTATCTTAGAATCTGACTGTACGTAAAAATGTACGTTTGTTTATATTCCATGTCATTGAAACTATTGAAGATTATGTGACAATTGATATATCGTGAGAAGCGTCTTGATCGTCTGCTTATTATTGGCTATGTGACATTACTCTTAATTCCATATATATAGGTCCCGCCAGAAAGCGATATTTTAAAAAAAAGTTTTATGAAATGTAGTATTTTTATGTACTCGTAGGTAACAATATTTTAACTTTTTCTTCTTATTACTTTTGAGATTAAAGTTTTTTGGTGACAAGGAGTCTGGATTTTGGATATATAATGTAGAAAGCTTTACAAAATAGGATGAGGAGATAAAGCTAGATCGTACGTAAGGATATGGTTATAAATTGTGCTTGGATTCTCTACCTTCGAAGCAAAAATCAACAGTTTAATTTGACAAATGTTAGTCACACTGCAACGTGTATCTTAAACGGCTTTCATTTACTTCTTTTTGAAAAATGAAACCTATACTATTAAGGCCTACTGATTCCTCGTTCTGCGTTCAAATAAGCTGTGCGTCGAATATTTTTTTGCCGTTACAAAAAATATTAGATGACCTAGGTTTCTTTACTAGCAAAAAGTACAGTATGGGACATTGGCTTTTGTTACGAAAATTCAGAAAGTGAGAAATTATGTGCTATTATGCCCTATACAGACGACACGTAACATATTGTTTGCATATATTCTATCTACTTAACCTGAAATTCGAAATGTATTTGTAAATTTACCCTGTTTATATTTTGGCCTCATAAAACTTAATGTTATGATAAACAATTTTAAAACTTCATGAATATTTATAACCGCATAATATGTGTTCCCATTTCATATGATAATAAAATTTCGACGCCATCATTCCAGGGAACTTTGGCATAAATTATATTACTGAAATCTTTGTAAATTTCGAAGACTTTTGTTGTATTCATTACATTCGTCCATAATTGGTATATTTGTTCCTCAGCTGTTATAAGTTTTAATAGTTTTTCACCATTTTGCCCTTTAGTTTCTTTTTATTATAAAGAATATAATAAAAATTAGCAAAGAGAAAATATTTTTTCTTTGCTAATAACTGATTTTGCGTCTTTATCATATTCATTTCCTGCCAAATCTTTGCAAGCAGTGTGATAAATCTAATACTTTACGGGCTCGTTTACGGGAGAGGCATTGCGTTGTGCGGCGCATCTTCGTAAACAAGGCCTGAGATACAAAAAGAAGACCGAGGACTTCATTTACAATTCTTAGAAAAGTTTCATTACAGTGGCAATATTACAAACGATATCGAGCCACTGAGTGTAAGGAATTGTTCGACATGACGTCTACAATCACTTTCTATCACCGCACCTCACGCCATTGTCAGGATATTCACCTTCACACCTTAGAGCTTAAATAGTTGCGCCCAGTGCGTTTTGAAAGGAATTTTCTTTCACGTACGGTATGTTGTGCCATGGTTTCCCGAGAGACAACAACACGAGGTTCTTCAAAAAAGGCGTCCTAAGATTTCTTCAGAGTCATCAACGCGCGATTGGCACCTCTGTTGTTGCAAACATAGGCTACGGTAACTGCTTTCCATCAGGTGGGTCGTATGCCTGTTTAGTTGTATAAAAAAAAACGCACAGCAAAAATACTTAAAAGAATAAATCAATATCTATTCAAGCATTTAAGAGTCATGGTAATATAAATAATCTCCCATACATATGTGAATCCAGTAAACATTAAAGTCCTTTTTTACGAAATCGCGTCAACAATATAAGCCTAATTTCTTTCCTCTTGAAAACTAAAAAACAAAATTATAAATAAACACAAAACCGGGAAAGCCGTCAGACCACAACGCAAATCAACGTGATTTACGCACTCAAAAACTCCCTGACAGAAAAATTATACCCTAAATTGGGAAGAGGGGAAAACAACAGGGGTATTAAGGACGCGTTCTCATACAGGTCCAACAGGTCGGGTGGGACTGACAACCGTGATCGATAGGGTGTGTAAACACCGGGTTTAGGAATGATTTGGAATGTATATGGGTTTGAATATTGAAATTTTAGAGCATTATATGGGTTCTACCTTGGAAGACAAAATTAATAAGGAGGTTCTGTTTTATTTAGGATTCACCAGAATTGTATATTTTAGGACTGACTTTTGCCGTTAACTTTCTAATATCATAAATGCGATAATTTGATTGGATGGGAAGATGTTAAAGCTGACACATCAGAATAGAACACAGGCTAAATTACGCGGGCGAAGACGCATGGAAAGTTGTTTGTTTATACATTACTAGCTTTTGCCCGCGATTTCGCCCGCGTAGACTACACAAATTAGATGGTTTTTTGATCGACTGACTTGTTGAATCGACTTTAAGATCGATACTATACACGGGGTACCATGTCAAAAAAACCGGACCATAAGGAGTTGGTCTTTATCGTCTGACATTAATAACTACGAAACTATTCATCGTAGAAACATGAATTTAGTGACATCGTTAATCGTATATAGTCAGCTCGCTGTTAAGATCTTGAGTTTGCATCGCGATATCTGGTTTTCTTTCAATCTAACACTAAAAGCAACTTGCAAATACAGATGTTTCACGCTAAAACCAACGGCGGTGTATCGAAACAGCCCGTTTCACCGTACAAGTTTCATAAAAATGTTTATACCCATTTTTAGTCCCTTAGGGATGCAATTTTTGAATTCAAAAATGGCATTCATATTTTTTACTAACGAAGAAAGTAAATCTTAAATTTCACGAGTCTTACTTCAAAAATGATGAAGTTTCATACAAACTTTCAACTCCCTTTTTACCCTTTTAGGGGTCGAATTTCCAAAAATCTTTTCTTAGTGCTAACTTGCATTATTTAAGGAATATTTGTGCAAAATTTTATGCTTCTAGGCTTAGCGGTTTTGGCTGTGCGTTGTCTGTCAGTCACTCAGTCAGCAAAGGAAGAGTTTTATATATATAGATTGTTATCAAAACCAGGGCGGGTCGTTAGTAAAGTTATTTACATTAATATATATGTCGGATATCAGTTTCGAAAGTGCGTGACGAACACGTGCCTGCTTCTGGAGGCAGCGGCTTTGGAAGTTTACTGTCTCTTTGGAACTTTAGGGTTGTGTCTCATCAGTTATGACATCTCTAGCTAGCACTTACGAGTACTTACAACATACAATTTATAACGAAAAGATTAAGGGTTTAAATCAAAATCAAACCAACCCGAAATTTATCACTGTTGTTTTCCAATCTGATTTATATATGAATCATTTTGCGACCTGATTCCGGTAAATAACTCATTTCTCTGACACGTTACAATACACATTCAATGTGAATAACTTTGAAGAATTAAATAAGCATCATAATTAAATTCCAGTGGCGAATTTTTTAGTTAACCATAAGAAGAAACGTAAGTACTTGATATAAGAAACAGTATAATAGGTTTCCTTTTAACACAAAAGAGACAAGCTTTTATCATTTCGTTTCATAATGTTAAATTCTTGCTAAGCCAAATCAAACATAAATTAAAGAAAACTTGAAAAAGGAGTACCTGTAATATTTTCAGGGTTTATGTCATGTATATATGTAAGTTACACTATATCTTTTAAACGACTGAACAGATTTGGATTTGTAGGGTAACCTAATAAACTCTAAGACTATACTTTTTGTTACAGATATTTTCTCTACTTAGACAAAATCTTTCATCTCTCGGAGCGACACAGTTAGCATTGTTGATTTTTTTTAATTTTAAGTTAAATAAAGAATCTAAGAATAAGCAGCCCTGGTTCTCGATAATATGACAATCACTGCGACATCGCTGAGTTGTGCAATTCAGTTCGATCGAACTTGTGCCAACCCGCGTTTGTTTACGGATTGTTCTCTGAAACTAAATTCGTGCCACTTTATTTCTTGGAGCCCTGTGATGAATCTATCTATCGATTATATCGTTCTATATCATTGTACTTCACGTCGGTAGGAAGTACCTAGGGCATGATTTCCAAGTTTAGAATAGTAAGATATCTCTGATCCATTGAAAAAAGTCGTTTTTCAACTTGATAGAACTATGGTCGTAAGTACGAATGATGTGATTTGCGGAAATTAAAGTTATTTCACTTCGTTCTAGGTCGAATAGATACAAAGGCGTCACCTCCACGAGTAAGGAAGGATCTTTGTGGATAAAAAACTAGATTTACTTTATTTTTTGGATAAGCACACATACGTATTTCATTGTACGTGGTCTAGTAAGGCGTTTGGCTGTAGACCTGTAAGTCGTGGGTTCGATTTCCACGGGAAGCGTACTTTGTTTAGTTGTTTCCAGTTTGGTTAGGACATTGCAAGCTTGAAACACCTGATTGTCTGATAATGAAGATATTTCTGTACTTCGGAAGGCACGTTAAGCCATTGGTCCCGGCTGCCATCTGGTAGTCGTTAAAGGAACCACGTCAGAAGCCGAGAGGCGGTTCCGAAGAACTCTGACACTAGGGTGTGCATGGTCGATTGACCGTGTCACCTACTCGAAATGATGATGATGATTGTATGTGGTTCAAGCTGATCTCGGGCTCGAAGCATCTGAGGATTCAACCTCTAATATAAACTTACTAACAAACAGTAATGCGTATCGTACTATAGCATAACCAATTAGCCATAACATAAGCCATTCGATGCCGTGAAGCCATAAATAGAAATTAATAACCAATAACGAATCAAAGGCCTTATCTTACCGCGCTGAAATCTAAAAGCATAATTTAATCTTCAATTTACGAAGGCTTCTACATGTTTGACCGTGTTATCTACGGTCTGCTTTGCAGCAAATCATCATCAGGTCTTTTTAGTCTCCACTACAGGAGCACGACCCTCTCTGTACTACTAGGGCCATACTTAGCCGGAGCAGCCAGGGGACTTGGCCTACACTCTCTATGCTGGACTTAATTTTAACTTGTGTCATGGAATACTTAGTCAACGATAGGTATTTTATAATACACATACACGTGCATAGACAAATGACACACACAGATTGAGCTAGCCCTGAAGTAAGTTAGAGACTTGTGTTATGGGATACTCACTCAGCGATACTATATTCTATAACAAATACGTATCTATAGATAAACAACCAATAACAAGGCCAATCTGAAAAAGATCATTTTTCATCTTATTCTGATCGGGGATCGATCCCCGGAACTCTGATGTGGCAGCCTAGAATAATGACCACTAGGCCACAGAGCTCGTCATTTTATAATATCACTAGCTGTTGCCCGCGACTTCGTCTGCGGCAATTTCTGTTATTAATTAATTCGTTTTGTTATTAGTATAGATGAATAATTTTCCCCTGTTATCAAAACATTATTTATTGATGCTTCGCTCCTATTGGTCGCAGCGTGATGTTTTATAGCCTAAAGCCTTCCTCAATAAATGGACTATCCATCACAAAAATATTTTTTCAAATTGAACTAATAGTTCCTGAGATTAGCGCGTTCAAACAAACAGACTCTTCGGCTTTATAATATAAGTATAGATTATGTAGATAAATATCCAATATCCAGGTCATCCTGAAAATTTGAGAATCATCAAAAGGCTCCAAGTCGTCAAAACATGGAAGATTCATTTCATGTCTTCTGTTGAAGATATTTACAATGCTCAATCAAATTGAATAGCAGACGAGAATAGGGAGGGATCCCTATTAATCCTTACCTTTATAGCAAGTGTAAATGAGGTTTCGCTGAAAAGTTATTTACAAATAACGATTATCGATTTGTTTGTTGAACGTTCATTTTCTCATAGCTTCCATTTTTGTTTATCGCTTAAGATAAAGATCGAACGATCCTATTTTGTATTATATACGAATATATAAAATCTCACGTTTGAAGGTAACTTATTCTTCTTTTCGAGTCTAATGTCTTTTTACTAGTTATACTAATGTTGCCCAATATTTGGCCAAGGCCACTGCCCTATCATTTAGGAAACTGATGTAATAAGTAATGTTGATATTGATGAGATTTTATGTGTTTTATTTTTTGAGTTTGCATTTCTTTTTAATATAATTTGTATGTAATATACGAACACATAATAATTTGGTATGAATGCTAATCTGGTTTACAAAAAACAGTTTGAAGACCTAAAACATACCCATTGCCATTGTAGGTAATTAAAAATACAGGCAAAAATCCCTTTATGCTAACCTCTATACTAAATATACATTATATATTAAATACAGGCAAAGAAATTCAAAACTAGATCACACAGCCGCACCTCGAGTATTCAATAAAACCGTTTGATAGATATGCCGATAAATAATTCATTTCGCGCGTTCGGAGGCATCCGATAATCTTCGGACCATTAACCCGCTCGGCTCAGTTTTAAACTGCTGTAAATCAATTGTCCCCGAATTCAGTTGTGTGTAGATAGATATGTGATATCACGCCCCATTCGGGTCAGAATGGAAAATGATACGGACATGGGCGTCTTATCAATCTAATTCTTCTTTTCGTGTCGATGGCTCAAGGGATTAGATTTTGTCTCTCTAGTATATGGCGACCTTGACACCACTCTCGGATGCAGTGTATAGATCAAAGTCATCCTATGTCTATAGGGTTTGCAATTAATATTGAGTATTAGCCCTGTGGTTTCCGGCAGAGTAGAATAAGACCACTCCAAGTCTTCCCATTGATGTCGTAAGAAGCGACTTAGGAAATACAAGCTAAACAAAGTTCATAAACATCAATGAGAGCTCTCCAATCCGTCTTGCCAGCGAGGAGAGTGTAGGCGAAATTCTCTGTCTGCTCTGTCTGCGCGGCCAAGTATGGCTCCGGTAGTACAGAGAGGGTCATGCTCCTGCAGTGGAGACTAAAAAGACCTGATGATGATGATGATTGAGTATTGAGATCATCCTTGGTTCAGCTGGTGGGGCACAAATGGCACGAAAGGAGGTTCAACATGGTCTGGTCATCGTGATCATGGCACTGCACTTCCGCCTGTTGGATAAAGCCACATTTAGCCAGGTTATGACTCTATTCTTATCAATAAAGCAAGTTCTATTTTATTTCTATTTCTAGCCTATACTATCCCACTGCAGGGCAAAGCCCTCCCTTTCATCGCCCCTGACCTGAAATTGGCGCCCCTGACCTTTATTTGACTTTGTTTTCCATCATATCTTGAAAAATGTTAAAAGTGTAAATGCAAATTCGAGGGTCATGTGCCCTGTATTGTAATACCATCGAATTTAATGCCTTCACGCTATCGCCTTGGGGCTTATCGATTGACGCGACATTGACACAAAATGCGTCATGTGTCACAGTGCTGGTGCCGATATCCCCAAAGAGCCTTTAGTTATTTTAGATATATGTTTTATGTTTTGTTTTGCCTTTGACCCAACTTTTTGTTTTTGTACTCCGTTTTCTATTTGAAAGTCCTGACGCGAATTTTGAAGTTAATAATTAATAAATATATACAATCACACAGATTGAGCTAGCCCTAAAGTAAGTTCGAGACTTGTGTTATGGGATACTAACTCAACGATACTATATTTTATTACAAATACATATATTGATACACATCCAAGACCCAGCCCATCAGTATAAAGGACTTTTTCCTATATGATAAATGCTGGGGACTCAAAAAAGTAATAATATTAAAAGTTACGCGAGACATAATTTATATTATAACAAACGGTTTCACTCACGTATCGTTAGTCGGTATCGCCGACAAGTTTCAGCCAATTCAGATGGCCATCTTCAGGACGAGTGTCAGGGACGTCGCGACACGGCAGTCCCTCGAGCACTGAGGTTCGCCGCCCGCGTCGCCCGTCTCTCCGCGCGAAGCGCTCGCGCCGATGCGTTGATTAGGGGGTCAGACGCCCCCGAAGATGTTGTGGCTGGTTCTACTCCGTCATCATCTACTTCTGGCGACTGTGGCACACTTGTATGCACAGAACTGACCGTGTCGACGTCTCGTAATGGGGTGTCATTGTTGTTTTGGCATGTTTGAAGAATCGGTTTCCAAGTTGTAGGCAAGAACCAACCTACATCACGGTTGAAATTCGGACGCCGACTTATCTCTATTGCTTCGCGTATTATCCGCGGGACAAATGCCTTCTCCCGTGTCAACACTTTGGCCTTATCGAAGCGAATATAATGAGCCACGTCCGAATCCAAAGCATGCTCGGCGATCGCAGAACCATTCTTGTCCAATTTCTTCAAACTGCGTATGTGTTCTGTCAGTCTTGTAGCTACGTTGCGTCCTGTTTCACCGATGTAGCATTTGCCGCAATCAATGAATTGGCTGAAACTTGTCGGCGATACCGACTAACGATACGTGAGTGAAACCGTTTGTTATAATATAAACTCAAAAAAGTACAGTTCTGTTTAGCAAGCTGGCTTATTATACCTATGGGAATGACGATTTTATTTGATTGTGATGATTATTGTACTGATGACGATTTGTGTACTATCCACTGTCTGCTCTGGCCAAGTTTGGCTCCGATAATACAGAGAGGCTCATGCTCCTGCAGTGGAGACTAAAAAGACCTGATGATGATTATTAGTTCTTTAAATGACACTACGCTGTTAGAACGGACTGATCTAAAACAGCTTAGGCAGTCCTGCAAAAAAGCCATATTACCGTATTAATATTTCCCTAATAGACAAGCGGGAACTTTGGCTAAAATTTATTGAGTAAGGTAAAAAAATATGAGCGAAATTGACAAGAAACTTTAATTTTTACCTCCCATTTGTGCAGACAAAGGCCTAGGCTTGAATATAAACCTAGGCTTGAATATAAAATATTAACAAAAGACAATTCTAATTAAGTATAAGAAGCTCCTTATGAGACACAGTCTAAATTAACAGTCCACGCAAATCTGCAAAACGCTAAAACATCAAGTTAGAAAGTGTAGTAAAATTTGATCGCCTACAAACAAGCGGGATTCAAGTAATTCCTTCCAGAGGGAGTGAATAATTGGAATAATTCATAAATTAATTAGGTTTTAAAAGTTTACGCGGGATAGATCATCAAGTGCGAGTGCGCTTCAATTTACTTAAGTGGAAAAAATGGGGTTAGGCCCAAATACTTAGTATAAATTGACTGTTTATAAGTTTTTAGGAGAATATAATTGATTGACGAATTTATCTTCTCTGTCGTATCCTCATGTCTAAGGGTCGCGACCACCTAAAGTAGCTCTTCTCACTACATCTTTCCATGCGGCGCGGTCCTGTGCTAGATGTATGGCGCCCTGTGTGTTAGTGCGGGTTATCTGTCTCATTGATTGCATCAGTCCATCTAACTGGCGGTTTTCCTTGACTTCTGCGCCCAGGGACATGACCCAACAAAATGATCTGACGAATTTATAGACTCAAATAAATATCTATAGAGAAATAATAATAAAAAATATTGACAAATAAAAATATTGACATTCAAGTTGGGGTTTCAGCTGAGGGTTTTAGAGACAGTGACAGCTACCGGCGACATGTTGGATTATTTTTAACAGCATCGAAGTTGAATATTATGTTGATAAGTTTTACTCCATTAGGTACTCTTCTCGATTTCATAAGAAAAATTCAACCAATTAATTAAAAAATAAATCCGGCTAGGTGAGAGTGGTGAGAGTGCAGGGTACCGTACCACCAAACAATATATAACTACAGAATATGTCAACAAAACAAGTTGCTTCTTCTTTTTTTTTATTCTGGATGATCCAACGATTGACCACGATCCCTGATGTTAAGTGAAGATGTGATCTATGGTGGAACTCGCTGGCTCATTAAAAACCTATTCACTCTAGCCTTAAAGAGACCCAAATTATATGTGTCAGGGAAAACCTCCGGTTCCATACCTTGGCCGTACGCATGATGAATGAACAGGAAAAGCGCTTCGTGCGAGCTGGTGGTATATCAACCACATAAGTGTGCATACTTTCACTCCTTCGAGTAGACCGATGCCGAAAAAAGCTGGTCAATTTTCATCATTATCAGCAAGTAATTCTTCGCAAAATGTCCACTGCTGGACAAAGGCGTTCGTCCAAAGATTTTCAGTACCGGTTGGAAGTGGTCATCTGATTTGTGGATTGACTGACGCTATGCTTGCCGGTTCGTGGTTGCCATTTGAGAACCTTTCTGGCCATTGGTTTTTATGTGTATTGTAACTACCGGCAACAAAATACATATTCTGTCCAAATTTAAAGTCTCTACCTAAAATGGTTTCATAGATGACAGCAGACAGACGTCAACGTAGACAATGGTTCCGTTTGCACCCTTCGGGTAAGTTAAATAGTATTTTAGATACTCTTCATTTCACTCCATCACTCTTTTCATACACGTTCTTCAGAACAATGTATAATTAAACTGTCATAACATAATCATTCGTTGCTTTTCATATACCGTATTTGACTGTATTTGAATTTAATTCAAGTGTTTTGACATTTACCGCCATGACGCCATCAGATCGCCACTTGATCAATGTGACGTCACGTGTCATAAAGGTCTTTCCACACTCGGGTAATAATTAAATCTGTAATCGACCGAATCGGGCAATATTTCACCGCCGTCACTCACTAATGACGTTTGATACCTTCTCTTATTTCAAGCTTGTTTTGTTCAAAAATTATATTTTCGTTCCAAACCGCTGAAGTAATATTTAAAAAGCAATTAAGATAAAGACAAGTATCTTTAGAAGCAGTGTCACGAAGCCTAGGTTTAAAGCGGTGTCTAAATAACATAAATAAAATATGTAAAAAACTATTCTGTCTTCAATCTATCAATCCTAAAAATGGTGATGATGGATTTTGACAGCCGCCGTCAAAAATACTCATCTCGTCTTGTCTCAGTGCTGCCACTATCAATTCCAAAAAACCTCGTTCTGACGTTCAAAATGTTAATAATGTGATTTTTAAAAGTGGTAATTTAAAAATAAAAATAAAATAACTACAACCAAACTACTGGACGGAAATTTTAGTAGGACCAATTCAAAATTATTATAAGCTACAAAATAAAAAAATAATTTGTCATAAATGGCGGAGTTATTAAATCGAAACATTAAAAGCACAAATATATATCTATGTAGACGATGTATTCGCAAATTATCATGAAACATCAAAACCGCCTGAAGATAAAAATTACAAGAAAATATAATTAAAAGTTTAAAATTACTAAGGAAAATATTAATCTTGTAATGCGCACATCAAACAAACAAAAACATCCTGGAAAAGTCATTTTATTCGAAAATTATCAGATAATTAAATAGCTCAGCCAAAAATAAATCTCATCAACCTTATATTATCATATTTATTAATCAAGTGCCAGGGAGTCTCTAAACAAAAATGGAGGTTTGCGTTTGCTCGTGATCTCCCTATTCAATGCAGGGTGTTATTAACGTAAACGCGATGGTTGGGGCTTGGGGTGGCAGGATTAAATTTGAGGCGCTTCGTCTTGCCGTCTTACCTCGCGTTATGAGATGCGGTATGCGCAGTGATTTTTTTGGTGTATTTCTGTTTGTCCTTCTAGAATTAATAAACCTAATAGGATATAGCAGATTTGGCTTAAAAGTATAAAAGGATAAAACTACAGAAAATGACAAACTCAGATTTCAATCCCCGAAAGTGCCCAAAGGTCTGCCCGGTGGTAGCAGGTATGGCATTGGGTACGCGCCCGCCCCCCTCGAGCTACTGCCTGCTTTTCTCCATTCATCCGAGTGAGTAGTATACCAATACCTGCATTTCCTTCCCAAATCCAACAAATTCCTATGCTTTGCTAGCTTGAAAATGCCCAAGAAGCCAAAGAAACTGTTCTCGCGAACCGGCCTGCCATGTGTATGGCAATATCCTCCCATGGAACGAATAATCTTTGGAAAGGCATCTCGCCTTTGTTCAGCACTAGACTTCTTACGTCCGAAATGATGAATTGTCGAAAGCGTAGCTGGTTCTTTTCAACGAAGTTGGATCATATGATAGAGTTGTTCCCATATATTTCATATTATTTACCGTATGTTTTGTTATTATTCTATTCTAGAATACTGTTTAATGCTATATTAAAAGCTGGTTAAAAGACAAAGATGCATGGAACAAACAGGAATCCTCCAAGTTTTTTTTGCGGAAATAAAAATTTGGCTCGTTCACAGCTAACGCCGCATCTGGTATACATAAGTAATTCTTATGAAATTGGATTTGCGAGTCTTTTGCCCTACACAATTTGCGAGATACCGAAATTTGGCGCCCGTCTTAGCAATACTAGCACCATGGGCGATTGATTTTTGGAGCGCCACCCCGTAGAAAGTTACATATAATACCTGCAGTTGTTGACTGATTGACGGGAAGGTCAGTACCGAGAGTGGAGAGAGCTCCCCTGCAGTGCATCCTGATTAGCAGATCACATCTAAATTCAATTGTTTCTAATTTGTTGCTATTGCAATATGTATTAGCAAATTAGAGATTATTATGGCCTTGAAAGTATTTGCTTGACTTACAAAACGCATATTTAGGCAAATGCACGATCGATCTAGCCTAGAAGCGCCTCGAAAACTTTTTTGCGTAACTGTCGTATGCAACATTCTTATTTTTTTTAGAATTAACTTCTATAAATTGACTTTATTTATGATACTGTCCGCGCCTTTTAAACCAGCTTCACAAAACGGATGAGGTTACCTCAGAACTCTGTCATTAACGAACCGATTTAAAATAATATTTTTTGCTCGTAAGGGTATGCTTTCAACTTGGTCCCATTTAAATTTCATCACATTCGGGTTCAGTAGTTTGATTGAATTCGGTTTATTTATATGGAACCCTTATTTCGGTGGCTCTCGGGCGGTGACTAAACCGCGCTATACCCTGCCCTAACGCCGCTACCGCTGATATTAAATGGTTGAACAGCCTTTATTTGTATATTGAGAAGGTACTCCACTTGTGCTCAATTCGCCGACCTATTGTCAAAGAGCTTTTCGCGGAAAACATAATTGCATACCGTCTGTTAGAAATTGAACACTCCTTATCTATCATCATCATCTATCAATATATATTGTTTTAGAGTGTGGTGAGAAATTACTTCCTTATGGATTGAAAGAAGTGTTTCTGTCTGTAAGTGATCCCTCAGCGCTTTATAAATGTCGCTGTTAGCAGTGAGTGATAATGAAACTTACCTTCAGGTGATACACACATTAATTTGGGTATCTTTTGTTAGAAAGAAGCTACTGTTCAGCCGGACCAAAATGACAATTTCATCATCATCAGATCTTTTTAGTCTCCACTGTAGGAGCATGACCCTCTCTGTACTACCGGAGCCATACTTGGCCAGACAATTTAAGTACCTAAAATAAAACAAAAATTTACTTGTTATTAATACTTGATGTTTCCTTTTTATTTATCACGATTTATAAAGATTAAGTAATCTAACAAAGAAGAAAAACTCCAACGAGATTTCATTCCAGATATTTCTTCAGTAAATCGCAATTAAGGAGTTAACTTTTCGTTTAAGCCGCCCATTCAAAGTTGCGTTCCTAGGTATTGTTTGTGGCATTTTTTCTTAATTTTCCGCCATCGTGAGTGGAATAATAACGCCTCTTAATGCCGTTTTCCCGTTTTTTATTTCGCCACAATTTTCTCGTAATTATGCGACGCCTTCATAATATGATCCTCATGAAAGCTTGATATTTTTTGCGGCATTTACTGTTTTATCTTTTTGAATATCATTCTTGACGTTTAGATTGCATGAAGTGTTGCTTATTTTATTTTGTCTTGTTATTTTGGAATTGGTTTAGCATATAGTACAAAGAATATACCTATCAGGAAGTTACGAACTTGTAAGGAATTGAAATCATTAGTTGTATGCGCCTTTTTGATGATCAGTTTATTTTAAAATGTGGAAATATTGTCACAATCACTATCATTGTCACTACGGGACTTACCGCGATGACAGCTGCAATGCTACCGAAACATCAGATAAATCTCAAATATGAATAACATTATTTTCATAATAAGATCCTCGTGGAAGCGCGATGTTTTTTGCGGCGTTAACTGTTTTATCATTTTGATTATCATTCTTGACATTTAAATTGCATGAGGCGCTCGCTTAGTGGGTTGTTACGTTATAAACAATTTAAGGAAAGTATATTTAAACCAAATTTGCAGGTTAAATATTTATGCAGTTTGATGTGTAACTATTTTTACCATGGGATACCAGTGCAAGAGCTCTCTTTAAAGAGATTGCTCTTCGCCTGATCTCCGCCGCTCGTGACAAGAGGGCTGGCTGCTTTCTCGCGTAAAGGATAAGCGTGGCAATCTAGCGTGGGAATGCAGCCAGTATTCTTGCCAACAGGACGCATGTGCACAAAAATGTAATATTATTATTTATTTTTGTATGTAATTTTATTATAGGCTAGTTTTATTTTTGGTTAGTAGTTTTTATTTCCTGTCGTGCCATATTTCTTTTCTGAATAAGACTATTTCAAACGGTACTAAATTTATAAAAGTTTGTAAGGTAACAAAGGCTGCTATGCCTATAAGAATAAACGCTCTTAACATAAAGATGTATGATATATCTTATATCGAAAGCTTTTACAGATCTCAGTCAACTACTTTAAGGTTTTTGGCATAGGTTAAATATCGCTATATAACGACAACAGCCTGTACAATAGTATTATAAAATAACCTATGAATAAAATATTCATGCAAAAATAACTTGGATCCTTTCATACTCAAAGAAGCGTATGAAAAGAACCCGTCCCAAAATATTTATTCTGGTATAACTGTAACTATCAGGAATTATTTAGTGAATTCCTATTCAGAGCTTTGAACTTTTTCCTTGGAAGCTTTCGACGACATGTCTCGTACGGAATCCCTATACGAGCTTGACGCATAATAGGCATTTCTCAAAACGAGAACTTCGCAAAATGTAAAGTTTTAACTTGTCTACCTAAAAAAAAGGAGTGTTACAGTTTCAGTGTCTAACGGAGTGTCTTACTTCAAACGGAATCCCTATACGAGCTTAACGCAAAATAGGCATTTCTCAAAATGAGAACTTCCCAAAATGTAAACTTTTAACTTATCGACCTAAAAAAAGGAGTGTAACAGTTTCAGTGTTCTATTCTCGAACGGAATCCCCATACGAGATTGGCGCAAAATAGGCATTTCTCAAAACGAGAACTTCGCAAAATGTATAAGCTTTTACTTGTCTACCTTGCCAAAAAAGAAAGACCATGCTCGTCTGGGAGAAAAACAAAGTATAATGTACTATCTGCTTTTCTTCCCGCGCAGATCGTTAAGAGAAAACACTAAGCTCGAGAGAATTGAACAATAAGTATTTGTAGAATCTATTTCTGTTGCGCCGTGTCCAAACAACCCCCGCAGAGTGCGATAGAGACAACTGCAGGTCAGACCGAAAATAATTAATTTTTCATTAAATAAATTAAAGTAAAGTTTTGCTGTGTATCTATGTTTTATTTTTCTAATATAATCGCGTCAAATTTGTTTTCTTGATGTATAAACACAACGGAAATTCTTGTAATATTTTCAGATTTTTTGAAGGTTCATTCATATCTCTTTAAATCATTCAAATAAGAAAAAAAAATGAAAACATAGAGAAATGCTTATAATATATACCTACACAGATTTTTTACAAAAAAAAAATCTGTGTGTGTGTACTATCCAGCGGGAAATCAGGGGACTACGCTTGTATGTAAATACGGCTCTACTATTTCCTCTGAAAACCAATCGAGGAATGGGTGAAAAACTGATGAATCATGTTAGTAAGCGATGCGGCTAGTAACCCATTACTATATAATACTAAATTCCTCCAGACTAACATAATAACGCATATGACTATTAAGGCCCCCGTTAACTTTTTATTTATTACGAATCTGGTTTTACTTAGATTCCTCATGGACTTCAGTTATTTTCTTTTTAATTATTAAAATTGTTTCTTCTTTTTCTTAATAATGGTGCAAAAAAGAGTATTTTCTTTCTGTCAATACTATTTTATGTCCATTAAATTAATAGCATATATATAATAGAACATACAATACAATGTGTACAAGAATCGTGACTGATAGCCATGTCAATCAGTTAAGGTGTTTGTTCACTTTCGAGCATTCACTTTAGCATTCGTCACTCCCAGTGGGAGCTTGAATACTTTATGTTCCTTGCAAGTAAGTAAATGTTTCTTGTAGCCGACACGTGGATATTATTCATACATTATTTGGTAGATATTTATGTAGAAATCTATTATGCTGGTCTGGGAGAAAAGAAGCTTTTCCCGCGTAGATCGTAAAAGCCGAACGAGGGAACGAGCAAAATTCCGTGGAATCTTGTTCATAGGCGAAGCGGCTAGCAATTCATCACTATTGTGATTCCGTTTTTAACCAAATGCCCACCAACATGCTAAACATGGCCTTCGGGTTTTATAGACCTAGGCTCTGTCTACCTCGCAAGGGAAAAGACGTGTTACTATGTATGTATGTTATCTGAAAATGAATAAGATCAAAACGTGGTTCGATTCCCATGGGAAGCATACTTTGTTTAGTTGTTTCCAGTTTGGTTGGGACATTGCAGGCTTGATACACCTGATTTTCTGATAATAAAGATGATTCCGTGCTTAGGAAGGCACGGTAAGCTGTTGGTCCCGGCTGCCGTCTGGTACTCGTTAATGGAACCACGTCAGAGGCCGAGAGGCGGTTCCGAAGAACTCTGACACCAGGGTGTCCTGGTCGATTGACCGTGACACCTATTCGAAATGATAATGCAATTCAAGCTAGGTACTTTAGGATACCTGCCTATCATAGCTTATCAACTGCCATCTCAGATGACAAAAGGGACCAACGGGTCCAAAGACGGAGGAGATCTCTAATTTAATATTAGGACTTAGCATGATCGCAAAGAAAAAATGTTAAAAATTATGTATTTAAAGCACAACATTTTTAAACAGTAGATATACAGATTGGATCGGCTGGAGATTGAACCTGGGGCGTTTCGGTTAAGGACTCGTGTTACAGACAGACGTTACGCTATTAGACTTTTGGACCAGTACATAGTCTTGGGTAACTAAAATTAAGCAAATAAATACTGGCTACATCACGCTAATTATCATCATCATTTCGAGTAGGTGTCACGATTAAATCGACCATGCACACCCTGGTATCAAAGTTCTTCAAGACAGCCACTCGGCCTCTGACGCGGTTCCTTTAACGACTACCAGATGGCAGCCGGGACCAACGGCTTAACGTGCCTTCCAAAGCACGGGAACATCTTCATTATCAGACAATCAGGTGTTTCAAGCCTGCAATGTCCTAACCAAACTGAAAACAACTAAACAAAGTATGGTTCCCGTGAGAATCGAACGCACGACCCCCAGGTCTACAGGCAAACGCCCTAACCACTGGACCACGGCGGCAGTTATACTGAATCACGCTAATAGCAAACAGCACTAAAAGCCTAACCTAATTTGCTACTTTGTAAAATATTGTTAGTGCTACTTTAACTAAAAGCACAGCGATTCCTTCCGAAGTAAAAAGCAAAATTTATTCAGCATTCGTTGCATTCTCAAGTAAAAATATGTAAAGGGGTGTTTGAGCACAATGGGTTTATATCAAAATGTGCATTCAGAAAAAAAATACAGGGAGCAATTCTAAAAATGAGGATTTCTTAAAATGTACATTTTGTTAAATGAGTTTTTGTACTTCTGTCAGCCACTCATAAAGGTGTGGAATTTTAAAAATTGCTTTTTAATAAAAAATAAGAATAATTTGTTGTTAATATTAACACTTCTGGTAGGAAAGAAAAAACGTAGAAAGGTCTTAGACAAAAGAATAAAAGTTGAATGTAACAGCTGCTTCTCTTCTAGAGTAGATCGTAAAAACCGGTCGAAGGAATGGGCGAAAATCTGAGAAATCATGTTAGTATTATATAGTAATGGGTTACTAGCCGCATCGCTTACTAACATGATTCATCAGTTTTTCACCCATTCCTCGATTGGTTTTCAGAGGAAATAGTAGAGCCGTATTTACATACAAGCGTAGTCCCCTGATTTCCCGCTGGATAGTACACACACACAGATTTTTTTTTTTGTAAAAAATCTGTGTAGGTATATATTATAAGCATTTCTCTATGTTTTCATTTTTTTTTCTTATTTGAATGATTTAAAGAGATATGAATGAACCTTCAAAAAATCTCTTTAAATCATTCAAATAAGAAAAAAAAAATGAAAACATAGAGAAATGCTTATAATATATACCTACAGATTTTTTACAAAAAAAAAAAATCTGTGTGTGTGTACTATCCAGCGGGAAATCAGGGGACTACGCTTGTATGTAAATACGGCTCTACTATTTCCTCTGAAAACCAATCGAGGAATGGGTGAAAAACTGATGAATCATGTTAGTAAGCGATGCGGCTAGTAACCCATTACTATATAATACTAACATGATTTCTCAGATTTTCGCCCATTCCTTCGACCGGTTTTTACGATCTACTCTAGAAGAGAAGCAGCTGTTACATTCAACTTTTATTCTTTTGTCTAAGACCTTTCTACGTTTTTTCTTTCCTACCAGAAGTGTTAATATTAACAACAAATTATTCTTATTTTTTATTAAAAAGCAATTTTTAAAATTCCACACCTTTATGAGTGGCTGACAGAAGTACAAAAACTCATTTAACAAAATGTACATTTTAAGAAATCCTCATTTTTAGAATTGCTCCCTGTATTTTTTTTCTGAATGCACATTTTGATATAAACCCATTGTGCTCAAACACCCCTTTACATATTTTTACTTGAGAATGCAACGAATGCTGAATAAATTTTGCTTTTTACTTCGGAAGGAATCGCTGTGCTTTTAGTTAAAGTAGCACTAACAATATTTTACAAAGTAGCAAATTAGGTTAGGCTTTTAGTGCTGTTTGCTATTAGCGTGATTCAGTATAACTGCCGCCGTGGTCCAGTGGTTAGGGCGTTTGCCTGTAGACCTGGGGGTCGTGCGTTCGATTCTCACGGGAACCATACTTTGTTTAGTTGTTTTCAGTTTGGTTAGGACATTGCAGGCTTGAAACACCTGATTGTCTGATAATGAAGATGTTCCCGTGCTTTGGAAGGCACGTTAAGCCGTTGGTCCCGGCTGCCATCTGGTAGTCGTTAAAGGAACCGCGTCAGAGGCCGAGTGGCTGTCTTGAAGAACTTTGATACCAGGGTGTGCATGGTCGATTTAATCGTGACACCTACTCGAAATGATGATGATAATTAGCGTGATGTAGCCAGTATTTATTTGCTTAATTTTAGTTACCCAAGACTATGTACTGGTCCAAAAGTCTAATAGCGTAACGTCTGTCTGTAACACGAGTCCTTAACCGAAACGCCCCAGGTTCAATCTCCAGCCGATCCAATCTGTATATCTACTGTTTAAAAATGTTGTGCTTTAAATACATAATTTTTAACATTTTTTCTTTGCGATCATGCTAAGTCCTAATATTAAATTAGAGATCTCCTCCGTCTTTGGACCCGTTGGTCCCTTTTGTCATCTGAGATGGCAGTTGATAAGCTATGATAGGCAGGTATCCTAAAGTACCTAGCTTGAATTGCATTATCATTTCGAATAGGTGTCACGGTCAATCGACCAGGACACCCTGGTGTCAGAGTTCTTCGGAACCGCCTCTCGGCCTCTGACGTGGTTCCATTAACGAGTACCAGACGGCAGCCGGGACCAACAGCTTACCGTGCCTTCCTAAGCACGGAATCATCTTTATTATCAGAAAATCTGGTGTATCAAGCCTGCAATGTCCCAACCAAACTGGAAACAACTAAACAAAGTATGCTTCCCATGGGAATCGAACCACGTTTTGATCTTATTCATTTTCAGATAACATACATACATAGTAACACGTCTTTTCCCTTGCGAGGTAGACAGAGCCTAGGTCTATAAAACCCGAAGGCCATGTTTAGCATGTTGGTGGGCATTTGGTTAAAAACGGAATCACAATAGTGATGAATTGCTAGCCGCTTCGCCTATGAACAAGATTCCACGGAATTTTGCTCGTTCCCTCGTTCGGCTTTTACGATCTACGCGGGAAAAGCTTCTTTTCTCCCAGACCAGCATAATAGATTTCTACATAAATATCTACCAAATAATGTATGAATAATATCCACGTGTCGGCTACAAGAAACATTTACTTACTTGCAAGGAACATAAAGTATTCAAGCTCCCACTGGGAGTGACGAATGCTAAAGTGAATGCTCGACAGTGAACAAACACCTTAACTGATTGACATGGCTATCAGTCACGATTCTTGTACACATTGTATTGTATGTTCTATTATATATATGCTATTAATTTAATGGACATAAAATAGTATTGACAGAAAGAAAATACTCTTTTTTGCACCATTATTAAGAAAAAGAAGAAACAATTTTAATAATTAAAAAGAAAATAACTGAAGTCCATGAGGAATCTAAGTAAAACCAGATTCGTAATAAATAAAAAGTTAACGGGGGCCTTAATAGTCATATGCGTTATTATGTTAGTCTGGAGGAAGGAAGAGTTTAGTCTTCCGCCATCTTGAAACTTTTTTATAACTACACTGTTTTTTTGTTTTATGTTCTTATGAAACTACTTTCTTGAGCGGACTTAACTATTGCGAGGCGCAATCGGTAGATTTTTGCGAGGCTCTTGTTCAGGCCAAATTTGTGCGGTTGCGAATCCCTTACTTGATAGCTCCATTTATCCCACGTGGAACTCCGGGCGAGTAAATCAGCGGCAAAAGATTCCAACTTCTATCGCTGAGGGGGTGCAAGCGGGCGGCTCGGCTTGTCCCCCTAAGCCTGCTACTGACTACCAACTGTCAAATCGTTATTGAAACTTTTGGATACAGTTATCCAAGGGTGGTGCGAGTCTGTGGCCACTAAGCAAGTGAATGCTAACAATACCCGCGGAACTATCCAGTAACTTATCGATTAAAATGATATTATTACACAGTAAATTCAATTCATTTATTTCATGAAATTGGAACCTGTTGAGCTTCCATCCGGTAGAGATCTTACATGAGCTCTCTGGAACTGGAAGTCCCTTAACCGACTGAGGGCTTGAGCTGGAAGATGTCGAGAAAAAAGAGTCAGGTGGGGTTTCTGTACTAACAATTTATGTGACTGCGGTACCAATCAGTCCATGTCTAACCTTCTGTTGTGCCCTAACTGCCCGGTATAGGACCTCAATGAGGCTAATAGTAAGGCGACAGCGTAGCTAAATACTGGTTAAAGGAAATACAATAAAATGGGACAATTTTGTCTCGATAAAAAGTAGATGTTATTGTAACTCACACATAATGATTGAAAATTTTAAACCTGAGGGAAAGTAACAAAATGTAGGTCACATAATTTCTTTATATGAAGGACAGTCTATTCTAGCGGCTATCGTTCTTAGGATACTGTTGGTGCTGTCCCGCACCCTGCGTACCAGGGACGTGGCGCGCTTTCGTATCGTCGCGAAAAAGCAGTCGACATACCCCGCCGCGAACATTCTGGGACAACAATGACGGGACCGCCCTATCAGCATCCGGAACGCGTTATGTAGAACTCGGTCATTATTTGGCGACCTCCGTGGCGCAGTGGCTAACACGCCAGCCTACGACACAAGTTCCCAACTTGCTGTAGGGCTAGCTCAATTTGTGTGATATGTCCCTTTATATTTATTTATTATAATATTATTTTTATTATTCGAACGTAGAGGTGCAAATATTACAAACCACCATCCCGTTTCAGTTCTTATCCCGTTTAGTTTTCCTTGTGCAGCCACGCTATCGGCAAAATTCATTTTTGCTAGTAGCATGAATGGGCCGGCTCGTCCGGAGAAGTACCACACTCTCACAGAAAATCGACGTTTGAGTAGGAGCTTTACCGCTTCTATGCTTCGTTCGGTGAGTGAAAGAGCCGGAGGCCCATCCTTCCCCCATTTCCTCACACCATGTCCTTTCCCCAACTCCTTGAAAGGCCGGCAACGCTCCTGTTATACCCTGGTGTTGCAATTGTCCATGGGCAGCGCTGGTCGCTTACCATCAGGTGACTCGATTGCTCGTTTGCCGCCCTATAACATAAAAAAAAATCATCCGAAAACCATATGAAGAATCAAACAGTAAAAATCTTCTTGTCCGAACAAATATTATGATTGTACACACACTTCACGGTTGATATAGCAAAAACATCGGGCCTTGATGTGACAGGGCAAACCCAATCTACTTACATAATACTTCTTAGAAGTATCTTTTGGCCATTTGGTCCTTTGTTTTCTGGGTTTATTTTCTCACGGTTTTTCTGTTTGCCGACCGAAGCGTACCATTTTGTGATCCATATTTTTATAAACAAGCTAGCTCATTCCTGAGACTTTATCCGCATTATTGTATATGCTATTCTGTTGAATATCAGACCATTAAATTAATTTTGCGTAAAGGGAATTTTTACATCCATACAATTTTGGATTTATAACTAACATTATAACTGTAAAAACAATTATAATGTTAGTTATAAATCCAAAATTAAGTGTTTGTTAGTCAGTTTTTTATTTATTATCCTTTAACACATTAACTATTGAACCGAATTTTGAAAATTAGGTACGGTGTCTGGACTACGGAGGAGGTCACACCTTTCATCCCAGAATAGTACTGTTCCCGGGGTATTAACAGTCACTAGTGCGGAGAAGCAGGCGAAAGCTAGTTGTTTAATAAATTATACCATTCTAGGCTTGCCCATAGGGTGTTAATTTATCCTCATAATAGCCTTGACGCCTCAAGTGTTGAAAATACCGAGTGTAAATTTAGCCTTGATATAGCTTTACTTACTTAGCCAGACAATATGAACAACTTTTCCTATGATACCAAAGCTTCAAAAATTTACATTTCCATAAAAAGGTGTTCAGCCGGCCGTACATACCTTTTTGGTCTCATAGGTTAATGGAAAAAGTTGTTCACATTGACGGGATTAGCAACCCCATCAGAGCTATATCGAGGCTAAATTTATACCCTGTATTTTTGAATACTTAAGACCTTTTATGACACGACATTCTCTTTGATGTTTATGACACAATAACTATATTTGCTGTTACAATTTATATTCCAAACACACTAGTGTTTGTAATCCTCCAGTGTATAGATTATCTCACTCACTTCTTCACCGGAAGTGGCTAATGATGGGGAGAAATAGAGGCCTGAAATACAAGTTCTACCTAGTTTAGGCTCCCGTCCTCTCATCATGTTTTTTGACAAAGAATAAGTTTAAATCTATGGTTTCAATTGTATTTTCTGTGGAAATTTCTGTTTTCATTAAAGATTGAGAAAATTACCATTCATGCGTCAGACTAGACTCCAAACTCAAAAGCACTAAGGCTGGTTAGGGTTTAAGCCGGGGGTAGGTTGCATTCGTAAACCACTAAGCCAACTATGTGTATTACTGTGCATATCCGGAGATAGACACTCGCTCGGAATAATTAATCATTCAATTTCCTGTTACCAGAAATTGAAACCACAACAACGTAAACAGCTCTGATTTCTGTTCTGACAGAATAAATGTAGGAAGTGTCATAAAAGTGGAAAAAAATCATGTCTTGTTTATAAGAAACTAGCTTTCGCCCGCGGCTCTGTCTTTATTACATTGCCATGGTATATTTTGGGCGGACAATAGGAAATAACTCTTTTCAACAATTATTTTTTAAAGTATAACAGATTATGTTTTCTCAAAGTATCGACGATTCGCGGAGGCGTCATAAAGATATTTGAATTAAAAATATAACATCATTGTCTTATTCAGAATGTACTTACTGACTTATAAATGAAAAAAGACAACTTCACAATTTTCCGGAGCTAAACAAAAAATCCTAACGAACTCCACAATAAAGAAACTTAATAGATGGTAGATAAAGTTATAAAGAATTCCTTCTAAAGCTATTTCATTTTCTTAATCTTTCTCTATCATGCTCTGGCCACAAAAATATAATCATACTTAGATTTATTTCTACGTAGTACGGTCATACAAAAGAAATTCCCTAATTTGAACTTTCAGCTTATAACAATAAGAGCTTTAGTCATTTCGGTACAGATAGCCTGAAGGTAAATAGGTTATTAAATAATAAAATATTCTTGTAAATAATAAAGGTCCTTGTAATAACTAAGATAAAGTAGGGCAGATAAAAAATATATCAGAACTAGCTTTCGCCCGCGGCTCCGCCCGCGTCAATGTCGATCCCACGGGAATAGTACTTTTTCCCGGGATAAAAGGTAGCCTATGTCCTTCTCCGCACTCCAGAGAACTTGTATGCAAAATTTCATAATGATCGGTTCAGTAGTTACGGCGTGAAAGCGTAACAAACAAATAAACAAACTCACTTTCGCATTTATAATATTAGTAAGGATAAGGATAATATTTCATTAGAGCTAAGATATCCTTGAGATGGTCCTTTACTAGCTATATGTACTCTAGCGTGTATAATCTTGTAATTTTTGTTTTCTTTAAAAGTAATAAAGGTTGGGAAAAAGGTCTCCTAAAATTACGCTTTACTAATTACCTGTCAGTATTTCCTTATTACCCGCAAACTTGATCGTAGCGTCTTGATACGACGTTCGAACCCCTTGGTTGCGACCCTATATCCTTTCCTTATTAATCCTTACAAATATCCTTACTAATATTATAAATGCGAAAGTGAGTTTGTTTGTTTGTTACGCTTTCACGCCGTAACTACTGAACCGATCATAATAAAATTTTGCATACAGGTTCTCTGGAGTACGGAGAAGGACATAGGCTACCTTTTATCCCGGGAAAAAGCACTATTCCCGAGGGATCGACATTGACGCGGGCGGAGCCGCGGGCAAAAGCTAGTATTATTATAAACGCGAAAGTTTGTGAGTATTTATTAAATTATTAATGTATGGATGTTTGTTACTCTTTCACGCCAAAACGGCTCAACGGATCTTGACGAATTTTCGCACACAGATAGGCTATTACCTGGATTAACACATAGGCTACCTTTCATCCCGCAAAAAGTACTATTCACGCGGGATTGATATTACGTGAGGCGGAGCCGCGGGCGACAGCTAGTCGTTACAATAAATAACTATCTAACCCGTAATGAACAAGACGAAGTACTACAAGTACTACCTATATCATCAAATTTTTATCATGTGAAGGTGACGCAAAGTCATAGCATAAAGGAGACACTCGAGTTGTCAGCGAGCAGCGGCGGAAGCCGGAAACTCCGCGACCCTTTAGTTATCAGCGTGCGAGTGAAGTCTCAGATATAATATGAAGCGCCCGTTACTGTATATTCCATAAAATAAAAAGATGTGACTCTATTCCGACTAGTTTCTATGATGTAATTCCGCCGCGAAGTCCTCTAACTAGCATAAGGAGACATTCACGTAGAAAACAAGTGGCGGCGGAAGCCGGTAACTCCTTAACCCCTTAATTATCAGCGTGTCAGTTGCGTCTCAGATATAATACGAAGTACCCATTACTATATATTCCGTAAAAGAACTAGATGTGACTCTACTCCATCTAGTTTCTAAGATGTAAATCCACTGCAAAGTCTTATAACTAGCATAAAGGAGACACTCGCAGTGGCAGCGACGTGCGGCGGAAGCCGGAAACTGCACAACCCTTTAGTTATCAGGGTGCGACTGATGTCTGAGATATAAAATGAAGCACCCGTTACTGTCTATTCCGTAATAAAACAAGATGTAACACTATACTGTCTAGTTTCTATGATGTAATTCCACCGCAAAGCCCTCTATGTAACTAGCATAAGGAGACGCTCGCGTCGGAAGCAAGCGGCGGCGGAAGCCGGAAACTCCACGACCCTTTAGTTATCACCATATGAGCGATGTCACAGATATCTTATGAAGTGCCCGGGAATGTCTACTGCGTAAAATATGATGTGGTACTATATCAATGATTTTTATTAAGTGAAACTACTACAAATCACCAAACTAGCATAAAGGAAACACGTTGGAAGCGAGCCGCGAAAGCACGAAACTTCGCAACTTTTCATAAAACAGCATGATGCGAGTGATGGTTCAGATATAATATATCTGAGACATCACTCGCACGCACGAATCATCCGGTACTATCTACTCCGTACAAGAACAAGATATGGCACTATGTCGACTAGTTTTATGATGTAAATCCCGGTGGATTTACATCTAACCAGTAGGAGACACTCTCGCGCCGGAAGCAAGCGGTTGACTTGAACGGATCGCGGAGGCGGCGCTAGAAGCCGCAGCCTTCGCGATCAGTCAAAGTCAAAGCGTTCATTTAGAAAATAGGCCTTTACAGGCACAGGGCTTTTTACGTCAAATCACATTTAAAGGATCTGAATTAGTAATAATCATTATTTTCAAAAGCTAGGTACAGAATACTAGCGTTTCTGAACCGACTATCACACAGAGGAGAAACGCCGAGAGAAATACTTTTCAACAGTATTGATCGCCTTCTACCAGACCCGTTTATCATAACAGCGTATCAGTAATGTCTCAGATATAGCATGATAGGATTAGATCAATTAACAATCTTTCTGTATCGTTTAATCGAAGAAGTGAGTTAGAAATAATGAAGTGGTTGGCCGTAGCCATTGTATTTTTTTTATTCTACAATTATCTATGTCTTCTCCAATCTCTGTACTATCTATCTCTATTTCCAAATTTATTAATATTGAAAGTAGTTTAGCCTTGTAACAGATGTTCGCATTCAGAGTTTGTTTTATTTGTGGAAAAATTGTAAACCGTGTATCAAATATTTGATAGTATACCCAATATTTCCATAATTTTATACATAACACACATTGACTTTTTTGGGCCGTCGCGTTGTATTACGTGTACAATCATCATATGAAATTCCCTTTTTACAACGCGTAATAACGAGCGGTACGCCCATTATCTACTCAAGAAAATGTCGCACCATTCGCGTTACATTCACTTACTGTCAGCTAAGTTGTTATGTTAAAATATTGCGGGTTATTATGCCTTAGCCAGGGATGTAAGCGATGGCGGGAGCGGAGGAGCTTTTGTAGATTTCCTTACGCCGCTCCATTCAGACGCTCGATCAGAATATATATGTGTGTTATTTTATAAAGTATCTTTACCTATAATTGTTTTTTTGTTAAAGCATTATGTTGTTATTAAGATATATATACATAAACGAAGCAATAACTTTCGATTAATTTAATATCCGTTTTTTATTTAGTAGCCGTGTGGTATCCGGCAGAGTAGAATAGGACCACTCCAAGTCTTCCCGTGGACGTCGTAGAAGACGACTTAGGAAATACAAGCTAAACAAAGCTTATAAACATCTAAGAGACCTCTCCAACCCGTCTGGCCAGCGTGGAGAGTGTAGGCCAAGTCCTCTGGCTGCTCTGGCCAAGTATGGCCCTAGTAGTACAGAGAGGGTCATGCTCCTGTAGTGGAGACTAAAAAAGGACCTGATAATGATGATGATGAATTTAATATAATAACGATCAACTATTCATTGCGATAAGCAATGAACAAAAATTCTTTGGTAAGCAATTACAAGGAGGTATTTGATTTATTTTTTCAATATAGATAGTATTACCATAAAAAAAATATATATGAATGATGATATTTGTGTTGTATTAATTGTAACCACTTTTATTATATTGATATTAAAAATCAAAATATATTTATTTAAACAGGAAAAGAAAACTATACTACGATACTTGTTTAACAATATGATGGGTCTTATATAATAATACATATTTAAATACAAATTCTTGGTAACAGAATTAAAGTACTTTAGTTTAATATAAGTTTAAAGAAATTAAATATTTTTGTTATTTTAAGTTATTCCTAAACTCGCGCTCTCTTTTAGCATACACTCATCTTTACTCACGGCAATGCTTATCCCATTTGGAAAACAAAGCTTCCTCCCTCACAAGTTTAATATCTGACGGAGCCTACGTTTCTTAAGCACATGCCTACTTAACATGTAATAATAAAGTTAATACGCCAGATACGTATTCTTTCTACGAGATCTCGGAAAATATTCCTGCTCTAGCATTGAGATATAACCTCTGTTTATTCAGATTCGGTAATAAGATTAAATGGCTCTATTTTGAGCTTATTCTATTTAGATTGTTATAAAACTTGAATTTTCGTTTGGATATTGATTTTATATTTATAATAGATTGGAAATAACTTCAATAGTAGTTCAAAGTCTTATTTTCGTTACATTAACAGATAGGTAGCATTTATTTTGCAGACTTTCTTCAAATACAATTTTGAAATTATCATTTTAGCTTTTTTGGTAAAATTATAATTTCAATCGAAAGGTTTCTATACGTTTTCTAAATCCAAAGGTTTCCAACTATACAAATATTTACGAGTTTAGTGATAAATTAAAATCGATACACCAAATATGTGAGTGATATAGTGCTAATTAATAAATGACCCCATGAAAATGTTAGCTTGTGTCTGCCAACCGACGGAAACAGCATTACTTTTCAAAGGAGGACCTCCAGTCGCCATGGGACCACTAGGCTCTAGTAGTAAAATACGACAGAATTCAGACACCATGAAAACCATTAAAGTAACCAAACCAGTCAGAAGACTCAGTGAAGACACCAAAGATAGCTCATCTTTAACATCATCACCTTCGTACATACATCCTTCTGGAAGCCTTTTAAACCTACGGAAGATTGAACGAAAAGCAAAGTCAACGAAAATACTAGTCAATCCAGTTTGCTCCGATATAGGAACGAGTGACGACAGCAATAATTCTAAAACTGTTATTAACAGGTGGAACGGTAAGAAAAAGCGACTCAAGTCTGAGAATGGAAGGAATCATAAAAAGGACGACGCTAAATGCGATAGGAATGATCCAATTAGACGCGAAGTCAAAAGAGAAGACAAGAAATCGATATCTTGCTTTAAAATGAAATGCTCCAATGATAAATCACGTTCGGACGACGATAGAAAATCTGGGGGCGAGAACTGTAGCAATGAAAATGCTAGCAATCTGAATGTAGATAAACCAGATCTAATAAATCATTCAAAGAGTAAAGAGATACTAGTTGACGAGAGCACGATGACGGATGATTTGAAAAATGACCAATTGGGTACGAGAAAGACTGACATAGCGGTTAAGGATAGACAGGTAAGTTTAGATTAATTGTTATATAAATTTCACATGTGTTCCCGACAGGACTTAAGGCCGGAATTCGGGCGCGAAGGAGTAACAATGTCGCAACTCCGCTGAAATGCGGATTAAATGTATTTTAAGGGAATTTCCACGTAAGCCCTGTAAGTGATCGTATTGTAGCGATAATGTTCTACATTTTAACGTTAGTTCTGTTAGCATGTGGCTATTGTGATTCATTTCACACGCGGTTATTGTGTATTTATTCAATACCATATTCAATTCTTTTTATTATTTGAATCAGTAATGTATTTATTTATAGTTGATCCCAAGTTGCTCATGGTACTCATATTTCCATTGAACCAGAACTTCTCAGATACTAAATCTAATATATAAATTTAGATTTATATTAAGATAAGACATATTATATAAAAGGGAAAACACGTCATTAATTATTTTCGGCAAGGAATATAAAACATTAATTTGGCTGGTGTTTAAAAAGTCTTCCTGTACCTATTATTCAGGCTTAAGCGTTATTGCTACAAGAAAAAATTTAAATAGCTTGAAAAGAAAGATAAACAATGAACATCACAACGCGCTTTTATATGTCACGCAAATCAATTCCAGATTTCCATCTTTGTAACTTTGGTTTGAATTTTGACTTTTCTCAACTTTTTGCTCGAGAGAAGTGTGCTTCAGAAATTTCTTGGGCGCCGAATTTGACGACATAAGTTTAATGCTATATTGAATTAAACGAGTTGTACAAACATGGCTGCCTGTACAACTCGTTTTCTCATTTTATTTGAATTTCAGATGCTTTTTACTTTTTGCCACTTGTATGATTTTTATTTATTCGCGCCTATTTCAATCTGTACGCGCGCGTGGTGTTTATTTTAGTCATAAAAATATAGCGTAACGTAATGCAATTTTGTGATCAATTTTTAATTTACTGAGCAATATTGATATTTATCAGTATAAAAAATGTATTGTATCGCAAGATTATAGCCTGAAGCCTAACTGGAACAAGTGACATAAATGACACAGGTAATACAAGGTGTTAAACATAAGCATGTCGGAATAAAAAGGTAGGAGAGGGTAATTACTTGGAGCCATAGGCTTTATTGAGGATGAAGCCGTACAAAGCCAATCAAAAATGTCAAGCTTTGATGGTAAGGTAAGCCCCGACACTCGCACGCTACCTATGAGAATACAGCCTCCACTATTTATTCTCTTTAGCCCAACTCGGCCTACTATCAAAGAAGGCCTCATTGTCAAATCAAATACATAGTCAGTCTCTGGCAGGTTTTAACAAAACCGAAATCGGGGTGTCGAAAATGGCTTGAACTGTTTCGAGAAAAGGATGATAGGGCCGTGCCGCTTCTTTGTTCGAATTGGCGGAGGTACTGCCGTACCCCCCGATCTACTACACTGAGAGAAAATTCTCGTTTAGTTAACTAGAATATAGTTAATGTTACTAGATTTTATTGTAATATATATGACAGCTAACTGTTTTGTTGACTTTACTAGAAAAATCTGGTAATAGCTTACCAAAATATCTAGCACAGATAAACATAATGCTGGTACATATGAATAACATTTTGGTATCGTGCACATTGCATTCATTTGTATATATTACATTAGTTTTATATTAAACATAACAGAATGAGTATATTGTTCAGTTGAATATAATTTTATTTTGTGTTAACTTACATTTACTTAGCTATCATCATATGCAATGGTTAAGTTTACTAAAAAAATGAAAAAAGATTGTGCAGTTTACTATATTTTTTTTATTACAGCAATACTTTATTTTTTACTTTACCTACGTTAAGTAGTGAAGACGTGACAGATTTGTACGATTTGGGCTCTTATGACGACTTAGATGCCTATTCGCCCACTATAAAAAACCCGCCCGCGAGTAAGTCTCCAACTTCAACAATTTTAAGTCACAAGTACAACGCCCAGCATTGGGCTAGGATAAGGTACTTCTTAAATTAAGTAAGACTTAAAATTAATGAAGGAGGAAGGTCACCCGCCGGCGGCTTTCATAGGAGGTGAATTGGCAACTAAGCCATCATACGAGCCGAACAAATCTATCACGTCAACACACATTTATTAAAAACAAGACCAACGTCCCTTTGGGTCTCCAGAGAGTGAACTAGATTCATGGCACAATGCTGGTTTTAAAGCCTGGCTCCGATGTATGTAGTGCACAAAAAACAAGCTGTTTTTATTTAAATGGTTACAATGTTATTCTGTAAGGTGTACCTATGGGTAGGATGCCTGAAATACCTAAATTCAATGATTATTATGTTATTTATATACTATTTATTCAAACATTCTCCTTGCTAAAAATGGTTGAAATATCTTGAGCGTACTGCGCAGCAGTGTTGAACTGGATGTCCTTTACAATAATGTTGAATATCTTTCTACGACTATTACTTGATAACAGTCCACTTTCAGAATATAACTCTTTTAGTCCCTAGAAATAAAAAAAAATGTATTATACAAGGGTGTTATTAAAAAAAGCTTAGGTACAATTGATATTATTGTTATAAAGTGCCTATTTAAAAACTTACAGAATATATAAAAATCCCATTAACTGCTGGGTTTGAAGCATTGTTGGTACTGGTAGGTGAGTCACTTAATGCACATATTGTGGTTGAAGTATTTGCAGGTGATCCAACAATACTATAGTGTGGAGTTACGCTTCCTTTTTGTGTTGATTTGCTGGACGTAGATGAGAACCACATAAAGTTATATATAATTACGAAACGAGTTCAATTTTACTAAGTTGCAGTGTCAATTTCACATTAACCGCACAAAAACCACAAATTAAAAAGAATATGTGCACAAAAATGGCCCGCCTGCGCACACGACACACGATAAATAAAAAATGGCTCGAAAAGTGCGCTACAATCTTTTTGACAAACGTAAACAACGTTTCGTTTGATGCACGGTATTTATGCTACACAAAACCATTATATGATAACCTTTATTAATTTAAATAGTAGTTCCAACTTTTAGTACAATGGTTAACATAATACGCCTCATTTAATAGTTAGAACCATTTTGTTGGTTAATACAAAATACATTGATAGGCACAGTGAAAAATAACCTGGTTTATAGTACTATAAGAATCTAGCATATATATTCTAGCTTAGTTAACCTTACTTGCATTATTTTAGAACTTACAAAAATATTGTAGTTTTCAATAGACAGCTAGTAAAAACAAACAAACTATACAGGTAGACTTTATAATTATTACAATTTTCTTTTTACAATAATAAAATGTACTTGTAAATAGGTTTAAGTATTGTTTACGAAAAATACGATTACTATAATATTCTGGCATACCCTACAATATGATTATTAGATGTTAAAAGTAAATCTGGTGAAAATAACATAATTCTGTTTCTTTATACTAGAATGATATTTACGATACGTTCTGGTAGTATTGTTAAAATTATTTTTCTCCGTGTACGAGTACACACAACTCTCAGTATCCATTGCTGACAAAAGAATCTAGTACACACAACTCACAGTATCCATACTAATCTCACTTTCTTTATTCACTATGTTCAAATAGAATGAGAATTTCCCCACTACGATGAATTGTTCACTAAATGATTGAGAGATAAACACCTCAAAACCATTATTTCTTGATATCAATTAAGCGTCCACTTACTTTGTATAACAGTATATCGAATACAGATTCGACATACACATACAGTCTTGGCATGTCTTTGTCCATTGACGTAAGAGTTCTATCGATCCCCAAACATTTTGGAATCTTAATCTCAGTTGATTGTAGAAGGGGAATATATACAGCGTGTAACTGTACCCTCGACATTTTCTTAAAGGGGTGACTCAGCCCACCAATATGAACAACTTTTCCTATGGGAACAATGCTGAAAACTAAAAAAAAAATTCGACCTTCCCATACAAACTGGCCGGGCGGCGGAACTCTTTTGTATGGAAATGACGAAATTTTTTTGAGTTCCCAGCATTGGTCCCGTAGGAAAAGTTGTTCATATTGATGGGCTGAGTCACCACTTTAAGTAAATGTCGAGGGTACTGTTACACGTTGTATAATAAATAAGTTTACATCGGCACAGAGGCTTTAAAAGCTCAGAGAATCATAAGCTCTTAATAAAGATTTACTACGTTTTGTTTGCACTGATATGGAGCTTAAGCTGTACTATGTAAACGATCTTTAAAGTTAAGTATACTGTATTGCCAATTATTGTGGAATATTGATGTATCCTTTTACTTATTTTTGGTCTCTGTGGTATAGTTGTAAAAACGCTAGTCTGTGAACTGGATAGTTTTGACTTACATTTTTAGTCTGACGTGGATGATATTTTATTAAAAAACTAGGGACCTGAATATGTCCTCATTGCTTTAAATACGTACTTACTACTTTGATTTTTTATTGAGATGAGAATGATCAGTCCATGATATTAAACAACTATTCACAGGGAACATACATCGAAAGACAAAAAAAAAGTTTTGACCTTCCATAGAAAGTCGATTAGCTGATTCCTTATTTTGTATCGGAGATTGAATTTTCTTTTCATGTTTCGAAGTTTCCACTATGGGAAAAGTTGTTTAATATTATGGACTGATCATGCCCCTTACATATTATTTGGTAGTTTTGTAACACCCGGTATTTATAGCGAATAAATCTTATTATCCTTTAGTTTACCGCTAGGGGGGACAGGTCTGCTCGGCCTCTTTGAGACTACTGTGTATAATGTAAAATATTATCATTGCACACTCGATCGCTAACATAATATGTTCTAAAAATAATAATGTACCTATATAATGAAAATTGTTATCATAAAATGAAAAAAAAAAAAAAAATGAAGAAATTAGATGATAAATGATAAAGATAGATGATAAAATAAAAAAGCCCTTCAGGCGAGTAGGCGACCAATACTGTTGAAAAGAGTTTCTTTTGGCGTTTCTTCTCTGCAGTGGTCGGTTCCGAAACGCTAGTAGTCTGTAGCTTTTGCACATTAAGTAATAATATAAATATGACTAAATTAGATCCTTCAAAATGTGATTTGACGTGAAAAAGTGCCTGCAAAGGCCTATTTTCTGAATAAACGTTTTGATTTTGGTTTTGTGTGTCTATGATCATTTCATACCATCCACCAAGAATATCACGGAATAAAAATCATAACGTCATTCAACCTTCAAACAATTCCAAAAACACGCTACTGAAAGTGAAACTCAAACAAGAAAGCCGCGTTGGTCATGATAACTCAATTGTGTATAGAATTGTCATAACATAAAGTAACTGCAGAACAAGTTATTAGAAGGAATTGGGTTCTTGGATAGCCCATAATTGTAAATTTTCTGGATTTCACAAGTAAAAATTAATAATATCCTTATGAAGACATTTTTTGTTACAATTTTGTCCAGAAATACTAAAATGTCTTTAACAAATTTGTAAATGCATAGATATAAAAAAAACAGCCAAGTGCGAGTCGAACTCGCGCACGAAGGGTTCCGTACCGTTATCTATAAAAACGGCAAAAAATCATGTCTGTTGTATGGGAGCCCCCATAAATATATTTGTTTTATTTAATTTTTTAGTATTAGTTGTTATAGCGGCAACATAAATACATCATTTGTGAAAATTTCAACTGTCTATCACGGTTCATGAGATACAGCCTGGTGCCAGACGGCTGTCCGTCAGATAGACAGACACACGGACAGCGGAGCTATATTGATAATAAATAAAATAAAAAAGTAAATACTTACTTGTCTTTACTTATTAAAAGTAAAAGCTTTTATTTATTAAGTAGATTGTGTTTATACTGATTATACGATATTTACTGTACAACATACTGTATAAAATATCTGGGTTATTCTTCCACCGACTACATAATTTATAAAATGGTTCATTATCTGTTCTGGATGTTCAATCTGTATGCTAATGAGCGTCTGAATGGAGGAACAGTTGTCTCCTTCTCATTATTACTTGATGGACCCTGATAACATTACTGAGATGCTGTTAAGATTTTTCAGGAATTTTCTTCATTTAATTTTGGCACTGTCTTTGTGGAATTTCCAAGTTAGTTTTGAGTTTAAGACGTTGTTTTATTCTAATCTGAAAAAAAAAAAACATTATTATAAGAAACAATGTCGCTATTTTTACAATTTATACAAGTAGCAAAATATAACAAAATATATATCTATAGTAAAATTATCGTCCGTAAACCGACTTTATAGACAATATTTTTTTTTATAACCACAAAATCATAAATTTTTAGTTAAATTGGCTGAAATAGATTTATTTTTCTAAAAAACGTATTGATCAAAAGTCTAGACTAGACAGTAAACGGATCAACTTACTCGTATTGATAGAAGTTGTCTTAGACTGTTTATAATAAATATAAATATATACGGACATATCACATAGATTGAGCTAGCCCCAAAGTAAGTTCGAGACTTGTGTTATGGGATACTAACTCAACGATACTATATTTTATAACAAATACATATATAGATACACATCCAAGACCCAGGCCAATCTAAATAAGATCATTTTCCATCTTGACCTGGCCGGGGATAGAACCCGGGCACTCTCATGTCGCAGGCTGGCGTGTTGATCACTGCGCCACGGAGCTAGCCTATATAACCAAAGGAATTATAAATGAGCCAAATTGAACTTACATTTGGAGATTCTGCGCCGGTAGTAATAATCGCAACTACTAAGTTATTTGTAATTAAATTTGAAATTTCATGAAAACACTGGTCTTAATTTAAACATTATATTGACCTGAAAATCCTGGTAGGCATTAGTAGCTATTGAAATAAATACAATATTGAAATACATACAGTCTGTATAGGCTAGGAATCGAACTAGTTAATTAAGTCTAAAACATACACCTTAATAAAAGGAATTGTATAACAAAGTTATGTACAAGATTTTTCAAGCACGTAGTAACTATATTATCTTTAAAACCTATTAAGCCAAGAGTGAGAGCGTAATGAGATATTCAACGTCCTCACGTTATATCTCGTCAGGCTTATTATAAATGTCCTTTTGCAGTAAATGTATCTCGTCGTAATGCGGATTACATACAAACGCACACGACTGTATTCTAGCTGAACCTTCCACATGCAAATATATTATGTCTTTACTAAAATTATAAAGCTGAAAGATTTAATTGTTTGTTTCCATTGAATAGGCTCCAAAACTACTAAACCGGTTTGAAAACTCTTTTCACCATTAGAATGCTAAATTATCCCTGATGAACAAGCCATAGTAATGTATATCCATACTAATATTATAAATGCAAAAGTAACTCCGTCTGTCTCCTTTTCACGCATAAACCATTAGAAACCATTGAACCAATTCGGATGAAATTAGGTATGGACGTAGTTTGAGACCCGGGGAAGGACATAGGGTACCTTTAATTCCGGGAAATTCTAATGTTTCCGAGGGATCGACATCAAGGCAAGCGGAGCCGCGGGAAAAGCTAGTGTAATATATGTATACATGTATCTCCCTCTGTCAAATTTAGACCTTCGTAGGTGACATTCAGGCTGAGAAATTTCGTTCATGACTTTAGTCATTTATGTGACTCTAAATCTAAATTACTTACATTGTATTCAACGTAGATGTAGCCTAATTGTTTCTCTTTCGATTAGTACGAGTGTATCATCATAACCAGGTAAACACATGACTGTTGTCAATAGTCAAGTACCTATTTTATTCGCATCATTTGGTAAACATAACCTTTTTGCATTTTTTAAAATACCCGAGTGGGTTCCAAGGGATGGTTACAGAAAAAGAGGAAGACCGAGAAAGAGATGGGCAGATGACTTGAGTGCATTTGACAAGCATTGGATGGAAAACACCAAGGACAGAGATAAATGGAAGAAAGGAGGGGAGGCCTTTGCCCAGCAGTGGGACACAAAAGGCTAATAAAAAAAAAATGGATTATTGGAAACTGGTGTATGTAAATCGGAAAGTACTGAGGAACTGCTGATCATGCAATTTTAACAAGATCATCCCCACAACTATGTTTTTTTTTTAAATTTTGAAATGTTCAATCTTCTATAACTCCTACACGCTTCCTAACTGGGTGTAAGAAATCGGATTTTTATATTCATCAATGAAGTGCCTTATATTATAGTCTCCAAGCACTATCTATAATATACCTATATTAGAAAATCGCGTTAGGACGACGGTCTATTTTGTAGACGAACTCTCAGGCTGAAGATAACATCTCATCATAATCACTCTCAGCCCATATTAACCCATTTTTGGGAAAATAAATCTCCCATTCTTCACAACAATTTTCTATGAAAATCAAAATCAAAACGTTTATTCGAAAATAGGCCTTTTTCACGTCAAATCACATTTTAGAGGATCTAATTTAGTCATATTTATATTATTAATTAATGAGCAAACGCTACAGACTACTATCGTTTTGGAACCGACCACTGCAGAGAAGAAACGCCGAAAGAAACTCTTTTCAACAGTATTGGTCGCCTACTCGCCTGAAGGGCTTTTTAATTTTATCATCTATCTTTAACTTCTTCATTTATAATTTCCCTTTTTTTTTCATTTCTTAAAATGATTACAATTATTATTATATACATTATTATTTTTTGAACATATTATGTTAGCGATCGAGTGTGCAATGATAATATTTTACCATATGCACAGTAGTCTCAAAGATGCCGAGCAGACATGGTCATATACATCAACAATCTCATATAAGTACTTGTTTGACTGAAAATTTTAACAAAAACACTGCACTTACCTCTATCTACATACATTTCCTCCACACTTTCCGCCAGCCTCATTAGCATACATATTATCGCACTAACGTGAATGTCACCATTTAATTAGAGCATCTTTTTTTCCTTTCGACCTACTTCTTTTGGAGTAATTATGGCTACTTTAGTTTTCCCTATTACATTTCCTTTTCGAATGTTATTGAATGTTGTGTTACGATAAATGAGTTTTACTGAATGAATTAATTTATTAATTCGTATTTTCATCACCATCATTTTATAATTAGACGTCCTCTATGGCCTGGTGGTCATGCCAGGCAGCCACACCGGTGGTCCGGGGTTCGGCCCCTGATCAGGACAAGATGGAAAACGACCTTTTTCAGATCGACCTGGGTCGTGTATGTGTATATGTTTGATTGTAAAATACATTATGTATGGTTCAGTTAGTATCCCATAACACAAGTCTTGAACTTGCTTTGAGGCTAGCTAAATGTAGATTTGTTTGTATATATATTTATTTATAAAATGTATGTTTCTACTGTTACAAGACGATGAAATATATTCTTTTTCTTCTGGGTCAGAAATTCAATATAAAATATGGCTACTGCATCTCTTTTCTTGCAAATCTTAGTAGTATATGAAAGGAATATGTTAGAATATAATTTTGCTAATCGTAGCTTGGGATATTGCAACGTTTGTTTCTAACAGAAATTAAAAACTTAAAAATATAGATACGATAAATCATATTCTTTACATAATTAATGTACACATCATGCATATGTTTTTAAAATATAAGTTGGCTTTGGAACTAACGGATTAGTTACTTTGTGGCCCATCTTATCAATTAGCACAAATATTCACTCTCCGTAATTTCTGCCTCAACTCACTTCATATTAACACTTGATTCACTTTACATATTTTTTTGTTGTCAGAAAATTCTGACAACAATGTTGGCCCAACATGGTAGTCGGAATTTTCAAGCTGCCTTAAGGCATTTTAAATGGGTTAACGAATGTAATCAATGATTACAGTCGGGATCAGAAAGGTAAGCCTACGTTGAAGCACGGACCACGCCCGGGATTACTTAAGGCGATACCACTGTAAATAAGGTCGTTCTGAACCTTATTTATCTCGCAAAATACTTAAATTAGGAGTTTCAGATCTAAGTAATATGATTTTTGACTATTTCATCTCCAAAAATTGAAGATGAAAACACGTTTTGATAAAATTTTCTCGATAGAAATATTTTTTGAAAAATGGTCTTCGTTCGCAGAGTTTTTGTTATTGTAGCTCAAATGCGACGAATGAAATAATGATTTTTAGACTAAAAGATAGGTTATTAGTAATTCATCAAAATGTAAATATGAAAATACAATTAACCGGTCTGATTTTATATAAAATAGAAATAACGAATTTGGCGCTTACGTTTTTTTCTTTGAGCGACTCGAGACTATCTCCTATCTCATCATTCACGGGCTAAACCGCCAAGCGCTATCCCTTGCGCGCACTTGATCAGTCCTTTGCCGAGCGAAGGTACCAAACATTTGAGTCCTCGTCTTAACAAGCTTTGCAAGCATTAAAGTATAAGCTTGCCCTTATACTTTAATGCTTACCACGCTAGCACCCACTAAATCATTTTATTTTGCGAGCGCATTACATAATTTTGAATTATCGATATAGAATTTTTAACACACTAACATATTTTTGTCGTTAATAGATTCAGGTGTTACTTTGCGGAAGTCAAAGCTACATTTACTTTGAGACAATTTACTTTGCGTGCTTCCGCCACCACTTAGTTCATGCAAACTATTGCTGGCCAGCGCCCACCCACTACTGTTAGTCCCTTCATACCCGCCACCAATATTTTTGTCGGACATAACCAAAATTATTATACTGTGCAAATATTTTACGAAACTCATTATTTTCTCCAACGGTTTTTTTGTGGGCTAAATATAATTATTTCCGTTTTTGTTTCAGGTAAGAGATTTAATCGTAGCCACAGTTAAGAGGTAACGTAATGAAATTTTAGACAATATTTTGTTTCGAAAATGAATTTAAAATCTTTGTAAATCGGTTTTAAAGATATAATATGGCTTAGCGGAATAATATGGCATGGAATATGGACAGAGCGCGGAGAACGTACTTTTTCGTTAGATGCGTGCAGAATAAGTAGGTATTCATTATGCTTGAATTTGAATTTCGAACGAAGGAAAATTGGATCACACCATAGATTAAAAAAAAAACATACTTCTATGGATCACACTGTGACATTTAACATTTGCTTGAATTTGAATTCCGGCTAAAAAAACAGTAACGATATAAAAAGTTTATAACATTTATGCGTATACTGTGAGAAGAAACAAGTGATAGAAATGTACATAAAACTCTTCAAGCCAACAAATAATTAAAACTATTTTGTTTTTCAATTAATGTCTATCAATATCGCCCCCTAAGGGTTAAAATGTTCGTCGAAAAGCCAGATTTTAAACGAACTTTTTGATATGCGGCTTTGACGCGGCCCCGTCGTGGTCGAACAAAGTTGGCATTTAAAATATCCAGCTCCTGACATGTTTGATCTCGGTTTCAACAATTTTACACGGGAAATTAATGTTTAGAAGTTACAGATATGTTTTTCAAATATTTCGGGTTTATTTAAACCGTTATATTTCTGATGCCTAAATTGTTTTGTTTAATATATAGGTATAGAAAAGTAACATGAAGTTTTGGCAAAAAGAGGCTTGGCTTGATTATAATATTTAGGAGCTCTTGCCCTCGGTAGTTTTCGAAATCTTGAATATGTCATATCTAAAAATCTTGCTTCACATATTCACGGCTTTCAATAAACTAAAATTAGTTAGCTGCCTATATGCAGAATTTTAAAAAGGTAACAAAATAAGCCGAAGTCCATAAAATAAATGCAAAAATAATAATGTTTACATAGTGAATGTACACAGCATGCATATGTTTTTAAAATATAAGTTGGCTTTGGAACTAACGCATTAGTTTGTTTGTGCCTCATCCTATCAATTACAAATATTCACTCTCCATAGCCGTGTGGTTTCCGGTAGAGTAGAATAGAACCACTCCCAAGTCTTCCCATGGAGGTCGTAAGAGGCGACTTAGGTAATACAAGCTAAACAAAGCTCATAAACATCAATGAGACCTCTCCAACCCGTCTGGCCAGCGAGTAGAGTGTAGGGCAAATCCTCTGTCTGCTCTGGCCAAGTATGGCTCTGGTAGTACAGAGACGGTCATGCTCCTGCAGTGGAGACTAAAAAGACCTGATGAATGCTGAATGCTTACGATAAAATCTTGCTTGGTTGCTTTAAAATCTTTATTGCACAAAACACGAAAGACATTACAATACAATATTATAACTCATCATTTGTAAAAAAGGATAACTTATCGCAAGAGGCTACTGCTGTACAAAGGCCTCTCCCAATTCTTCGTTCTATGGAAGGATATTACCATACTCACCACGCTTGGCAGGCGAGTTGGCAAGCGCGGGTTCTAAATGCTTTCTAAAAGCGCTGCTTCTTGTGCTGCTGCCCAAGTTACTGCCCATCGGAAGCATTTTTAAGTTGGGATGATAGGATTTTGTTGGATTTGGGATGGGAATGAAGGTTACAAGTAGCAACTCTTAGGAGGCCGGGTGCGCGTGACCGATGCCACACCTGCTAATACCGGACAGGCAGTAGAAGGTGACTCTTCTGACCATCGGGTAAAGGATAGTTATACGCAATATACAGAATGTACAATAAATATAAATAAATAAAATAAATAAATACCTATACGGACAAATCACACAAATTGAGCTAGCCCCAAAGTAAGTTCAAGACTTGTGTTATAGGATACTAACTCAACGGTACTATATTTTACAACAAATACATGTATAAATAGACATCCAAGACACAGGCCAATCTGAAAAAGATCGTTTTCGGGCACCCTTGTATCGCAGGCTGGTGTGTTAACCACTGCGCCACGGAGCTCGCCGCGAAATATCAGCGAAAGAATACGGCGTACGTCTGAAAAGTATGGGGTGGAACATAAATCTTAAAAAACATTACTGCCATTCACCAGTAAATATGTCGAACAAAATACTATTTTCAGACCTGAAACGCGAGACACATCAAAACATCCGGCGACATCCGACACCTTGATTAACCACCATGCCCTTTAATCGAGTGTCTTTAGCTTCGCCGCAAATATTTGAAATCTGGGGAGACGATTCGCTGTAGCCTTTCTTACGAATACAGGAAAATATCTTGTCTTTTTAAATTTAGTTTGAACATACAAAGGAATTTCTCATCAAAAAATCTTCAAAATGTAAAACTTCCATTCTTATAAGTAAGACAAAAACAATAACGGAAAAATATAAGAAAAATATTTACTTTGAAGTAAATACTTATTTATTTTATCATCCAGATTCTAAGTAGGTTGACAAATATAAAAATAGAATCACAAGAAAAATACTTCATCATTTGTCAATGAAAATTAGGTTATAGTTTAGGTATCACGATTTCCGAAAATATAATCTATGATTACACTTTAATTTAGAAACTTATAAATGCTTGTTAGTATGAAGCGAAACCATTCCTTTTAATATAGAGTTAGTTAATCAAGAAGATCTGAATGAGGCAAACGAACGGGCAATCACGGTAGCAAAACATATTTAATGTTTATATATAGCCATTCTACGACTCGATAGAAGAAAGATCAGACACCTCTAGTATGCTACTATGCAAAAAAATCTAAGTATTTATTTATATCGAGCTTATTCCGATTAGAAGTTAGTAAATGAACAAAATAATAATCCTAAAATAGCTGAAAATGCTGCCTATTCATTGTTTTACGGGAGTCGCATATTTTACGGTTCTTAAATAAATTCAGTCCATACAATTGTAGGCTATTTCAAAGGGCCAGAAGTATTCTTTAAATGTTTATTTTTATAACTCGGCCCTGCCATTTATGTGTGAGTAAAAGCGCGTAGTCACCTCTTTCAGAAAGAAAATGGGTGAGCGTGAAACAGAATTTAATTCGGTGGTTCTGAAAAATGTATCAATCTTTAAAAATCTTTGAATAAACTCTACACCTTTATTTATAGGTGAAGACAAGTGGTGACATGAACGTTTGTAGTTATTTTTGATGATTTTTGTTTTTTTTTTGTTATGACAACCGCACAAGCTTTATAATTATGTAATTTAAGAATGACTATTTAATAAAATGTACAATTTTTTCATAAGAACGTAACTTCATCGACACTAATATGTTTGCTAGTTAAATATTTTTATTTGTCGAACTATTACTTTCCTTGTCCAAATGAATGTACGTACATTAAAAACGTCAGGTCCTTTTATTTAATTTATTTTCATCTAATGTTTATAATCATCATCATCATTACAGCCGTAAGAAGTCCACTTCTGGACAAAGATCTTTTCACGGATTATTAGTTCTCCACCACCACGCTTGGTAGGAGGGTTGGCTAGCGCATTTTCTTTGACTTCTTGTGCTTCCGACGTTGCTGCCCATGGAAAGGGGAATTAAAGTACTGGGATACTACTCACTTGGATGAATGGGAGACCTGCAACCACCGGACAGGCAGTTGAGGAAGACATCCCCAACAAATTAAATTATATTGGTAATGATCTAGCACAATTCTGGTCTCATTATCATAGACTCTATAAATACGTTCTTAAACTAGGTCAAGGAATAATAAAAAGAAATGATTGTACTCGTATAATTTTAAGTTTTCTTATTTTACTAATAGAACACGAGTATTTCTTAGTTAAAGTTTTTAATTTCCCTAGGGATCTCCAAAACCATGAAAGGAAAGCGGGGCGTCGACAAACGAAACGGCTCGTGTTTATAGGTCGCGGCCTCAGTTGGTCAGAGAAAAAAATATTTTCGTCTCAAGACTTTTCTTACTTTGAGAGTGTTTATATGACACTTGTGTTTTGGCCTAGAAATGCTGTGCCAGAGTTGAAATGTCTTGACCTTGTTTTATTTTTGATAGTTTTTTTTTTTAATTCCCTACCATATTTAACAGAGGAGGTTTGTTGATTATGGTTGTTGAATTGTTGATGTTTGCAAGTGTGAATTTAAGTAAAAAAGATTCTTTAGTTTACCATAACTTCTAAATGTCTTTTAAGGATTTCTTGGCCGAAAGGTAGAAAAGGGAACCCTTAAAGATTAATCATTTCCGTCAGTTTATCATTCCATATATCACAGCCACTTTATTTCGAATCTATTAAGACTAATTACTTGTTGGTTTGAACGAGATATAGTCAGCAGTTTCTGAGATTTAATACATTTTCTAAAACCGCAAATATAAATTTATCATATATACAAACACTATGAAAAACAAAGTAATTTTTGCTGGCGAAAAATATTAATGGTATTTTGTCTGTGTAGGTAATCGGTACGATAAATCGGTACCTTATTTAGTTTATGATACATATATTAGAGATATCTATGCTTACTACTACGGAACCAGTCATGGGCGACTCGAACTTGACCACTTTTTTACTCAAAGCAGTCGTGTCATATGTTTTTTATTGACAAACATTTTCGAAACTAAAGGACTGAAAGATTTAGTGATGTTTCATAGAAATATGTGAAGAATAAATAATAAATGTTAATAAGTTTTTTCAAACAAACCGTCATTCCACTTATTCTTAAAATTAGTCTACGAAAAATTACAGTAATTAAAATGTAAATTAAATACTTTTCATAAAATAAACAGCGTTTAGAAGCGGACTTTGAAAACTCTTTCTGGGAAAAAGGCAAGTTTAAATATCGCGTAACAGACCTAATTACGTTCGTGGCCTCACAAGTGCGGACTCTCTATCAGTTAATTTAGATATAAATGACGTTTTACGTTTTGGCCCAAAATTGATGCCATTGACAACGTGTCCTCATTTTTAGTAATCCGTGCCTCAAAAGGAAAAAAACAGAACCGTTATGGATCACTTTGATGTCCGTCTGTTCTGTCAAGACCCTTTTTCACAGGAACTTGTGCAGGTATCAAGCTGAAATTCATATGAAATACTCCAGTCTATTGTCCTTGGAGCTGAAAAAAAATCAAACTTCTATCTAAGCCAACGCAATCAAAAGTTAAGTTTATGCCGCAAATTGTCGACATTCGCAAGGGAAACAGGGTACTTCCCGTGAACTTAGAATCTTGAAATTTGGTACGAAGCCACTTCTTATAGCACAGATATAGGAAAAATAGCGAAAATCATAAATTTTTTGTTACATCGAATATTTTTTTTTTTTTGTAATTTTAATCTTATTATAGATAATAGTACTTCCGTACCATACCATGGTATAACCCTAACCATAATGGTATTCCGTACGAAGGGGGAACCTTCGTGTGCGTATCTGTCTCGCACTTGGCCGGTTTTTTAACGAAAGCTTTAGCTCTCCCAGCTCGCGGCACTGTGACGATAGGTTTATCGGTAGCAGCTGTCCACCAATTACGTTTAATCATATTTTTATAACTGGTGGATGTTGACAACTGCTGCCAAAAATTCTTATCATCACAGTGCTGCCACCTGGGGGATAAATCGTTGTAAAATCCGTCATGTTTGCTTATACATGGTGAAATTTCGATCATTCTGGACCCTTAAAGGGATGATTCAGCTCGTCTATTTGAACAACTTTTCCTATGGGACCAATGCTAGGAAATTAAAAATTTTTTTGACGCTTCCATACATATTGACCTGCCCCGGCCGGAAATTTTTGTATGGAACTGCCCATTTTCGCCCAATTCCCGAGGGATCGATAATGACGCGGGCGGAGCCGAGGGCGGAGCCGAGGGCGAAAGCTAGTTTATTATAATTCCAATTCCAATACATTAAATTTAAAATAATGTTTATTCGGGGCGCGCCTAAAATAGAAGTAAATTTAATTATTTCAGCAAAAAAAATGAAGCCTTTGTCAAAAGCATTTTGTTTTTCAATTAAAAAGTTTCTGCTAAGTTGGAAGTTTTTCAAGCGACCGATCGACCTGGTGTTTCAGAGGTTTCCTCAAGGTTTTCTTCAAATTCTACGTAAATACTCATTTATAAGGAAGTTTTTATGGAAAGCCGAGTTCGCCAAGTCACGTTTCACTCATAAAACGTGGAAGCAGTAAAAGTGATGAGGGAATGTTTAAAAATAATATTGAAAGAAACATTAAAAATAAAACCAAAGCACACTTATACCGCTCACGTTAAGTTTCATACGAACTTTCATCCCCTATTTTATCCCCTTGGGGGTAGAATTGATCAAAATCCTTTCTTATTGGACGCCTACGTCATAACATCTACCTGCATGCCAAATTTCAGCCCGATCCGTCCAGTGAAATGACGAAATTTTTTTTGGGTTCCCATCATTGGTCCCATAGAAAAAGTTGTTCATATTGATGGTCCGAATCATCCCTTTAAGGGACGATATTTTTTACGTGATAACGGTGGAAGAGAGATAGATGCGTCACAAGCCGAACGCTTATGCCGATCGTTTTTCTATCGTTTGTTCAGCGCTCTCGCTTGCACACAGAACGCGACACTTTCGTGCTCGCAGCTGGCGTTTATCGATTTATAAGACGTTATCACTTTAAAAATGCAGAAACAAGTCTGTTTTAACAAGTTACACACGAACACATACGAGTAACATAAATTATGCAACAGCTCTTAGCTGTTAAGTTAAAAGCGCCGGTTAACCATGATCGTTATGCATATCCCGCTAAGTTTTAATCTGCAAATAGTATTACAGTGCTTTGCATACTTCTACGTGTTCATCCTATGGAAATCCTATTTATATCTGTACTAGCTTACGCCCGCGTCTCCGCCCGCTGAGGCCCGCTCATTGTTGATCCCTGGGGAACAGTACTTTATTCCGGGATGAAAGGTACCCTATGTCCTTCTCCGTACTCCAGAAATCGTGTGTGTAAAATTTTATGATGATTTGTCAAGAAATGACGGCATGAAAGCGTCACAAACAAAACTCACTTTCGCATTTTTAATGTTAACTAGCTTTCGCCCGCGGCTCCACCCGCGTCAATGTCGATCCCTCGGGAATAGTACTTTTTCTCGGGATAAAAGGCAGCCTATGTCCTTCTTCGTACTCCAGAGAACTAGTATGCAAAATTTCATAATGATCGGTTAAGTAGTTACGGCGTAAAAGCGTAACAAACAAACAAACTCACTTTCGCATTTATAATATTAGTAAGGATAAGGATATTAACTAACTCCTATCCTCGAGGCTATTTTGAGTTAGGTTCATTACGTAGACAAATACTTGTACTTAATTTTCACAATGTCAGTGACTGTAGCTATCCAAAAAGGAAACACAAAATACGTAATATGGAATTGCATTTACGGCAAACGAGCTAGCGAGTCACCTGATGGTAAGTGATTACCGCTGCCCATTAACAACTGCAACACCGGTGTGATACATGGGGGGAGGAAATAGAGGGGGATGAGAAGTCGGGCCTTCGGCTCTCTCACTCACCCAACAAAGAGATTGAGTAGAGATTTACCGCTTCTGTGAAGCGGTAAATCTCTACTCAAACGTCGAATCTCTGTAAGAGTGTGGTACTTCCCCGGACGAGCCGGCCCATTTATGCTACTAGCAAAAATGAATTTACCGGTAGCTTGGCTCTATCTACCACATCATTAAATTGTATTATTACTATTACCTTACTTAATAAATAGATTGATATTATGTAATATACGTTGAATTGATCTTCTCTATTGGTATTTCAAAAAGCTTATAAAACGTTCGATTAGGTTAGCATACAGAACTTGTCATCATCATCATTTCTGGTGTCAGAGTTCTTCGGAACCGCCTTAACGTGCCTTCCGAAGCACGGACTCATCTTTATTATCAGACGATCAGGTGATTCAAGTCTGCAATGTCCTAACCAAACTGGAAGCAACTAAACAAAGTATGCACGAACCAGGGCTTTCAGGCAAACGTCTTAACCACTGGACCACAGAACTTAGTGCATTTTAATAATCTTTCATTTAAAGAAACCAACTTCAAACACACTACTAAACCCATTTTAATAAAATTTAAATGGGACTTTTTAAAATGACAAACCATTTTTTATTTTAAAGATTTTTTATGATATAGTACGGCAAACGAGCAAGCGAGTCACCCAATGGTAAGCCACCAGCGCTGCCCATGGACAACTGCAACACCAGGGTGTAACAAAGCGTTGCCGGCCTTTCAAGGAGTTGGGTAAAGGACATGGAGGGAGGAAATGGGGGAAGGATGGGCCTCCGGCTCTCTCACTCACCGAACGAAGCATAGAAGCGGTAAAGCTTCTACTCAAACGTCGATTTTCTGTGAGAGGTAAAATACATCTCAAATAAAAAAAGATAAAATAGAAAGATATAGACAAATAGATAGAAAAATAATAAAATACATTTCAAATAACAAAAGTTCTGGTTAAATCAGCATAAAAAAGACATAACCGAATCAAGAGCCCTCTCCCTTTTTTGAAGTCGATTAGTGAAATAATAACAGTGTAAGCATGATTTTTAGATTAAACAATTCCTAAGTTTGAAGCAGCTCTTAGCTATTAAATTAAAAGCGCTGTCTAACCATGATTGTTATTCATAGCCGCTAAGTTTTAATCTGCAAACAGTATTACAGTGCATTGCGGATAGAAACTTGCAGGCGAGCCGCCTCGCTCCTCTTTAATTAATACAGCGTCGCCAATTTGTACTCATTTATCTTTATTGTTTAACCGTAGCTGTGTTCTGATAATGTTTACTGGGAAACGTTAATTGTTTACCCTTTTTAGATATTGTTAGACAGAATTTGATATTCAACAGGATATTGGTAAACCATACAATTTAAAAATAAAACTAATAAGCGAACCTACCATAAAATTACACACTAAAATAAAACTAAAGTTAAAAATCTAAAAATTCTTGCCCGTATGGCATATTGGCAAGAATGCTGGCTACATGCCCACGCTGGATAGCGACACTTATCCTATGTGCGAAAAAGCAGCCAGCCCACTTGTCACGTGCGGCGGAGATCAGACGAGGAGCAATCTCTTTGTAGAGAGCTCTCGCACCAAGACCCCATGGTCCAAATGTCTCTACACCAAACGGCACAAATATATAATCTGCATCTAAGCAGGCAACTACGCCAGCTTAGCGACCTCAGCGGCTTCTGCGGCAGACCCAGCTCTAGCAACTGATCCGGATATTGTTAGACAGAATTTGATATTCAACAGGGCGGCGAATGTTTAGGCCTATTTATGACAGTTCTATCTGCCGACCGACTCGCTAACTTTTCACAACGATGGTATACGATTTGATCGTTACTTCAAGAGACAATGCGGCTTTTGTATGATTAAGTATTTTTGTTTGAGATATATAAACCGTAATGAATGTTGAAGTGACCATCAAAATGGTGTACGCCATAGTTGTCAATAGTAAGTAAATAAAAAAATAAATATAAATATATACGGACAAATCAAACAGATTGAGCTCGGCCTAAAGTAAGTTTGAGACTTGTGTTATGGGATACCTACTAACTCAATGATACTATATTTTATAACAAATACATATATAGATAAACATCCAGGATCCAGGCCAATCTGACAAAGATCATTTTCCATCTTGACCTGACCGGGGATAGAAGCCGGGCACACTCGTGTCGCAGGCTGGCGTGTTAACCACTGCGCCACGGAGTTCACCATCTCTCTAAGCTACGTAGACAAATTTAAGGAGCTTATACTGAAATTAGTTACTTGCTAGAGATTTTTAATAATAGCAAGACAAATCACATAAAACGAATATTATCAATAATTAACACCTCTTTATCTCTTTCAGGGTAGACAGACGTTTATGTTGGTGGGCGTATAGATGGAACACGGAATCTAAATACTGATGGGTTGCTAGCCGCATCGCCTATTAACATGATTCCTTAGCATTTCGCCCATTCCCTCGGCCGGCTTCTACGATCTGTGCGGGAAGAGAAGCAGCTGGTACATTCTATGTTTTTTTCTTTTTTCCATGACCAGCATGGAAGAAAAACGTAATAAATAGAAAAATACTTACAAGACGAACTCGTTTTATAGACAGTACTCGAATTTTAACTACAATAAAAATAAAATCAATTCTGACATACAAAGTTGAAATTAACTTTGTACACGACAGTAACGTTAGTTTTGAAAGGATATTTAAAACAACAGAACCTTCTGACGGTTACCCAACAGTATCCCGGATACAATTAATCAAACATAAATTAATATTTTTAGAATTAATTGAAAGGGCTTATCCTAAACTAACACCTGCCTCGAAAATAACAAAGGGATAACCCTGTTCGCAAACTTTGGAACTTGTACATTTAAAAGTTATAAGTTAATTTCCCTTTTTGGCTGCGTTTCTACCAAATGTATGGATTATAAAATGCGTTCCGATGCTTCAATATAATTGTATACAAGTATTCCAACCAAAAAAACTCAAACTCTTTTTACAAAAGTTTTACAGGTTAAATTCAGTGAAATAAATCAAAAACTACATAACATATAAAATGCGTCTGATTAAACAACCGTATACGTAAAAAAACCGGCCAAGTGCCAGTCGGACTCGAGCACGAAGGGTTCCGAACCATTATATATATTAAGTTAAGTTTAAAATTATTTTTTGTTATTATAACAAAAAGGACTTATTCAAAATTTCGTCATTTCCATACAAAAGAGTCCCGCCGCCCGACCTTTTTTTTGAGTTTCCAGCATTGGTCCAATAGGAAAAGTTGTTTATTTTGATGACCTGAGTCACCCCTTTAAGGGTCCAAAACGATAAAAATTTCACCCTGTATTTACTGGCTATTTACTCTACACTAGCGACCCGGACCCCAATTTCGCCCGGGTGCAACGTACATATATAAACCTTCCTTTTGAATCACTCTATCTATAATAAAAACCGCATCAATATCCGTTGCGTAGTTTAAAAGATCTAAGAATACATAGGGACAGACAGACAGCGGGAAGCGACTATTTAATACTATGTAGTGATCAATATTCTTCTTTAATTCTATTTGTATCTGAGCAGCTTAAAATTTAAGTAAGTTTTAAGCTTTTAACGCTGATCCTCTGAATTTTCGGAAGCTCACCACACATACCATTAAAATTTTAATTAAATCGCTTTACGCGCCCGTATCGACAGGTTGCGGTTATGCTTCCAATTACCGGACGAAATCTTTACGGTAACTATTTTACGTAAACAACATGTTTAATAATTAAAACTTTTGTACGTAAAATATTACTTAAAAAAATAATTTTAAGACATTCTGTAATGTATGTAAGCCAATCAGTAGGCACTGCAATATTTGGTGACCTAGCTTTGAAGCGTTGAAGAAGTATTTTACATCAGACGAGCTTGGCGAGCGAATGGAAGTTGAAAGAGTTCCCAAAACGCCTCCTGAATGGGTAACCTGACGGACGAAGACCCCCTAGAAGACCTAAATTTATATGGCTGGATGGAGGACATCAAGACCTTTCGAGGCAGGTGTTTTTTATATATATTTATGTATTTATTTGTATTAAATTGTATAAATGTTTAAATTTTTATTGTTACCTACAACGTAAGAATTTTTTTTATTTTACACTCACATAAAATTTCTCTGCATAATAAAGGTTGACTGTTAGATAATGCTTTTTAAGTTCACCTATTGTGCGTTTACATTGTATTTGTACAATAAATATTAATAAATAAATAAAAGTACTGGAATCAGAGGATGGAAGGAAAAAAGCAGAAACATAAACGGTTGGGAAGATTTACTTGACCAGGCCAAGGCCCACAAGTAAATAATAAATAAATAAATATATAGGGACAAATCACACCAATTGAGCTAGCCCCAAGGTAAGTTCGAGACTTGTGTTATGGGATATTAACTCAACGATACTATATTTTATAATAAATACATATATAGATAAACATCCAAGACCCAGGCCAATCTGAAAAAGATCATTTTCCATTTTGACCTGGCCGGGGATCGAACCCGGGCACTCCGTGTCGCAGGCTGGCGTGTTGACCGCTGCGCCACGGAGCTGTCTAAAAACAAGTGGCTGTAGTGTCTAACTAAGATGATGATGATGAGCTTGGTTGTATCATTTTTTGCGTTATCAGTGAATTGACACGTGTATCCCAAGTTTCGCAGTCAGACATCGCGAAGTCAAATTAATGCACACTAGTGGATGTGATAATTTGTAATACTGTAGTATACAACAGTTTTGCTTATTTTTTGTTACATAATAATTTAAAAAAAATTATAATATTTTTACAAAACCCTGAAATTTACCTATATTCAGTATAATTGGTCGAAATATATCTTTCTTTTTGACCTTACTACGATTAAGTAGGCTTTGAAATAAGCACAGTTAAAGTAATAATAAGTTTAAAAGTTACGCGAGGCATAATTAATATTATAACAAACGGTTTCCCTCCAACACTCCCACCTCAGTGTTCGAGGGACTGCCGTGTCGCGACGTCCTTGACACTCGTCCTGAAGATGGCCATCTGAATTGGCTGAAACTTGTCGGCGATACCGTGACTAACGATACGTGCGTGAAACAGTTTGTTATAACATTAACAATTAAAGTACATTTAATTTAATACTTCTTAATACTTTTCGTGCCGGGTCATGAAATGGAATTTCAAAGAATAGGCAAAAAAAGACAAAAGTTTTCATTCAACAAACAACAAATCAACAAACTAAGTTACAAAAATAAAAACTGTTTACATTGATTCATTGTTTCAGTATAAACATTATATTACAGCAAAACACATTTCAGTTAGAATTTGATACTAAAATTCACCGGAGCAAATTGTTTTCCCTTTTGTTCCCTGGATAATAGAGGTGTGCGAAAAAATACACGACAAACAAAACTCTTTACACGGCTAAATGGTGGCTCAAACGATTTTTTGCAACGATAAACGTTCGTTGTGGACTTCCATTTGTTGTTCATTTCATATTTGACTTAATTTACTAAATATATTTATTTCGCATATATGAGTTTAATTACAATTTTTTACTATTAGGCCTCCTTATAGTAGTAGTATAACTCTTTATTGCACCAAAAATATTATATTAATAATTGTTTAGATACCAGTTTACTTAAATTAGTGTTTAAAATCTCCTTATAAGCAAACTATGTCTGTATTAGGAGATTTCGCTCCTCCATGACGGTTTACATTCTCATACAAATTAATTTATGATATACTTTTAGAATAATATATCTACAGGTATATCATAAATTCATTTCTACAAAATCAAACAATTGTAGTTGCGGTTAATACATTCGATAACATACTTGTTACAATAAGTGTCATTATTTATTTATTTAGGAAAACCAACAGCTTTTACACAGAAAATTAGACAATGGTTATAGTCATTTATACAGCCAATAATAGGTTTTCACAGTTATACTAAGTGTTAAGTTGTACAATTATTTTGTGACCATTTTTTAAAAGAGGAAATAAGGAGCTATCTAAAATCAGCAGATGATTAATTAGATTGAAACAATGAGTGTTGATGAAAAATAGATTAAATTAATGTTCATTGACAAAAAGGTCTCATTTTTGCAGAGCAAAAGTGGATCAATTCACAGTTCAAGCTTACAATAAATATTTTTTTTTTAAATGAACAATTATGTGCAAAAATATTCATAACTAATGAGTCTTATAATAGAAATAATAAATATAACTATATAATAAAAATAAAAAATTTGAGGCTATCGCTGGTGATTCTACCTATTTTATATTGTTAGGTCGTTCTAGGTGCCTCTTAGAATCATTCTTAAAAATAAACATAATGGAAAAGTAATTTTGTTTTTAGTCTTATTATATTATATTATTTTACTTTATTTATTCTTATCGACTTTGATTCAGCAGTCAGCGACCACTATTATTTCTACAACGATAATATGACTTAACACAAGACAAATGTAGAGTTAAAGATCTACCCAGTGCATCGTCTCTTTATTATGGATTTAAGACCCTTGTATCATGAATTTTCAATCCTTTGAGCCAAAAGTCGATGTAAGCTGCAATATGTAATCAGATGGACTTTTTGGCCACAGGTATGCCGCAAATTTTACTCAGCTTGTATGAAACAAGCGGAGTAAAATTTATTTTTGCAAACGTCAATGTGTGTCTTAACTATCAGGGTCGCCACCGCAGAATTAATTCAAGTTCTAACTACGTATAAGAGACAACGCGTTACGTGCGACTAGCATTAATGGCAACCCTGTTTTAAGGGTTCCGTACCCAAAGGGTAAAAAGAGGACCCTATTAATATCGCTCCGCTGTCCGTCTGTCTGGCTGTCTGGTCGGTCTAACAGCTAGACGCTTGAAATATTCACAAAATATTGTTATATATTCACTTTAAAATTGAATAGTTAAATAATGATAAAATTAATATTAAAGGGGGCTCCCATATACAGACATGATTTTTTTGCCGTTTTTTATAGATAACGGAACCCTTCGTGCGCGAGTCCGACTCGCACTTATATTATCTTAATTTAGATAGATATCTTAATTTTTCGTGGTCTAGTACCGTTCCATTTGAAATGAATTATTTGAAGTAAACTGGAGATACTATTTAAAATGTTGTATTGTGAAGGTAGGTTTTTAACCCCTCAAACTACATATTTTATTAAGTACTGTTTACAGTTTAGTACCGCAAAAAGTGGCCGTTTTTTGGCAAAAATGTCAAGCAAAGCTTTACGTTCACACTTACAGTTCAAAGACATCGAGAAACCTACATATCTTCTTCTTCTTTTCGAGTCGAAATGGTTACATTACATTTGGCCAAGAGTAAAAAGCAACAATTAAGAAACAACTCAACTCGACATCAACAATTTCAGCCAGATAATCAACCCGTGCAAAACAAGGCGCCAACAATAACAGCCCAAATATTTGTTACAAAATGTTTCTACGCTATTAATCTTTGAATCCATTTGTTGCCAGTAACATGACATTCCGGAATTTATTTACAAAAGCGATTAATTAAAACTGGGGATTCGTTGGGACTGGATTAATTATAGGATATAAATGACACTTGAAGGTTTTGAGGTGTTTTTGAGAAAGTACTTCGGTTGTCACCTGAACAAAATGGATTGCAAATTGGACTGGGCTATTTACGACAAGGTAAAATTACATCAAAATCTTTTTAGAGATCGTCTTTTTATGAACGTTTATTTTCTGTTACTTCCTTAATTTGTTTTTGTTTTGTGGTAAAGGTTTTTACTAATAGTATTTTTGTTTAAGTTGCCGTTTTAGTGTCTGTGCGTCAAGTCTTGTAACAGCAGTTTCTTTTTTAATCCGATTCTTTCTTAAATTTCTACGAATAAGGATTACTTATTCATAGAAATTTAAGAAAGAATCGGATATATTTTAAAAACTTATCAAAGATATAATGATAGGTAATATTTTAGTAACGTGACGATATAATAAAAGATAAGCATATTAAACGTTCATGCCAATATATGTGAATGTTCTTTACGTACACTCCTATTAGCGATGGTGTCTTGATAAGTAGCAACTTCTAATAGTATACAAAACAATACAGTCACTAACATGTGAGAGTGGTAACCATGTAAGGAGTAGGTGCGTCAAAATGGAATTATAAACATAATCAAGACGGCTCTTCTGTGTTTCCATCACCACTCCCTAACATCGCCACAACAAGGACATCATCATGGAAAGAGCCCAGATAGAACCTTATTGTACTATAACAATAAGATTTACAAGAGTCTTCTAGCAGAGCGTGCTAAATGATCCTAGTGGACTCATTATCAGGATCCAAAAAAGATGAAACAAGCGGGGGACGAAATATTATAGTACTTTGGAAAGAGTAAGTATAGTAAGAATATAACGAGATGAAAGAGTAGTGATGGGAACGACAGCTTTTATATTAGATTCGTCTCTTTTATAGAAAATAATGGAGTTATTTATTTGGTCAATAACGACGAAGGCTCGTCAACACTTAATAGTGTACACTTCTCACAAGAATTTTAGGTATGCATTCCCTTTAACTAAAAGCTTGTCACAAAAATGAAATATAAGGAAAATAAAAATTAATTATGTTATATAATTTAAACGTCATTTTGACAAATGTCAGAACAAGATTCCAATTACTCGGAAAAATACTCCAGTTCAAGAGGCCTCTAACGAATCACGACTGAGGGCCAAATGTTCACGACGACATCCCTGGAGTAATTGCAACGTATGTCTTGTGATGTGAAATGAACTGCGATGATAAATAAGTCTATTGTTGTTTGAAAACAAAAATGTTCTATTATATTATTCCGTGCCGTGTGGTTTTCTGCAGAGTAATATAGGACCACTCCAAGTCTTCCCATGGAGGTCGTAAGAGGCGACTTAGCCAATACAAGCTTATCAAACTTCATAAAAGTCAATGAGACCTCTCCAACGCGTCTGGCCAGCGAGGAGAGTGAAGGCCAAATCCTCTGTCTGCTCTGGTCAAGTATGGCTCCGGTAGTACAGAGAGGGTCATGCTCCTGCAGTGGAGACTAAAAAGACCTGATGACGATATTATTCCAATTTAACTGTAGTATGGGACGCAAACTAATTATTGTTGGTTGTCATGTATGTTTTATTCCAGTACTTATTTAAATTTATGTAATTAAATTTGTTCGGTTAATAATCTTATTTTCATCATCATCATCATCATCAGGTCCTTTTTAGTCTCCACTATAGGAGCACGACCCTCTCTGTACTACTAGGGCCAGACTTGGCCAGAGCAGCCAGAGGATCAATCTTATTTTAAAGATTGTTTTTGTTAAAAAAGATAATTTCTTTCGTGAATTGCGGGTTAAATAACACTAGTAGTTTGTATTAAACATCTATTTGATTATCGTATAAACAATTAAAATCTTTAGTATTGTTTATTCTTATTATTTATTGTATTATCAGCCAAAAATATATATTTTCTATGAAAATTCAAAGTCTCTACCCGTTAAGGTTCTATTGATTAAGTCTTTTATGTGACGGACCGACGGATGTCGAAAATTTAGTAATAGCATCTCCTTTTTACCCTTTGGGAACAAAACCTTGAAAATGGGACTTTTTAGGGACTAAAACGGACTAACCGCAAACCCAATCACTTATCCAACCAAAAAAGCTTTTGAACAAAAAACTAACAGCCAGCGCCAACTTCAAAAGTCATTTTAAATCTAAAAGCTTAGGAATAGCCCCAATAAAAGGCTGAAACGTCTTTTGTGGTCTGCTGAAAGCCGCTACACTTTTCTGCACTCTGACCCACATTATATACTCGTACTAACATACATATATATTTTGTCCTAGTGAGGGTTTATTCTGAAAAAAAAAAGGTTTTTATAAAGACGGTTAATTTTACGTAATAACGGTGGAAAAGAGATAGATGCGTCACAAGGCGAACGCTCAAGCCGATCGTGGCTCTCTATCGCTTGTTCCGCGCTTTATCGTGTACAAGGAACGTGACTCTTTTTCGTGTGTACAGCCGGCGTTCATCGATTTTAAGTCGTTACGTCAAAAATAACTTGAGTATGTAAATGAAGACGAGGTTTCGTAGTCGCTGTACACTTCGTAGCGTTCGTTACAACAAAGGCTACGAAGTGTACAATTGCAAGTTCCAAGCATTTATCACTCTAATTCTGTTTCAGCTTTTTTACGCGTATCACGCGTATTTTGTATACTTGAAAAATTTCTTTATTACCTCGTACATCCCAAACCACGGTCCCAAACAGCTTGACGGATTACAACAATAATGGTATTGTTAGAGTCGTCTAAAAAAAATTATAGAATAACAAAGACTTTATAAACGAAGCAATCGCGGAGGCAAGTGCGTACGTCAACAGGTACAAACAAACATACATACAAAAGTTCACCCATTGTTTGCTCGATTAGCGAGCTGCGCCTCACTCGGAGCAAACAGTTCCCTCAATAAATTTCACTTTGACCTTTATGTAATCACACCCTTGTGTATATACTCTGTGTCGAATGTGACACACCTTAGGTTTCCTAGAAAAAATACTTTTACTATATAAAATTTGTTTTCTATAAAGAAACCTTATTTTAGGGTTCTGTACCCAACGGGTAAAAACGGGACCTTATTAATATGGTTCCGCTGTCTGTCTGTCACCAGGTTGTATCTCATTAATCTTGATAGTTAGACATTTTCAATTTTTTGAGACAATGTATTTCTGATGCTGCTATAATAACAAATACCTACTAAAAAACAAAATAAAATAAATATTTAAGGTGGCTTCCATACAACAAATGTGATTTTTTTGCTCTATATTAATAACGGCAACAGGCGCATGCAATATACACAGAATATTTAATTATATAGTTAGTTTAAAAATAATTAAATTAAAATATAATCAATATTTTAGGGTTTAAATTCTTCAAACATGATTTTTGCCGTTTTTATGGATAATGATTCAGAACCCTCCGACTCGCACTTGGCCGGTTTTTAAACAGTTAAATACGCATACAGTCATATGGCCCACCAGATGGAAAGATGTTAAATTATTGCAACAGAAACCTGAGTTATAATTTATTTTAGGGCTACAGAGAGGCATGAATCTCAAACATTTATAGTTTCACTAGCTTTCGCCCGCGGCTCCGCCCGCGTCAGTGTCGATCCCTCGGGAATAGTACAGTCAGCCAAGGAGATACCTGACCCCGCTATCTACCTATATTTTGAATTATCTCCTTAATTAAGAATAATATTGATATGAAAATATATATTCAGAAAGATTTTAATTTTAACTTCCTAAATATACATTTTCATGTTAATATTACTTTTAGTTTAAGAGAAAATTCAAGACATAGGTAGATGACGGGGTCAGGTATCTCCTTGGCTGACTACTTTTTCTTGGGATAAAAGGTAGCCTATATACTTCTCTGTACTCCAGAGAACTTGTATGCAATATTTCATGATGATCGGCAGTAGTTACGGCGTGAAAGCGTAATATTCAAACAAACTCACTTTCGGATTTATAATATTAGTAAGGATAAGGATTTTAGGGCTGGTTTACAGAGAGGCATGAATCTCAAACATTTATAGCTTCATAGGTTTGTTTACGGAGAGCGGCGCGTCGGGCGGCGCGTGTAACATGGCGTTTGTTGCCGCGGAGTCTCCCTATAAGACTTTCGCTCGAGTACGTTTTTGGTGCAAACAATGGCCATTGCTGTTCAGCGTGGCAATGTATCCATCGTTTTGGGCACCTTTGAGCCAAAAACGTTACAGGGCGGATATTCAATTAGTGAATAAATAATTTAAATAAAAGAAAAATAAGAGAGAAAAACAAAATTTTCCGTAATCTAACCTATTTTCATTTTACAGAAGTTTATGTTTAAAATTCAAGTGAAATCAATTAAATACATACATACATACATAGTATCACGTCTTTTTCCCTTACGGGGTAGACAGAGCCAAGGTCTATAAGACCTTATGGCCACATTTAGCATGTTGGAGGGCGTGTAGATGGAAAACGGAATCAAATAGCGATGGGTTGCTAGCCGCATCGCCTAATGACATAATTCCGCAGATTTTAGCCCAATCCCTCGATCGGCTTTTACGATCTGCGCGGGAAGAGAAGCAGCTGGCACATTCTAGGTTTTTTTCTTTTCTCCCAGACCAGCATGGAAGTTACCATGTTAATAAGTAAAATGTGTCTTGTAACACAAGGCATGTGCGAGAGAATTGATTATTGTCGAGTTGTTTGTTTAAAATTGGGTCAACTTTGAATGGGTAAATGTTCAATGGTTTTTCAATTCGAATAAAGGATGAGTCTAGTAGTTTTTACATGAAGGACATACACAAAGACACATCCTCAATACCTTCAACATTTTTAATTTTAGTAACATTTTCACTAACAATATATTCAATACTAGCTTTCGCCCGCGGCTCCGCCCGCGTCAATGTCGATCCCTCGGGAATAGTATTGAACCATAAGTTAATGTTGCGTCTTCCTGAAAGAGTCACTGCATTCTCCGATCAACCCCAGAATCACAGCAAGGGAAAATTCAGTAAACACTCACCTGGATTCGTTTGTGAACAGGATTCGAAAGGATTCGCCTTCGACGGGACCTCGTGTCGAGCGGCCGACGACCCTTGTGCTTGAACTTTATTATTTTCTTGCTGCCTACACTTGTGGTACACCATCACACACTCGCGGATGAGGATTAAGATTGTTTTCGGCCAGCGAAGCTCTTAGGAGACGTTATTTTTAGAAATTATATCAGCGCAAGCGGCGCGCTCACATGACTCGAACCGGGATAAAAGGTAGCCTATGTCCTTCTCCGTACTCCAGAGTATATGTATGCAAAATTTTATGAAGATCGGTTAAGCAGTTACGGCGTGAAAGCGTAACAAACAAACAAATAAACAAACAAATAAACAAACTCACTTTCGGATTTATAATATTAGTAAGGGTAAGGAAGTAAGGATTAAAATCAGACATAAAACATTAGCTTGTGTATATAGATATACATACCTATGTAGTTGAGAATTTTCAGCAACGTTTATTCCTAATGCCACTTCAGGTCGAATGCATTAATTTCTCGGCCCGAAAATTTCTGTCACGTCAGAATCATCATGCGTAACAAATAACTTAGACAGCGTTTAGCGAAATAAGGTAGCTTGCTTTTGTATTTTGATTGTTTTTGGCTGAAAGTGTGTTTCTTGAATTGATTTATTGCCTGTATAAAAGCCAAAGGTGGCCATTTTGAATACAATATTGTTTTTATTTTTGCTAAGACTTTACTATATATGTAAATATAAGATTTAGTAATATTACTATACTAGCTTTCGCCCGCGGCTCCGCCCGCATCAATGTTGATCTCTCGGGAAAAGTACTTTTCCCGGGATAAAATGTACCTTATGTGTCCGTACCCTAGATAACGTGTATGCAAAATTTCATGATGACCGAATCAGTAGTTACAACGTGAAAGCGTAACAAACAAACTAGCTTTGCATTTATAATATTATATTAGTTTGGGTAGGATTTAATAAAAAAAAACGTAAATTTGTAACAGAACTTATGGCCGGACTAGAGTCAGTTAGACTTGGGGTAGGTTAACTTGGGCGTAATCAAAAATGATTCAGTTTAACTATAGGCCAGAGCATTCAACCAGAATGGCTTTAAACTCTGGACTATAGCCATTAACCAAATATGGGTTTTGACATACTGACAGACAAAATGGCAAAAGAAAGCCGAGATATCCCTTATACTGATGACCCTTACAAAGGGTCATGTCAGTAACAAGGGAACTGATGAACATAATAATACAGTTTATACTTTGAAACTTACAACTACTCATACACACAAATTCACAAATACGATCTTAACACTTTCGCTGACACTGCCCGCCTGTAGACGTAATTCTATTGTTATTTCTTTTGTGCCTGGTTCAGTGTAAGCGAAAGTGTTAAACTTGTATAGGGGTCATTCAAATATTACGTAAGCAGCAAATGGGGGGTGGGGGAGTCTAGGCTAAGTTTATTTTTGCTGACACGGAGGGGTTTGCATAGTGATGACGTCAAATAACAAATGTATTTTGTGAAAATGATGCCATGGTTACGTAAGCTTGGGGGAGGGGGAAGAGCTTTTTCTTACTTTTGCTGACAAGGGGGAGGAAAGGCTGATATATTGCTTACGTAATACTTGAAGGGCTCCCTATGTATAACTAGCCCTCCCTTTTCAAGACTAGTTATTAATTACCAGGCATGTACTTAGCACACGTTAGTCAACATTCTCACGTCACGACTTTACACATGATTTATTTCAGTGTTTTGTTTCTAAAACGCTACATCCCAACATAAACATTTCCCGCCAACTATGACGTAACTAAAATATTCATGCGACATGTGAACAAAGCCCGCGCAGACAAAACCAGGTGACAACGTAGCCTCGGAGCTCAAGTGGCTGACAGCCATTGTGTAGGAGATAAAAATACTTTTTATACCGGGTTTTCAAGATGCTGCTTCATTTTCTTTTTACGTTTAGCATAAGGTTTTGATATAAATCACGTACAATGTTCAAGTTAATGAGTAAAGAGACCAAAAACATCTAAACTATACGAGAAAAAACTCCCATCTGGCCTGGGAATAAACGTATACATTCAATATGCCAGCCATCTCCTCTCATGCAGATTTTAATAATTAATCAATGGAATAAGCGTAAATTTGAGGATTATTATTAATTGGAGATGCCTTAAAATCTTTAATCCTACTTGCTTTTACATTTCTAGCAAAACTTTTCTTTCATCTACATCGCATTATATTATAAAGACTTCAAAAAACTAGTCTAGTGAAAAATATTTATATATTCAAAAAGTTTATCTAAATATATATAACTCAAAGGTGACTGACTGACATAGTGATGTATCAACGCACAGCCCAAACCACTGGACGAATCGGGCTGAAATTTGGCATGCAGGTAGATGTTATGACGTAGGCATCCGCTAAGAAAGGATTTTGATCAATTCTACCCCGAAGGGCATAAAGTAGGGGATGAAAGTTTGTATGAAACACAAACTAGTTCAAAATATGTTTCTTTTAACACTTATTAATACTTATGGGAAAGCCGGCAATGCTCATGTCACACCTTGGTGTTGTCCATGTGTAGCGGTGATCAGATCACTTACCATCAGGTGACACGCTTGCTCGTTTGCCGACATCTCATAAAAAGACTACTATCCTATTACTTATCCTCGTCTTCATCGTCACTTACCATCAGGTGAGATGGAAGACAAATGCCTACTTCAATAATTAATAAAAAATAAAAAATTATAAATCTGTAGCAGTCAAAATAAGGCCGGAAAAGATTGTACACACGTAAACTTTCACCTTTCGTGTGGTTGAATGTAAAAAATAACCGTCATAAATATCGGCCAAGGTCCCCATTAGGGCTTATTACGAAGTGTAGTGCGCAGTAAAGTCGCCCCTTTCGCCGCACTACAAAGAACCACCACTTTCACGTCACATTTTCTATAATTTCCATGCGGAGTATATTTAGCATAAATGTTCAATGGTTTTCGTTCCCATAACTTATCTGCTACAGTGAAAATTTGATAGCCTAATGGTGCGTAAACTTTTTTATTGAAAATCACGTGTAATACAATAAATATCACAGTCATCATCATCATCATTTCGTGTAGATGACACGGTCAATCGACCATGCACACCCTGGTGTCAGACTTCTTCGGAACCGCCTCTCGGCTTCCTTTAACGACTACCAGATGGCAGCCGGGACCAGCGGCTTAATGTGCTTTCCGAAGCACGGAACCATCTTTATTATCAGGTGATTCAAGCCTGGAATGTCCTAACCAAACAGGAAGCAACTAAACAATGTATGCTTCCCGTGGGAATCGAACCCATGACCCCCGGGTCTACAGGCAAACGCCTAAACCATTGGACCACGGAGGCAGAGTAATATCACAGTGACGAATTGTAATGTTTGCTAAGGCAATTATTTTTATAACGCCTCTGTGGTCTGGATTCTGGATATATTGCTCCCCTGATATATCGTCAGTTGAACCATATATATTGAAAAAATTTCACGCTTGGCAACTAGATGTTTAAAACGAAAAAGTGCAAAAAGTTACTTGACAGGTAATTTTCGTAGCTAAATTCTGTAGATCACATTTTAGAGGAAATCGCATCAAATCAGACCAGAATATCCAAAACAAAAAACACAAGTATACATCTCAAATAATTCAAAATTCATTTATTCACATAATTTATAAATAACTAATGCAAAAAGCTACTAAGAGCTAAATATATCTTTGCTTGTTTCTTAAAAAAAAAGCTATTTAGCAGTAAATTTTCGTAGCCCTCTAATCTTAATTGTATACAGCCCATTTCACTGTATACCGCTTCAAATCAGCCCATAATTTCCAAGATTAGCAACATATGCATACGCTGGGACACGCAATAGTCAGGGGTGTCATCCTCAGCTGCCTGTCCGTATATAGCAGGTATGGCATCGGGTTCGATCACCCGGCCTCTCGAGCTGTTACTTCCTTATTCCCAATCCATCCGAACAAAGTAGCATACAAAATATCTTTATTCTATTCTCCCAGTCCAACGTCTAACCCTATGCTAAAAACGGATTCGATGGGCAGCAGCATCGAAACCGATATTATGCCATAACTGCGCTCACCAATCTGTCTTCCAAGCGTAGTGAGTATAGCAAATCCCCGAAAATGATGGATGATATAACAAGGTACCCAATCCCCGACGGCCCCGCTATTTCTGACTTCAGCGGTCATGTTAACGGCGGGGCAGAGGAAGCGAAGCGCATGCCGCTTTCAACCGGTCATATTGGTAATCCTTGAGGAGGCCTATGTCCAGCAGTAGACTACTTGCGGCTGATATGATCATGATGACACGCACTGAAAGACATAAATTGAAGTATTCATTGATATTGATTTTATGTCTAGACCATTGAGTTTTCATAAAAAAAAGTTAAGTGTGTACGCATCATCAATTTTATACTATAATGATGTATGGTATATACATAATTTTAGTTTAAAATTGATGCTTCAGCTATATCTAGATTGATTGACTCACGTCAAAAAAGTTTCAGTTTTTTTTAGAGTTTAATGAAGAATATTTTATGAAAATAATATCCCGTTTATTAACTCTTCATAATTATTTTTTTATTTGTTTCAGGTATGTTCATCTCTAGTTATGCACCCAAGCAGTATGCAATATTGAGGTATCAAATAAAAATAAAATAAAAAATTACCAAAAAAATTAGCTCATAGTAATGTTTACAATTAGGGCTTCATTCTTACTAATATTATAAATGCGAAAGTGAGTTTGTTTGTTTGTTACGCTTTCACGCCGTAACTACTGAACCGATCATCAAGAAATTTTGCATACAAGAACTAATATTATGAATGCGAAAGTGAGTTTTCTGTATATTTGTCTTTGATGTAAGGAAAATTATTTAGGGATTCTTCAAAGACTACTAATAGTAGTAGTAGATAAATAAGAACTTCCCTATGGGTTAACATCAGTGTGATGACATGAACCCACAACTTGAGTTCTTTTTTTATCCCGTGATATTATTGTAATGAGCGGAACTAGTTTCATATATTATCCAAAATTTTAAATATAGGTACCATTCATCTGTTATACTACTTGGGTTTCAAAAACTTTGCAAACACTTAATTTTTCTGAAGTGTACAAAAGTTCATACGAGGTATTTCAAAGGTGCAAAAAGCCTGGTTTGCAACAAAGGTCAATATTGTATCGCTTGATCGATGACCCAGTGTACCAAGTCAATATTTAACTTAAAACAATATAACTTGAAGCCTCGTTAACCACTCGTACTATGTCTTTAACATAAATTAAAGTTGGTTATAGAAATGCCACATGTTGCTGGCAACAAAGAATTCTTTTTTATTAAAAAGTTAAGTTAAAAGTTTTCTTTGTCATGTCATTATGAATAAAATTCAGTTGTATTTCGGCTTCTAACAAAATCTCTCGTGTTTTATAAAAGTGTTCGTATGTTACAAATAAAATACCTTCAGCAGTTTAAGCCTTTTATATCATCTACACCTACAGACTATAACAGTGATTCATTCCATCATTGATTTTCATTCAATTTTTTTTAATAAATTCTGTATGAAATAAAAAAAACAAAAATTGTACCCGGCTTAAAAGTCTCATGACGCAGCATTTCCTCTTTGTGATTCTTCTGTCACGTCTCTTAATTTTAAGTGTTTAGTAATAACGTTTTCTCATCAGCGCAAGGATTAATCATTCGCGGGCTGACAGCACCTAATCTGATTTAGTTCGTGAGCTGAACTACACTGCATCTCTAAAACTGTTAGCCTTGTTTACGAATGCATATGTTCATCTTTAACAAGAATAATGTCATTAAATAAGTGAGCTACAGGACCTCAGTAACTAACCTCAGTTCTAAAAATATCACGACGGTGAATTATTAAAAAAAAAATCGGGCAAGCGTGAGTCGGACTCGCGCACTAAGGGTTCCGTACCGATATCTATAAAAACGGTCTTTTGTATGGGATAAAAAAATAATATTAAATTATTTAATATTATTTTTTATATTAAATTATTTAATATTATTTTTTTTATTCTATGAATATTTCAAGTCTGTCTGTCCGTCTGTCACCAGGCTGTATCTCATGAACCGTGATAGACAGTTGAAATTTCTATTGCCGCTTTAACAACAAATACAAAAAAATAGAATAAAATAAATATTTAAGGGGGCTCCCATACAACTAACGTGATTTTTTTGCTTGTTTTTGCTCGATATTGATAACAGCAACAGGTCGCTTGAAATGCTTACAGAATATGTAATTATATATTTACTTTAAAAATAAATAATTACATAAAACTAAAATTAATATTAATGGGGGGCTCTCATACAACAGACATGTTTTTTTTGCCGTTTTTATAGATAACGGTACGGAACCCTTCGTGCGCGAGTTCGACTAGCACTTGGCCTTTTTTTTTTTTATACGGTTGTTTTAAACCCCTAACATAAACATATAGGTCAAGCGGTCTCCTCGACCTCACCGTTTTGTGGTCCGGCCTTTTTCAAACCCCACTATTCATCCGGTTATTTCGCGTTATGACCGAATAAAGATTTGTGGCCCGATAAGTGAACTAAAGCAATATGGCTTTTGATATTTGTTAGAATATTATTCACATTTAATTGTTATTGGTATGATATTATTTAACTTCTGTAGTAAAATAAAAATCTTTGGGGTGTTACAAGGATAAATTGTATTATGCCTGGCGTTTAACTAGTCTGTTACTGAGGTATACGAGCGGCAGAGAGGAGGTCATGTTTATGGACTTCAAATGACTCGTGGCCTCAGTTGGTCGTATATCGAAACAGTTCGGATACGTGACATGTCACCCCTCCCGTACCTCTCTCACACCTCTGGAACAGACTCAGTTAAGCGCTAGGCCTGTAATATTTTTTTTTTTGTGTGAACGTTTCTATGGATGTGAGGATGCTCTTAGAAGTAAAAATCAATTTGCAATTTTTCTTTTACCATTTCCAATTTAATTAAAAAAACATTTTTTTTATTATAAGATATTTTTATTATCATTGGGTGAACGTTAACATTTATTTTACACCTTAATTGTTGACGTCCTTTGATCAAGTAGACGCTAATAATTTACAGCCAAGTTTAATATCGCTTTCAAAGCGGAGTGCAGAAGAAGCGGCAATAATCTTATGAATATATGTCATTTTAATTGAAATGTGGTGTTTTTGTGATAAAATTCATCATACATATCTGTATAAAGCATGAGTATCAATAAAATTAATACAGATACGAAAATACTGAAATCTACAAATGTACCCGCCAATGTTTGTGTTTGATCGCCATTAGAGGATTTGAGCCAGAAAAGCTGCCTCAGTGAACTGTGTGGCAACAATCGCATTTTGCAGCTTTTTAAAAAGCAAACAAATACTTTTTGCTTATATCATAGATAATACAATATTTTAGCTTTTTTATCTGTTTTTCTTTTTTATGTAAGACTAATAAAATAAATGTCTTGCGAAATATGTTTACGACGTACTAACGCTAGCTTTGTTTATGTTTATCTTATCGTCTACGTTTTCCAAAGGATTTTATACTTTGAACATGCTACACGTGGCTTTAGGTCTTAAAAACCTAGACTGTCTATTAAAAAATCTCTGTATATATAAAATGAGGTTTTATTGACGAATCTGAACAACTTTCACTCAAGAAATAGTGTGTTGTTAGCTTTATAGACTAACTAGCTTTCGCGCGCGGCTCCGCCCGCGTCAATGTCGATCCCTCGGGAATAGTACTTTTTCCCGGGATAAAAGGTAGCCTATATCCTTCTCCGTACTCCAGAGAACTTGTATGCAAAATTTCATGATGATCGGTTCAGTAGTTACGGCGTGAAAGCGTAACAAACAAACAAACAAACAAACAAACAACCAAACAAACAAACTCACTTTCGCATTTATAATATTAGTTAAGATTTTTAACCTTAATCCGCGAGTTTTGTATATTTTCTGAATGATTGGTTCTATAATCTATACATGGTGAAATTTTTATCGTTTTGGACTCTTAAAGGGGTGACTCAGACCATCAAAATGAACAACTTTTGCCTATGGGAATAATGCTGGGAACTCAAAAAAAATTTCGACATTCCCATACAAACCGTCCGGGCGGCGGAACTCTTTTGTATGGAAACGACGAAAATTTTTAAGATTCCTGCATTGGTCTCATATAAAAAGTTGTTCATATTGATGGTCTGAGTCACCCCTTTAAGGGTCCAAAACGATCAAAATTTCACCATGTATACGTTCCATTTTTATAACCCAATCGTAAGAATGTGTCGCGAATATAATGAAGTCCTTTTGTCCGATAGGGACATTAATATTTTTCACCATACACTTTATAAGTTCCGGCGGCAAATTAAGTCTAATTTCAACCTCCGATAACAGTTTGCAATAGTTATAAAGTTTTATTTTCTTTTTTTCTTTCTTTCTTGGAGTTTGAGAAAGAGGTATTCTGTTATTTTCAAATAATTAATAAGTTATTCTAGCGATACATATTTAGTTATTTATTTTACATTGCTTAGCTTTGAGGCATACTTATGTTAGGATTACTTTCTAGATCAAAACAAATTTATAATCTTTGTATATTATGAATGTAATCTGTTTAGTAAGCTGATAAATAAATAAATAAAAAATCCCATAAAAACGGTAATAAATATCACAAAAATGTAACAAACACGTACAAACTCATTTTCGCTTTTACGATATTAGTTAGTGAATCCTAAATTATTTAGAACAAAGCTAATGCATTAACATAACTATTTATTTAAAATTACTAAGGTAAGTTTATAAGAGCATTTCCTAAGCAATTGGAGTAAATTGTACCGAAATTACAAGTTCTCAACAAATTATCAAACTTAGTATAATATTGATGATGGTCTTTAACTTGCATTCCGCCAGACATTCCTAATTTATCAAACGACTCATTGTTTCGTCATTAACCTACTTTGAGTCCGATTAAAAATAAAGACGCCGTGCAACGTTACTGACTTAATTATAGATTGAAAGAAATAAGAAGTTCTTACTCACCTCATTAAAAATATGTTTCCTTCTCTTTCTTACTTCCCTCCTATTTTATTTATCGGTCTTTTTGTTTTCTCGTGTTATTGCTCTGATATGGTTTTTTACTCACACATCATCTTACTTACTTACATCTTACCAACATGTCGTTTCATACAAATTAACACTATATTGAATTGAATTTTCCTGATATAAGTTTTGGGCTGAGATCAGCCTTTACTTTTTATTTCGTCGGAGTAATCGGCGGGAAAAGTTTATTGTTAATTTGCCGCAAAGTGGTTTGTATGTCATTTAAGGTTTTTCATTTTATTAATTAGGTTGTAAAAAGCATACTTCCATACTAATATTATAAATGCGAAAGTAACTCTGTCTGTCTGTTACTTTTTCACGCTTCAACTTTTGAACCAATTTGGATGAAATTTGGTATGGCGGTAGTTTTAGGTCTGAGGAAGGACATAGGGTACCTTTCATTCAAGGAAATTCTACTGTTTCCGAGAGATCGGCAATAATGCAGGCCGAACCGCAGTAAAAGCTAGTAATTAATATGTGCGAAGTTGGTTATGATCTGAAATGAATATGATTGGATGAAGTTTAAAGGTGGCAACTATAATGGGGAAGTTACAAAGGTATCGTTTGACCTGCCGGCCTATTATCTGACTCAGTGTACAACGTTTTAGTAAACACTTCAAAATACATTGGGGCTTTCGTATGATTGACTATTTTTATTTAAGACATGTAAAACGTAATGTATTTTGAAGTGACCATCAAAACGTTGTATACTAAGCTAGCAAATAGGCCGGCTGGTATGGCTATGCTATGAGAAGAGATGCCGAACATCAGGCAAAGATAACGGTCCACCTGAAAGTAAATGGCTGTGAAGGGGAAGTTCTAGAATGACTTGAAATGAGTGTATTAAAGGGAATTTGAGAGAAAGGGGGGTAAATGTAAATATGATTAGTGACAGGAAAAAATGTGAAGGTAGTAGTTGACAGTAAAAAGCAGAGCCAAAATGAAAAACGCGGGGAATATGATGATGTTAAAAGTGTAATATAAGAAATAACGTCTGGGCTTCTGAGAGTCAAAATCAAAAGTTTAATTCAAATTAGGATACTGATTCTGGCCAGTGAACCTGCCCTAAAGAAACGGATTTTCTCGATGATGACACACAGCTGGTTCGAGTTTTATATTGTATCATTAATTCCATTCATTACAACTTTTCCGTAACACCGTCATCTGAAATAAATGTATTCAACACGCCTAGTTCCTTAAAATTTAAAGATTGTCATAACCTTTTATGAATCATCTTTTTTTTATATCTAATTTCTCCTTTTGAGGCAAGTGCTTCGTATGGCAATTGTACGCAGAAGTTGAAGCGTGAAGTGGTAACAGACATACAGAATTACTCTCACATTTATATAAGTACTAGCTTTCGCCCGCGGCTCCGCCCGCGTCAATGTCGATCCCTCGGGAAGTTTTTCCCGGGATAAAATGTACCCTATATCCTTCTCCGTACCCCATATAACGTGTATACAAAATTTCATGATGATCGGACCAGTAGTTACATCGTGAAAGCGTAAAAAACAAACAAACTCACTTTTGCATTTATAATATTAGTTAGGATTAGGATTAGCTTTCGTCCGCGGCTCCACCCGCGTCAATGTCAGTCACTCGGGAACAGTACTTTTTCCCGGAATAAAATGTACCCTATGTCCGTACCCGAGATAACGTGTATGCAAAATTTCATGATGATCGGTTCAGTAGTTACAACGTGAAAGCGTAACAAACAAACAAACTCACTTTCGCATTTATAATATTAGTTAGAAAGGATTAGGATGGATATCTCCTTTTGTTGCTAGTTCCTTGTGTGAAAGTGCATACATACGCGCTTGATTAACTGTCACGAGTTTTTTTTTTCTTTTCCTTAAAACATAAATGACATAGATTTAAATATCGCATTTTTATCTTTACATTACCACAGAGTAAATTCGTCGAGTGCACAAGCGTTGCTGTGCACCGCACGAGTACAAGTTTACGGGTCCGTACTTCCTCACACTGCTTTGCATGATTGACTGTAATATCAATAATAATTAAATACTCAAGTTGAAATAAAAATGCAGCAAAGTTCAGGACTAACTCTGGTAACTATCTGACTCAAAAACACGATTGCGTTAAATTTTCTCTATAGAAAAAAATTGCAAAGTTGCCTCTAAATCACGTCTAATTTACTCGGTATATAGCATTATTCACCAAATACATTAAAATTAACCTTGAAACTTTTGATTATTATTGCATTACAGATAAGGCAGCCATTATATGTTTTTCTTTTTCGAATAAACCTTGAATATTCCTAAAAAACGAAAATATCCAAAGTAGCCAACGCGTTTAGACCATCCGCGTTTGTACCGCCACGCCGCCTGGCATATGGCGGGCTCTTACAGCAAACTAAGTTGTTGTATATGCACGAATGCACGTGTGCCTTATTAAGTCATTTGTGAAGAAAATTGTGAGATTGTTGGTTTTTACTCCTTCACTTAAAAACTGTTGATCAGCTTTGCAATAGTATTCTAATCCTAACTAATTTTATAAATGCGAAAGTGAGTTCGTATTTTGGTTACGTATCATAAATTACTTACATTTTTATTACTTTCATAAATTATTTAATTTAACGAAAAATATTTTTCCTTGTAGAATAGGTACAACTATATAAAAAATATCAGCAAAATGTTCTTCAAATACCTTAATTCTAAATTTTATTCAGAAAAGTCAGTTCATTTATTCAGAAAAGCCATTAATAAGACCACTCAGTAAGACTTTGAACAACCTTCACAAACATTTATTGCGCAAACAAATCAATTACGCCATTACGCCCGACCCCACAAATAAACACTATCGCTAAGTTAGCAAGTGAAATAAGTGAGAATCAATTAAGAAACTAATTAAACGTATTCGGAGTATTTCGGCACGTTAAAGAGCTTCCGATGCGATGAATAAAACATGTGTGCCTATCCTTACGGAGACGGTATGGTGCAAGTATAAAAAATAATCGTTTAAAATAAGAATTTAATTCAAACTTGGATACATGTATCACTTATTGAAGGTCATATTTTATACAATATGTAAAGAAAATCCTGTCTGATCCTTAAAGGGGCGTTCAGCTCGTCGATATAAACAACTTTTTCTATTATTTTTTTCAAAATAATAGTAACAACTATTTCTAGAAAACGATATATTGAACTTATTTCACGCACTTATTAAGATATCGATAAAACCATTTATATAAACATGCATGCAACAATCATACAAGAATACAGCAAGCATACAAGCATGCAGCAAGCATGTATTTCTGGGTGGCTCCGCCAGAAGACTCGCTCCATCGGCCCTTCGCTTCGATTCATTTGGGCAGTTGATCTCTATTACCCTTACTTAAACCGATTATTAAACGCCGTGTCTATTGCCTTAAGGCAAACCACATAACAATTTCTAATGTAAGAAACGTAGGCTCATTGCGCTCATGAATTTATTTGTAAGTTAGAAGTATAATCACCTATACCCTACGAATAAGTAATAAGCTCATATAAGCGCTAAGACTCCATAATATATGCCATTTTACAAAAGACTATGATGTCTTGCAGGCATCGTATCTTAGAAATATTTAACTGAACTCAAATTTGTGAATTTGTGACAAATGGTTCGTAGAAACCATTTGTCACAAATTCACAATGATGCTTGTGACTGCTAGAGCTTTTAGTTCTAGATTTGAACTGTCTTAAAATATATTCATCGCAACGGTTGAATCATCATCATCATCATCAGGTCCTTTTTAGTCTCCACTACAGGAGCACGACCCTCTCTGTACTACTAGGGCCATACTTGGCCAGAGCAGCCAGAGGACTTGGCCTACACTCTCCACGCTGGCCAGACGGGTTGGAGAGGTGTCTTAGATGTTTATAAGCTTTGTTTAGCTTGTATTTCCTAAGTCGCCTTCTACGACATCCACGGGAAGACTTGGAGTGGTCCTATTCTACTCTGCCGGATACCAAACGGTTGAATAAAAAACATTAATTCTTAAAACAGAGTGATTTTGAACCTCCTAGCTATATTGAATCAGAATGCCTAATGGAATACAGAATACAGAAAAAAACATTTGATTTTCCATAGAAATTCGTCAAGCTGATAGGCGTCTTTGTATGGGAAACCTAACTTTTTTCTTTTGCTATCAGCTTTTTTTCTTGCAATTCTATATTCCATTAAGGATTTTGATTCCGAGATTCCCATATAGCTAGGAGGTTCAAAATCCCGTTGTATAGGATTATGGAAAGCAGGTGTGGTCATCTCGAATCTAAAATATTTTTTAGCCTACTAGATTTAGATAAAAAGACACCGAACCATCGAATGGAAAGTGATATTTTTAAAAACCATAAATATAACTCTAAGTAGTTTCAAGAACTACAAACTGAAATCCAATTACCAACTTGGTTTACTCAAAGTGGCAGAACTTAATAAATACATTTCATTAAAATGGAAGTTGTTTCTACCGATACAAATGAAAATATTATATATAATTTATTAAATGTGGGTATATTTTATCGTTGTGCTATGAAAAGAACTTCAAAATAAATAGGAACATCAGTAAAAATATCCAAAACTCTATGGGATATAAAAGTTGCACAGTCACATTTTTTTAGGCACGTCCATTACAACGCCTTGATAAGACCAGACAGCTGTGTCGTCACATCGTCGGTTGACGGTTATGACGGTTTTCTATTAGCGATACGAAAAATTTGTTCGACAACTATGTTAAATATTGCGTTTTTGGGAATGGCCTCGTAATAAAAGTCGCTAGTAAGGTGTATGTATTATGGTAATATACCTTTTTCTAATTTATCGATACTTTTAAAATGGACTTGCACACCCTTTAACCAAACTTACCAATATCAAATAAAAAGTGCGCTACGAGTAAACGGTCTTTTTTAGGAAAACTTACGTAATCAGAAATATTTTTAACATCACACTGCAGAATTCTGAGTGCTGTTTGTTAAGAATTCGCTTTGTATGAATTCGTTGTCTGGGAGAAAACGCAGAATGTATCACCTGCGTCTCTGCCCGCAAAAATCGTGAAGCCTATATTATATTGAGTGAATGGCCGATAGAGTGAATGGGCGAAAATTTGAGGAATGAGGGCAATAGCCGATTTATCTAATAACAACTTACACGGTAAGAAATAGACATCTATATTTCTATGTACACATGTCTATATGCATATGTGTGTACGTATACTCTTTACCTATGTAAAGGGATACGTAGGTCTTATACGCGACGCACTTAATTATCAACTCACAAGACTAATTTATGTCTCTTGACGTGCCTCGTCAGAATACTTCAACAATTATGCATACACCGCGCTGTAATTAGAAAATGTTTAGAATATACAAAAGTTTTTGCGTATTTCGCCGACGTTCGGGAATTAATTGATAAAGTTTGTTCCAGACACGCAATGTGCGATAAATATTCATCAGAATTTCATGAAGGTGATGTTAATACGATTAGGCTATTTTCATAAATTGTTCATTAAAGTTGTACCTTTTGGAGTCATTAATTAAGCAAATTGTTCCCTGGGATAGACAGTTTCTAAAAGTTGTGCCAGTCGTGAACTAGCGTTGATATGTTGTTGAGAGAGTTTATTTAGCGTTTTTAAATATATTGATCATTACTATCACAGGTGTACGAAGTTACTGGACAAAGGATTCTTCGTTTCATGGCAGGCCAGGTTTTTGGCTTCTCGTGCTTTTAACGCTGTTGCGAAAATTAGTATGAGTTGGGAAAGAAATGAACATATTGGGATACTTCTCAAGCGGATGTGTGGGGGAAATTAAGAGGAAGCTTGGGAAGCCGGGCGCGCGTACCTGATGTCATTCTTGCAACCTGGTGGTTTATTAAATAAACTAAACTGCTTGGCTGGTGCCAAGCAGTTTAGTTTATTTAATAAAGCGTTACAAACAAATAAAAGCAAACCTACCAACTAACAAACTCACTTTTGCCTTTATAATATTAGTTCTGATAGAATAATCGTATTTATTCATAAAGCTACCTCTATTTTAACCGTGATCCTGCAAGATGGATAAGATTTTAAATACTATATGCATTTTTTGTATATATTTCTTGATAGAAGAAAACAATTTGGGATAAAATACTTAAAATTATTCAATAGTTTGGTCTGGATATGTCACCTGTGGACCAAGTTAACTTGAGGCGTGATAGTAACAATCTTAAAGACTTCCAAAAATACAAACTTTTGCGCTTCAATCATTATTAAGCTATTTTTATCGTTACCATTTATTTTCATTCACCAAGTCTATTCATGTCATTCATTCTTATCTCATCGCAATACGGGGCAGCCCAAAGCCAGCTGATCGGCCATATCGATTGAACGTCTCCACCCACGATCTCGGCCTAGAAAAGCGACGTGAGGGACGTGAGTTACCGCATTGTGGCTAAGGATTTCTTGATCTTGATCCAATATTGATGCACCTAATTACAGGTATATCATGTTGATGGCGTTCTAATACTACCCGCCCCAAAGTGTTATATCGTTAAAATAAAATAGTCGTCGTTGTAATAAAATACTTATTTTATTTTAATGAAGAAGAAAGACGGGCAAAGTTTATTAAATTTGTCCAGTTTAAAACCTTTTGGAACGTGTCTCTGAAACATTCTTGAAGTACTATTAAAAACTATTAAGACGGTACTGCACAAAATTGTGAAAATTGACGTGTTTTTAAATCACTAGTACTATGCGCTGAATTAATTAAATATATCAAAAGTATTTGTATAATTTAGATCAATCCTTAAACAAGATCGCCCCTTGTTGGAATTTGAAACAGATACATATGGAATTTAAAAATGATGTATATATGGTATGATATCTAAAAGCATTTTTCTTCGAAAAATTTGTAATTTTTACATCTAAAACAATAATTCTCACATGACAATATTTATATGTACGTCTTGGAGGTCGCCTCTTTCTCATTTTTTTTTTATAAAGATATAAATATGAAAATATTAAGACTTTTCATCTTTTTTCCTAATCGCCGAACGGTTCTGCGCAGCCTAATGGCTTGCGCAGTAGCAACGTTTTTCGTTCGCGCGGCACCCGCTTTACGATTCAGGATCTAAACGAGGATCATTAAAGTCAACTGAGACTTAATATTTCTTAAGTATATCAAAATAATAAAAAAATCAATTTTATATCAAAAAATAACATTAAAGCATTTATCTGTAGGTATGACTTAGTCTTTGAAACTTTTGTGTGCAATCACTTGTTCCTTCCACAAATGATATAAAAATTTCCGTCTTAATCCTGTTGCGTGGTCAATCCACTTTGTTGAAATGTTTTCGATCAAAGCAAGGAGTATCTTTTTTGAGATTTGATTTTAAAGAAAGAATGGGCCTTGTTCATCCCGTTCTTAAAGGGACATAGACATATAGACATAGACATTCGTTTATTTGACACAGCAACATACATATATTACAAAAATAAGAAGTAGGAAAATATACACACTTAAGTACTATATATAAAACACAACAAGTTGATATGCGCATTAGGTAAAATTACACATTAAGGCGAGGCCTCAAATGTTTGGTACCTTCGCACGGCAAAGGACTGATCAAGTGCGCGCAAGGGATTGCGCTTGGCGGTTTAGCCCGTGAATGAATAGATAGGAGATAGTCTCGAGTCGCTCAAAGAAAAAAACGTAAGCGCCAAATTCGTTATTTCTATTTTATATAAAATCAGACCGGTTAATTGTATTTTCATATTTACATTTTGATGAATTACTAATAACCTATCTTTTAGTCTAAAAATCATTATTTCATTCGTCGCATTTGAGCTACAATAACAAAAACTCTGCAAACGAAGACCATTTTAAAAAAAATATTTCTATCGAGAAAATTTTATCAAAACGTGTTTTCATCTTCAATTTTTGGAGATGAAATAGTCAAAAATCATATTACTTAGATTTGAAACTCCTAATTTAAGTATTTTGCGAGATAAATAAGGTTCAGAATGACCTTATTTACAGTGGTATCACCTTAATTGAACGGATGTGGCTCAGCGTGTATATTACTCATACATAATATGAGTAAAACGCTGATATTCTGCCACTACTGTCAAAAGGGTCCGTTGAAATTTGTACACATACAAAGTGGGTAGAAGAATATTTAAAATAAATTGTTAGAAAGCGTGCCGTTTAAGTTTGTATTAAATAATAATATAAAAATCGTGAGCTATAAGAAGAATAGGAGTCAAAATCAAAATCAAAACGTTTATTCAGAAAATAGGCCTTAGCAGGCACTTTTTCACGTCAAATCACATTTTAAAGGATCTAATTTAGTCATATTTATATTATTACTTAATGTGCAAAAGCTACAGACTACTAGCGTTTCGGAACCGACCACTGCAGAGAAGAAACGCCAAAAGAAACTCTTTTCAACAGTATTGGTCGCCTACTCGCCTGAAGGGCTTTTATTTTATCATCTATCTTTATCATTTATCATCTAATTTCTCCATTTATCTTTTTTTTTTCATTGTATGATTACAATTTTTATTATATAGGTACATTATTATTTTTTGGAACATATTATGTTAGCGATCGAGTGTGCAATGATTATATTTTACATTATACACAGTGGATTGTGCTATTACAGTTCGGAAAAATTTAAAGGGGTGTTATTCCTAAATTGGATCAAATTGAAAAGATCTAAATCTGTACTTTAAATAGTATTTGTGGTATTACTTTATTACGGTAATATATTACCGTATTACAAATTAAGAGACCGCCAAAAGGTGCCACTTTTGGCGGTACATAATCAACAGTTCTCTAAAATTTATAAAATGCAAAATAATGAAAATTAATTCCAAAAATCATCGCCGCATCACGATAAGAGTGGAAATCCCATCAAGAGGCATATGTTCAGCAGTGGACGCAAATATGCTGAGTAGAAGAAGAAGAATTCCAATAATACTACAAGTGTTTTTATATGGGCTTTTTTGCATTCACAATCCAATTCTGATATACTTTAAGTAAATTAAGAAGCGGGCATGCGGACAAAGTTTGAGCCAGCGATCTTAAATCTACATAGACCTAAGGTTCAAAACCTGCCCGAAAGAAATGAAAATAATTCCACCTTATCTTTTTGGTGTAAAACAAAGAATGGTAGAAAAAAAAATGACGGGTAGTTTTGGTCATTTAACTCATCAATCGCGAGAAACGCAGACACATTGATTATCTATTGTTATGTTGCCCGATCGGGGCGCTTGGTGGTTGAGCGGTAAACCTGTGTACAAATAAACACTGTCTTGGCCAAAAACTTTCGACTATTATCTACTATGGATACTAAGTCACTGACGTCGACACTAAAAACAACTGATCTATCGATTTTATTAAAAAAATTGTAGGCAGACATAAAAATCTAGCGTGTTGATTTCTTAAAATTTGTTAATACTAAAGCGATTCTTTGACTTATGAGACTCACCATAAAATATTTGCGCTTAGTTTAAATGAACCTTGTATAGTAAAACAGCACTAAAATAACGTTAATTGACAGTAATATTCCCAATAATCTCCCATCCGGAATATAAGCGCGCATCATCAGTGATCCAGAAACCCTGAATTATTCATGAGTACTCGGGTCGTCACATACACACATTTTTACAATGGCTGACACAGGAATCCACTCCGCTTTATGTCCCGCTGAAAGTGTTGGATATTCTGGTTTGAATTTCAATTATATTCTATATCATTTTTGTCCTTCTCTTCGTATCTTGAATAGCGTTTGAATTATATTGAAATGCTATTCATTACATTAATTTAAGACGATATGCTTAAATCACGTTGATATTTGTTCTTGTATGAGAATGTTGCGGTAGATATATGGAGTAACAAGGATGGAAAATATCCGGAATGACTATGTATGTAAGAGGAAGCCTTAAAATCGCGCCAATAGTGGACGAAATAAAGAGCCGTCGTTTGACCTGGTATGGCCATATCGAGAGGAGGGATGCCGATCATAAAAAATGTTACAAAAAAAGGCTAAAAAGATGTTACACTTCAATGTAACAGGATATAAAGGAAAGGGATATCCGAAAAAGTCGAGGAAATGTGTGAGCAATAACATGCAGGAACGGGGAGCTACTGCCGATATGGTGGATAATAGAAGAAAATAGAGAGAGTTGACATACAGAGCCGACACCAAAAGACGAGGAAGAAGAAAAAGATGAAATAGATGATGTCAGGTTATCGGCTTAAATTAATGGTAGTAATTATAAATTACATTAATTGGATTTTTACAATGGCTGACACAGGGATCCAATCCGCTTTATTTCCCGCTGAAAGTTTGGATATTCTGGTTTGGATTTCAATTATGTTCATATAATTTTTGTCCTTACCTTCGTGTCTTGTACCGTCGATATGAGCAACTTTTCCTATTGGACCAATGCTGGGCAATCAAAATTCTTTTTGGCGTTCTCATATAAATTGACCGGGAGGCCGAACATTTTTGTTTGGAAATGTCCTTTTTTGAGTTTCCAGATTTGATCCCATAGGAAAAGTTGTTCATATCGACGGGCTGAATCACTTCTTTAAGACGAGGACTCAAATGTTTGGTACCTTCGCTCGACAAAGGACTGATCAAGTGCGCGCAAGGGATAGCGCTTGGCGGTTTAGCCCGTGAATGATGAGATAGGAGATAGTCTCGAGTCGCTCAAAGAAAAAAACGTAAGCGCCAAATTCGTTATTTCTATTTTATATAAAATCAGACCGGTTAATTGTATTTTCATATTTACATTTTGATGAATTACTAATAACGTATCTTTTAGTCTAAAAATCATTATTTCATTCGTCGCATTTGAGCTACAATAACAAAAACTCTGCGAACGAAGACCATTTTCCAAAAAATATTTCTATCGAGAAAATTTTATCAAAACGTGTTTTCATCTTCAATTTTTGGAGATGAAATAGTCAAAAATCATATTACTTAGATTTGAAACTCCTAATTTAAGTATTTTGCGAGATAAATAAGGTTCAGAACGACCTTATTTACAGTGGTATCGCCTTAAGGAGCGGACAGGGTTTTCTTAACATATTGTATACTAGCTTTCGCCCGCGGCTCCACCCGCGTCTATGTCGATCCCTCGGGAATAGTACTTTTTCCCGGGATAAAAGGTAGCCTATGTCCTTCTCCGTTCTCCAGAGAACTTGTATGCAAAATTTCATGATGATCGGTTCAGTAGTTACAGCGTGAAAGCGTAACAAACAAACAAACTCACTTTCGCATTTATAATATTACTTAGGATTAGGATAGGATGATGAATGATATCAGCATTGATTTAAATGTAGTAATTATAAAATAACATTTTGACATGACTGACACTTTATATCCCACTAAAAATATTTAGATAGTCAGGCGCGAATTTCTATTATGATTCTATATTTTTTGTTCTTCTTTGACAAATATTAGTATTGGCCACGAACACGCACGATTAAAAATCTCACCATAATTTAGAAATTAATATTTTACTTCACATTTAGAAGTAATTAAGGCCACGATGCAGCGGGGAGTCATTTAGTCGCTCGGCTCTATGCAGTAGTTTTGCTTAAGCAGTCATTAATTTTCAGCTTTCAAAGCTTTCCTGAAAGCCGGTTTATGTATACTGGTAATTCAATTCGCCGTGTGGGGCTCCTAGTTTAAGTCATTTATGTTCTTTGCGAATGTTTATCCTAACTATCCTAACTAATCCTAACTAATATTATAAATGCGAAAGTGAGTTTGTTTATTTGTTTGTTTGTTTGTTACGATTTCACGCCGTAACTACTGAACCGATCATCATGAAATTTTGCATACAAGTTCTCTGGAGTACGGAGAAGGACATAGGCTACCTTTTATCCCGGGAAAAAGTACTATTCCCGAGGGAGCGACATTAACGCGGGCGGAGCCGCGGGCGAAAGCTAGTCTCTAATAATTCTAAGGAACTGTATTTTGCCGTTCTAGATGTTTATATAAATAAAAAGGCCACGAACAATAACATTTAGGATACATTTTGTTAAATATACAATTCAGCGTCATTCTTCAAAAATACGCTATTTTCCATGTAATATCCAATCAGACAAAATTAGTAGATTGAGATGAAAGGGAATAAAGGGATTTGAAAGGGATTAAAGGGGGTGATTCTTATTGCAGGTCAAATTGGTCCAATTTCAATATTTGGAGAAAGACTTCTATGGAAAAAAGAGATCAAAAAAATATTTCTGAAATATTAAATAAAATTATTACATTATACTATTGATGTGGGCAATATTTTTAACTCAAAGCGGAACGAAAGATTCTAGCATACAATCCCGAGCGTAGCGAGGGATTCTTAAGGAGATTCCTTATTAAAGCGAGGGATTCAGAGTATGTTGCCGGAAGTAAAAGTATTATGTTAGTCCTGAGATGACAAATTCTGCTTTTCATCACCCTCTACGAGAAAGACAATATTTGTGTTTTCATTCCCACGGGACTAAAGAAAGTTTGAATTGTAAATTTATAAACTTTTTAGTTCCTCAGGAATAAAAACGTATTTCAGACCCTGTATATGGGCCACCGCGCTTTGTTTTTTGTAGTTTTGAATAGATGAGATGAAAAATACATTACAGAGGTAATGGCCCGCTCGCATGAAAATTTTATCACCATATTTTATTTCTTAATTTATTAAGAGAAAGCTAGTTTGTTTATAAATCAACTTTAAAACTAAACTCCATTTTGTCACAGTGTAAAGGACTAAACGAATGTCACGCCATGTGTGCGGATAATTAATGAAGTTTGAATTTGCCGCCGCCTGCAACATGTTTATGTTGGGCTAAACTATTCACAAGTTTGCCATAGTTCTTAGCTTCCAGTCCTTTGACCCTAGCTTTGTCTCTCACATATTTAAAGCGTATACATCTTTGTCAAACTTTGTTAATTATTGTTGTATGTAACTTGATACTCAAAGCTTTATAATGCTTTAAAAATAACTAGTGTGATAGAAAGAAGAGTTCATACTTCAAATGACTGATAGAGTACCAGTTAAGGTCCCACCCAATCACCAGCGCTGGTCTACGGTTAAGACCGATCAGAAGTGTTAGTGGCTGTCAAAAATGTCAGTGTTTCAGTTGAGTGTCTTATACGCTCAAAAAAGAACGAATTAACACTCAAACTGACATAATGCGGTAACGCTATTTGTAACATTAACACTGGGAACTATCAACATATATGTGGTAACATAAATCCTGTCCAATTCATTGATACATCACGGAGTAACGAACATCGAAACAATTAAACAGATGCGGTAGTGGATTATCAAAATGTATGCTAGAATAAATTTTGTTATTCTAGAAATGCTTCAAACCTCTGAAGGTGACGTTATTTTCCAAAGAAAGGGACAGGTTACCGAGAAACGTCTCAAAAACGCTATTACTTCGCCAATACTCGACGCTATTTACAAGTGTCTATAATAACATAAATTCTGTCTGGGCCATTGATTTCTTTCGGAGTAACAAACATCTAAACGGATGAAGCGATGGGTTATCAGAATCGTTGAAGCACCTGAATAACAGGTTCTCGAGAAACGTTTTAAAAACGCCATTTATTTCGCCAACACCCAGCGCTATCAACAAGTGTCTATGGTAACATAAATCCTGTCCGTTCCGTTGATACGACCTCCGAGGCCTTGAGCATTCTGAACTGAATATTTAGTAGGATTTTATTGATATTCTCTTTGTTTTATTGTACGTTTTCCTTTTAGAAGTTTCTCAGATTTATATCTCTTTAGTTGTAAGTCTTATTACTGAATTTATGTTTTGATTATGAAATGAGAGATTTTCTGATTATTTTGTGTGTCTGTGGCATCGTAGGTCTCAAATGGCTGGACTGTATATTATTTATTTATTAGATAATTCTATCGAAAGTAACAGAAAGTAAAAAGTAACAGCATCCGTGGTCCAGTGGTTAAGGCGTTTGCCTGTTGACCCGGGGGTTGTGGGTTCGATTCCCTCCGGAAGCATACTTTGTTTAGTTGCTTCCAGTTTGGTTAGGACATTGCAGGCTTGAATCACCTGATTGTCTGATAATAAAGATGATTCCGTGATTCGGAAGGCACGTTAAGCCGGTGGTCCCGGCTGCCATCTGGTAGTCGTTAAAGGAACCACGTTAGAGGCCGAGAGGCGGTTCCGAAGAACTCTGATACCAGGGTGTGCATGGTCGATTGACCGTGACACCTACTCGAAATGATGATGATGATAATAATCGAAAGTGTTCTTTGGTATATATGATCGAAATCTGTTAAGCCGATCTATAGGAAATGAAATGAAATGAAATGAAATGAAATGAAATGAAATGAAATTCTTTATTTGCTAGGGTTATACATACAATGATGATTTCCCGCCTCTTTACAGTCAGGCATGCAAAAATTTTTAGTAGTAAAGTTATCATTATCATTATTTCAGCCGTAAGATGTCCATTGCTGGACAGAAGCCTCTCCTTTTTATTCTTCTTTCCATGGAGGGATATGACCATACTCGCCACGCTGGCTGGCGGGCATAGTTTAATTGGACACTGCTGCCCATCGAAAGCAACTTTAAGCTTCAAAAGGATAGGTATTTGTTGGTATTGGGAAAACTCTCACTCTGATAAATGGGGGAGAAGCAGGTAGCAGCTTGGGAGGCCGGTTGCTCATACCTGATGCAATACCTGCAACCACCACACTTTGCTTAAAACTAGTTATGAGACAAGAACTTAAATAATCGAACGAAAAAGGGGAGTATGATTCGATTTAAAAAGGTAACGAAATTTAAAAAAAACTCATCATCATCATCAGGTCTTTTTAGTCTCCACTACAGGAGCACGACCCCCTCTATACTACTAGAGTCATACTTGGCCAGAGCAGCCAGAGGACTTGGCCTACAGTCTCCTTCCACGGGAAGACTTGGAGTGGTCCTATTCTACTCTGCCGGGTACCACACGGCGCAATATTACTTTGGTTTGTATGAATTACAGTAGTAATTCATACAAACCAAAGTAATAGTTGCCTGGAAGAAATTGCTTTTGGCGATAAGGCCACCTTTTGTTGTCCTTTAATTTTTTTTTTGTAATTGTTTTTAATGGTGCAATAAAGTGTTAAATAATATGATAAAGTAACTGATTGTATTAAGAATCTGAATTAAATCAAGTAATAAAGAAAATTTGCGCTTTATCTTCTAAAACGAGCTGTTCTTCCAATATTTCAGGGTAAAAATACCTAATCCTTAGCTCTGCGAGGGCTGGATAAAATAAGACGTTTCATTTGTTTGAATTCCGTTCGCGAACGATAAAAATAATAAGAATTTAGAAGTACATATTCAGAACATACGTGATTTTGAACCTCCTAGCGTTCAAAATCACGTATGTTCTACTTATATTGGAATCTCGGAATCAGAATTCCTAATGGAATACAGAATTGCAAGAAAAAAAGATGATTGCATAAGAAAAATTAGGTTTCCCATACAAAGTTGCCGATCAGCTGGAGGAATTTCTACGGAAGGTCAAATGTTTTTGCGTTTTTTACCTTTTTTCTAGCAATTCTGTATTCCATTATGGATTCTGTTTCCCAGATTTCAACATAGCTAGAAGGTTCAAAATCAAGCTGTACAATACTGTACATATCGCGTTTGGTCGAAAAAGCGAAATGATCCTTATATAATTCCTTTTTCTTCTCAATGCACATCCGTTTAATTTATCGCGTCAGGACACGTGACCTGATCGATAATTCGTAAGACGGATGCGTGATCTGAGACCGCCGGGGCGGCGTAAGAAAGGAAGTAATATCCCCCTCTCTTTCTACCGCGCGGCGAGAATGTATGCCTGCTCCTTTAGCCTGCTCCTGCGTTAATGTTGAAGTTTTCACTTCTGCTGGCACTCCCAGAGTGCAACCCGATGTTATTTTTCTGTATTTACGCTAATTTATGCCAACGACCGGTAAGGTGACCGCCCACTTGGCGATATTTCATGCCATATCAAGGTGGACCGTGCGTCTCAGGAAAATTATATGCATTCTTCAGCCACAAATATTTTAGGGATAATCCTTGGAGTGAGATGAAAGAAAATTATGCTAGAGTCAAGTACGAGGGTATGTACTTGAATGTAGGATATTTTTTTAAATGACTGCCGAAAAAAAAGGGATATTATGCTTTCAAAATCTCAATGACAGAGTAGCTTTGAATCTCAATTGATTAAAACTTTGCCTTTTCCCGAGTAACATACGCTATACTAGCTTTCGCCCGCGGCTCCGCCCGCGTCAGTGTCGATCCCTCGGGAACAGTACTTTTCCTGGGATAAAATGTACCCTATGTCCTTCTCCGTACCCCAGATACCGTTTATGCAAAATTTCATGATGATCGGTTCAGTAGTTACTACGTGAAAGCGTAACAAACAAACAAACTCACTTTCGCATTTATAATATTAGTTAGGATTAAAGTACAAGTATTTGCCCGCCCCGATAATTGAACCGAAGCCTGAAATGTAAAACCACGCCACCACGGAGACTGCCGACATTTTCATAGTCATTCGACCATCTGGTCGGTGGATGTCTGACGCTGCGCTTGCCGATACGTGGTCGCCATTTGAGAACCCTTTTGCCCCATCGACCATCTGTTCTGCGCGTTTCTTGGATATAATGCGATATAAATCTCAAGTAGATTTTGTCGCGGGTCGTAGATCCGTTCTCAGTCTGGAAATAAAGTACAATGTAATTTATATTTATAGTCGCGTAATATACGGCAGTCTGTATCTATTTCTTTTGTTCTGACTACTTCTATGGACGTAGAGACTCGTACTAACATATTATAACGTGTTTATTCCTTACGGGTTAGACATAGTCTAAGGCCTTAAGGCCCAAAGGCCGGTGGGTGTATTGCAAACCGAATCAAGATGGTGATGGGTTGTTACCTGCATCATCAATTAGATTTTCGCTCGGTTTACAGTCTGCACGGGAAGAGAAGCAGCTGGTACATTCTGAATTCTTTATTTACTTCCAGAACAACATGGAAGAGACTTTATTAAACTAAATAAATAATCTTAAAACAATTACAAAAGTGAAAATTGTTGTATGTTTATTTGATTGTTATTTAGTTTCGCCTCTACCGCTGAGGAGATTTGGATGAAGCTTAGAATACTGACATGCATAATTAAATTATAATAGTTTCTATCACGAAATTAGGTGCCGGGAGATGAAGGCGAATTGCAGAAACTAGTTTCTATAAGAATAAAAACTAATAATAAAGTTTAGAATCGCAAATTCTATTAATTGTACCCCAAAATTTCACCGCGGAAAGCATTCGCAAATTGTAATACTAGGCGAAAAAATAGGTTATACCAGCCTCTTTTGTTACCTATACACATCTAACAGAGGAATTTATTCGTCGCAAATATTGAAAATAATTAAATGACTTTTTGCGAAAGTGACATTCTGCGAACGTTACCCAATTTGTGGTGATTTTGCGAAGGCAACGTTCTGTGTCCCTAGAAAATACTACCTCTCATGCCACCGTTGTATTTTGATGGCGAAAAATTACGTGCAATTTTCGACAATAACGGATTTGTTCATTTGTAAAATGGATGAGTAACGGCCTGAAAGCTAAATCGTCATTTGGCGTTTAATGCGATGTCAGTTGGATAGCACCAGTATATCGTGTGGAATTTTGAGCTTTCAGTTTTTATGAAAGTGTATTTTAAATGTATATATTTCTCCCTTACAAAAAGGGTCCTTTCACAGGACCTCAAACTATACTTATACCAAATTTGATCTTCATCGATTCTTTGCTTGAAGCGTAAATAGATATGGTACTAAAAGACAGATAGAGAGTTTAATTTCCCTTTAAAATATTAGTTGATACTCGTATAGGGAAGGTAGAGCTTACGGCTAGGAACTAAACTGGATATAGAATCAAAATTGTGATGCCTATTTTGATGATTTCACAATTTTTTAATCGGTTCCCTTTTTTACCCTATTTAGTTAAACTAATATATGTTTTTCTACGCCTATTATATGAATGGACTCACAAAGCACACACTTTTGAGAAAAGAAAAAGCTACGTACGGTTCAGAATCTTCCTGCTGTAATTTTCCTTGGAAATATGTGGTCATTACCGAGGACAATTTCATACAATCGCGGCCACTAATGTACCGAGCCGGATTGACCTACCGCTATCTCTGAAAGGCAGATGTTTTCAGCTATACTCGTTAATTCCTGGATGTTTGTGTTGGCTCTGAGAATATTAACTGACCGTATCATAGTAACTTATCAGGGATATAATCTCATATGCTTTAAACCCATCCTTAATTTTCAAAAATTAGTCGTTTAAATTCATATGAATATATTCACAAATTTTATTTGATCACATTCACGGCCGTGTGGTTTCCGGCAGAGTAGAATAGGACCACTCCAAGTCTTCCCATGGATGTCGTAAGAAGCGACTTAGGAAATACAAATACTAAACAAAGCTCATAAACATCAATGAGACCTCTCCAACCCGTCTGGCCAGCGAGGAGAGTGTAGGCCAAATCCTCTGTCTGCTCTGGCCACGTATGGCCCTGGTAGTACAGAGAGGGTCATGCTCCTGCAGTGGAGACTAAAAAGACCTGATAATAATGTTAATGACATTCGGAATGTAACTACAAAATATTGATATTTAGTAAGTTGATCTTATTTTACCTCGGAAGAACAGCGTTGTGGTTCTCACCACAACACTATGATTAAGGGCCTTTTTCATATAGACACAAATATGACAACTTTTACCTACAATTTATATAATTATTGTTTTTGTTGTTTGTAATAAACAATTTTTCTTAACAACGTACCGTATGACAAAAATGCTGTAACATAAAAACGAATAATCATCTGTAAAGTTGGATAACGGACGATACTTTTACGTGATTACGGTGAAATAGAGATAGATGCGTCACAAGCCGAACGCTAAGACCGATCGTTTGCACCGTTTTTCGTGGGTGCAGCCGGCGTTCATGATTTTATAAGACATAAGCTTTCGCCCGCGGCTCCACCCGCGTCAATGTCGATCCCTCAGGAATAGTAATTTTTCCCGGGATAAAAGGTACCCTATGTCCTTCTCCGTACTCCAGAGAACTTATATGCAAAATTTCATGATGATCGGTTTAGTAGTTACGGCGTGAAAGCGTAACAAACAAATAAGCAATTAAACAAACAAACTAACTCACTTTCCCATTTATAATATTAGTAAGGATAAGGATTATCACATCAAAGAAATACACCAAATTTCAGAATTATCCCGTTGTAATGATGATCCTAAGAAATATGCCGACATTGCCAGAAAAAATCCACACGATTGCGGCCACTAATCCTGCAAGCCACACTGACCTACCGCTCTCACTAAAGGCAGATATTTTCAGCTACACTCGTTAATCCTTGTCATAAACTTTTGTGTGTCGGCTCTGAAGCATTCAATAGGCGATTAAGCGTAGTTTTAGCTATTTACTGGTGGTTTTTTGGGTAATTGAACTTAGAGTCCCAACTTATTTAGACACCACGGTGGCGCTATCGGTTGCACCACCATGATAAATAAATAAATATATACGGACAAATCACACAGATTGAGCTAGCCCCAAAGTAAGTTCGAGACTTGTGTTATGGGATACTAACTCAACGATACTATATTTTATGACAAATACATATATAGATACACATCCAAGACCCAGGCCAATCAGAAAAAGATCATTTTCCATCTTGACCTGGCCGGGGATCGAACCCGGTCACTCCGTATCGCAGGCTGGCGTGTTGACCGCTGCGCCACGGAGCTAGTCAATGATGTCTTAACACTTTCACGGACACTCTCGCCTGCAGACGTGTAATCCTATTGTTATTCCTTTTGTGTCTGGTTCAAAGTCCATGAATGAGTTAAACTATCAATTGTCTACAGACAGTACATGATTGTGGTACACGTGCCAAAGAGTGCGATAACATACGCACGAGCATGTATGAATCTATGAATACATATAGCACGTAAGGACGGCTGGCCCGACTTTTATGACCTTTTGTTTGACTTGTCTCAAGGTCGATAACGAAATATCTATTATCAAAATATTTAAAATACAGCTGTTGCCCGCAACTTCGTCCGCGGCAATTTCTTTGATGCTTCGCTCCTATAGGTCGCAGCGTAATGTTTTATAGCCTAAAGCCTTCCCTCAATAAATGGACTATCCAACACAAAAAGAATTTTCCAATTTGAACCAGTAGTTCCTGAGATTAGCTCAAACAAACAAACAAACTCTTCAGGTTTATAACATTAGGGTAGATATACGAAATCTTAAGGATGATAATAATTTACGAATTATTATTTAGCGGAACGAAGTTTTCCGAAATTGAAGAAAGTGTCAAGCAGATTGACGGTGTAAGACTTAATGTATCTAAACTACGTGTGCATTCTCATCACATGTGTATGGACATGTGCATAATGCAAAAGTTTGTATGTCTGCCTGTTACCACTTCAAGCTTTAATTAAAAATAATTAAAGCTTGAAGTAAGTAAGTAAGTAAGTTTACCAATTGTAATGAAATTTGATATGAAGGTTAGTTTGAGGCCCGGGACAGGCATCGGGCAGAAAATCTACTGTTCCCGAGGGCTCTACATTAACGCAGTCAAAGCCGTGGGCAAAAGCTATTATTCAATAATCAGTAATTTAACTGCGTAAATTAAAATCTTACTCGAACAAACTCAATTTCATTGATAGAACTTAATTATTTCCTCATGAATCCTGAAATAATATTATCGAACTCAAATATTGTTGAAATAAGGATAAAATTAGACGCAGTAATGGAGGATGCCTCAAATCCCTTGGATCCATTAGGGAATATCCCTGAAAACGCAGGGGAATTCGGTATAGCAAAATATGGCGTTGATTCTCGCAACTGTTGAATTAAATCGATATAGCTCGATGTATTGTTTTTGTTATGAATTAATTTGTTTTGAGAGGTTAACTTTACTGTCTAAAACATATTCTAAGGACTAAGAATAGATGTTCGCGTATATCATCTCTATAAAAAGGGACTTTCGCGTATATTATCTATATACACCTCTATAATTTACCATACCTATTTTATCCCTTAACTCCGATCACAACATATCAATTAGGTTGAATCTTCCAAAAATCTTATTCATTTGTGTTTTTTGTAATAAACGAGCAAGCGAGTCACATCACATGATGGTAAGCAATCATCGCTGCCTATGGACAAATGAAACACCAGGATGTGTCAAGAGCGTTGCCGGACTTTCAAGGAATTAGGGAGAGGACATGGTGAACGAAATGGGGGAAAGATGGGCCTCCGGCTCTCTCACTTAACGAACGAAGCAAAGAAGCGGTACAAATTCTACTCAAATGTCGATTTTCTGTGAGAGAATGGTACTTCCCCGGACGAGCCGGCCCATTCATGCCAACTAGCAAAAATGTATTTCTCTTCCATGCTGGTCTGGAAGAAAAGAGAAAACGTAGAATATGCCAGTTGCTTCTCTTCCCGCGCAAACTGTAGAAGCCGGTCAAGGGAATGGGCGAAAATCTAAAGAATCATGAGAATAGGCGATGCGGCTAGCAAACCATCACTATTTTGATTCCGTTTTCCACCTTTAGGCCCGCTATTTTACACGCTAAACGTGGCCTTTTGGACTTATGACCTTAGGCTCTGTCTACCCCGTAAGGGATAAAGACGGGATAATTATGTATGTGTAGCGTGGGTCTACCACAACTAAAATAATTTATTTTTGTTCACAGTTGGGGGAAGGGGTGGAGTTGACCCTGGGTGAGCTGCGCGCCATGGCGCTCCGTCAGCAACAGCAGATCGACACGCAGCACCAATTGCTGTGCGCCAAAGAGCAGAGACTGCGGTACCTGAAGCAGCAGGAGGCGAGGCAACACCAGGTAAGGACGAAGCTCCGAATATCATGCATCATCATTCCTGTCATTAGAAGTCCACTGCTGGACAAACGCCACTCCCAAGGATCTTTAGTTCCATGGGAGGATATTGCCATACTAACCACGCTTGGCAGGCAGGTTGGCGAGTGCAGTTTCTTTAGCTTCTTGTGTTTTCGACGCTGCTGAGCATAATATCACTGCAAATTCATTTGTAAATTCCATTTCTCGATTTTTCGTCGCACACAGCCCATTTCATTATCCGACGAATACCATCTAAACTTCCTCCTGACCTAAAAAATTTACCAAAAAAGGTTAAAAAAATTACCAAGAATTTTTTAAATATTTTAAATTAAATTTTATAAGTTTGTGTAATCAATAACTAGTGAAATTAAAATAAAGTACCTATTCCTAATAAAAAATATATAATTGCAAAAAGACTAAAAAAAAAAGTCATCTCCGATGCTACTTTTTGGATAACATAGTTATACACACACACATAGTCAGTATACTTTTCCACAATAAATATAGGCGTCTACTTGTGGTTGAATGCTCTGGAAAGCTTTTAGCTGGTAATTTTTCCTGCGTACGTCATAATTATTTATTCAGCACACTATGCCCTAGTTTTAGCCCAAATGCATACTTGATAGGATTTCATAGTGCCTACGCGTGTACAGCCTACTCAGAGTTATGGTATGAGGGTTAAGAGTTACATATTATGGTACGAGTAAGGTTGCATTTCCTCTTATGGTTAGTTAGAATTTGATAATAAAGATGATTCCGTGCTTCGGAAGGCACGTTAAATCGTTGGTCCCGGCTGCCATCTGGTAGTCTTTAAAGGAACCACGTCAGAGGCCGAGAGGCAGTCCCGAAGAACTCTGACACCAGAGTGTACATGGTCGATTGACCGTGACATCTACTCGAAATGATGATGATGAGTTAGAATTTAATATTATAGTATGATTATTTGCAGGATAGAGCTATAGTGCAGGACTCTTCATAATATCATACAAATGAAATACTGTTACAATGTTAATAATTTATTTATTACCGACTAGCTTTTGCCCGCGGCTTTGTCCGCGTTAATGTCGATCACTTGGGAACAGAAGAATTTCTCGGAATGAACAGTACCCATGTCCATCCTCATGCCTCAAACTAACTTGGAAAAAAAAATAAAAACATGTATTGCCTACAAACATGAACGAATATAATATTGCCTCATTTCGTAGAAGCGGCGAAGATAAACAGATTCGTGTTTCGTCTTGCTTTGTGACTCAAGTTTTCAGTTTTACAAGAAGTTTTTGGGCGTAAATAATACAACAACTTTTCAAGAATCCACTTACCGGGACTAATGTCCGTTGTGTGACTAAAGACGATTCGCCCCTCTGTTCATTAGAGCCGTAAAATCTATTACGTGTTACATTTACTACGAGATTAGCTCACCTTACTCAAAGGCTTTATTTCTAATGTCTCTATAACCTTTACAGCTAAATAACGGTTATAGCCTACGTTATAGCAATGTAAATCTGATACTACGAAAGTATTAACAACTTTGTTAGAAGTTTTGATACTTTTGTTAGTATAACAAATTGGTAGTTGATTAATAGAACTTTTGTAACGAAGAACATAATAAAATTTTATGTTTGTTCACTTCTGTTTAGTGAAACTGAAGTTCAACTCTACCCATCTAAATTTGAACTAAAAGTTTGGTAAGGTTTGTATACTTATAGTTTATGGCAAAACTTGTTTCTGTAACGTTATATAACATCAACATCAGGTCTTTTTAATCTCCACTGGAGCATGACCCTCTCTGTACTACCGGAGCCAACTTGGCCAGAGCAGATAGTGGATTTGGCCTACACTCTCCTCGCTGGCCAGACGGGTTGGAGAGGTCTCATTGATGTTTATGAGCTTTGTTTAGCTTGTATTTCCTAAGTTACCTCTTACGACCTTTATGGGAAGACTTGGAGTGGTCTTATTCTACTCTATTATATAGCATATGGACGTATACACATGCATATCAATTATATTATATTGATTTTTTGCCGGCACACAAAATAAATAAACTGTCAGACCTATATAGGTATATCGTTATACGATTTCACTTGTTTTCTCACCAGAGACAGTTCTCCACGCCGCTATTTGTTGCGGCGGCAAGCAAATACCTCGCCAAGTCGCCAGTATAATGAAGTGTTTAAAAAATAGCTAAGAACTTTTTAGCTATTAACCACTCTTTAAGGGCCCATACTACCTCACACTGCTTTGCATGATTGACTGTTATATCAATAATAATTAAATACTCAAGTTGAAATAAAAATGCAGCAAAGTTCAGGACTAACTCTGGTAACTATATGACTCAAAAACACGATTGCGTTAAATTTTCTCGATAGAAAAAAATTGCAAAGTTGCCTCCAAATCACGTCTAATTTACTCGGTATATAGCATTATTCACCAAATACATTAAAATTAACCTTGAAACTTTTGATTATTATTGCATTACAGATAAGGCAGCCATCATATGTTTTTCTTTTTCAAATAACCCTTGAATATTCCTAAAAAACGAAAATATCCAAAGTAGCCAATGCGTTTAGACCATCCGCGTTTGTACCGCCATGCCGCCTGGCATATGTCGGGCTCTTAACAATTGAAAATGTTAACATATGCAGTGAAAGACCCATACGTTATTTGTGAAAAAGACCCATACGTTAAAGATCCTTGAAACTTATTGACATAATAACGTCTTATAAATCGATGAACGCCGGCTGCACGCACGAAAAAGTGTCACGTTGGGATCAACCGCGAGCACAGCTTTCTCACACGCAAATGTTTGTGTAGGATTAATTGTATTTGACTCATGCCTATTTCTAAGGATGCGCGAATTTCATGGTAGGTCACATGCCTGTCTGTTTCAATCATACGGCGCACAGCATCGATGTTTTTGTTGGTCACAGCGGTGGACGGCCAAAGTCAAAGTCAAAGTCAAAGTCAAAGATTTTTATTCAAAATTGGATACATGTATCTCTTTTTGAACGTCATATTTTTATTTCTTATATATTTTTTTATATATGCAAAATTGAAATACTACTAGCGTTTCGGAACGACCACTGGTGAGAAGAATACGCCGAAAGAAACTCAATCCAGCCTTGGTCCCTACGTGCCTGAAGGGCTCTGAATACATTGTTAACATTAAATACAATTTTTCATACTATAGATTAATTTTAACATTTAATAATTGTTAACATTAAATAAATTTATATAAATTTCCACGCATTTTTATCAGTAATATAATCATCAATGCAGTAATAAGCCTTTTTTATTAACTGGTTTTTTACAATCGTTTTGAACTTAAGTAAAGGCAGACCTAATATTTCTGCAGGAATTTTATTATAGAAGCGTACTCCTAAACCCAAAAATGAATTCATAGTTTTCTGCAATCGCAATACTGGTGTAGCTAATTTATTTTTATTTCTCGTGTTTCGGTCATGGATATCACTATTTTTCTTATATAAATCAAGATTATAGCGCACAAACATAATATTCGCAAATATGTACTGAGAAGGTAAAGTTAAAATATTTATATCTTTAAACAATTCTCTAAGAGATTCTCTAGCACCAAGTTTATATATAGATCTAATAGCGCGCTTCTGCAGGACAAATATGGTGTTTACTTCTGCAGCGTTACCCCATAGTAAAATCGCATAAGACATAACACTATGAAAGTAACTGAAATATACCAAACGCGCAGTATCAACATCAGTCAGTTGTCTAATTCTCCTGACAGCATAAGCTGCAGAACTAAGTTTACCCGCTAACGTAGTAATATGGGCACCCCATTGAAGCCCGGCATCAAGAGTTATTCCAAGAAATGTTGTTTTATCAGTTAAATCTAGTGGTTCATTATCCATTACTATTTGTGTTGGAATTTTTGTAACATTTGGTAAGCAAAATTTAATACATTTCGTTTTCTTAGCGTTCAACAATAGATTGTTCGCTGTGAACCAATCCAACACTTGAGCTAAAGTACTATTAACCACGTCAAAAGAATTAGTTTGTCTATCAATTTTGAAGACAAGAGAAGTGTCATCGGCAAATAGTACAGCCTTACATGTATTGACACAGTAAGGTAGGTCATTGATGTAAATGAGGAATAACAGAGCCCCTAGGATAGAGCCCTGGGGTACGCCCATCTTAACCGATGATCCGGAGGATTGTACCCTATCTAAACTAACTTTTTGAGTTCGGCCACTTAAATAAGATTCAAGTAAATCGCGAGATTTACCTTTTATTCCATAGTGCTCCAGCTTGGAGAGAAGGGTATTGTGGTCTACGCAATCAAAGGCTTTGGAAAGATCACAAAAAACACCAATAGCATTTTGTTTTCCCTCCCAAGCATCATATATGTATTTCAACAGAGCTACACCCGCGTCTGTAGTTGACCGACCCTTTGTAAATCCATACTGTTCACGATGGAAAAGGCTATTTATGTTAAAAAAAGCTAATAACTGATTAAAAATCATTTTTTCAAATGTTTTACTAAGAGCTGGCAGAATAGAAATGGGACGGTAATTAGTGGGATCATTTTTATCGCCAGATTTGTACAAAGGAATGACTTTACTTAACTTCATCAAGTCAGGAAATGTCTCAGTATCTACACACTTATTAAATATAGAAGCTAAATATGGTGCAATTACTTCAATGATGTTACTAATGACAGCTACAGAGATATCCCACAAATCTCCAGTTTTCTTATTGTTCAAACTCTTAAATGTATCAATGATTATTTGAGGTGTTACATGTTGAAATATTAAATGATTGTTACATTCTGGTATACAGCTTGTTAATAGTTTTTTAGATTCCTCAGATGATGAACGTAAGGAGGCAGTAGTATTTACGGGAATGTTAGTAAAGAAATCTTCGAAATATTTTGCGACGTCTTCATTAGTACTGAGGATCTTATTATCTACTTTTAATTCTATTTTGTTGTCACGATTTTTAGTTTTCCCGGTTTCCATGTTAATAATTTTCCAAGTGGTCTTTATCTTATCATGAGAATCTAGAATAGCTTTTCTTGTATATAAAGATTTTGCGCACAGGCACGCCTTTTTAAAAACCTTAGAGTAAGTTCTAACATAATTAATAAATTCAGTATTTTTATTGTAAGCTTTCATAGCTAATAATTCGTATAACCTGTTTCTACTAACGTAAATACCAGTTGTAGCCCATTCACTAAATTTTTTACCGATGCGTTTAGTACATTTTTTAATTTTGAATGTATTGTTGAATGCCGATTCAATAATACCAAACATTTTATTATATAGAGCATCCGGATCATCTCTAGTTTCTTCAATTAGGGGCATTTTTTCAGATATTTTTTTCTTAAATACATTTATTTTAGCTTTGGTTATAGATCTAAAGGTTACTTTTGGTAAGTCTACTTCTACATCATTTATAAGTTTTACAAACTGACCGTAGTGATCCGAGGTTAGATTTTTAGTTATATATTTGTCAACAGCAGTGCAATTGCAGAAAACATTATCTATGCACGTTGCAGAATCTTCAGTAACTCTAGTTGGTTCCAAAAACAAATTAACCAAATCAAATGATTTAAAGACATTTAAAAATCGAACACTTTCAGTTGTTGTAACTAACAAATCAACATTAAAGTCACCGCACACTATAATATTTTTGCGACAACAACATAATTTTCTCAAGACATCTTCAATAACTGATTCTAAAGTATTATAATCTGATCTTGGGGGTCTGTATACACATACTATAATATAATTCCCTAGTTCGATACATGACAGCTCAACATTACAATCTACCGAAAGACTAACAATATCCTTACGTTCTTTACATTTTACGTCACTTCGAGTTAGAATTAAGCTACCGCCTTTCTCTTTAGTCTCTCGGGTGTAAGAGCTTGCCGACCATCGCGAGATTCGTCACTGAGATTGATACGACCACGCTTAAATTCTGCAAACCAGCTATAAACAGTTGTCTTGCATGGTGCTTCATTGCCAAAAGCTGTTTCAAGCCGAGCGATGCTCTGTTGAGCTGTCAAATTACACTTAAAATCGTAGAAAATCATACTACGAAAATTTTTCCGAGTTAAATCCATGTTGATGCAGACACACAATTTTTTAAATGGCGCCACAAGGTAAAAACAAAAGACAGTCAAATGAAACAAACTACATTCTACAGCCAAAGAGTCCTATTTTCAAATGTTGCAATAAATTTTTAAATATTTACAGTGCGCCCTATGTAATAACGTACTGAGTTTTAATGTCAGTATTCATGCGTGTTTGTGATTCTAAGTTGCAATTTAACTTAACACTCCTTTTTTTCACAAGCGGAAACCTTTCTCCTAATATTTCAGAGGGTGTATTGTTTTCTTTTTAATTTATACTGGCATGTATGAAAGGGAGGTGTAACTTGAGCGATAAATTTATAAAAGGGTTTCGTACAGCTCGCCACAAAGGGAAGATTTTTAATGAATTCTTTTGAGCCCCTGAGGTTTTATTACATAAGTCGTTTAGACAATTTTCACTGAAAAATTAACTATGAAAAACGCCTTTATAATTTATATTACAAATATTAAATATAAGATTTGTACACAATTCGATGTTATGTTTTCTACTGTTTTTGCGATTGCTACACATTTAAATTAAATCAAGTAATACGGTTTTATCGCGTTAATAACATTATTTTTACATGCCGTTAACTTTAAAGTTTTCATGTTTGCGGTTAGACTAAGTTGACATTTGTCTATTGTTTTTGTATAGGCAACAGACAAATAATAATTATATCTGCGAATACTACCGTATATTATATTATATTATTTTATATTATTCAATTATATTAGGTAATTTAATTGAAAAAAAAATAGATGTTGATTTGTTTTTCGTGAAAAAACCCAAAAGTGGTGTAAACATTTTCAGCTAAATAAATATATAAATATAAATATATACGGACAAATCACACAGATTGAGCTAGCCCCAAGGTAAGTTCGTGACTTGTGTTATGGGATACTAACTCAACGATACTATATTTTATAACAAATACATATATAGATACACACCCAAGACCCAGGCCAATCTGAAAAAGATCATTTTCCATCTTGACCTGGCCGGGGATCGAACCTGGTCACTCCGTGTCGCAGGCTGGCGTGTTGACCGCTGCGCCACGGAGCTATCACACTACAAGCAGTGGTTGCAATTTAACACTTTCCGAGACTCTCCTGCCTTATATTATAAAAAAACTGTTTCGATGAAAGGTTAAATTTACGATATTGACCGCCGAATAAATAAATAGGTACAAATCACACGGATAGAGGTAGCCCCAAAGTAAATTGTGAACTTGTATCGAGGGATACTAACACAAAAATACCATATTATATAATAGATACACAACACATAGATAAAATCCAAGATCCAGATCAATCTGAAAAAGATCGTTTTCTATCTTGCTCGACCGGGAACCGAACCCAGGACACTGCGATTCAAAGGCACTTGCGGTACCACTGCGCCATCGAGGTCGTAAAGTCATACATAAGCATTGATTAACTGTTAAGAAGGGATTAACTATATAGGCAACCTTTGAGTATTCGGCCGTAAATTCGGCTTATAATTTTTCAAACAAAGCAAGACGTTCGAGGATAAACTAAACAAAAAGTATAATTTAACCACTTTTAATCCCTAAAGAGCGTTTTAATTACCCTGGCCAAGATTACGACTTTTAAATGAAAATCCAGCCAAGTGCGAGTTGAAATCCCGCTCCGAGGGCTCCAAAAAAATTTGGTTGTCTGTGATAATTAAATAATTCAAGAGATTGCAGATCTCAAGATTCTATGGTGTATTTAATACATGATCCATTGAACACTTATAAATTGTCGTATTTGATTTCATAACTAAAATTGTTAACGTCAGTGTAGAAGAAGCGGTAAATAACTCACAGCGCATTTTGTCTCATCATCATCATATCAGCCGCAAAAAGTCCACTGATGGACATAGGCCTCCCCCAAGGATTTCCAATACGACCGGTTGGAAGCGGCCTGCATCCAGCGTCTTCCTGCGACCTTAGTCAGGTCGTCCGACCATCTGGTCGGTGGGTGACCATCTGGTCGGTGGCTGACCATCTGGTCGGTGGGTGACCATCTGGTCGATGGGTGGGCATTTTGTCTAAGTGACGTCAATCAGAAATTAGATATAAATTATATACGGACAAATCGCACAGATTGAGCTAGCCCCAAAGTAAGTTCGAGACTTGTGTTAAGGGGTACTATACTAACTCAATGATACTATATTTTATAACAAATACATATATAGATATACATCCAAGTCCCAGGCAATAACGTCACAAATGATATAAGTATTAACTTGATGCCTTGATGCGTTTTTGAGAAAAAGGTCTTGACACACAGACAAACAGACCGACATCCAATAAGCGACGAGCGATCCTATAAGGATTCCTTTTTAATTTATAAGGTTCGGAACCCTAAAAAGTAACTTTTAAACCTCCACCCTTCGGTTTTATCTCCAATTAAGATCAAATTAGTTCCAAAGTGAGTTAATTTGAGTAGATTAACTCGGTTTTTCTTTGAAACGATGATTGATCACCCGGGAACAAAGGTGGAGAATAAATGGAACACGTAAAACTCAACTATTTCATTCTTTCAAGATTTTCTCGTCCAAGTTTCCAAAGCTTTATACTTTTGGAGGCCAATTTATTATTCTTTGATTTAACATTTCCTAAATTATTTTTTTAGGGTTCCGCACCCAAAGGGTAAAAACAGGACCCTATTAATATCGCTCCGCTGTTTTAAATAAACTACCTATATGTATGTAGACATTTCTAAATAATATTTCTTAAATTTATCGAAAAGGGGATATTATACCATCCTGAATCGCATCCTGAATCAGATCCGATGAGAGGAATGTAGCTATACGTTAGACACGATATGAGATAGCTCGTATCGTGTCTAACGTATAGTGGCTAGTGGCGTCCTTCCCATCGGATCCTGAATTCAGGACGAGGCGTCAAGAACTGCTCTCAGCTTTAATAAATAAATGAGTCAAAGCACAGGATTATTCAAAGATTACCATCAGGTGAGATGAGAGACAAATGCCTAATCTAACATTTAGTAAAAAAATAAGATAAAAATAAACAACGGGTTGCGCTCCGAGAGTGCGGGCAAAAGTGAAAGTTCGCCTATGCGGCGAACTCAGAGCACGTGTCCGTCTTACTAATTTTCGATCAGGTTACTTGTCCTGAGAACATTTTTTACTTATCCCAAAAAGTGCAAAATGTCGCTAAAAAAGTTTCACTTCAAAAATGGCGTTTCTCGGATTATTAGGTACTATTTGACAAAATGTGTCTATTTTAGACAATGACCAATCATTAGCCTTATATATGTCGCTTAGTATGCACTATTTCAAATTCTACGTGTTATTAAATCATTTAAGTCTCAGTTTCTTAATTCTGGTTAGGTAAGTATTTAGTGTTTGACAGCTCCGTGGCGCAGTGGTTAACATGCCAGCCTGCGACACGGAGTGCCCGGGTTCGATCCCCGGCCAGGTCAAGATGGAAAATGATCTTTTTCAGATTGGCCTGGGTCTTGGATGTTTATATATATATATGTATTTGTTATAAAATATAGTATCGTTGAGTTAGTATCCCATAACACAAGTTTCGAACTTACTTTGGGGCTAGCTCAATCTGTGTGATTTGTCCGTATATATTTATTTATTATTTAGTGTGAAATTAATTATAATTAAATATTGTTAATTTTTAAGATGTTTAACAAAAATTCTTTTTTTCCTTTTTTGTGGGCAATTATGCTTAGAGCACAGTGGTTCAAAACCATGCTGTTTGATAGTATAAGTCTTCTAGCCAACACAAAATAAAAATTCTGTGCAAAAAGGGAAGAGACACCGATTTTTATACCAATAAAAGGGAACTAACGCTATGATTTTAGCATAGGGATTCGGACATATTTCGGATAAATTTTATTTTCAAGGTGTCGTAATGTTCCTTTGTGATTTTTGGTCAAAATCATGTCCAAAAGAAACAACAGCGCCTCAAAATTCTTTTCTCTTTTTGAACAGTCAAATTTTTATTCTCGTATCAGCTACACTCATACAAATTCGATTGTTCTTCAGCAAAAATGCCGGAAGTTTTGGAAAAGTGTCCCAAATTCGTGAGAAATGCTGATAAGGGGAGAAATTAAATTTATCCCACATCTTACGAGGCTCTCGTATTGCTCGGGAGTGTCAGTCCTTTCGTTAGTATAATTCTGGAGGTGGTGTTTGTAAAAATTGTATGCTTTACTTTTGTACGTTAAATATCCCTTATTTTTTAAGGTTATATGTTTTCTATAAATAGAATACCTAGAAATATAGACCTATTGGCAAGAATGAGTTCATGATTTTTAATAAAAACACTAATTAACCTTTGCATTAAACTTTGCTCTTAAAGATATAGAGAGTAGGTATCATACTAGGATCTTTATGATAAACTAACAGCCTCCGTGGTCCAGTGGTTAAGGCGTTTGCCTGTTGACCCGGGGATCGTGGGTTCGATTCCCACCGAAAGCATACTTTGTTTAGTTGTTTCCAGTTTGGTTAGGACATTGCAGGCTTGAATCACCTGATTGTCTGATAATAAAGATGATTCCGTGCTTCGGAAGGCACGTTAAGCCGGTGGTCCCGGCTGCCATCTGGTAGTCGTTAAATGAACCACGTCAGAGGCCGAGAGGCGGTCCCGAAGAACTCTGACGCCAGGGTTGTGCATGGTCGATTGACCGTGACACCTACTCGAAATGATGATATGATAAACTAGCTGTGCCCGCGACTCTGTTCGCGTACAAAGATTTCCATACTAAACAGTGGCGTTAATAACTGAAGAAAAAAAGTAGCCTATGCTGTGTTCTGTACGTCAAAATTATTTTTATCTACCAAGTTTCATAAAACTAAGAGCTATAAGGGCCATATATACACACATGCATATATCCATTTCTGGTTAATACCTATTCTTAATTTGAATTAATTGTAATATTTTTTTTTTAATTAGGTAGGTTACACATAAAAATTTTAGTATTTTAGTATACAACATTTTAGTATACTTTCATAAATGTTATTCATGTAATAACATTTATGAAAGTATACTAAAATGTTGTCAATCAACAGATCGTGGTCGAATAATCTGACCAAAGTTGCAGAAACACGCTTGAGGCCGCATCCAACCGGTCGTATTTGAAATCCTCGGGGGAGGCCTATTCGATTTCTTGCCGCTGAGATGATAAAAGTATTCATCATCATCATTTCGTGTAGGTGACACGGTCAATCGACCATGCACACCCTGATGTCGGAGTTCTTCGGAACCGCCTCTCGGCCTCTGACGTGGTAACTTTAACGACTATCAGATGGCAGCCGGGACCAACGGCTTAACGTGAGTTCCGAAGCATGGAATCATCTTAATTATCAGACAATCTGGCGATTCAAGCCTGCAATGTCCTAACTAAACTGGAAACAAAAATTATTTTTCCCGTGGGAATCGAACCCACGACCCTCGGGTCTACAGGCAAACGCCTTAACACCTTAGACGCCGTGTCCAACAACGTTGTCCGACAAACAATTGAAAAACTATTTTGTCTGCGATTCCGGCGTTCAAAGTGTTAACCACTGGACCAAGAGGCAGAAAAGTATAACAAATGAATTTTAATCACCAAATGCAATCAATGTTATAAAACATTAAATACCAAAAGTACACTACCAGCCAGTAAGAGTATCTCCTCCGTTTACCCTAATGCGATATTTATCGGCCCTAAAAGAAATAAACTCTTCGCACGCAATAAAAACGAACGTTAAATAAACAAAATGGCCGATCTCCAGCTTTATTAAGATTTAATTTCCATGGGTAGGACCGACGTTGGTTTTCTACTAAGGGCGGCTTTGGTAATGGACTTTTACGTACATCTAAGGAATATAATAACGTAGCAAGTAATTAAAAAAAACCGGCCAAGCGCGAGTCGGACTCGTGCAAGAAGGGTTCCGTACCACTATCTATAATAAGTTTGAAATTATTAAAGATACTTTTAATATATGATTTAACAAAAAAATTGTCGCGTCAAGTTTTAACTTTTTTTGAACCAAAATTATATAATTTGTTTTTTTTTAATACAATTCTAATAATAAGTACTAGCTGAACTGTCACCTGGTTCCGGGTTGAAGGTGACTTCTGAGGCACTGTATATTCCGAAGACCAGGATTCTATCACTCAGGTCTATCCATACATCCATCCGTCTGTGACAAAGCTGTATCTTATAAACCGTAATAGAAAGACACTTTAAATTATATATTAATTAATTGTAAATTAATAACAATAAATAATAAAAACAAATAAATTAATTAAAAATAATGGTTCATACAAGAAACGTAATATTGGCGTCTTTCGAGCGACATTTTGTATATTTTACCAAAGACAGACGATTTATAGAAATTCATCCAATCTCATATAATAATAAAAACCGGCCAAGTGCGAGTCGGACTCGTGCACGAAGGGTTCCGCGCCATTATCAATAAAAACCGCAAAAGTATGTCTGTTGTCTAGGATATATAATTATTTGTTTCATTTTAACTTAATTATTTATTTTTAAAATTAATTTTACATCTACCTAATGCCAATATATTCTTTGCTAATGTCGTTATCAAGATCGAGCAAAAACACGTTTGTTGTATGGAAACCACTTTAAATGTTTAATTTATTCTATTTTTTAATTTTTGTTATTTATTTATATAACGCCAATACAAATTCTTAATAAGTGAAAATTTCAGCTGTATAAGTATCACGGTTCATGAGATACAGCCTGGTGACAGACGGCCAGAGGAACCATATTAATAGGGTCCCGATTTTACCCTTTGGGTACAGAACCTTAAAAACGATGATAGTACCTAAAAATAATGTTACATACATACGCGAAATACACCTTTCTGCTGTCGGGTAATAAAATAACTAGTATGCTATTACTATTTCATTTTGCCTTTCGTCTAACATTACATCAGATTTCGTAAAGCATTTTGCACAGAGTTTCTGGAAGATTCCCAATGGATATTTACTGGAGTAATGTTGTCATAAATCGTCCCGTAGTTCTCTCGAGCACCCTTGGCTATAAAATAAGAATGTTACTGTCTATGTGCCGTTCGCCTAGAAACATCAGTCGATTGGTTACTTTGGGAGATCATTTGTGACACCCTATTATAGAAATAGACCATCCCAGGACATTCGCGTTACTTGAATTCAACATTTAATATGCGCGTTTTAAACCAAAAGTAAATAAATAAATAAATATATACGGACAATTCACACAGATTGAGCTAGCCCCAAAGTAAGTTCGAGACTTGTGTTATGGGATACTAACTCAACGATACTATATTTTATAACAAATACATATATAGATACACATCCAAGACCCAGGCCAATCTGAAAAAGATCATTTTCCATCTTGACCTGGCCGGGGATCGAACCCGGTCACTCCGTGTCGCAGGCTGGCGTGTTGACCGCTGCGCCACGGAGCTAGTCAAAAGTATACCAAGAAAAAACAAAAGCTTAGCGTTTATGAATTCATATCCTCTAATCGAAACTTCGTACGTTTAGAGTTTTTGAAGTAAAAACTTCTTTAGCGGCTTTTTGCGCTTTTCAGGGTGGGTAAAAAATGTGTCAGGACATGTGACCAAATTGAAAGTAAGACGGACACGTGAACTGAGACTGCCGCAAAGGCGAATTTTTACTTCTGACGGTAATCCCGGAGTGCAACCCGTTGTTTTTTCACTCAATCTCGCTAAAACGGCTGTAAGGATTTTGACAAAATTTTGTACTCAGGTACCTGTAGTTAATACATAGGCTACCTTTGACCCCGGAAAAATTACTGTTTCCAAGGGATCGACAACAACCCGAACGGAGCCGCGGGCCACACATAATAAATAACTATGTCAACAACTCTGAAATACAAAAATCTAATGTTCCACAGAAATTCAGAGGTAAAATGTACGGAAATGTTTCTCTGTATTGTAACATGACATTTTGTAACCGACTTAAAAAATGTGGAGGTTATGAATTTGGCTCTTTTTTTTAAATGTTTATTACCGCACAACTCCATCATATGGAAACCGATTTTAAGATTTATTTTTTGTAAGTATGCTTGGTTCCATTTTAAATTATCAAAATCGTGTATATAATCGGTTTTTTAAATGAAAGATTATATTATGGCTAACATTTATTTTTCCATTAAAAATAGTATCTGTATGATATACTGTACTAACTTTGTTTTAGGCCAGGTTAAACTTACTGCATTAAATAAAACTTAGTCTAACAAATTTGGCAAACAAACATGAAAGTTTATTAATTTATTTTTGTTAGCGACACACACGAAAATCAGAAGACGAATATTATTCTTTTCAACTTCAGTAACTAACTAGAGTATCTAAGGTGTAGCCAGCCATAAATATACACACCTCTGTAACTCGGCGATCATAAAGTAAGGATGTTACTATGGTGTTTTATCTCAAGGGGTTTGTGGCTGCGTGATTTCTTTTACGTTATCAAACATGGATTGTGTTGCCAACTCTTGGTTTATTTTGCGGGATCTTAGTGATTCAAAGCAATTTTTTTAAACTATAGCCCTCGTGGGCTACAAACATACGTCAAACATGACTTTTTAAAACTAGCTGCTTATGTTTGCGCACATATTATCTGGATAAAACCCTGACGACACGTGTATGCCAAGTTACTTTGAATCTTGATAAAACATCAAGAATATACTATCAGAAATAAGGAGAACTACTGAGGGTTAGCACTTTGAAATGTATACATACTATCACGTCTTTTTCCCTTGCGGGGTAGACAGAGTCTGTATGTCTATAAGGCCCAAAAGACACGTGGACGTTTAGGCGGCAAAAATAATCAAAACCAGTGATAGGTTTACCAGTCGCATCGCCTACTAATAGGACTCCTCAGTTTTTTTTTACTAAGTATTGAAGTAGGCATTTAATTTTAGTAATAAGTTTTCGCCCAATCCCTCCATCGGCTTTTACGACCTGCACGGGAAGAGATGAGCTTAGCTCGGTTATTAATATTTATTATAATATGGTGGTGTTTAGGTGATAATCTACATAAACTGAAAAAGTAAAATCAAACATTAACTACATTTTTTTAAAAATGTCAAAAAACAATAAATTAATTAAAATATAATATATAACCTTGAACATATAAAAAACAGACTAAAGTAAGTCACCGAGCAGGATTCGAACAATTATTAAAAATAAATAAATATACTCCTTATTAAACAAAAAGGATTCGAACTCGTAACATTCGTTTCTTGCCGTCTGCCTCTTAACCTGCTGGACCAGACGGACAGCGGCAGGCATATACCAAATTTCAGCGAAATCGATAGAGCCGTTTCCGAGATCATAGAAATAAATTTACATATAAATTAATATACAAGAATTGCTCGTTTAAAGGTATAAGGTTATATTTGCTTCGTTTACAAAATAATTAACAGTCGCTAATAATAACGTTTCGTGGCTTTCTGAATGCATTTATTATACTATGTATTGTTATTAATACTAAAAAATAAATTAAAAAAAAAAAAATATGGAATTAACATAGCTTCTAAGAATTCCGGATTCGATTTCCCATAAAAGATATTTCTTTGTAGCCGGTGAAAAAAGGCACCGCTTTCACGCGCGCTGCTACAACGATGAAAAGTAATATTAATGGGCTAACTGTTGCACCACACTTGTACATATATTGCAAGGATTTTCTGAGGTGAAAAATATGAGCATTGTCTTTTATGTTGGTAGCGTGCAGCATATGGGTGGAGAAATAGGTATTTCATTTACGCTTGCTATCTAGGCGATCGTAGCGTTTATGCTGTTTTAGTCGATATTGAATTTTTCTAAAATAACAGCTGAAGTTTTTACTACTGCTAACATTAGCATTGCGCTTTCTCAATATATTTGAAATGAAATGCCTTAACTTCAAGTTTTTAAGCATTTGTAAACTATTTTAGGAGCTTTATTATACGTTTATGACATATAAGACAAATTATTGTAAGGTACGTCATGAAATTATTAAAATAAAATAAGCTGGGTCTTTAGATTTTTTTTTTATATGTCTTTTTCGTTTAAGGAGGCTAAAGAACTTTGTCTATAAGTCATACGCTGCGCTTCATTGCTCGTTGGCAAACGTTGAGTCTAGACTTTTTAGCCTCTTTCGAGATAAGTAACGATTTTCCAGGTTTTCGAATAAATAAGATATAGTTTTTACGATCTCAGCAGGAATATTATCACGTAGAATATTTAACGTGATTTCCGAATCAGCATGGAGGATATAATAAAGCAACGTTAAAAATATTAAGATCAGATTTGCTCTATGATCTCATTATTATATAAACGTTTAAGATATTCTAAAAATGTGAATTTTATAATATCTTAAACTCACTTGGAGAAAATGCTTCAGTGTTGTTTGTACCCGGTTCTTCTGCACTTAAATTATTGAAACTTTTGATGAAGTATTGACACTTTACAAATTGATTTCTTTCGATAATTATTATCGAAAGAAATCTATTCTGAATAAAGGATTTGTATTTGAGATAGCTTTCTTTCAAATAAAGGTGTATTCAGAAAGAAATATATTTTTATTATCAGTATAAATCTCGGCCTAATGTTAATGTACTTGTAGCCCACCATATCTTACTTTATAGCTAGCGGTTTCCGAACCGGCAATTTATGGGGACATTTGTTACTGTCCGGATTACCGGTAAATAACTATTATATACTAGTGTTGAGATTTAGGAGTTATTAGAAAAATATACGTGTTTACGTAAGTCGGTCGGATATGAACCACCTTTTTTCATTTACTAAATACAGAGTCTAATTACAGCCCTTAGGTAATTAATAAAAACTCACGTGCATACTCATTATAGTTATAGTTTATTGTGATAAAAACGACTTAAATCTATTACATTTAGCACACAGGTAATTAATTGTCAATGTTACATTACGAAAATTAAAAAATCTTAAATTAATACAATACTTAATAATTTAAAATACAATTTGTCATGGTATAAAATAAAAGAATGAAAGAAAAACATAAAAAGAAATAAAAAAATGCATAATTAAGTATATATATAAAAATGTCAAGTAGTAGTCAAGTATATAAAAACTTTAATGCAATTTTTTGGTTGCTAGTCCTTGTTGTTTCTGCTGTACGTTGATATGTCAATCATCAGCAATGGTGTTCCTTTTATATAAAATGTTAACAAATGTTTTCATTTTGTCTACAGGTGGCCGTCGAAGGTGAGCGGCTACGAAGGCTACGAGAACGCGTAGAAGCGCAGGAGTTGAAGCTACGTCGACTACGAGCGCTACGAGGCCAACTTGATAGGAACAAGCAGGCGAATATCGCACTAAGTGAGTAAAGCATAGAATCTGTTTTGGTGTATAAACTTCTTTGTAATCTGTGTTCGTAGTACGTCTACGAATGATTTTTCAGTGAAAATACGGTATCTGCGAACTACTACGATAATTGCTACGAAGCCACGAAATCGATCTATCTCGATTTCGTATCGTAGCAGTTTTTAAAGCTTATTCTTATTGCATTTTTTTATGTAATTTGTACTTTATAATAACGTTGCATTCTTTCAGTTGAAATATGATTGACTATTCTATTAAAACTCTTCTTGGGCCGTATTTATTCGTTGAAGTTGAAATTCAGATACACTTAAACATAGTACCTAATAATAAGTGTTAAACTTATTCCCACCTAAAATTCACCAACATGCTGAACGTGGCTTTTGGGTCTTACAGACTTAGGCTCTGTCTACCCCGCAAGGGAAAAAGACATGATACTATGTATGTGCTTCAAAGTGCTAATCCTAGTCAGAAGTTCTCCTTATTTCTGATATAGAGTATAAGAATATACTTCTTGATGTTTCATCAACATTCATAAGAACTTGATAAAACAGGTTTTTATCTAACGGTGTTCTTAGGTTTTAAATACCTGAGCTCTGTCTACCCCGCGGATAAAAGACGTAATAGTGTGTGAACTTATAGCATCTGTCATATAAAAACCGGTTTCTTTTTTAATAAACTATAGGTTTTAATCCCATTGCTGGGCAAAACCCTACTCCTTTACAAACAATTGTTAAAGGGATTATAATTTTCCGCTGCGTCAATCCATACAGCCAAGCCACCAAAATTTCGAGCAACAATTTATTTTCCAGACAATAGTCGAGTCATTAAACTTGATTACTTTGTTGTCTGACTTTAATATTATTTCAATTGGGAATGGTGAACGCCGGAAAGTATTTAAACAATGTGTTCCGTGGAGCTTTCTGCGATCGTTAAAAAGTTTTTATTGCTGTTTTAAGAATATTCTCCCCGAATTCATTAAAGAGAAAATACTATTAAAGGAGCTTATTAAATGTTTCAGAATTTAAAATTCCGACATACAGCTTTGAAAGTTTTTAATTTTACTTTCATCGCAAATCCATCATCTTCACTTCGAGTTGCCGCAGTATAAAATAAATATTTAAGGGGAGCTCTCATCCAACAAACGTAATATAACGGCAATAGGTTATTTAGTAAAATATTCCCTTTAAAAAATAAATTTTTAAATTAAGATAGAACTGATATTGAAGGTGACTCCTATACAACAAACGTGTTTTTTTGCTCGATATTGCATCCTCACCATCATTTCGAGTAGGTGACTCGGTCAATCGACCATGCACACCCTGGTGCCAGAGTTCTTATAGAAACCGCCTCTCGGCCTCTGACGTGGTTCCTTTAACGACTACCAGATGGCAGCCGGGACCAACGCCTTAACGTAACTTCCCAAGCACGGAATCATCTTTATTATCAGATCAGGTGATTCAAGCCTGCACTGTACGCACTGTACTAGCTAGCCTGTACTAACAAAACTGGAAGCAACAAAAAAATATATGCTTCCCGTGGGAATCGAACCCACGATCCCCGGTCTACAGGCAAACGCCTTAACCACTGGACTACGGACACAGTTCGTTCACATAAAGTATCGCAAACCCAAATAAAGTATGAATAAACTATGAAACCATTTCATAACAAAAAATGTTTGTTGTTCTTGCCTAAAGCAATTTATTCACAAAGTTATCGATAAAATAAAGAACGTTTTCTACGGAGCGACAAAGTAATTTAGTATTCAGTTTTAGTTTATTTAAATTCACGTCAAGGTCTACTAATTTAGACTGACAGTGGCTTTGCGTCGCTTAAGCTAAGTAAGATCAGATGAGTCGAGTAATAAGTACCAGTGTTTCGCTGCTCTCAGAACGTATATAAGGTCCATTTAAAATGAGCGCAAATATTTTAAGGCTGGCTTAAAGCAAATTGTAAGAAAACGACACTATCGTTTTTATTTTTGTTTTTCAAACAAATAATTAGCTTTTTATGAAAAACCGACAAATTAGCTGTTTTGATTGTCTGACTTAGCATAGTAGGCAATAGTAAAAAGTTGTACTACAAATAGTGTTGTTTTGTACATAGGGCGATTACTGTGACTGTTTTTCTAAATGTTCAAGTCTCAAGATATCTCAAAAACTAGCGTGTATTTTTTTATATTTGCTTCTAAACCATTTTTTGTAGCTTGTAGACGCTCGTAAAATATTTGCGCTTCGTTTAAATGGACCTTATTTATATTATAAGCGAAAGTTCTCAGGTCTGAACCCCGTCCGGCTGACCTGAACTTCTATATTTTGTCGTCCAATCTAATTCACGTATATTTTCGTCCATCACAACCTGCTTCCAATAAAAGAATATATCGTAAGGAAACCTGTATTCTAGTTATTTTTCGCTGGTGTGTAAAATAGAAAAGAAAATGGCAAACCACTCCATTCTTCTAACCTACAAGCTTTTTCAAAGAAGATACGTGATAAGGCGAGAACTCTAGCAATACCTTACATATCCAATGAAGTATAGTCACTCACATACATACTTAAAAGAAATTTGAAAACTCTTTTTTGGAAAGGCGTGTAAAAAATAGTCTTGGATACTTTCAATTTCAAGGCAAGTCGCGTGCAGAGTGTCTAAAGATAAGTCTTTATTAATGAACAATACGCTTGCCAGCGTAATGTAATGTAATTATGTATTAATATACTTACTAATGATTCAATGTCAGTTTTGGCTCGATGCACCAAGTGAACATCTGCGCCAATGTTTGCCAGACTAAATGGCGCCAAATACATTTATACTACACCTTCTCGGTAAGCCTTTACGTAGTGTCACGATTAAGGGTTAACAATAGAAATAAAAACCGGCCAAGTGTGAGTCGGACTCCCACACGAAAGGTTCCGTACCATTATCAAATGTTACACAATATAAAAAAATTATATGATGTAACTAAAAATGTATGCTTTTCGCAATTTTTCCTTTGTCTGAGCTATAAGACGTTGCTTCGTGCCAAATTCCAAGATTCTTAGTTCACAGGTACTCCCTGTGAACTCAGAATCTTAAGTAGGTTTTGATTCCCTTGCGAATCTCACAAATTTGCGAGCCAATAGACTGCTGTTCTTTTGATTGTGTTGGCTTAGAAGTTTGATTTTTTCACAGCTCCAAGGAACAGTAGACCTGAGTATTTGATATGAATTTCAGCTTGATACCTCCACGCGTTCCTGAGAAAAAGGGTCTTGACAGACAGACGGACAACAAAGTAATCTTATAAGGGTTCCGTTTTTGCCTATTGAGGTACAGAACCCTAAAAACAAAACTTCTACACATTAGATTACCATGTAGAAAGTGCCAGCCTCATAGCTCATGCTTTCATTCAGCATTTTCAGAAGCATTCTTCTATCTTGTTTAATTATGCTGAAGAAAGAACAAGAACGGTTTAGTAATTCTAGTATAGTTATATAATTGTGTACCTCTTATCGTTTTTTCTATCAGTAAATAGAATGAAAATAATCTTAGATAGACAAATATAATTCAACGAACTCTACTGCATCATGTGACCTGTCATTATATTTATATATATCTCTCTCTATAGTATAGTCTATAGCACTAACTAACTACAATCTTTGCATTCTAATTTTTATTATTCTGGTTATAAAAACTATTTACTTAGTTACTCGCCTACTCTCTCGCCTAATTTAAATATGTTACGATTCGTTCTACGTTCAACGATAAGGAATTTTATACAACTTCCTTGTGGCCTTTCGATCGTTCTCTCCTCCATTTTTAATGAGTTATTATTGATTTTCTAGTAAGCACAGGTTGGGTAGTTTCACACAGGTCTGTCTATGGCATGTACCTATATACCTTCTTATGAAATGTAAGATTAGGTTATGTTTTGCCTATATATATTCCACTTTCCGATTCCATCAGGTGGCTCGTCTGCTTGATTGCAGTCAAATATACATTTAAAAAATATGATTGACTAGCTTTCGCCCGCGGCTCCGCCCGCGTCAATGTCGATCCCTCGGGATTATTACTTTTTCCCGGGATAAAAGGTAGCCTATGTCCTTCTCCGTACTCCAGAGAACCTGTATGCAAAATTTCATGATGATCAGTTCAGTAGTTACGGCGTGAAAGCGTAACAAACAAACAAACTCACTTTCTCATTTATAATATTAAGTTAAGATTAGGATTATGTACATACATACATAATATCAATTCTTTTTCTTTGAGGGCATGAAGGTGGAAAACGGAACCAAAATGGTGACAGGTTGCTAGCCGCATTGCCTATTGATATAATTCCGCAGATTTTCGCCCATTCCCTCAATCTGCACGGGAAGAGAAGCAGCTAGCATATTCTACGTTTTCTCTTTTCTCTCAGATCAGCAGGGAAGATGGAAGATTTCTGATCTATATTTTTATATTCATATGTACAAATAGTAAATAAAATAATAAGAAAATAGTTACCTCAATAGCCAATGACTTACCCTTAACATGTCGTCAATAAAGTATTAGTACGCACGTCGTATATGGCCGCAGTCAGTTGCTCTCATCTATTTTGTGACCGTAGTGTCAAACAGGTCGCCATCTAGATCAAGTCCATCTATTTCGAGAAGTCTGACATTGCACTTACCGTCTAGTACGTATGAGATTATATAATTTTGTATCACATTACCAAGGCAATTTAATGAGATTTATTTTAATCAAATATATAAATACAGCTTATAACATAACCAACAATGTTCCCGCGAAAGGGCGACTCAGCCTGTCAACATGAACAACTTTTCCTATGGGACCAATGCTAGGAACTCAATTTTTTTTAATTTTTCTTTGAAAAGAAATGAATTGGTTGTCTGTAAAGTCGTTTTAGCGACGATAATTTTACGTGATAACGGCAGAAGAGATATAGATGCGCCACAAGCGGAACGCTAAGCCCGATCGTGCATCTCTATCGGTTATACCACGCTCTCGCTTGCACGCGGAATGTGACTTTCGTCCGGCGTTCATCGATTTATAACGTTAAAAAATGTAATTTTATATTTCAGTAGTAAATCGTAATACTTGTAGTATTTTTTAATAAAAATGATCTCCTGCGAGCATACGTGACACTTTTTAACATTGTTAAAATACACAACACACTCAATAAGTACATACAAATAATATCCTAACTAATATTATAAATGCGAAACTGAGTTTGTTTATTTGTTTTTTTGTTACGCATTCACGTTGTAACTACTAAACCGATCATCATGAAATTTGGCATACTCGTTATCTGGGGTACGGAGGACATAGGGTACATTTTATCCCGGGAAAAAGTTCCCGAGGGATCGACATTGACGCGGGCGGCCTATGTCCTTCTCCGTACTCCAAAGAGCTTGTATGCAAAATTTCATGATGATCGGTTCAGTAGTTACGGCGTGAAAGCGTAACAAACAAACAAATAAACAATCTCACTTTCGCATTTATAATATTATATAGTAAAGATGACTTACGATGACTTCTTTAGAATTATGCAATAAGATCCGTAAAAGATGGGAACGTGATACTGTATTATTATTCAAAGTCGGCTTTAGAAAAGCTTACCTAGAATTTAGATATTCTGCTGATTGGAATCGATAGAACTTACTTTCCTAACTTTTAGAGCGCGTAGTTTGTGCTTGTAGATTATTAGTATTTTAATTTTTATACTTTGGCTGTACATATTTTCAGTTTATGATTACTTATGTTTTCGTGATTGTTAAATATTTAAATTAAATCACATAATACGATTGAGACTTATATTTTTGTTACTTATGTTGGCTTTGTGAGACGTAGTATGACACTGGACTTTTTAACACATTCGACATTGTAGGAGACAGTGACGTGCACAGACATTTATCATAGGGTAGACATAATTATAAAATTTACTTACAAACATACCACCTATATACCTTACCTTACTATACGGCTAGTTATCTACAACTCGTTTAATATTATAATAGTCTTTCGATCTTCGACCGCAAAAGTATTCAAAACAAGCAAAAGATAAGAGATATGATTACAACCTGTGAGCCACGTACACGTATCATACGGTTTAAGATTAAACTTTAGAATAACTAACCATAACTAACCGGTTACTTGATTTGTTCACAAAACACTTTATATTTCGGTTTTGGCATGCAAACACTAAGCGACACAACGTTCACATGAAAATATTTTTGTCACAAATGAAATTTAACTGATAAAGCAATTAATTTTAAAATAAAACTTTCCTCTTGGATTGTTTGTAAACACGTAAATCAATGACATTGACATGACAAGTGACGATGACATTTACATTGCGCGCGGCAGCCAATAGAAATCTCGGAGACAGTGTCTTCAATTCACACACACAGCGCAAATTTGATTTGCATGTGTGAGTCGATGAAAGATGATTACTTGTACTACTACAAAAGTGATTTCCTATCGGTGTATAAAAAATTTCTATGTGTGCGTGAAAAGTCAGACCTTTGAAATTTTGTCTTACGCGGCTTACGCGTACTGCTTCGCGCGGGCAAGCGCGGGCCGCGGGCACAGCGCCGTACTTGAACAAAATCGACTATAAAGTATTTGCTAGCAGAATTTTGCAGGCGCACCTAATATAATTATTTTTTTGTAAGAAAAAAAAAAATGTATTTATTTAGCGACTGCAGGGTAGACAGTGTCTAACAGTCTATATGGACTGCACGTCACTGGTAGGAGACTAGATATAATCATAGGACTCAAATATCAATGGGGCTCGGGGATGAAGCTTCAAATCCCTTCTTAAATTAAGATATAAAATATGGTGAGCAAATTTTACGGGCGGGAAGAAAGAAAAACATTTTTATTTTCTTAATAATTTTTTTTTTTTTAATTTAATGATTGTATATAAATACTATTGTGAATGCAAAATAAAACATGTGGGCTTCCCCCACTTATATCACTATTATAATTACATTTAATATTATGCATACTACTAATATAAATATAATTCAAAAGTACTTATATAATTATAACTTAAAACTACTAATATAAATATAACCTAGAACTATTTCTATACCTATAACCTAAAATTATAACTATCATAGAAACGTTACTTCACTAATTATTTTCTATAACTTACATAAATCAAAACATAATCAACAAATAATTACTACTTCCCCGCGACTAATGATCGTTGGCCAGACGCATACCTGTAATAAGGTAAGGATTCCATGATCATAACTCGCCGCGGGCCGGCCGATCTTCACTCACGGCAAAACAACACTTAACACTTTAATAAACGATAAATACTTATATATATAACTTCTACATACATTAATAGTATAAACCATAAATATTATATACTTAGATCATAGTTAATTCATAAGTTGAAATATCGTTAGTAGGCAAGATTATGATGTGGACTCCTAGCCTTACGGACCGCAAGCGCTGAGCATCGAAGCGAGTTTGCCGGGCGTCATGAATCAGTCGGTAATTTGTATTGAGACGCGAAGCCCGTGTCACCCGCCGCTCGTTCGCCGCTTGCGCACTTTGCGAATATTCGATGTTATGCTAGTTATTGATATTGTCGAATCATTGCATATTCATTACTGTCTACCTGCTATCCATATTTATTAAGACTATCGCTTGTGCACCTTCCATTTCTCTAAACTGTGTGTAGTGCTAAGTGTTACGTAATAAATAGTGCTTCATTCACCATCTGCTTTCACTGCTTGCACCCTGCTTACCCATCACCGGAGTTCATCGTTCCAGAGGCCAAAACCAGCTAAGTACTAGCTATAGTCCAGGAGTTATTACACACACTGTATACTGGGGCTGGTGGTTGAATCCTGTTGATACCTAATATACTGGCGCGAGCGATCACGCCCACAGTATTACATAACCACTGTACAGCACCCCAGGAACACACACATACAGGAGCCTCATTTCTATGGAGGCCCCCATAACTGGTGACCCCGAGAAAAAGGACACGATGAGCGAGGATAGCAGCGATTCGGCTAAAACAGCGACATCGCGTAATGGCGGTGCCTCTAACGTCACGACACGGCGTAAAAAGTACCACATTGCTGCCGGCGACACACCGAGTATCCGGAAATGTAACCTTAAGGTACCAGCCTTTTCACCGGATGACCCGGAAATATGGTTCGCTCTACTTGAAGGTCAGTTTGAAAATTTTGGCATTACTGAAGACAATATTAAATTTAACAACGTCATCAGCAATTTAGACATAGTCCATGCCAAGGCTGTCAAGGACCTGATCGTGAATCCCCCGGCTAAGAAGCGTTACGAGAAGATCAAGAGTGAGCTGATCAAGCGTCTTTCCGCTTCCCACGAGAGAAAGGTAAAGCAATTACTTACTCATGAAGAGCTCGGAGACAGGAAGCCTTCGCAATTTTTAAGGCACCTTCAGGTTATGGGGGCCTCCATAGAAATGAGGCTCCTGTATGTGTGTGTTCCTGGGGTGCTGTACAGTGGTTATGTAATACTGTGGGCGTGATCGCTCGCGCCAGTATATTAGGTATCAACAGGATTCAACCACCAGCCCCAGTATACAGTGTGTGTAATAACTCCTGGACTATAGCTAGTACTTAGCTGGTTTTGGCCTCTGGAACGATGAACTCCGGTGATGGGTAAGCAGGGTGCAAGCAGTGAAAGCAGATGGTGAATGAAGCACTATTTATTACGTAACACTTAGCACTACACACAGTTTAGAGAAATGGAAGGTGCACAAGCGATAGTCTTAATAAATATGGATAGCAGGTAGACAGTAATGAATATGCAATGATTCGACAATATCAATAACTAGCATAACATCGAATATTCGCGAAGTGCGCAAGCGGCGAACGAGCGGCGGGTGACACGGGCTTCGCGTCTCAATACAAATTACCGACTGATTCATGACGCCCGGCAAACTCGCTTCGATGCTCAGCGCTTGCGGTCCGTAAGGCTAGGAGTCCACATCATAATCTTGCCTACTAACGATATTTCAACTTATGAATTAACTATGATCTAAGTATATAATATTTATGGTTTATACTATTAATGTATGTAGAAGTTATATATATAAGTATTTATCGTTTATTAAAGTGTTAAGTGTTGTTTTGCCGTGAGTGAAGATCGGCCGGCCCGCGGCGAGTTATGATCATGGAATCCTTACCTTATTACAGGTATGCGTCTGGCCAACGATCATTAGTCGCGGGGAAGTAGTAATTATTTGTTGATTATGTTTTGATTTATGTAAGTTATAGAAAATAATTAGTGAAGTAACGTTTCTATGATAGTTATAATTTTAGGTTATAGGTATAGAAATAGTTCTAGGTTATATTTATATTAGTAGTTTTAAGTTATAATTATATAAGTACTTTTGAATTATATTTATATTAGTAGTATGCATAATATTAAATGTAATTATAATAGTGATATAAGTGGGGGAAGCCCACATCACTCCCCCCCGGAGACCGTTACTACGGGCGAAAGAAATTGGGAAAACGAACAGTACGTCCGTATCGCGTCTTTTTTACTTGATCCTGCAGCGGGCTATCCAAAGGTTTTGGGATGGGGTCGGCTGCACGATTTTTTGTGGGAGGTGGATCATATTGAAGATCAGGAGTCGAGACAGGAGCAGGGGACGGATCGACTAGTACGTAGGCCGGCTTTAGGCGGTCTATAGATACTGTGATACTCTTACCCTTAACAAGGATTTTATAAGTTTTATCTCCTCTTTCGATCACTTCATACGGACCAGTGTAAGGCGGCTGCAAAGCACCGCGCAATGCGTCAGTCCTGAGAAAAACGTGGCTAGAGGTAGACAAGTCCTTGTAAATAAAAATTTTGTCTTTTGCATGTCTCGTGGCTGGAGTCGGTCGTAGTTTAGCTACGAACTGCCGCAAGCGACAGACAAAGTCCGTCAAATCCAGAGATTCTGGGGCGGATGTATGGAAAAATTCGCCTGGAAGGCGTAAGGGTTCTCCGTACACCAGCTCGGCAGAAGAACCTTTCAAGCTGTCTCTATAAGATGACCTGATCCCTAAAAGTATCAAGGGCAGCGTGTCTACCCAGTTGCAGTCCGCGTGACACATAATGGCGGCCTTCAGCTGGCGGTGAAAGCGTTCCACTAACCCGTTACACGCTGGATGGTAGGCGGTCGTTTTACGATGTTTGAATCCTATCATTCTTGACAGGTACTGGAAGAGCGTGGATTCAAACTGTCTACCGCGGTCGGTGACTATATCAGTGGGACATCCAAATCTGGATATCCACGATATTAATGTCTTTCCAACGGTTTCGGCTGTGATATCTGCCATTGGTGAAACTTCCGGCCAACGTGTAAAGCGGTCTACAACTGTCAGACAGTACTTGAAGCCCTGACAAGGTGGAAGTGGACCGATAATGTCCAAATGTATAAAGGCAAAACGAGCGCGAGGGAGGTCGTATGTGCCCAAAGGAGAAGACACGTGACGATTTACTTTCGCTCGTTGACATGCAAGACATTGGCGTGACCACTCTCGACAGTCTTTGCGCATTCCGGGCCAGACAAATCGTTCAGCCACCAACTTAGTAGTTGCGTCTGCGCCCGGGTGACTGAGATTATGAAGGCTGTCGAAAATTTGTTTACGCAGAGGTTGTGGTACAAAGGGTCTTGGCGATGGGGTACTTAAATCGCAGTATATCTCCGTACCACAATTCGCGACTTTGACTTTCTCAAGACGGAGTGAAAATTCACCGTCAAGATATTGCAACAATTCTTGATCGGAAGTTTGATGCTGAGCAAGTACATCCAGATCAATCGCCATTCGCAGTTCATCGACGCGAGACAATGTATCGGCGACAACATTGTCTTTGCCTGAAATGTGCCTGATATCGGTCGTGAACTGTGCAATAAAATCTAGATGACGAAATTGACGGGGCGAACAGTTAGCTTTTCGTTCTCGGAAAGCATAACTAAGGGGTTTGTGGTCTGTGTAGACCACAAAATGCCTCGCTTCCAACATGTGGCGAAAATATTTTATACTTTCGTATATGGCCAATAACTCGCGGTCATATGGCGAGTATTTTTGTTGTGATGGGCTCAGTTTTCGCGAGAAAAACGCGAGAGGTTGCCAGGCACCGTCATGTAGTTGCTGCAGGACTGCACCCAGAGCCAAATCAGACGCATCTGTTACCAGAGCGAGTTTGGCCTCGCAGTCTGGGTGTGCGAGTAATGCAGCATTAGAAAGGAGTTCCTTACACTGTTCAAATGCAACAAGAGTGTCGCCAGTCAGGTTGACGGGATGGGATGCCTTTACAGAGCCAGACAACAAGGCATTCAGGGGAGCCTGAATAACAGCAGCGTTGGGTCACCAGGGAGTGAGTCTCCGGGGGGTGCATGATACGGGAGGGCCAGGGGTGGTCCTAATAAAATGTACCGTCTCGTGCTTCGGAGATGATAGTTTGCCTGAAGGGCGAGTAATTTCAGGGAATTTATCTAAAATCTTATGATAACGAGTGTCGCCTGTTGCAATTTTTACAGAATGAATATCAACTTTCGCAGAACATACATTTGAAGTTAAAGTTGTGGTGTTATCAATTAATCGTTTGTTACGAACGTCTACAATAAGATTATAATGACAAAGAAAATCTACGCCTATAATAGGTTTAGTAACATTAGCGACAACAAAACGCCAAGGAAAATTACGCCTTAGGCCTAAATTTAAATTTAAATCTATGAAACCAAAAGTATCTATGTTTGTTCCATTGGCTGCACACAACTGATAATTTGTTTTAGCACGACTTTCACGAAGCACTGACCGAGGGTAAACACACAAATCACTTCCAGTGTCTATCAGGAATTTCGTGTTGGAACCGCGGTCGGTGACGAAAAGGCGACTTGCTGCGGCTGGGCAATCGTCAGTCGCCATCAGCGACTGCCCGCGGAGTTTCCCGCCATGTGGTAGTCGCAGGGCTTGATGCAGGTAGCAGCTTTCGAACCAAATTTTTGGTGGTACCAACAAACAGGGTACTTGCGATAACTGGAGTTCGATCGCGTTCGGGTACGAGAGGACGAACGCCGTCGCGGAGCTCGCGAACGTCGACCTGTGTCATGGGACGCCCGCGTATGTTCGTCGAGTTTCATCGCAAGTCGTTCGACCATCATCTTTAGTTCGGCGATCTCACTAGATGGGTTGTAATCGCTACCTGTGCGTGAAGAAGTCGCGGCAACGTTGCAGGGTGACGTTATTTCCTGAATCCTGTCCGCCAGGTCGGCTAACTGGTCAAGAGTATGCGAAGGCTGTGATGCTAGGACCGTCTGGATATTACTCGGCAGACGATTGCTCCAAATTGTCCGGATGAACTCTTCTGGGACGTCTGGCCCGGCTAAATCCTGAAGGTGCCTTAAAAATTGCGAAGGCTTCCTGTCTCCGAGCTCTTCATGAGTAAGTAATTGCTTTACCTTTCTCTCGTGGGAAGCGGAAAGACGCTCCCGATAAGCTCAAAATTGCTAAGGCAGAATTCGAACTTATGCTTAATAATGGAACAGCTCGTCCTTCCCAAAGCTCTTGGGCCTCGCCGTTACATCTCGCTCCTAAGAAGGATAACGGCTGGCGGCCCTGTGGCGATTATAGGATGCTTAATGCACGGACCATCCCAGACCGTTATCCTATTAGGCACATCCACGACTTCGCCCATTCTATTGCTGGATGTAAAGTGTTTTCGACCATTGATTTGGTTAAAGCATATAACCAGATCCCTGTCTGCGCCGAGGATATACCGAAAACCGCGATTACCACGCCATTCGGACTATTCGAATTCCCGGTTATGACATTTGGTTTGAGAAACGCCGGGCAAACATTCCAGCGTTTCGTTGACGAAATGGTAAGAAGCCTGGATTTCGTCTACGCTTATTTAGATGACTTTTTAGTCTTTTCGCGCAACGAAGAGGAGCATGAGCACCACCTACATCAACTTTTCACCAGGATGAAGGCATATGGCGTCCTTGTTAACGTCCATAAGTGCGTTTTTGGCGCAAAAGAGGTGGCATTTCTAGGATATAGTATATCCGAGAGTGGCACTAAGCCTTTGAAAGCCAAGGTACAAGCCATTTCGGATTTCCCCCCACCTAAAACCGTCAGACAACTCAGGCGTTTCTTAGGCATGGTAAACTTTTACCGGCGATTTTTACCCAACGCTGCTGTTATTCAGGCTCCCCTGAATGCCTTGTTGTCTGGCTCTGTAAAGGCATCCCATCCCGTCAACCTGACTGGCGACACTCTTGTTGCATTTGAACAGTGTAAGGAACTCCTTTCTAATGCTGCATTACTCGCACACCCAGACTGCGAGGCCAAACTCGCTCTGGTAACAGATGCGTCTGATTTGGCTCTGGGTGCAGTCCTGCAGCAACTACATGACGGTGCCTGGCAACCTCTCGCGTTTTTCTCGCGAAAACTGAGCCCATCACAACAAAAATACTCGCCATATGACCGCGAGTTATTGGCCATATACGAAAGTATAAAATATTTTCGCCACATGTTGGAAGCGAGGCATTTTGTGGTCTACACAGACCACAAACCCCTTAGTTATGCTTTCCGAGAACGAAAAGCTAACTGTTCGCCCCGTCAATTTCGTCATCTAGATTTTATTGCACAGTTCACGACCGATATCAGGCACATTTCAGGCAAAGACAATGTTGTCGCCGATACATTGTCTCGCGTCGATGAACTGCGAATGGCGATTGATCTGGATGTACTTGCTCAGCATCAAACTTCCGATCAAGAATTGTTGCAATATCTTGACGGTGAATTTTCACTCCGTCTTGAGAAAGTCAAAGTCGCGAATTGTGGTACGGAGATATACTGCGATTTAAGTACCCCATCGCCAAGACCCTTTGTACCACAACCTCTGCGTAAACAAATTTTCGACAGCCTTCATAATCTCAGTCACCCGGGCGCAGACGCAACTACTAAGTTGGTGGCTGAACGATTTGTCTGGCCCGGAATGCGCAAAGACTGTCGAGAGTGGTCACGCCAATGTCTTGCATGTCAACGAGCGAAAGTAAATCGTCACGTGTCTTCTCCTTTGGGCACATACGACCTCCCTCGCGCTCGTTTTGCCTTTATACATTTGGACATTATCGGTCCACTTCCACCTTGTCAGGGCTTCAAGTACTGTCTGACAGTTGTAGACCGCTTTACACGTTGGCCGGAAGTTTCACCAATGGCAGATATCACAGCCGAAACCGTTGGAAAGACATTAATATCGTGGATATCCAGATTTGGATGTCCCACTGATATAGTCACCGACCGCGGTAGACAGTTTGAATCCACGCTCTTCCAGTACCTGTCAAGAATGATAGGATTCAAACATCGTAAAACGACCGCCTACCATCCAGCGTGTAACGGGTTAGTGGAACGCTTTCACCGCCAGCTGAAGGCCGCCATTATGTGTCACGCGGACTGCAACTGGGTAGACACGCTGCCCTTGATACTTTTAGGGATCAGGTCATCTTATAGAGACAGCTTGAAAGGTTCTTCTGCCGAGCTGGTGTACGGAGAACCCTTACGCCTTCCAGGCGAATTTTTCCATACATCCGCCCCAGAATCTCTGGATTTGACGGACTTTGTCTGTCGCTTGCGGCAGTTCGTAGCTAAACTACGACCGACTCCAGCCACGAGACATGCAAAAGACAAAATTTTTATTTACAAGGACTTGTCTACCTCTAGCCACGTTTTTCTCAGGACTGACGCATTGCGCGGTGCTTTGCAGCCGCCTTACACTGGTCCGTATGAAGTGATCGAAAGAGGAGATAAAACTTATAAAATCCTTGTTAAGGGTAAGAGTATCACAGTATCTATAGACCGCCTAAAGCCGGCCTACGTACTAGTCGATCCGTCCCCTGCTCCTGTCTCGACTCCTGATCTTCAATATGATCCACCTCCCACAAAAAATCGTGCAGCCGACCCCATCCCAAAACCTTTGGATAGCCCGCTGCAGGATCAAGTAAAAAAGACGCGATACGGACGTACTGTTCGTTTTCCCAATTTCTTTCGCCCGTAGTAACGGTCTCCGGGGGGGAGTGATGTGGGCTTCCCCCACTTATATCACTATTATAATTACATTTAATATTATGCATACTACTAATATAAATATAATTCAAAAGTACTTATATAATTATAACTTAAAACTACTAATATAAATATAACCTAGAACTATTTCTATACCTATAACCTAAAATTATAACTATCATAGAAACGTTACTTCACTAATTATTTTCTATAACTTACATAAATCAAAACATAATCAACAAATAATTACTACTTCCCCGCGACTAATGATCGTTGGCCAGACGCATACCTGTAATAAGGTAAGGATTCCATGATCATAACTCGCCGCGGGCCGGCCGATCTTCACTCACGGCAAAACAACACTTAACACTTTAATAAACGATAAATACTTATATATATAACTTCTACATACATTAATAGTATAAACCATAAATATTATATACTTAGATCATAGTTAATTCATAAGTTGAAATATCGTTAGTAGGCAAGATTATGATGTGGACTCCTAGCCTTACGGACCGCAAGCGCTGAGCATCGAAGCGAGTTTGCCGGGCGTCATGAATCAGTCGGTAATTTGTATTGAGACGCGAAGCCCGTGTCACCCGCCGCTCGTTCGCCGCTTGCGCACTTCGCGAATATTCGATGTTATGCTAGTTATTGATATTGTCGAATCATTGCATATTCATTACTGTCTACCTGCTATCCATATTTATTAAGACTATCGCTTGTGCACCTTCCATTTCTCTAAACTGTGTGTAGTGCTAAGTGTTACGTAATAAATAGTGCTTCATTCACCATCTGCTTTCACTGCTTGCACCCTGCTTACCCATCACCGGAGTTCATCGTTCCAGAGGCCAAAACCAGCTAAGTACTAGCTATAGTCCAGGAGTTATTACACACACTGTATACTGGGGCTGGTGGTTGAATCCTGTTGATACCTAATATACTGGCGCGAGCGATCACGCCCACAGTATTACATAACCACTGTACAGCACCCCAGGAACACACACATACAGGAGCCTCATTTCTATGGAGGCCCCCATAAACACTAAAAAATACTTCTAAATCCCTTTGATAAAAGAGGTTCCGTTCGTCAGGTTAGGTACCATCATCATTTCGAGTAGGTGTCACGGTCAATCGACCATGCACACTATTGCACACCCTGGTGTCAGAGTTCTTCGGAACCGCCTCTCGGCCTCTGACGTGGTTCCTTTAACGACTACCAGATGGCAGCCGGGACCACCGCCTTAACGTGCCTTCCGAAGCACGGAATTATCTTTATTATCAGACAATCAGGACAGATTCACGCCTGCAAAATCCTAACCAAACTGGAAACAACTAAACAAAGTATGCTTCCGGTGGGAATCGAACCCACGACCCCCGGGTCAACAGGCAAACGCCTTAACCACTGGACCACGGAGGCTGTTAAGGCTGTTAGGTTAGGTACCAAAACACTAGCGAGCAACGCGAGCGAGCACATAAAGCGAACGAGCGTCTCTACGCGCCTTAAATTCTAAACCACTGCTAATGAAATACTGCCTTTAGAAAAAAGATTTTCAAAAGGCATACTGCCTTAAAAAAACTTTAATGGTTATAACGAGAAATCAATCCACTAAACTAAACACTAACTAACACTAAACTATTCAAAACCATTCAACCAAACAACAATCAATTACCCAATCAAACTGATTTCGTCAAATTCTGAAAATCCAAACGCGTATTTTCACTTTACTTCATTCAATATTGACGTATAAAGAAAATATTTCAAATATCAATCAGTCATCTGACTCAGACAAAAAGCAATTTTGTTAGTGAGAGTAATGGTTTATTTTAGCTGTGTGTTCGTAATAGAATGTAAAATTGGCTATTCTATACTCCCATTATAATTTTTCACACGGGGTCACCTAAGTAAAATTTAAAAAATTGATTATTTATTTATTAAACAAGGTACAGTCACAGACTTCAGAACATTACATTATTATACTATTTAACTTATAACTAATGACTTTTATTCTAAAATCCTATATAAGTCTGTACACAACATTTTCATATAAATATGACATGCAGACAGAGAATAAAAAAAATACAAATTAATTTATTGATGTAGATTTGGAGCAATTGACTTTTTAAATTTTATGAAGCTATCTGCAAATAAGTTTTGTTGGACCACTTTGTTAACCTTATTGTAGATTTCACAAAATCTTATCGTAGGATTCTTTTGTCCAATATTGTTCCTTGCGGGTGGTACGCTAAAAAGTTGTGGAACCCTGGCTGGTCGATTTGGGATTTTGAATCTCAACTTTTCGAGCAATTCTGAACCCGTCTGTCCATTATCGCGCAGAGTGTTGCTGTGTCTTCTGTGCCCAAGTAGTTTTCAATAACCAAAATCTTTCAGTTACTACTTTAGTCCGTGTAGTATGCTGATACAACAAATACTAACGATATACCCTGATTCGACAATGTCTTCAAAATTGACGTGCAAAATTGTGTAAGTGTTTTATTTCGCTATTTTGATATACTCTTATTAAATTAAGAAATAAAATATGGTGAAAAAATTCCACGTGAGCGGGGTTAACCAGCGACCTTAGGTCTATGTACGACCTACAGGTCGTAATTACCTACAGGTAATTGACATGCTAAGTTACTTACGTGTTTTCCGGCTTGTCCGGGGAAGTACCACACTCTCACTGTAACTCTCAAAATCGATGTTTGAGTAGAAGCTTGCTACACCCTTGTGTTGCAGTTGTCCATGGGCAGCGGTGATCACTTACCATCAGGTGACTCGCTTGCTCGTTTGCCGTCATATAACCTGCCACTTGGTCTGTCAGTCTACCGTCTGTAGTCTTAACAACCGATCCTGCATAATTGATCTCTCTCTTATCTGAATGGTTCCCGATCTGCGACGGAGTTCGATGGCTGATTTTTGTCTAAGTGTCATCCTCGATAACCAGTCCGGTGGTTACAGGTATAGCATCAGGTACGGAACCCCGGTCTCGAGCAACTACGGACTCATGCCTACCTCTATACTTTCCGCGTCTGTGACAACCTTGTCGTGTCTTGGTTGGGTGGGTGTCTCTAAGCAAGTGTGTATGGTTAAGTGTGCAACGATATCCGGTAATTCAAGTTACAAACTTCATTCGACACAATCAAATTACATAGCTAGCGCACAGCGGGTGAAGGAGGACTGTGGTAACTCGGTGGCCGCTGCCCGCTGTAAGTACTACATCATTATCCTTTCGTGTAGGTGACACGGTCAATCGACATGCACACCCTGGTGTCAAAGTTCTTCGGAACCGCTTCTCTGCCTCTAGCGTGGTTCCTTTAACGACCACCGTGCCATACGAAGCACGGAATCATCTTTATTATCAGACAATTAGGTGATTCAAACCTGCAATGTCCTAACCAAACTGGAAAGAACTAAACAAAGTATGCTTCCCGTGGGAATCGAACCAAGACCGCCGGGTCAACAGACTAACTACTTACAATACATCTCATCATTCTTTGCCGTTTCCCGTTAAAATATTTGACTCCTAATGTGGTTTGACGTCACGCCGGCAGCCAGTCGTAAAAATAAAATCAAATCGACCATGGAAAAGTTATTAAACTCGATACAGCATCTATATAACTCACTAGATTAACGGGCAACTCTAAAAATCACGTGCGTCCGTGCTGTAATGGAAATGTCAAGCTGTCCCGTTGGTATCTTCGACAAGCTGTCCATGCTACAAATGTTAGAAATTGCATTTTAACTCAGCGATAGTATCGAACCGAGCCCTGAGGAAACTCGATTTGTACTAGGTCAGTAAGCTATTGTCATTGCTCATTCAATTGCTAGTTTAATTTAAAGTGAACAAACTTACCTAAAGCGGCGTTTTGGTTTGACTATAATTATACGAAATATTATACGACACGTTACATCTCGAGTATTCATCCTACATCGTATGAGTAAGTATAATAGTTATCAAATGCGAGGGTATAATTTAGGTGCAAAAGACGAAGGTGCGAAGTGCTGAGGTGCGAGCGAATTCAGACGCGATAAGCTAAGGCGCGTATGAAATGAGGTGCGAAGAACTGAGGTGCGAAGATAAATTAAAACAGTACACTTCCTACTATCCCGTGGGATTCATGCGATTGGAGTCGTGGGCAAAAGTTAGTATAGAATAATGTACAGCCGATGGGACCAAACGAAAATCACAAGCGACAGCTTTTTAATGAGAATGTCAAACGTTCCGATATCCCAGTAGAAACAGATATTGTATTGGAGCTAGGTGTTTCAGGGATAAGCGGTAGTCGTTTCCAAAGCAATGAATTTATCACGATTCAGAACGGATACACAGTTTTTTCTAGACACAAGTTATATGTAACATCTTTAGCAACCTCGAACACGAAATCCGTCCATATTGCAAACGGCTGGGCCGATTTTGATATATCATGTTCTAGAACCATCGCTAGAAAACCTGCTTTAAATTCGCATACAAATCTGTTCACTTCTTTTCGAGGTACGGTGCCACAGACAGCTGGACATAAATCCCACCATATTGTAAATGGCTACTCATTTTGTGAACGGCTGGTCTGATTTTGATCAATCATGCGTAAGAACCATCGCTAGAAAACATGCTTTTAAATAAAAATTAGTATCCCAGTCGATTCACTCGTTTAAGAGCTACAATACAAAAGACAGATAAATAGGCAGACATACGCTCACACATATAGCGGTCAAACTTATAACATCACTTTTTCATAAGGGGGTGCATGGTCGATTGACCGTGACACCTACTCGAAATGATGATGACTTTTTGCGTCTGGGGAAAAAATTATGTGTCGTGGATGCTCTCCCACAATTATTGCTCACACACATAGAGGTGTTAACAAACAGAACCAAATAGGTTGGTTTTTGTTGGTCTTTATCTACATCATCATCAGGTCTTTTTAGTCTCCACTGCAGGAGAATTACCCTGTCTGTACTACCTGAGGCATACTTGGCCAGAGCAGACAGAGGATTTGGCCTGCACTCTCCTCACTGGCCAGACGGGTTGGATAGGTGTCATTGATGTTAATGGGCTTTGTTTAACTTGTATTTCCTAAGTCGCCTCTTACGACATACATGGAAAGACTTGGAGTGGTACTATTCTACTCTGCCGGAATCCACACGGCTATAAATTCACATGCTGTCTTTTAACATACTCGGATTAGAGTGAGTGAGATTTCGTCAAAAAACAATATTACAATGGGAAATATGAATACATTGTTTTTATTGTGCTATGGAAAGAGATCTCTCAAATAGGCATATCAGTGAAAAAATAACTTGATACCACAAAACCTCAAGTTATAAAGGTTACAAAATGTAAAAATTTTCTCTCGCCCTGAACGTCGATTTGAAAAAACAACTGACAAGTGTCATCACATAATTAGCATTTTGTACGCGTGATGTGAGAACTTTGTTTGACAGCTATGTTAATTATTGCGTTTATGAAAATTGTTTGTTAACAAATGTTTGCTAAATCTTATAAAGGCTATCGTATGGGAATACACGTTTTTAAAATTGTCATAATTTAAAACAGGATTTTACCAGCCAATTTTTATCAAAATTAATATTTTAATATCTACTTAAAAAAGTCCTCAACAATATTTTAAAATAAAGCAACCATAAGGTTTACTTTACACGTCAAAATACTGTTTCCCAAGGGAAGGAGAAGGTTTCAAAAATGGCGCCTCATTATCGAAAATTAAGAAGCTGGGCTCTTGACGGTAGATCTTTTCCCATTCCTCTCTTTCTTCCGCCAGTGCCTTCGCTTCTATAAAAGATAAAACCTTTATTTTTTCCTTTATTTAATTCATATAAGTGTGTCTCGGTCTTCCCGACCTCCTTTTCCTTCTATCTATTTCTATGATGGATGTTCCTGATCAAATCAGATGGCATAAAATTCGTAAATTTCAAATTTGGAATAAAATATATTACAAATACATTTTTTAACTTTTTTAATTGTATCTTTAACAACATTTACAAAAAATCGTCCTGTCACTTAAGCGATGTCCGCGAGCACTGATCAGTGCTTAAATAGTCAACGGATGAGCAGTGATCAGTGCTTCAGCAGTTGAAAGGTTAAGAGTTGCTTACCCAATCAGAAACATTTCTCAAATTTTACTGTTCATGCAAGTCATATCAATCACGGCTAGTACCACAGCACAATGTCTATCGGACATTTCATAATATCTGGCTTCCAATTAATCCTTGCAATGCGAGTCTGGTCAGCCATTGCCGTCCTGGCAAATATTTGCAATACCACAATCGGGATTATCGGCTAAGATGAGGATAGCTGTGTTTTGCAGTTGATATTGTATTGGTTTTGGATTGGATTTGTGTATTCTCCAATTTGGATACGAGGTTTGTGATGGACGAAAACGAGAATGGGATGGTTTTGAAAATCAAACGGTGATAGGTAACGTTTCTATTATTCATACTTGTGCCCTATCTATCTTATATCTTCTACATATACAGGATAATTTTAAAACCTCTGGCAATATTTTAATAGAAGAATCGAAATCCCTAGTAGATTATACATCCGCTAGAAAAAAGTGAAATTTATGAAAAAAATACTGACTTCCTATAGACATTTGACTAGATGAACGATAAATTTGTATGGGAGGACACATTTATTTTCTGATTCCGACAATATTCCCTGGCAATATTTTGAATATTTTCTGAATGAAAAATGACCCTGTATTATAAAACCAGCTAAGCGCCAGTTGAATTCTCCCGTTTTATGGGTTCTGTACCATAGGGACCATAATGTATTAGTTCGCATAACACATCTGTTTACCTCTCAAGAGAGGTTGTACCCTCTCTTGAGAGGTAAACCAAACTCTTTCTTTCACGGACATTATTTTTCTTAATTATCAATGGGATAGTTTGCTTTCTTCCGAGGGTATGCTCACTGCAATTTATTCAAAGAAGCTACACATTGACAGACTCAAGAAAAAGCGCCAAATGAAACACGTACAGCAGCAATATATATGTATACACAATCTGTGATTTTTTTTATAATAGACAGACGGCTTAGAGTCCTGTTTTTACCCATTGGGTATAGGACCCTATAAAAATAAATCCCTTAACATAGTCACGCCATTACTTGAGAAAGATTTTATCAATTTCATTGATCTTTTTTTAAGTTTTCTATTACTTTGTAGAAGGTTCTTCCGGATAGAAAAATTAAGAAAATTGCGCAGACATTGGCAATTTTAGAAAATTTGTGACGTTTCGTTCTTCGTTCTGTCGGGCTCGAATTTTTTTTTTTACCACTGGCTTATATTTAAAGTTATTTCGTGCTTGCAGCCGACGATAAGACGTTATCACGTCAAAAAACGCTAATGTCATCCAGAGTAATCTAGATTTTGCATAGAGTCTTTGATCTTCCACACTTTTTATGCAATCAAAAACCTCATTGTAAAACAAAACTTAAAAAGAATTTAATATTCCCGTAATAAAGAGCTGTCGCCGAACGACTTTAATTAAGTCTACCCTGTCCGATAAATAAGATGGCTCTCCGTTGATTCCCCTGGCAGCTGACACTCTTCAGGTGCGCCTAACAGTCCCCTCGCACTTACCTAGATTTTTAATTCGGACATTTGCATGAAGTTTTACGTTAGTGTTAATTTATTAAATTTTGACTCATTAACTAGTATTTTTATAAGTTTTTTGTTTTGAATTCATAATGCTATTTTGATATACTCTTAATAAATTAAGAAATAAAAGAAATAAAAATAAAAGTGAATGCAAAACAAAACACTTGTAAAATTGAGTTGAATCGAATACCTTACTTGTAAAAGTCGGGTAGTTGTGTAGGTGACGTAAGCCTTAATACGTATAAAGGAAATGGGATATGGTGGAGAATTTAGTCGCCGAGTTTGAATTGTGCGGTAGCTCAGATGGCAGAGCATAGGTCGTGCATAGACCTAGGTCGCCGGTTCAAATATGGTAAAAAAAAATATATTTTTTCACCATATTTTATTTCTTAATTTATTAAGAACATTAATTAGTAATTATTTTTAAGAGTAAGTAATTTATGTAAAATGTATGTATATTTATTACATTATTATATAGTGAGTGTAGAAAAACACAGCTAGAAATAAACGCTCACCCACACGTTTTTTTTCCTCTTTTGTCGTGTCCGGTGACCGATTGATATTTGAAATATTTTTTCATACGCCAATATTGAATGAAATTAAGAAAAAATATGCGTTTAGATTTTTTGAATGGAATGAAAACTGTTTGATTGGGTGCTGATTGTTGTTTGATTGAATGGTTTTCGATGGAATTGATTGAAATTATTTTTTGCTCAGTTCGTCGAACGAAATGTTTTCCTAAATTGCATGTTTATTATTTATGTAGTTACAAATATTACATTTCTATCTCTATTCGTGTTAGACAAGGATACGAGAAAAATGTCTTTGCATCGCATATTCCGACAATCTCTTCAACACTCCTTCGCTTAATCGTCTTTACAATATGCGCGAGAACATACGTACATATTTTACCTTATTTTACGTATTACAGGTACGTCCTTCAAAAATAACTTGTATAATAAGAGCTGGGCTCTTGTATTTTCTAATCCTCTCCTTTTTCCGCCTTTACTTCTTGAGTTGCTTTAAATACATAATCGGAATAGAAGTAAATTGTATTTAATCGCCTTGATTAAGTAATACAGAAGTTTATAATCCTTATCCTTACTAATATTATAAATGCGAAAGTGAGTTTGTTTGTTTGTTACGCTTTCACGACGTAACTACTGAACCGATCATCATGAAATTTTGCATACAAGTTCTCTGGAATACGGAGAAGGACATAGGCTACCTTTTATCCCGGGAAAAAGTACTATTCCCGCGGGATCAACATTAATGCGGGCGGAGCCGCGGGCGAAAGCTAGTCTCATATATACTAGACGGCTAATGCAACGTCAGACTTCTCAAAATAGCAGATGAACTTGATCTAGTATCGTGATGGCAACCTGTTTGAGACTACGGCCACAAAATAGATGAGAGTAATTGATTGCGGCCATATACGGCGTGGGATACTAATATTTATTCATTTTAGTATTTTACATCTTAGTATTGAATTTTATTTAAAAACTAGCTTTTGCTTGCGGCTTCGCTAGTGAAGTATAGTTTCATACAAACTTTCATCCCCTATTTTATCCCCTTGGGGGTAGAATTGATCAAAATCCTTTCTTAGCAGATGCCTACGTCATACATAACGTCTACCTGCATGCCAAATTTCAGCCCGATCCGTCCAGTTGTTTGGGCTGTGCGTTGATAGATCACTATGTCAGTCAGTCAGTCACCTTTGAGTTATATATAGGTATTAAGATTTTACTTAATCTCGATTATTATTATTCTACTTTTCATTTTAGTTGTGTGAAATCCCTATTTATCCCGGTTTAAAAATTGTTTTAAGTTTGACCGCTATGTGTGTCAGACATATGTACATAGAAAACATTTGAAATGTTTCTACAGATTTTAAAGACTTTTAAAATGTTTGTTTGTTGACTAGCTCCGTGGCGCAGCGGTCAACACGCCTGCCTGCGACACGGAGTGGCCGGGTTCGATCCCCGGCCAGGTTAAGATGGAAAATGATCTTTTTCAGATTGGCCTGGGTCTTGGATGTTCATCTATATAGTATGTACTTGTTATAAAATATAGTATCGTTGAGTTAGTATCCCATAACACAAGTCTCGAACTTACTTTGGGGCTAGCTCAATCTGTGTGATTTGTCCGTATATATTTATTTATTTATTTATTTTATTTGTTTATAAAGTGTAGCGTCAAACGGAGCGTTACCATGACAAGTGACCTTCAAATGGCAGACCATCAATGGAGTGACATTGACGTTAAGGCGTCCTTCGCCTCTTCGCCTGTGGAAACGAGCTGTCTAAACCGCTCGATGCAATCATTCGTCAATTAACGATTAAAAAGTGAGTGTCATTGAAAAAGTTCGCGTAAATCACTCCTATAGTGAGTCACGCTTAAAAATATGTTTATACCTAGCCTTATGTTTTTTTTTGCATGGTGGAATTAACTTAAGGCCACTTTTCTACTATTTTTATGGTGTCGATGGTGTAATTTGGTACAAAAACCTGGCACCATCTTTTCCAAGACTTGAAACGGAAAAAGCAAGATTAAAAGAGTTGGCATTAAAACTTTAATGATAAAGCGAAAATTTAAATGGAGGAACTCGCTTTTCCGACAAAGATTTAATCTCTGTGTGTGCTGAGCATCAAAGGCAAAATTGCCATTAAACAAATTAAGAGCAAACTCAGGTTTATCGAAACATTCTGGTCAATAGTCATCCCCGAATCTCAATACAATAGGGACGTTGTGTAATAATGAACCAGTGTGAACATGTATCAGGAATTTCACGAGTCACCGCTCGCTAACGGACCGTGAAATTTTGTTGATGTCGTTAATAAAGTCTATCAGTGGTTCACTAAATTAAAACACTGTTTTGTTAACCAAATACCAAAAGCTTGTTCTGAATCATCATGTTTCTTTTTCATCCTGATTTTTTTTTTATAAACAAATGATTTGAAACCTAATCAAAAATATAAAAACCTCGCCATATTGCGAAAAACTATTGGAACTACTTTTTTTAAACTGGCAATGTAACTGTAGACGTTATTAATGTCATTTGTCGATATCTGTCAAAATGAGGTGTTGATTGTACGTGGTTATTTCTTGCATATTGTGAATTATTTTTAAGTAATAACGTCGAATACTTCAAAGTTACTTATTAACATTATAACTTAATATTTGTTAAAGTGAAAGTCTGGAGGATTGGTCTCTATTTTTGTTAATAACATTACGGACCTTGTTGTCAACATGACGCATACAGTGTTGTCATAACCTGAGGTCATAACAGACGACTCTTTTTAAATCTATGGTCATAACTATAGTCTTAGAATAATTATATGAGATTACGCGCCACCAGATTATATTTTTAAATATTTTTGGTGGGACTTTAGAATAAATAAGTTTTTTTAGCAAACTAAAGTACTAACATAAGTTGGCTATTTTAGACTTTGACCAGTTTTCCTATTGCCCCCTCTATCTTATCATTTATAGAAAAAATTAGCTGTTTTAAAGCATCTGATACTCAGAACAATTACATCTGACATAATTAAATGACGGCCTTCTAGATAAACCAATCATAACGAACCCACAATAACTTGCTAACTTGACTTTTAATTACAAAACACGTTTACCCCTTTACTATGAACATACTTTTAAAAGAGTATATGCTACCACTGTCAATAAACTATCATACGGATACTTTTTATTTACAATCTTTCTAATATATACTCCTATAATTTCTCTAAATGTAAAACTCTATACAATGTTATACCAACTTGCGGTAAAAAATTACAACCACGTTGTCCAAGGCATATGTATTGATTTTCCTAGTTAAGTATGCGTCATAGTGGGTGGCACCAAAAGACTGGTACGGCCGATACATACATTATGTATAGCTATGGACTAAATATAGCTTCGAAGCGTTTGTATAGCTGGATTTATGATGGATAAAAATTTTTAGGCCGCTAGAGTATAAAATGGTTAAGGTTTTAATTTTAGTTAAAAGAAGATTTACTAGTAAGGGTGGTTAAAGTAAGAATAGTAGAGAAGGCTGGCTCATTCCTCGCACAAAAAATTGTAATTGCTATTCAGCGCGGGAAAGCAGCCAGTTTTCTTGGCACAATGCCATACGGCAAAAGACTTTGCGTTGTTTATTTTATCATTTTTATTTTTAAGTCTGTGAGTTTTACTACTAATGTAATATAATCTTTCTTTCTAAAAAATGTAGAAGCAATTGAGTTTCTTATCACAGGAGAGAAATTTGGCAAAAGTATTTTAATATAGTTTTTCCAGATGGGAGATGACTGAAAGTATAGTCTTGAATTTTTATTTTGAGTACAAATAAAAAGTGAGTGTGTGTTAGTTTGATCTCCGTTGTTATAAGAATTCTGCTCCAATTTCAGAATAAAAAGGACGATATTTAAATTCCTACGGAAAAGCGCGTGCGTAAACAATCAAAACCGAAAGCTGATGTACAATTCCCGAATCATTGCAGAAACTCGAAGACTCAATTCCTCAGAATCCTGAAATCCTATCAAATTTATTTTATTACCGTTGTAACGATCCTCATCGAGGGAGGAGCACTAAGTAATTGAATATCCGTATGTGAAATAAAACGAGTTCTCGAACGGAATCTAGGGATTTTTCTCACTAAGCGGCCTGGAGGGGCTTAGTATTTAACACTTAGCACTAAATGGCCATAAGCCCGGTACTTCCTGAGCAAAGTTTTACGTTACTGCAGCAATTTCTTCGGAGGAGTTTACAATAAGAAAAAAAAAGCGAATTGTTCGATGTACTATTTAATCGGACCATGTGTTTTCAGTCTATTTTGTTCATCCATATATTATAAATTTTTTTTAACAGGTTCTTAATTTACTTAGTTGTATGTTTTTTTAGGGTTCCGTAACTTAAAAGGAAAAAACAGAACCCTTATAGGATCAACTACAACGTCTGTCTGTTAAGAAACTTTTTCTCAGGAATGCGTGAAGGTATCAAGCTGAAATTCATAATAAATATTCAGGACTACTTTCCCTTGGAGCTGCGAAAAAAATCAAACTTCTAAGCCAACGCAATCAAAAGATACAGCCGTTTATGCTTTTAGACATTCGTCAGAAAATCAAAACCTACAGGGTATCCCGTGAATTCAGAATCTTGAAATTTGGTACGAAGCAACGCCTTATACAGAAAAAGGGAAAATTGCGAGAAGCATATTTTTTTTTTGTATAACATAAAATATGTTAAACAAAAAAACAATATGCTTGTATATTGCTATATGATGTTCATCATAATTATAAGTAATATTAATTTTTATAATTTTAAACTTATTATAGATAATGGTAGACCGATTCGCACTTGGCCGGTTTTTTTCTATCAAAACATCTGTTGTTGTTTCCATATAATTAAAAGTTAAAGTAGTGGCATCAATATCAATAAATCATTTTTGTGTGGAACGGACAGGCTTAGTATTGGGGTTTCTTTTAAACTATTTTGGTAGGGAACCCTAAAAATTACTTAAAACGCTAGATTTCCACTTACAAAATTCCAATTATTAATTTAGAAAGGACCCCGGGCTCTCCAACATCGCTGCTAAAGATGAAATTTGAAGCACCTTTTTCTCTTCCATGCTGGTCTGGGAGAAAAGAGAAAACGTAGAATGTACCAGCTGCTTCTCTTTCCGAGCGGATCGTAAAAGCCGATCGAGGGAATGGGTAAAATATGAGGAATCATGTTAATAGGCGGCTAGCAACCCATCACTATTTGGATTCCGTTTACCACCTTAAAGCCCACCAACATGCTAAACGTGGCCTTCGGATCTTATAGGCCCAGGCTCTGTCTACCCCGCAAGGGAAAAAGACGTGATGCTATGTATGTACGTTTTGCAGAGAGAAAGTTATTTAGCTCACTGAACACAAGCCAATCAGAATAGAAGCAATACTAAGCACAAACGTACAACCCCAGTGGGAGAGCGGCCTACAACATAATCTATGCAAACGCTTACTTGTACCAATTGGAAATAAACTCTATTGGTTTTCTTCCCCTTGTTTTTCAATTTAACTTGTACTGATCCCGGGGGTATTCATTCTTTTTGTGTATGTATTTATATTATGATGTTTGTTTTGTTATGTATAAAAGATGGAGAACTATGTTGTTTCTACATTTACTTATTTAAAATTTGGTTTAGTTGTAAAGTCTCAAAAACATTGAATAAAATAATTAAAAATATAGGGACATATCACAAAAATTGAGCTAGCCCCACAGTAAGTTGTGAATTTGTGTAGTAGTGCACTAACTCAACGATACTATATTTTATAATAGATACTTATATAGATGAACATCTAAGACAGAGATCAATTTGAAAAAGATCGTTTTCCATCTTGACCTGGCCGGAGATTGAACCCGGGAACCCTGGTGTCGCAGGCTGGCGTATTAAACACTGCGCCACTGAGCTCGCCTGAATGTAGAAACATGAATGTAGTGATAACCTGAAAAATTAGGAGTCCGATGACCCAGAAGTGAGAATAATTAGCGCTTCCTTGGTGCTTAAGCATGTTAAGCAGCCTAGGACGCAGTGCCCATAGGTATGGGTAACTGCAAGTGGTATAAAATCATCTCGAGCTCCTCCATGCTTTGGAAGGCACTTTAAGCCGATGGTCCCTGGCTGTCATCATTGATGTCAGTCGTTAGATACGTTAGATGCCTTTATGCAGCTTGAAAACCCTGACGCTGACGAGTAATGGCTTACACATACGAGAAACAAACAAAGAAAATAATAACCTAACTTGATTTACCAAAGTTTCATCCTTATTTGTTATCTGGTGTGTTGCAAGCTATTAGATAAATAAACTAAGCTTGTCATTCAATTGTACTAGATAATTTAAATATTTTTGTAATTTGAGTTATCTAGTTGTTTTATATTATTATATATTTTATTAGTATTTTATACATTAAACCTAAAAAAGCATCCTGCTAGTAATACTGCTAGTAATGAAAGATAAGAAAAAATTGTAAGTGATTTTTTATCCCTACTACTTAGTTTGAACCTATACCTTATTTTTTCTTTACGGAGTAGACTGTATGTCGCTCGATACAGTCTAAAAAAAAAATGTCAGCCTGCGTCGTATTCCGCGTATCTATTTTACGAAATTGTACAACGAAGGGTTTACCCACAAAATAATTCAGTGAAACACACTCCATCACCTAATTCCGTGGTTGCCATCCATTATAATCAAGGAGCTCAGCGCTATTTTTATTATATCGTACTTTGGAAGAGAGAATTTAATAACATTATTTGTTCGTACTTACATGACTTTATTGCTACCATGTTTTTATCTATCGTAACGTAATAGTAATTTTGACTTATTAATCCTTAAGGCCGTAAGACATAAAGTATTTTTGGTTTTCCGATTTCTCCAAAGGAATATTGAGAAGTATCAGGTTTTAGCAATTTAAGCATGCAAGTCTTGAAGAATGCCATTTTAACTTCCCCGGAGAGAACTAACATTCAATTCTTGTAGTACATCCGTATGTTTATAAACACGACCTTTGAAGCCAAGAATGTCACACTGGAATTCCTGGGTTAGATCTACGGTCAGATCAACATGGAAAATGATCTCTTTCACATTGACATGGGTCTAAAACGTATATTTGATATAAATATAGTATCGTTGAGTTAGTATCTCATTACATAAGTCTCGAACTTACTTTGGGGTTAGCTCAATCTGTGTCATTTGTCCATAGTTTTTTTTTGTCTTAGATTCATAAATATATTTGTTTTAAATGGGCGAATATATTTACTTATGATAAGGAATTCTGTAAAATTTTTAACGATACTTAATACATGCAAATCTGTTTAGATATTTAGAAATTATGGCGGAGTAACAAAACTCATCTATATACTTGCATAAACATCACTATTTTGATTCCATTTTCCACCTTTACGCCCACCAACACGCTAACCGTGGCCTTTTGTTCTTATGACTTTAGGCTCTGTCTACCCCGTAAGGGATAAAGACGTGATAATATGTATGTATACTTACATAAAACATGAACTTTGCAAATATAACACATAATTTTGGAGAGTCCTGTAAAATTATCGCGTTTTACGCTGAGGGCATAAAAAGTCTGACGCAGACTGATGTGGGGTCGAGCGAATTGGACTTTCAACTGCGATTACACTGAGCGATGGCTGCATGCTCCGCTAAGTAATAGCTTTAAACGGTTCCTTTATTTGTAAACCAACACGCGTGTTTTTAACACAAAACACCAACCGCAGTAAAAATAAAACACAATAGGCTGCTAGCGTTTAAAAATAAATGTATATTGGAACATTCAGCTATACTGAATTTAAGTACTTATATTTATTTATAACTTGATCTTCAGGTAATCTTAAAATCTTTTCAACTGTTTCATTAAAAGTTTTAGGGGCTCGATAATCGAACACATTAATGCTCTTTAAGGTTAGGGCACTAAAAAAAAACATAACGCAAACTGATATAAGTACGTGCGAATTGGAAACAATAGGCTGGTGTATGCTTCTGTATTCAAACATATACCTGTATTCCAACTTTCAAATGTACTGTAGATTCAAAGATTTATCTAGAAAATAGGCCTTTTCAGGCACTTTTTTCACGTTATTTCACATTTTATATTATACTTTTTATATTATATTTAAATTATTAATTATTATTCAAAAGCTACACACTACCAGCGTTTCGGAACCGACCACTGCAGAGAAGAAGATGCCGAAATAAACTTTTCAACAGTATTGGTTACCTACTTACCTGAAGGGCTTTGTATGATTTTTTTATATTTTTATCTTTTCTGTAGTATTTATTACCTACTTGATTATAAGGTAGGCCATACGATCTTAAAAATCTCCAAAACGATTGCGTTAAGATTTTGGCCCCATCTTCAAAGGCTCAATTCCTAAAAATATCTTTCGCATTACTACTTTGTAGCGTTAAGGCACAAAAAGCCTGACGCCATCTGATGTAAGAACGAGCGAATTCGACTTTCTTTCTACTGCAATTACACTGAGCGATTGCTGCATCCTACGCTAAGTAAAGCTTTAAACAGCTCCTTGCGTGTGTGTTTTAACTATAAACACCAACTGTAGTGAAAAAAAATACGCAATAGGCTGCTGGCTTATATCTTTTATTAATTAATTCTTAATATTTAAAAATATACTTGTGTTTTAACTTTCAAATGTATTGTATTAATCCTAATATTAATATTAAACCTACTTGATTCTGAGGTAGATCATAGGATCTAAAATCTTACTATTGCGTTAACATTTTGGCCCCTTTTACAAAGGCTCAATTACTTAAAACATCACGCATCACTACTCTGTAGCGTTAGGGCACAAAAACCTCGATGACAATCTGGTGTAAGGACGAGCGAATTGGACTTTCAACTGCGATGGCTGCATAATAGCTTTGGCTCCTTTATTTATAAACCAAAATGCGTGTGTTTTAACAGAAACGAAGGAATGAGTGTGTTTCGACAGCTCCGTGGCGCAGTGGTTAACACGCCTGCCTGCGACACGGAGTGCCCGGGTTCGATCTCCGGCCAGGTCAAGATGGAAAATGATCTTCTTCAGATTGGCCTGGGTCTTGGATTTTTATCTATATATATATTTGTTATAAAATATACCTAGTATCGTTGAATTCATCAAAAATCGTGTTAATATCCCATAACAAAGTCTCGAACTTACCATGGGGCTAGCTCAATCTGTGTGATTTGTCCGTATATATTAATATTTATTTATTTATCCCTCTTTAATTTTATTTATATTTTTTGGCCAAGTATGGCTCCGGTAGTACAGAGTGAGTAGATCATGAATCAGAGGATGATGATTTATATTTAAACTTTTTTTTTATAGAGGCACATTCTGTGTAAATTTCAAATATCTACAGTGTTCCGTGGCTTATTCCTTTGGTAGGGAACTCTATAAATGCTGCTTAAGTTCATGTCAAGCCACTCTTTCATTTTGATGTGACAGACGGGTTAACAAATACATTTATATTAGTAGGAGAATTACTTTGTGATAGCGAAATCAAGTGAACACAGCTACATTCCCTATTCCCAGCATTGACCCAACACATCAGTCGCCGTCGGCGGCAAGTTTTTGTGGCCGAACATTAGCGGGTACAACGTTACTAGAGTTTCTCCATTTGGCTAATCGTTTAACGGCAATACGTAATGGCTTTTATAAGTCAAGGAAACAATGTTTTTTCTTCATTCAACAAGTACAAATAATTCTATTTGTCACTATACACGTGAAATTTTGATCGCTCTGGACCCTTAAAGGGATGATTCAGCCCGTTGATATAAACAACTTTTCCTATGGGACCAATGCTGGGAACTCAAAAAAAAATGGGCAGTTGCATACAAAAAAAATTGCATGTCCGGTCAATTTGTATGGGAACGTCAAAACATCCTCGTCTTCATCGTCACTTACCTTCAGGTAAGATAGGAGACAAATGCCTAATCCAACATTTAGAAAAATTATTCATATCGACGGATTGAATCACCCCTATAAGGGTCCAAAACGATCAAAATTTCCGTATATGTAGATACATTCATTTTGTTCAAGTGTAACACACATTTTGCATCAAATTGAAAAGAGTGATGGATGTAGATGAAGCGAAAGAATATTGTAAGGATCGTAGCTAGTGGAGACAGATGGTGTCTGCCTGCCATGGGAAAGGCGTGATAATAATGTATGTTTACATAAAATAAGTGACAACATAAGTTTTACTAGTCGTACCTTTGTTTAATGTATGTCTAATGTATTTTTACCCGACTGACCCACCCAGAAGGAGAGTAATGTTTTTCGCGCGTATGTATGTATATATTTATGTAAGTTGTCTGTTGGTCCCTGGGGATAGGGTGGTTCTGTAGTGATTTTGAGAGACTTTCCGGTTAAACCCCACTTTTTCATCCCAGTTTTGTAAAATTCCGGTTTCATACCACAATCTTTTCCGCTTTCACCCCAAGTTTAAAAAAATATTTTTTAATTCCGTATTCACCCCAAAATTCATTCCGCTTTCGCCCCACACAGTTTTTTCTATTAAATTTGTACAGATAGCAAAAGCGTACTTGAAAAGGATTAGACTTAAAATATAGATTTTTAATTTACTTTGCCACATTATTATTATCTAATTTTCCCTTGAGAGTCATCTCAAGGGAAATATAGATAAAAACAGGGCTGGTATTTCAGGTAGCTATTATTATAACTCGTATATTGGGTTAAGTGAGATAAGGGGCTGACAAAATGTAGTCAAGGTTAACGCAGGTAAAAACAAAGTAATAGACAGAGATTTTTCAAACAGATAAAACGGATGGAAAAAGTATACCTATTTGTAGTTTTGTGTATAAGTGTTGATTTTTAATGTGATTAAAATTTTATCTGTGATTCTAGATTAAGTACTGTATTTTCTTTTTTAAATGTTACTAAAAAGGAACATTTAAATCATAATAGTTTTTATATTGACCATGAATCTATAATCGTAATAAACGAGATATGGAAAATATAAAAAAAAGAATATACAATATTTTAAGAATATATATAACCCAGGTGACCTAAATTTTCAATTTTATTTCAGGTAACTTGGCTGTAAATCTAAGTTTTCATAATGTTTTATTTAGTTATAAATATACAGATTTTTAATTCCATATATATATTTATTGTATCATAAACCCTTTTTTTAGTTTCAATTCAATATAGATATTATAGTCATTTACTACAGTTATTTATCAAGACCTATATTTATTTATGAGTAACAGAAATAAACATTTGATTTAAAAAAATTGTTTCACTTTTTTGCTAGCAGTAGTACTGAACATTTTGAATGGGTTGAAAGCGGAATTTAATATCAAGGTGGGTAGAACACGGAATAATTATTATTATTTTAAGGCAGTGGGGTGAAAAACTGGGATGGAAACGGAAAGTCCCGATTTTGAAAAAGGACTCTGATTAGATTTGTTTTTTTCCCAAGAGTCATATGAGCAATGTGACGTCAGCTAAAAACATCAATTTTACGGACATAAATGCAATAAATAGCAAATTGATAAACTTAGTTCCTAATTTGCAAAAAGATGGATCTGGGGTTTTCTAGATTATTTTAATTAAATTACTTGTTTCATAACTACACAAGATTGACGCAACGTCAAAATCTCTTTCTTGTGATTTCGAATAAACACAGCTAAGAAACCATCGATTTAATCACCTTTCAAACAAAAGAGAGCTTCAAAATCGGTTCAGCTGTTTGGGATGCTCCTAACGGCCTTGTAGTGGTCCTCTAAAAATAGAGTGGCAAAGAATCGATGGAAAGAACAAATGCGTATATTCATATCCATTCTAATATCAAATAGTAATAAAAAGACGCGACGCGCTTTTAGGGAGCAATTGTCTTTGATTTCTTCAATATTGTCACATCAAGACTCTTTCACATCTAATGCCTCCATAAGTGCTACTTTTTGTCGGGCACCCTTTGCCGCATTTGAGTATTTTATCATCTTTCTCCTTATTCCTCGATACCTTCTTTGTGCAAAAACGGGCTCTTCAACTGCCTCAAGATATTTCCTTAGTGTGGATTAATTTTGTCAAATACTCAAATACATATTTGATAAATAGATAGATATTCACAGAGAACCATTTCATTTTTTATTTGTTATCGACTTTCCTCATATGATACTCGTGTATTTTTGCTTTTTATATATTTTTTGTAATCTAAATATATTTAACTCAAAGGTGACTTGACTGACTGACATAGTGATCTATCAACGCACAGCCCAAACCACTGGACGGATCGGGCTGAAATTTGGCATGCAGGTAGACATGGCATGTTATGACGTAGGCATCCGCTAAAAAAGGATTTTGATCAATTCTACCTTCAAGGGGATAAAATAGGGGATGAAAGTTTGTACGCAACTTTGTCAATTTTAAAGCCGCCAAAACTATATTTAATTATTAAGCTAGTTTAATATATTATTGCTAATTGTATATTTCGATAAAATATTTTTACAATATGATTTAATCAAAACGTTATTTTTATTTTATTTCGGAATAACTAACAATTCTTACTGACTTTTCTTACTGACCTAGGCTCAGTCTTAATGAACTTACCTATAAGTAGACCTTTTATAGATTCTCAAATATCTCAAAAACATAAAGAGCGTACTCCGTCAAGCTTACAATGTTCAACAAACGCGGAGATAAAATCTTTATTGTTTCTGTAATTGAAAGGTCCATGCAGTAAATGCCCCAGCTGGGCCCGCTCAGCGGAAAATGGCATTTTTGCTGCTTAATGCGTTGCAATTTCTCTATTGTAGCCACTTATTTTGGAAGGAATGTCCTTATAGCGCCTCAGTTATTCCTACTACAATTTCGTTCTCTCATCTGAACGTATCGAACGTAGAATACGTACTAAGTGTGACGTCCAATTGTCACGTATGGGTAAACAATAGGTGTTTTAGTAAAACAATCAATTAGAATGTCAACACCATCAAGTAAATTGTTTTCAGCTCCGTGACTCTGACAGTTTGACAGCTCCGTGGCGCAGTGGTTAACACGCCAGCCTGCGACACGGAGTGCCCGGCCAGGTCAAGATGGAAAATGATCTTTTTCAGATTGGCCTGGGTCTTGGATGATCTATATATGTATTTGTTATATAATATAGTGTCGTTGAGTTAGTATCCCATAACACAAGTCTCGAACTTACATTGGGGCTGGCTCAATCTGTGTGAATTGTCCGTATATATTTATTTATTATTATTTATTTATCTGTAGAAGTGACGTGATTGAATATTAAACATGCAAACTTTCGCCTTCATCAACTGTATCCTAAATTTTGTTGATCTCTGAACAATGTATTTGTTGTTAGTGTAAACTGTCACAGCACAATGAAACTATTCAGATGATAAAAAGACTGTGATGTTGTGTAATTAATTTAAGCGGCTCGTTACAAAGTCTATGTATGAATCACACATTCAAAGCCACAGGCGGGATACGATAACCAGTTTAGAACATACGTTCTCAAATATGGCGATTGTACGCCACGACTTTTGATGGTTATGAATTTGGTGATTATAAGAAATGAGGTTTTATGAGTTTCTTTTATTCAACTACATATTAAAGTAATTAGATGCCCAGGTCTTTAAGACTAAGTATTTTGACATGTTGCGGATAAGTACTATTAGTTGAATTTTTTTTAAACATTTAATTTTAAATTGTGATATTTATTTACGAATATAGTAAAAAAGGCATAAAATACATAACTGTGGTATCAACATTCGTACTGTCGTAGCCCTTATCATAATATTTTTGTGCAGTAACATAAATGTTTTAATGTACTTATTACGCTTATCATAAAAATACTTACAAAGATCGTTACAGGGGATGAATATTCCGTCCTTTTAGCTCCGATGACATTTGATCTTTTCGAGTTTCCCAAAGAGAGCCCGCAGCAAAATTAACGTTTCGTAGCAAAATACTGATCCGTATGTTTTCAAAGCGCAACAACTAACCAATCACAATTCAGTATACACGATTTAAACATCTAGTAAAATAATGGAAATCATGAATGAAACTAGCTCAATATATTAAAATTTATTTAAATTTTATTGTTATCTACATATTTATGAAATAAATTCGTAAAAACTATTTGCGGTTACTGAGAAAATAGGCATTGAAAAGTGGATTCTGAAACGCGCTATCAAAGTTTTTTCGATTTGTTGCATAAATATAAGTTCTGATATCCTACTTTCGGTCCTCCCCCGAGTTCTGTCACTGACTGACCCACTACCGTGGCCAGCATAAGGCGGAGATTGGTTGTCATAACGGGCACAAACTAACAATAAAGGCCTAAAGAAATCCATGAAAAATCTCCTTCGGGTAAGTTTGGTGCCCGTAATGACTCATCATCTCCAACTAGTTGTTGGTGGACCCCGGTTTGTGGTAACTATATGTTAGGTAATACATGATTGGATAAGCGGAATCGCCCCACTACAGGTGGTTCGCAGGTCGAAGCGTGTATTGTCGATTGGGATGCGATGGGACTCGGGGGAGGCACCCGTTGTAGCCGACAACGTAAAAAGCGCAAACCCAAAAACAAAACCAAACCTTTTGCATTTTTTTTTTGGAAAATTCATCCATGAGCTCAGTGACCTTTTTTTGTCTTAATATTACCGTTCTCTATACGAAGATAAAAATATTGGTAGCAAAAAAATTGAGACAAAACTTTTATTACGAGCGATTTATGCTGTTAGTGCTTGCCAAAACAAATAAAATTAACCCAAACGGGAGTGTGTACCCAAACCCAAAGTGGGTTTATCTAGTTTATGTAGAAGTACCTATCCACCTTCCGACTAACATCATCAGATCTCTGTGTGGTACTATAATATTCCATTATCATCCGATTAACATATGGACACAAATTTCAGCTCAATTGGTTAATGATAAATGCTTAAAAATTTGGTTGCAAGATTTGACCCTCAAAGACATTCAAAAAACATTGCAAGTTAAATAAAAGCTTCTAAATATAAAATGGCATTTCTAGACTATTTCTACACTTCTACACTAAAAATATAATTATTAATATTATAAAGGAAAAAGGTTTGATTGTTTGATTTGAATAGGCTCCGAAAATACTGGACCGATTTAAAAATTCTTTGATCATTAGGTAGAATCGTATCACTGATGAACATAGGTGAAGAAAAAAAATACCTAAGTATAATTACCCGTGCGAAGCCGGCGCGAGCCACTAGTATTATAATAGAGAGAAAAGAATTGATTTATTGTGTGTTTCTTTGATAATAAATAACTTCAGAAACTACAAGCCTGATTTCAAAAATTACCTGTGTTCGGAGATCCCGCTCTTCAATAACATCAGTGTTTAAATATTAAGAGGAAACACTACGCTCGCGAGAATTGAAAAATAGGTATTTGTAAAATGTATTGCTGTCAACTTCGATCAAGCCTCCCTCCGCAGAGTGCGATAGAGACAACTGCAGCTTGATCCGAAAATACCTATGAAAAGTACACAAAATTAACGCTTCGTAGTCCCCTGATTTCTTCTCTTCGAAAACTTAACCAATTTAATTTCTTTTTTCATTAAAATAATCTATGGCTGTATTTCTGTTTCCTTTTTCTAATATAAGCGCGCAAATTTGTTTTCTAGATGTTTGAACACAACGGAAATTCTTACTAATTTTTCAGGTTGTTGTAGGTTCATATCTTTTTAAATAGAAGAAAAAAATTAAAACATCGGGACATGCGAATATATCCATAGATTTTTTGATAAAAAATCATTACTCTACTGGTTCTATCCGGCGAGGAATCAGGGGACTATGTTTGTATGGATACGGCCCTCTTATTTCCTCCTAAGGTACTTGTAACACTATTATTACATAACTATTATTATAATTTACGCGGACGAACGTCGCGGGAAATCACAACAGCTAGTCCATAATAAACCCATAATCTTATTAACGAAGACACATGAAATCATACTAACAATAAGTCCAATTTGTGCCATATGATCCCAGATGGAGCTAAGTTGTTATTCTCCCCCGAAAATGAAGTATTCTCCACAACATAAACCGGGTAATGAAGACGCGCAGCGACTCACTTATTTTACGACACGTCTGACATGTAAAGCAAATTACAGTATTATATTCTATGATGTGTAGTGACAGGACTGTTTTTCCTCGTCCAATCTCTGTTTATTTGTTTGTAATATCTTTATTGTACTAGAAAAAAAAACACAGAACATAAAACATAATATAAATGAAAAGTAAACATACAATGGCGGACTCTGTCTACTTGAATAATATATTTTTTCTTCATCATTTCAGCTGATGGTCACTGCTCGACATAGGCTTCTCACTAACTTTGGCACCACGCTTGGCAGGCGGGTTGGCGAGCGCAGTTTCTTTGGCTTCTTGTGCTTCCGACGCTGCTGCCTATCGGAAAAATTTTTAAACTGGGGAAAGGCAAGCGAATTTGTTCGATTTGAGAAGGATGAAGGTGTAGGGATGGGGACTCACTCGGATGAATGGGGGAAAAGCAAGTTGCAGCTCGGGAGGCCGGGAGCGCGTACTTGATGCCATAAATGCAACCACCGAATAGGCAGTTGAGGACAGGCAAATTTTTCCTCCACATCTTTAATCTACACATCGTCTTTTCCATGCTGGTCTGCGAGAAAAGAAACAAGCTACTTAGTAGTACCAGCTACTTCACTTCCCGCATAGGTCGTAAAAGACGATCAAGGGAATGTGTGTAAATCTAAGGAATCATGTAAGCAGGCGATGCGGGTAGCACAGCAATCTAGCAGTAGTTTGATTTAATTTTCCACCCATACCAACATGCTTAACGAGGCTTTTAGATCTTCTAAGGCTCTGTCTGTCCCGCAAGGGAAAAATACGTGAAACATTGACGAACATCTTTGAAAAAGATCTGATTCTAACTACTTTATCTATATCTATATATATATATATGTACATATAATATGTATATATATGTACATATAATAAAACAGTAAAAATATTTTGTCTGTACATTTAGAATTTTTGACTGAAATGGATAGAGGGACACTAAAAAAGATTAAAAGAAAGCAAAAATTTTTTTTTCGAATTTCTTGTCTGTCTGTCTGTCTGTATGTATGATCACGATTATCTCCGAAAATACTGAACCGATTTACTTCAAACTTTCACCAATTGCTTTGTTTTAACTCAGCAAAACATCTTAAGTTTGTTTCATCAAAATCGGTTCATTTAAAAAAAGTTATCGTCATTTGAATGAACTCAAGGCATTAGTTTGCCTGCAAATATACACGGTGAATTTTTTATCGTTTTGGACCCTTAAAGGGGTGACTCGGACCATCAAAATGAACAACTTTTCCTATGGGAACAATGCTGGGAACTCAAAAACTCAAAGATGAAATTTGCAAAATTCTCCCCTTAAGGCGTAAAATGGGGGTGGGTGGGTTTAATAAACTTTGTATGATCATTTTCTCATTTTTGGACTTAGACGTATGAAAATAAGTATATAAGTTCTAGGTTACAATTAAAAATATCTGTGTAGGTAAAATGGACGATATTTTCCCCTGAAGGGGTAAAATAGCGGGGTAAAGATTGTATAGGAATTTACTTATTTCTAGACTTAGAAGTATGAAAATAGGTAAATAAATTCACGATTACATTGAAAGAGATCTGTGTAGGTAAACTGGAAAAAAATCCCCCAGCAGGGAGTTTGTTTGGAAATTTTCTCATTTCTGACTATGAAGTATGAAAATAAATACGTATGTAAGTTCTCGATTACAATTAAAAAACATATATGTGGGTGAAATGGACAAAATTCACTCCTAAAGGGGTAAAATGGGAGGGTAAAGGTTTTATGGAAATTTTCTAATTTCTGGACTTAGAAGTATAAATAAGATCCATCCTTCCATACTAATACTAATATTAAAATGCGAAAGTAACTCTGTCTGTCGTTTTTTTACGCTTCAACCATTGAACTGATTTGGATGAAATTTGGTATGGAGGTGTGAGGCCCGAGGAAGGACATAGGGTATGTTTGATTCCGGGAAATTCTACTGTTCCCGAGGGATCGACACTAACGCGGGCGGAGCCGCGGGCAACAGCTAGTTTTGAATAAACCGATTAATAGAAATCTGAATTTAAAGTAAGTCTCCCCCATACGTTTTCATGCTTAGCCTGTGCCATTCCCGACCATTTTTTTTACACCGAATCGTCAAGCGAAATAATATCGGTCTACCCTCTTCTAAGTTCTTCTCTCTAATATGAGAATATAAGTGATTGTAACTGCGAAAGCTTAATGTCGTTTATTTGATTAGTCAAAAAGTATTATTTGTATTATTATTTTCTTCAGTCAAAATGTGACGTCACACTAGCGGGGAGGGGGTCACTCAAATGTGACTATCTGTAACAAGGACCCACTTTGTCACAGATAGTCACATTTAAGTGGGGTTTAAAAATCTAAAAATTGATGTGACGTCATTTAAGAATGGCCAATATGGGCGGATAATGCGGATTCTGAATTGTTTGCCGCAGCTGCAGCATTCCCGAGCGACAATATAACTTTATTTTTATATCGGAAAAACATTTTATGGCAATCTCTGTATGAGATCGCGAAGTGCAGCTAGAGTTTCACTGCAAATGTTTGCACTTACGAGTATCTATATAACTTACTTCGAGGAGCTTGATGGTCCAGACGAATTGTTAAATGTAATAGGTACAAAAATACAATTACAACATAAAAAATTACAACTAATTCTCGAGAATATCTCAATAATTCCCGCACTTGAGAAAATAGAGAAGAAATTTTAGGGAAAAATTTCCGACCCGTTCTCAAAAATTTCGAGCACGGCACAACACTACTCTAAACAATGTCTGGTGCAAGTAAAAATATTTTTTTTTTCTCGCGTAATTTTTAATATTATTATATCGGGTGGTTAAATTTGAAGGGCCGATGTTGATTTTGAATAAAACACAAACTATTTAGGAAATTATTGTCATTTATTTTTTTTATGAATTATTGGTATGGTTCAATTATGTATGGAACAAAATATCGGCCAAATGGCCGCTGCGACTTTGGCGGCACACCTCCATCCGATGATCCAAATTTTCGGTGACGCTGAGGCATAATTAAGGTTCTATGCCGTTAATGTGCCGAATTATCTCATCTTTTAGCTTTCAATTGTTGCTGGCTTATCGACGTACACTTTTTCTTTCAAATAACCCCATAGAAAGAAGTCTAACGGTGTCAAATGACATGATCTTGGCTGCCAATTCACATCGCCACGACGTGAGATAACACGGCCATTGAATTTGTCGCCCAAAAGAGCCATTGTGTCGTTAGCTGTGAGGCAAGTGGCACCTTATTTTGGAAAAAATACGAATACAAAAGATCAAATGTTACACCAGTAGCAAAATACTAATTTATGTAGAAATATACGGAGTTAAGTATTTTACTGAAATGAATTCTACAGTATAATTTAATGTATGCTTCTCGCTCCTAGACTTATCCGTCTAAAGAATTAGGTAATTTAGCACGTGTCGGATCGAGATTCACATTCTTATTGTCTAGATTAACTTAAGCTGGGTATATGGCGTCTTATTTAGGTACACAAAATATCATTAGAAAGAAGAAAATGAAGTAGGTGCCTAACTACTTATTTTCTGTGATTAGAGTATAGTTATTCAAAATTCATATCATTATCATCATCATCATCATTTCAGTTGTAAGAAGTCCACTGCTAAACAAATGCCTTTGCCAAGGATTCTTCGTCCCATGGAAGCATATTGCCATAATCGCCACGCTTGGCAGGCAGGTTGGCGAGTGCAGTTTTCTTTAGCTTCTTGTGCATCTGACGCTGCTATGCATCAGAAGCATTTTTAAGCTGGTTAATAGATTCAGGTGTTACTTTGCGGAAGTCAAAGCTACATTTACTTTGAGGCTGCAGCAATGTCGGCCGTCGTGCTCGCGACAGTGTAGAGGCGAAACACGTGTCGCGAGCACGACGGCCGACATTGCTGCAGCCTCAACGGATGCAGCAGTATCAACCAGGGTTGCATACATCAACTATTGGTGGCGGGTATGAAGGAACTAACAGTAGTGGGTGGGCGCTTGCTAGCAATAGTTTGCATAAACTAACTGGTGGCGGAAGCACGCAAAGTAAATTGTCTCAAAGTAAATTTTTAAGCTGGGCAAGTAAAGGAATTTGTTGGATTTAAGAAGGGAATGAAGATATTAGGATACTTCTCTGATGAATGGGGGAAAGCAAGTAGCAGATGCCATAAATGCAACCACCGGCCAAGCAGTTTAGGATGACACTCCTGACCTTGATGATATTTTATTTTCATATTATACTAGTAGGATACTATAAAACACTTTACCGCTATTTACCTTTGTTCCCATTGGTTACACAATCTTACATATCTAATGAGTTTTTTCTTTGTCTACAGCGAGTGATCTCGAGTCGATCCGAGCTTTATTCAATGAGAAGGAAAAGGAGCTATCAGTGGCGGTGGCCAAGGTGGAAGAGTTGACGAGGCAGCTCGAAGAGCTGAGGCGAGGGCGCGCGCAGCCCGCACCACCTTCAGCACATGAGCTTGACAAACTTAGGAGGGAGTTAATGGTAAGTTCACTATACAAATGCATGCATTACATTTGCTAGGTGTTGGTAACCAAAACCATGAAACCAATCCTTCAGTTACCACGATCGTTACGCAATGTTGGTCGCGTAACGCAATGTTAGCCCTAAGTGGAATACGAATGCAAGTAATACATTTCATGAAACCAATCCATCGGTGGCCAAGATCGAATAGCTCGAAAGACTTAAGCAGCTATGCGCGCAGTCCTCACCCCCTTGAGTTGGACAAACCTAGGTGGGATTTAATGGTAAGTGGAACAAATCTTGAAGCAAATTTTTTGGACATTAGAAGGAGGTTTCGTTAGAAGTGGCCAAGATAAGACGAGCCAGCTCGATGAATTAAGACAGGGCGCCCGTGCACTCGCACCACCTTCAGCGTATGAGCTAAACAAATTTAGAAGGGAATTTGAATCTTTAATATATTGATATAAAGGTAATATGTGTGTCCTCTACTCGTGATCTCACGTTTAAAACGTTCCTTTACTGTGAAAGTCGATGCATCAAACTATTCTAAAACTAAAATAAAAAATATTAATTTCATCTTAAGTCATTTTTATATTAACGAAAAATTTAAGCAAAGAAAACTTTTGACTTTTAACATAATTAGTTTTAGACTAAGCTTGCTTCAAAAGAACCAAAAGGGTCTTGCGGTTGCGGTTTCCTAATTAATTGTTGACCAACTTTCGTGGATCAGGGTTGCGACTAAATAGAAACTTTCGGCTATGAAAACTGATTTTATAGGACTAATTAAAAATTAAACTAACGTGAATTTTAGTGTTTAATGTTATAATACATAATACAAATTTCGAGTATTTGCCAATTACGGTTCAATATTTATATAGCCTTGTTGCACACGGACGGTCATCTGAGGCATAGTAATAATAGATCTCGTTTAACCCTTTGGATTTTATTAGCCGTGAGGTTTCCGGCAGAGTAGAATAGGACCACTCCAAGTCTTCCTATGGAGGTCGTAAGAGGCGACTTAGGAAATACAAGCTAAACAAAGCTCATCACATCAATGAGACCTCTCCAACCCGTCTGGCCAGCGAGGAGAGTGTAGGCCAAATCCTCTGTTTGCTCTGGCCAAGTATGGCTCTGGTAATACAAAGAGGGTCATGCTCCTGCAATGGAGACTAAAAGACCTTATAATGATGATAAATATAAATAGCTTAATAAATAGCATCTACCATGCGGGTCTGGGTGAAAAGAAAAAACGTGGAATGTGCCAGCTGCTTCTCTTCCCGCACAGACCGTAGAAGCCGGTCAAGGGACTAGGCGAAAGTCTAAAGAATCATGACGTATATTGCCGTTTATACATGCACATTTATAGTTTGTTATGCTTTAATTAATGATATGAATAATTTTTATGCTAAGTCAATTATAAAAAAAATTGTGCTAGGCTGACGTCAGCCTAGCAGAATCTGTTTTGATTTTCTTAAAAACTACTGGACATCCAAATCTGTACAGCCATTTAGGAGTTATGGGCCTTTTACATGAGGCCAGAAGCTGAGCTAGGCCAGTAAGCTTATCCTTAAGCAAGTGGTTCCTATTACTTGGTTATTTGACTATACATGGTGTAATATATGGTGGACCACCATAAATCCATTTTTTCGTTTATAATATAATGCTTCGGAAAGCATGTCATGCTGTTGGTGCCGGCTGTTATCATTGATGGCAGTCTATGTCATCAATGATAAAAGCTATGTCGGATGCCTTTCCGTACACACACGTAAAACAATTTAACAACAATTGTATACACATTGTATACGTACGAGTAAATCGTTAGTCAAACGTATCGAACTATCACTGACCAATGCCGTTCGCCAAGTAGGTTGCCAGATTGGTAGCTAAGCTATATAGATTTCATTCAACTGTGCGTCATTTATTGGTATTAGATTATTGTTGTGTTGACAAAATCAATGTTAAGAATCAATGGTATTGTATTAATAGATTTGAAATAGTTGTTGATTACAGCCAGTATTTATTTAATGATTTTATTGCTGTATACTAATACTAATGCCCATATTCATAAAAAAGGAAAAAAAATATTATTTTAGTTGAAATATGTTTTGTTCTTTTTCTTCTCTTCAATATTTGACATTGGACGAACGAGACACAAGGGGTAGCATATTTATGAAAACGAGAGTATTGAAGCATTCAGGTGCTTTGAAGGAAGCGAAACCGTCGTGTCTTTCGCTTCCCTCAAAGCATTGAGGTGCTTTGAAGGAAGCGAAACCGTCGTGTCTTTCGCTTCCCTCAAAGCATTGAGGTGCTTTCAAGGAAGCGAAACCGTCGTGTCTTCGTAACAGACCAAACTAGTAGGCGAATCCAACTAATAAAACGTGAGTAAAACCTAGATTCCATAGTGAATTTATCTCGCGTAAGTTTTAATATTATAACAAGTAGCTGTGTCTGTATTCGTATCTGTCTAGGTGGTATATTTTCTCCCACCTATAAATATAACAAAAGTAATATATTTATTCGATCTCTATGCCATTTAAACTAGCTCTGAGTAATCGCCTATATTTAGTTAACTTGCAGTTTGGCCCAATTCTGAAGCTAGTAAATAGTCTTAATAGTTTGCCTATAAACTGTAACTTGCTAATTACTCTTCGAAAACAATACAGCATTAATTAAATAGCATTTGAATACATTGCAATAATTCATAACGTTTGATAATTAATTATTGAAGCTTGTTAGCTATCTCCGTGGTGCAGCGGTCAACACGCCAGCCTGCGACTGCGACACGAGAGTGCCCGGGTTCGATCCCCGGCCAGGTCAAGATGAAAAATTATCTTTTTCAGATTGACCTGGGTCTTGGATGTGTATCTATATACGTATTTGTTATAAAATATAGTATCGTTGAGTTAGTATCCCATAACACAAGTCTCGAACTTACTTTGGGGCTAGCTCAATCTGTTTGATTTGTCCGTATATATTTATTTATTAGTTAATTTCTTTATTTTTCAAGCTGCCTATAGGCATCTCACATAGTTTACCGAATGCCATCAATGATGAAAGCCTGGAACAACGGCTAAACGAGCCTACCGAAGCATAGAGGAGCTCGAGACTTTTTATGCCTCTTGTGGTTATCCATCCCAGTGGGGACTGCGCCCAGAGTTGCTTAACATGCGTAAGTTTTAATAGTGCTCACGACCACTGGGCTATATGGGAAATATTATATTAGCAAAGTCAGTAATATAAATATGGACGAAACTGTTTCTATCCCTAAAAAAATATGGTACCTATGATATATATTTCGCGTGCATGCATAACCTTATAAAGGTATTCTAGGTTACTAAAAAAAAAAAATTTTAATATCACCTTTTGTTCCTGACCTCCTTCATTACGATAACGTACTTATCTGTTTGTTCTAAAATTTTCTTTTTGTTATATTTAGCATTATTTTTGTAGGGTCTGTTCTTAATTGAAAAATATAGACACATTAAGACTTTATTTTCTAACTTTTACCTTCAGATGCGCGGCACTTCGGAATGTAATGCTACACGAATGTCGCATTATATTCCATAGAGCTTATTTTTTTAAATTACTAATGAAAACCCCAATGGCTTTAGAAGTAGCCAAGAAGACATTGCACACTGTAACTATCAAAAGTTAGCACAGCCCTGCAGAATTTTCATATACATAGATTTTCCTTATGTGCTATATACCTTAAAAATGATTTATCTTATTAGGCAGATAGTAGATGTTATAAAGCCCTTTATAGATTTTGCAAAGTCCCCTATTTTACATAAACTCAAACTTTCAAGGTACCAGGATTACATGACTTATACGCAATTATGCGTTCGAATGATAAACGTGTGTTAACTTCCAGTGTAAAGTACAAGTTTAATTGTCTCGACGTGACTTTTAGAGTTTGCTAGTCATATCGTATTCACATGTGGTTAACCTCTTGTAGATTTATGTTCGCCTGGTACATTTTGATAGGAAGCTTCTAGGGAATGTTTGTTGTTTGATATATTAAAAGGCAGTTAGGGATGTCCATAGGGATGTTAAATTCCGTGACATTGAGGTAATATTCAACCTGGTTAGTGGGAATGTAAGGCGACAATTTTTAGAGTTTCCTAGCCAAATGGCAAAAACGGTACCCATATGGATTCGTCATGTCTGTCTGTCCGTCCGTATGTCACAGCCACTTTTTTTTCGAAACTATAAGAACTATACTATACTATAACTGTTGACACTTGGTAAGTATTTGAAGAACCGCATTAAGATTTTCACACATTAAATAGAAAAAAAACAATAAATTTTGGGGTCTCCCCCCTGTGACTTCTAAAAAAAAGAGATAAAACTAAACAAAATATACCATGCAAACTTCGTACGTATATTTTTTAATACGTCCTAAATCGTGAACTGTAATTTACCCTTCATTCAATCAACTCAAATATAATAAGAATGTTTATCTCATGTTTTTGCAATTCAAATAGGTAGCGCCAACATATTTTAAAAAGCCGCCAAGTGCGAGTCAGACTTGCGCCCAAAGGCTTTCGTACCGTTATCTATGAAAACGGCAAAACATCATGTCTGTTGTATGGGAGCCCCCTTTACTATTATTTTTATTTAATGATTTATTTTTAAAGTGAATAAATAACTTAATATTCTGTGAATAATTCAAGCGTCTACCTGTTACCGTTATCAATATCGAGCAAAAACAAGCAAAAAAAATCACGGGAGCCCTCTTAAATATCTATTCTATTATATTTTTTAGTATTTATAGTTATAGCGGCAACAGAAATACATCATCTGTGAAAATTTCAACTGTCTAACTACCACGGTTCATGAGATACAGCCTGGTAAGATATGGACAGACAGACAGACAGACAGACAGACAGACAGACAGACAGACAGACAGCCAGACATACAGACACACGGACAGCGGACGATATTAATAGGGTCCCGTTTTACCCTTTGGGTACGGAACCCTAAAACGAAAAGAACATAATATTTTCCGCATAAGTTGGTGCTTTGTTGGTAAAAGTTGTTCCAATTCATGCCTACATACTTATTTCGGCTGCTATGTTAGTTACCAACTTTTATGTATTAAAACTAAACAATAATAAAAAAACCTAGTAAATTTGGAAATATAAAAATAGCGTGTTGTTATAAAATAATGATCAAAACACAGCCTTTGTAAACAACCCAAGCGTTAGATTATAAGATACGAGTCAAAGAAGCAATATTGTGATTTTGTATAACGAGAATCGTTAGGGTCGGTGACTTCGGAAGGGGTTTCATTAAAATTATATTTGCGATTGTCAAACGAAAATTTCTATTGTTTCAATATTAACAAAAGGTATTTCTTTTTTTGTTTGAGCAACGCTTATCGGCACACATTTTTAATTACTTCATGGACATTTAAAAAAAAAAGAGCGGATGTGGACAAAATTTGATATAAGACTAATACAATACCATACAAATATAATTAAAAATCAATTCCGAGTATTTCACCAACATTATCATAATCATAGCAAGCGCAAGAATTCCACCACTGAACATTGATTTCCGAATGACTGATGAGAAAGCGGCTTGCATACAGCGTTTCCCTGCGACCTTGGTCAGATCATCCGACCACATGAAGACATGTTTGTCACAGACAAACAATCAAATTTGATATAACATTCCTCTTTTGGTCCGTTCGGGTGAAACTTTCAGAGTTACGACCGAACGATGCCTGGTTGGGAACTTCGCGCCTAACGGTTACGAACGAACTTTGCATTTTCAGCTTTTTAACCCATCAATGAAATTCAGCAGTGATTATAATCAACCTGTATATTGGAGCACGTTGTGGACTAAATGCATTCGTGTGGCCTGCCAACACACAATCAGACGCCAATTTGACAACGCCGCCCGCATACTAACACCGTGGCCTCGTGGTAAACAAAATAGTGAATTTCAGTGTTGTGAAGTGTGGTGGAGTGATTTTGAAGTGGAAAGGTCGGTGTTAGTGTCCTTTATATAAGTTTTATTTGAATTACGATGATCGTATTAAGAAGTTGTCCCATGAATGGAAAATTGCCGTAATTCTTAAGTACTTGACAATTTTACATATCTCTAGCTTGTACCCTAGGGTATAAGAGGTCTGTGTTGTCACGAAAGAACTCCTCAACATATAATACCATTTAACAAAACAATATTTTTTGATCGAAGCTTTTTCTAATAGAGAAAAATAACAAATTATTAGTATAATAATAAAATTGTTTGCTTTCAATAAGGGACGGCAAAACATAGCAATGAATAGAACAAGGTGGAAAACAGAAGGGGAGGCTTTTGCCCAGCCGTGGGATCTATATAGCTAATAAAAAAAAAACAACTAACATACAATTCTGTTTCTCTTTTCTTAATATTTAAATCATCATCATTTCGTGTAGGTGACACAGTCAATCGACCATGCACACCCTGGTGTCAGAGTTTTTCAGAACCGCATCTCGGCCTGTGCCGTGGTTTAAAAAAAAATTAAATGAAGTAAGATTTAAATTCAAAATAACGTATTATGAATTAAATGAAAGGGAAAATGTTAAATTATATAAAGCCAAGGATCACTTTACCTATTTACAATTTCAAAACTAGTTAGGTATAAGTTATATACTTATAAAAAACAGTCATTATAAATTCCTCATGCCTAGTTTTAGAAAAATATCTATCGTTAACACTAAATAATTTATAAAGTAACGGCGTATCTGTTAATAATTGTTTAACTCGTAAGTCGTAGGTATTCAATACCTAATTAAATAATCAAAATACCAACATTTATTTTTGTTCTTTTAAATGACTTCATAATTGTTCGCGGTCCCTTCCAAATGTTTATTTTCCACGATTTAACAATAAATCAAATTAAAAAAAGGTTTCGTTATGCCAGCAAAAGCGAACATAAAAGTAAGCACATAAATCGCGAAATTAAATTGGTTTAGATATTTAATTTGCCAGGTTTACTGTGAGAACGGCTGACTACGCAAATAAAGAGAAGTAGGAAAAATGGGATGGTAACTTTATTTACACAGTAAGATTTAAAATGTACGAAGTAAGGAAGGTAAATGTGATTATAAAAGTCTTCCAAATAAAAGAATTTCGAAGACTTTTGTTCCGTTACGCAAAACCGAATAGATATCTATTCGGTTTTGCAAACTCGAATATATGCATTCATCTCATCTCAATTAGATCCATCTTTACTTTTTATATCACGTAATGCATAGATTTAAAAAAAAATTGCGTCTCTCTGACGTAATGAGTCCCGTTTTTTTAAGTGAAAAGTTCTTTAGCGGTGTTGTGCATTTTTGGGATGGGTAAAAAAGTTAAACTCGCGTCAGGACACGTGACCTGATCGAAAATTCGTAAGACGGACACGTGACCTGAGAACGCCACAAAAGCGAGGTTTCACTTGCGGCACTCCCTGAATGCAATCCGTTATTTTTTTTGCTGATAGTTGGCGCCACTGTTAAGTAAAAGCGAAAAAGCTTTATTATAACACACCACACGTGGAGACTAAATATTCCTTAAAAAAATAATTGCATACCCTTATAACTTTAAACAAGCGATTCATGTAAACAAGTAAATATAAAAAAATAACGAAATGGCACCAATGATTTCGATGAAATTCGTATATAGGGAAAATCGATGTATCTAAGTCTCGTATCTGGGAAAATACATTTCCCAGTCTCATTTTGGGTTTCCCTGGTATTAGTCTTATTAGTCTAATAACTACCTCCGTGTTGCAGTGGTTAAGGCATTTGTCTGTAGAGCCGGGGGGTCGTGGGTTCGATTCTCACGGGAAGCATACTTTGTTTCCAGTTTGGTTAGGACATTGCAGGCTTGAATCACCTGATTGTCTGATAATTAATAGATGATTCTTTGCTTCGGAAGGCACGTTCCAGCTGCCATCTGGTAGTCGTTAAAGGAACCAGGTCAGAGGCCGAGAGGCGGTCCCGAACAACTCTGACACCAGGGTGTGCATGGTCGATTGACCGTGTCACCTACACGAAATATGATGATGAGTCTTATTAAATGTAATTTCAGAAACCTTACACTACACTAGCGCCTTTAGCGGAAAATTCACACGCGATAGTTCTAATTACTTTAATAAATATGCCTATTGCTTAACTAAATTAAAAGCTATTTATATCTTCCTACCTTCATCCAGCTAAAGCATTAATGTGTCAAAGAAACGTATTTAAAGATTTTTTCTGAAATCCGTTGTCATATTGCAATAAGCAAAAATCGGAAAACTAATTATGGAGGCCATTTGTCCTTGTCGGTTTTTATAGACTATAAATCGTTCTCGATTGTTTCGTATCTCAGTAAAAAAGACACCTTTTAAGATTTATTTTTCCTTCATTAATAGAAAACCTTTTATATTTTCTTGTCGAGAAATACAACATATTACACTGCCAATTTCAGCATTAATCGTTGTTGAATTAAAAATTATTTGGTCTTTATATTTTATACTTTATATATTGTTAAGTAATTATTAATTGTGCGTACGGGTAGGTACAGTAAACCCCAGATTTTATTTTTCATCGAAGGCAATTTTAGGGTATAAAGTGGTGGTACATACGCCAGAGCAGTCGGCCGTTATTGTACTACAACCATTGAATTAGAAACACTATGGAAGCGTAACTCTCATAAAACGAACGATTCAATATCAGTCCCATTTATGCAAACAAACTTAACTCAAATCACAACGAAAAACTTACGCACTCATAGACGAAGATAGTTTGCGATTGGCCGCGTCAAGGTCACGAGGCGGTCAACATTATCGCAACGAATAATGAACGCTATGGTGTAAACTTAGCGGAGGTAGGTAGACACCGGTCGCGACAGCAACTCGCCTCGCTCGCTATGATAATTTACTCCAGTCTCACGTTTCCGTCTTTCCTTGCGTTTCCTGCATTAATGCACCACTTTACTACACAAAAAGTATTTTTTTCCGATGTTCACAAAAAATATGACATTAAATGCTGTTATCGACACGTCTTCCGCCACAGAGCGCGTGGCAGACTAGTTCGCGAAAAGATATACTTTTTAAGCCCCGCCTGCTTTGATCTACTTTGCGTGGTGTCAGTTTCTGAGCGCAATGCTGCTTCCATAGTTTTTCTAATTCAATGACTACAACCTAACCATAACAGTTATAAAATAAGCAAAATCTATCGTAATGTACAGTCAGTATTTTTGAGATATACAACGTGATTTTGAACCCCCTTGTATTGAAATCTGGGAATCAGAATCCCTAATGGAACACAGAATTGCAAGAAAAAAGGTAAAAAACGAAAAAAGAAAATTATGTTTACCATACAAAGTCGCCGATCAGCTGGACGAATTTCTATGAAAGGTTAAATTTATTTTTTCGTTTTTTACCTTTTTTTCTTACAATTCTGTATTCCATTAGGGATTCTGATTCCCAGATTTCAATATAGCTAGGGGGTTCAAAATCACGCTGTATTAAGTACTTATTTTACTCAAATAGAAATTTGATGAAACTATAGAGCTGTAAGTGGATCACTTAATATAAAGTTAGGAAACATTTATAATCGATAAGTGTTAGATGGGCGAAGATGTAAGGAATTATTTCACTAGGGGATGCGGCTAGCGACCTATCCTTATTTGGGTTCTATCTACAAGCCCACTAACACGCTTAGCTTAGCTTTTGGGTCATATGGAATTAGGCTCTTCACTTCTTTATCCTCGTAAGGGATAAAGGAATGTTATTATTTATTTATATATTAGATTATAGATATAGCAGTTGTTTATCCACTAAATGATGTCAAAAACTGTGAGCATCCCAGTTTTCTGTATTTTAGCCCATCATCCTACTAAATATAGGTAGTCTTTGCGAGTTAGCTCCGTCTGCTAAGCAAGGAATAAAATTTATGATATATCCGTATATTTTCTACGCAATAAAAAACTCGTTTTGGAGCGCCACTATTAGTGCTATTATAAAATATTAGTGCCTATGTTTCATGCCGCGGCTTATTGCTTACCATCTGTTTGTAACTAGACGTCGTTTGCAAGAACACTCTTGATACGCTCGTGACATTACGCCTTCTAATATAGTTAGATTAAAATTTCTCTTGAGGTCGTATTTGTCCATTATATTCTCATATGTTCGGGACACATGGAAATATAATTTTAATAACTGATGACAATTTGACTCTCCTATGATAAAATAAAAGGCAGGTTCCAGGCAGGACTACTTATTAAGTGTAGTTTATTGGATAACTTAGAAAAAATATATAATCATGGCGGCTGGTGCGCCCACACAGAACAACAGGAGAACGGAAATCAGTACGGCAACATAATAAAATAATTAAAAAGTTCTACCTTACATTGCTACTTTGCACAGATATCAACATTTATCAAGGTTTACATTGCATGTTTTTCATGGGCAAATAACGTCATAGAAGGTCATAGAATAAAAGCTGAAACAATACACGGTTTCTAAGTCTTATAAAACGCGGACTAACTTTAGTACCTGGCTTAAACCATTATCCGTCCAAAACAAATTGACAATGGCAGTTGACTAACATCGAAGTGATAAGTGTCATCATATTTTGGTCGGATAATGGTTTAAACCAGGTACTAAAGTTAGTCCTCGTTTTATAATACGACAGTAATTGTCTCTGTTTTTCATACACTGCCGCTGTCATTCACCCTTGTGCATTTAGTTAATAAATACCTAGCAATGAAATACATTTATTGATTAGCTGCCAATAGACGACTATTGAAAAATTACATCGCTTTTAGCATCATAGGCGTCCCGTGTTGTGTTGTCAAATCATAGAATAATAGTTGAAACAATACACAGTTTCTTATTAAATAAATATATAAGGACAAATCACACAGATTGAGCTAGCCTCAAAGCCAATCTGAAAAAGATCATTTTCCATGTTGACCTGGCCGGGGATCGAACCCAGTCACTCCGTGTCACAGGCTGGCGTGTTGACCGCTGCGCCACGGAGCTAGTCAGATTGTCTATTGTCTCTGTCTTTCATACATTGCCGCTGTCAGTCTTACTCTTATGTGCATTCAGTTATTAAATAGCAATGAAACTAATTTATTGATTAGCTGCCAATACACGGCTATTAAAGCTTACATCGCTTCTAAGCACCATATGTGTTCTGTATCGCGCAGGCTGATGCGATGTCCATAGAGTCCAGTCATTGTAATGACTGTATAATAATATAAGAAATGAAACGATTACCTAGGCACAACTTGCAGGATGAACGTCTCGTAGTGTAGTCCTGTCGAGCATACAATCTGCATATAACGAGACGTCGTTTGCAAGAACGCTTTAGATACGCCCGTGACATGATGCCTTCTAACTGACCGAGCTAGCGCGAAGCGTCTCCGATTCAGCTTTGGCAATTTTTTTTTGTGTGTACTTCTGTCTAGTTGAACGGCTGTTCACCTCTACAGGTCGCATTTATCAGCCTATTCAGGTGTTATTTTTTAAACAGGTTCGATAATTACATAGTTTTTGGTGATCCCATTTTTGAAGGCATAACGGAGTTAAAGCCATTGGGGTCTCTAGCGCTTAGGACCATTGTGAGTGCGCTGTGATAAGACTCGAGAGGACTACAGCTCATACAGCAACCAGTCACTATTAATCATACATACATAATATCACGTCTGTTTTCGCTTGCGGGGTAGACAGAGCCTAGGTCTATGTGACCTTATGGCCACATTTAGCATTTTGGAGGGCGTGTAGATGGAAAACAGAATCAAAATAGTGATGGGTTGCTAGCCGCATCGCCTATTGACATGATTCCTCACATTTTCGCCCATTCCCTCAATCAGCTTTTACGATCTGCGCAGGTAGAGAAGCAGCTGGCAGATTCTACGTTTTTTCTTATCTCCCAGACCAGCATGGAAGAAATAATCATATAACAGAAAATAAACGATTGACCACAGCTAGCCTTTGACTCTCTACTTCGTAAGTGATAATATGCCACTCGGATAAAAGCCCCGTAATGTAGTGCTATCGAGCAGAAACTTTCGCCAGTAGTGCCATAATAAAAGTTATGCTCATGTTTCATGCCGCGGCTTATTGCTTACCATCTGCGTGTAACGATACGTCGTTTGCAAGAACGCTCCCAATACGCCCGTGACATAATGCCATTGTTACAATAATGATGAATCTTTATGAACATGGTATATCTGAGAAATAGTTTTCATACTTTTTAAATTAAAGTCCATTTTTTTGTCTTTCTTTTACGTATCATATAGGTATATATATATATATATAAATATAACGGGTTCGCAGGGATTTGCGATTTTCTTTAGTCCTATTTCATAAGAACAGATTAATTATTCCTTTTCTGCTGGTCTGGGTAAAAAAAAAACGTAGAATATGCCAGTCGCTTCCCTTCCCACGTAGACCATAGGATCCGGCCGAGGGAATACTACTACATCAAACTGTATTCCGCTAATTTTCTTCCATATTTTCTTTAATGGCTTCATACTATGGAAACAATTTTAAAGACATATTCACGACAAAAGCTGTAATATAGATTATGTGGAAATACGTAACTTAGTAAAGTAACGTATTTTTTTATATGAAATACCTATTAATATATAGTATCGCAGTAATTCGCAGGAACACTATCAATATTATTGAAAAAACCCAATAAAAACTGTTATAACAGCTATCCCTGAGTTGCAAATGTGAAAATACAAACGCGAATACGCTCGGAAGAGAAAGGAAGGCTCAGAAGGGTCTTGGAAGTACGAGTATAGTATTATTAAGTTAGTATCCCACGACAAAAGTTTACAACTAGTGTGGGGCTGGATCAATCAGTGTGATCTGTCCCTTTACATTTTATATTGTGAGTCCTGCGACAATCACTGATTGTGCGACATGTCATTGTGGAATATTTCGATTCTATTCCAAGCGCTTTGAAGTCTAGACTGGAGTCATAAATCGATATCATTACTAGAACACGTCGTAACAGACACAGACACTGGCTTTTGAATTGTGGGTTGACTTGAATGACGAGCATTCAGTTTGACGGCGGGAAATTCTATAAAGTGAATATGGATAAAGTAACGAATACTTAATCTTATTCATGTAATAGCTTTTTAAATGTCTCTCCTTATTGTCTTTCACATTTTTTCGTGTACCTATATTAAATGGTTATAGCCTTACAAGTATATTTAGCAAAAAAAAAAACACGTAAATGTTTTTTGAATAGATAAACTTCATGAGAAGAAAAACATTAAACTCGCGACACTGTTAGATACAGTTACCGAATGGTCAAGTTTTCAGTTCTGTCGGCCCTCCCGGTGTGCCGGTTGTTTGTTGTTTGTTGTTACTGAATCTCTTTTAAGGCTCTATAAAAAAAACTGACCTATATATTTTTTATGAGGGAACATGATAAAACCTCCGTGTGATCGTTAGGCTGGTAACAAAAAAAAATACCATATACCTACACATTATCATTTGCCGTGTGGTATCCGGCAGAGTAGAATAGGACCACTCTAAGTCTTTCCGTGGATGTCGTAGAAGGCGCCTTAGGAAATACAAGCTAAACAAAGCTTATAAACAACTCTGAGACCTCTCCAACCCGTCTGGCCAGCGTTGAGAGTGTAGGCCAAGTCCTCTGCCTGCTGCGGCTCTAGTAGTACAGAGAGGGTCATGCTCCTACAGTGGAGACTAAGAAGGACCTGATGATGATGATGACACATTATCACGTCTTTATTCCTTACAGGGTACAGACAGAGTCTAAGGTCATAAGGCCAAAAGGCCACATTGAGCATGTTAATGGAAAACGGAATCAAAATAGTAATGGGTGGATGATGGTGGATGGCATCGCCTATTGTCATGATTGTTTATATTTTCGCCCATTCCCTTGACCGGCTTCTACGGTCTGTACGGGAAGAGAAGCAGCTCGCACATTCTACGTTTTTTCTGTTCTCCCAGATCAGCATGGAAGAGTCTAATCGGAGCCCTATAATTTTTTGTTTTTTCTTAACTCGATGTAGGTTTCTTGAGCGCATTTTCAGTACATAGCGCATTAGAAAACTTTTTAATAATTATCATAAAGGCATACAATATTTATTGCGTTGCGACTTCCAAAAAATTTAAAAAAAGCAGTCCTAGAAATAGCAGAAATACAATTTCTAGTGCTGCAACTTTTATTCTCATGTGGAAAAAATGAAGGCACGTAGTGTAGCACAAAATATAAAACCGTAATTGTCTCCGCCGCAATACAGATGTGTCTACATGGGGATCCCTGGAGTCCTGGATTAATATCGCGTTCCGTTCTTCTAATTTGGTAGAAATTTACGGCGCCAATCTAGCGGGACGCCTTTGGGACCGGTGACATAAAATAACGAGGATATGGAACTGCCACTTCTTATAATACACACTCATATATATTATGGCAATAATTTAGAGAGGATGTTATTGAGCCTTACGCGAGATGACACCATTTTCCACCTAATCCCACCAACATGCTAAACGTGGCTTTTAGGTGTTAAAGACCTCTGTCTGCTCCGCAAGGGAAAAAGACGTGATATTATGTATGAGGTCAACATCCGTTTATTTGACAAATATTTTCCCGATTTTTCTTCCTGAGAGTGACAACTTTAAGCGTTTCTTAAGAGACCCTTAGAAAGCTCCGCCGCTTTTTCAAGGCCCCTAAGAAGCCTCTTCTTTAGAGATCCGAGACTCTTCTTCCTTTCTAAGACCGCATCCGCATCTTTTTATCAACTATCTGCATCATCATCATCAGGTCCTTTTTAGTCTCCACTACAGGAGCACGACCCTCTCTGTACTACTAGGGCCATACTTGGCCAGAGGAGCCAAAGGACTTGGCCTTCACTCTCCAAGCTAGCCAGACGAGTTGGAGAGGTCTCTTAGATGTTTATAAGCTTTGTTTAGCTTGTATTTCCTAAGTCGCCTTCTACGACATCCACGGGAAGACTTGGAGTGGTCCTATTCTACTCTGCCGGATACCACACGGCTATCTGCATATTAATCAGTTATCTGCACTCTATGTTATTTGTGTCTCGCGGGACACGGTGCTTTGCGAAATTTTGATACCGTCTCACGAGTGATAAAAATAGGGCTCGGTGAAATTACACGGGCCATATTTCGCGTTTATGGTGAAGGTAAAATTAATAAGATACTTAGGATTGTGAAATGTAGAGTGGGGAACGCGTTTAGGAATTTCAATCATTTAATTTTCCAAAAAAGTATAGTCCTTAAATTATCTATAAAGAAAAAAATATATAAAAAGGTAGTAGATTCATTATTATATTGTATATTAATTTTGCCGATCACTTCAATGATGTAGCCTAATCAGCGCTCAACAATACTTTCACAATCTAACGAACATCATTTATGTAAATTTGTATATCTAGGGAATTGTCAGAATTTTTAGATGAATTTAAACCAGTCAGTATAAGTCTGACTTCTAGCTATTGAATACCAAAAATGTATGTTTTAAGTTTTAATAGATTCAGTCAAGTCTATAACATTTCACTTGCTATGAACGGTTTCTAATTGCCACTGTCTTGAATACATTGCTGCTGTCACTCGGCCTCTGAGGTGGATTTGGTTTTTAAAATGAAATGTCATTAGTCTGTGCAAAAAGAAAGGCGAAGGATTGTAAAACTGCATAAATCTGCACAGAGTCTATAGATACTCCAACCGACAATCAAATACAAATTCTAATAATAAGTTAACATGCACGAATGGAATTTCGCACCAAAAACTTTTCTTCTTAACTTAGTTATGTATTTGAAAGACATAACTTAGTTGAGAAAAAAGAAATATGTATAAGACGTTCGCAAGCTGTGCCTATCACGCAGGGATAGATAAGAGAGTAGGAATTTGTGTACTGGATTCTAGTTCGCCCAACTTTCGAACTTCGCACGAGAAAGAATCCTACTGAGATCACTTATTTCGTTGTGTTAATAGACATAAAAGTGCTAGATAGACAAACTCAAATAAGGATAAAATTTATAATATATTAATAAAAAAAACTTTTAACTATACTACCTGATTTTGATAAAATGTAACTGAAACCAATTTGGAAGTAGACATACTCTTCCAAATAAAGAAAGATTTCTAATTGGGTTCATAAATGACCCCTTTACCCTTTACCGGTACCTTTGAGCCCGGCACAATTCAGGGTGGCATTTTTGATTAATTTTATTTTGTGTATTGATGTTTTTAACTTGTTAATCCTTACTAATATTATAAATGCGAAAGTGAGTTTGTTTGTTTGTTTGTTACGCTTTCACGCCATAACTACTGAACCGATCATCATGAAATATTGTATACAAGTTCTCTGGAGTACGGAGAAGGACGAAGGCTACCTTTTATCCCGGGAAAAAGTACTATTCCCGAGGGATCGACATTGACGCGGGCGTAAGCTAGTTAATTAATAAATGTGACTAAGAACCACCTCTTTTATTGAAGTCTGTTGAAAATATTATAAACTTAACAAGTCTATGTTGATAGATATTTTAAAACTTCTACTAGGAAATATCAAACTCGTAATATGAAAAATAAAACATAATTAAATCAGCACAACAAACTAAACAATCAGAAGCAGCAAAATGTCATACGGAAATTATTTTTTTGCAATTCTCTTTGAATCCTAATTGATCCCACCTTTTGTTCTTTAGAAACTGAATAATTCCACAATTTTATTTGCATTCAAAACAATTTTATTTAAACAAACAATTTTATTTAAGAAATTAAAATACATAATTTTTAAAATGTTGATAAAATTGTTTTGAATGGAGGTAAGTAAAGAAAATTCAGTCAGAAAACTTCAAGACTAAAAAACACAGAAACGAGAATGATTTTCATTCAAAAGCACCAGAGCTTTGTTAGTCTAACGTAATTATATTCTAGGTCTACGTCCAAACTTATTTACGACTAACTTGCGTAGATAGTTCAGACTGAGACCTATATAACACTTAGCTACTATGTCATGAAGACATTTTAAGGTGTTTGGAACTTGTAAACTTTCTCGTGAATGAAATTTACCTACATCTAAATTATAACAAAGATAGAAGAGAAATGGATAATGTTGTTGATATTACTTTGAAAATTGATAAGCCTCATTGTCATAGCCTTGTGGCTATGACAATGAGGCTTATCAATTTTATCGCATAGGAAATTTAACTTATTGCCATTGGATCTCAATTAATGTATGTTCCTTTTTAAAAAGATTGTAATCTTTTTCAAAAAATCTAATTTTGATAAATCATAATTGTTTAATAAGAGTGGAGTAGATGGTATAGCGGATATACAGGTAAATAAAGGTTAATTCGTACCTAACATTTACCATATTTGAGACACTGAGAATTGAAAATGCATGGGATCTAATATCAATTTTGATATATTGGGAAATAAAACAAAAATGGGATTGAAAATTTGGATCCATCAAGAATGCTTCTCGTCTGATTTTGATATTCCTCCGTACAAAGTTCAATAACTGTGTCGAGGTAGATCAAAAGACATCACGAGCTCCTCCAATTTCCGCAGAGGGAATGGTTGACACAACCCCAAATGACGCGTCGTTTGCTATCTTTGTTATATCGTATCCTAACGAAGTCGTTAAACATTTTTGTGTGATTTTTAGAACAAAGGCGTAAATAACCTGCATTTGAAATATATATATATATATGTATGCTGTGTTTGGTCAAAATGAACAAAAATCTATTTAAGAACTTCCCTCTATTTAAGTCGCATTTACTGTAAGAATTTATTTTTTAGGTGAAGTAATTAGGTATTTAAATGTATTTTTTTATTTATGTATGTTAATCATTTCCCATTTTTAGTAGTTTGCTAGACCATTTAAAATTTAAAATAGTATTTATTTTACAATTGATAGAAATGCAATAAAATTGATAGAAATGCAATATACTTACTTACATCCATACTAGTATTATAAATGCGTAAGCTCTTTCTACATTCACGAATGGATCCATTTAATATACCTAAGAAAACAAGACCTGCTGAATAAAAACAAAGTAAATATAAAATATGTTAAGCTAAAAATCAAATCTTAAAAAAATATAAGCACAGAAAATTAAATTCACCGTTTTAATAACGGCAGTACCTAAATAACAGAGCGCGACAGAAGTATTATGCACTCTCACATAATTCCTACTAATTAAAAATGCATTATTCTGGGAAAGCTGACACCGGCGTTAGGGTTTCCCTTCAGAACGGGGTAATTTGCAGCCAAAAACTACGCTGGACTTTCCATGCTATTCTAGGAAAAAATAAAAAAACGTAGAATGTCACTCTGCAGCTAGCAGCCGATCGAGGGAACGGGCCAAAATCTGAGGAATCATGTTAATAGGCAATGCGGCTAGCAACCCATTACTATTTTGATTTCGCTTTCCACCTAATGCCCACCAACATGCAGGTCGTATAGACTTAGGCTCTGTCTACCCTACAAGGAAAAAAACGTATGTAAAAGCTAACGGCAATACCAAATAGATTACTGCTGAAGAAAAAGCTAATGTACTTTAATTTCGTCATCGTCTATCTTTCTTCATCTTTACATACATTTAGAAAATTACTTTTTCTAGTAGGAGTTTCATTCATCTTTTTTTTTATGTAACGGCAAACAAGAAAGCGAGTCAACTGATGGTAAGCGATTAACGCTCTGATAGTTTTCCTTTAAATTTTGTTATATACCTATACTACTGCCGTGAAATTTGTTCATGTGCTCATATACAACCATTTAGTACATAGAGGGGAGCGGGGGGGCACTAGAGCCTCAAACAAAAATTTGGACTATAAAACCAAATGTTTTTAAAATACTTATTTTCAACAACACCTTACACGTTGGGTTAGTCGCGAACAAAAAAATTTACTTCCACTTTACCAGTATGGGAGCCACGCTAAAAAAAATTTTAGATTCAAAGACAAGATTTATTTTACCACTTTTTCGGCATGATTAATATACATATCCATACCAAATTACAGCTCTCTAGTACTTATAGTTTCTTATAGTTTCTGAGTGAAACCGCGGACGGACAGACATGGCAAAACTATAAGGGTTCCTTGTTTACTACGGAACCCTAAAAAGTGATTCATACGGCAAGACCCTTAGATCTTGGAGAGACCATACAAAAGCTGTAAATAGTCAAATTTATATTAGCTCATACAGCACACTGCATCAAAGTGTAGCTAGTAAAACTTAATTTGATCCGTAAACTTGGGCTACAATGTACTTTTACTATTATTCCAAAGTTCTCAACCTTGTTTAAGAAGTTTATGAAAAGCACATCGTAGCTTTAAACTGTTTTCTTTGGTAAAGACCACAACGATGAAGAAAAGCAAGTGTAAGCTATATATTTAAATTACGGATTATAAGTGTTGGTCAGGGCCGGCCTTGACGCACAAGCCGTGATCAGATTGCGGACGTACCTACTTGCTAAAGGGCAAGTCAGAAGTACCAGAAACCGGCGAGCTTGCATGAAGAGTGATGGTTATAGATGAAGCGAGAGGTTCGTAAGGATCGTAGCAAGTGTAGGTCCTTAGTATCTGCCTACCCCCATGGGAAACTGATATGAGAATATGTATGTATGTATGTAATAAAACTGATCAAAATATTATATTATATAAGACCTCTTATTGGCAAACTGTTTTATTTAATGTCTATATTATATTGTATTTGCTGTTGGTCATCCTTTATAAAATAAATAAATATTCATAGATGAACCTTAATATCTAGCAAGTATAAAGGCAAACGATTGTTTGACATGAGCGGAGCCTTATGACAATTCATTAGTGGTACTAATATTAAGCTATTCTATGTCAAGAAAATCCCTATGCTATGTTTTCCAGTATCTAGATGGTAGCTCATTCACAGCGCAAACTCAAAAAGTAGTTGTGAATTTCTAATCAATCGCTAAATCTAAAGGACCTTTCAAAGATAAAAGTAACAAAAACGATCGGTGACATAAAACCCTGATCACTTTTACTTCAAATCATCCTTAGATTAGAAGTTGAGATTGAGGGCGAAACTTTCGTAGTAATTCTTCCGTAAAATTGGTTGGTTGCCGACTAACGTCTTTGAAACTTCCAAGTTTTTTAACCCACCAACTAAAGAACTAAAGATATCAGTTCCAATCTAGTTGATAAGATCGTTTGACAATGTTTATAGAGATGGATGGGAAACTTGGAATAACTACTTTCAATGCGAATGGAAACTTAGTATTTGCAAAAGAAAAAGCGAAGTTATCGTTTCTTACGATAAGAATATTTTTAACTATTAGTTAAAATGGTAATAAGGCGAATTCTCGCACTCATAACCGCGCTGCCTAGTAATTATTCCGGTCTTTTAATATGATATTTTTTAACATAACGATACACCTACCTACTCAATAGTTAATTATGTGTTTGAATAAAATAGTCGGAATTCCAACTTTTTCACAGTAAGTTATGTTAGGTTGCATCGGTAGATAGTTAAGCTGCCGATTTGAGTTTTCTCCAATAATAAAGTGTTTACCTTTCATTAGATATTACCTGCTGGTTTCCTAAAATGAGAGGAAAAATAGGTACTTACATCGAATTTGGCGTATTCAAAAGTATACATCGAAGCGTTTTAACCCACAAATTGTAAAGATAACAAAAAAGGCGCCTTCTCCAAACTATGTCAATTTCCACAAAACCATAATAGCGAGTTCGCAATCCAAATACGAGTACACTCGGAGACAGAATTAGCAGGACACAGAGTAACGTTTACTATAGAACTATTTTTAAAACATTAATTGATCATGAGTTTTTAATAAAGGATAACACTATCAATTATAACTTGAGTTTCGAAAAACAGTGAAATTTAATAATTATCTTACAGATGTAACCTTTGGCTTAGTTATGGTCTGAATCTACCTCTAGTTTAACATATGTGATAATGATAAATGGCGCTTGCTCGGGAACTTCCAAACATTGAATATGCAGTCAGAAGTCTTCAATAGCCTTGTCTTTAAAAATTTGCTATTTATCGTCTCGTCTACGTCGACGTTAATATAGATACATTACAATGTGTACTACCTTACTGCTAGGAGACAGAACCAATATGTTATTATTCAACAAGGAACAGAAGAAACCTTTGCAAGACCAAAAGCCGCCTTTAAAAATATATTTGGTCTTAAAGAACATTAAGATTTCTTTATGAAATCGAGAAACCTCGATTTCATAAAGAAAACAGCCCTATTAATTCTGCCTCGACGTGTATTAACAATCATTTATTACAACCCTTTTGGGTAACTGGGGTCACAGCCGTTGAACTTTATCATTATACAGCATTCAGCAATATCCAAGCCCATTATATCATCGGAGTTTATCTCGCCGCGAATCCATTCTTGAGCGGAATCTGTTCCGTGCGAACGCCTTTTTCCATATCAACGGTTTTGGTCGACATTAACATTGGTGTTTTTCTTTGTGATATCTTGAAATGAAATGATATAGGTAAAATTATTTTGGTGGTATTGTATGGAGATTATCTCTTCGAACACAAAAGCTTAAAGTCGGCAATAATGTAAGAATTTTCTGCGCGCTCAAAAACTAGTCCTAAACTCCTGATATCTTAAACATTTTAGCTTAGCTCGCTTTTTAGGGTTTCATACGTCCGAGTGACAAAGCGGAACTCACGCTCTTGTGTATGTCTATTCGTCTGTCACAGCTAATTTTCTCCAAATATACTGGACTGATTAATTTCAAATTGTGTACACACACACCTGATGATAGTATAATAATAAAATAAATTTAAGAAGGTCCCTAGTTTCTGCCCTCTCCTATGGGAAAGACGCGTGATAATATGTATGTATGTAAAAATTTAAGTGACCCAAATACGAATATTTTGAGTAAATAAATATTTTTTTTAGTTAAGGGGTCACATATAGCCAAACAAAAAAAAATAAGTTTAGCTATTATGTTAAGATATTTTTTGCACTTATAAATTAATTTCCGGCACCATTTGTTGGTTGATGGGCAGATAAAGCCTTTGGCCAGTAATATTTTTAATGTTTATAATGGAGATATTTAATTCAATAAGTGACACAAAACATTTTTATTTTTTCTTTTAATTTCAGTATCGCAACAAGCTGAATGAACAACAAAATGGAAGGCTGTCGGCGCAAAGAGCTGCGCTAGGCGCGAGGCAGGAGGAGATGAGAAGCATCGACCGAAGGGTATCGGAGCTACAAGCGAGATTACTGCGGAAGAGAGCCCTCAACAGACAGCTAGCGGCGGCGCATAGACACCCTCAGCAACAGCAACAACAGCAAAGGTGGAGAAAATTGTTTGATATACTTGCTTTGCTTCAATATGTCTCAGTCATTTTAGTCATGTAGGCGAAAGAATAGTGGAACTACAAGCGAGATCACTGCGGAAGAATCTCGCTTGTAGCTTTAAGGGCTACTCAATTGACAACTGGCAGCGGCGCATAGGTATCCACAGAAACAGCAACAACAGCAAGTAGTAAAAGATGTTGGACTTATTTAATTTGCATGCCTGCGTCATTAAGTAAATCATCCATGTAAACTAAAAGGTATCGAAGGAAGGTTCCGGCGGCGCGTAGACACCTCCTTATCATCAACAACAACACATCGATATAAATGTTTTCATAAATATGTGTTTACAAAAATATAGATATAGAATATAAATTCTAGTTCAACATGTTTACCATTAAGAGTGCTAATGTTCATTCAAATAATTATAATTGTCCAGAAAATTAAAAAGAAAAGAGAGGTAGAGGTGTCCAATGACCAAAGGGCTGGCAATTTCTTTGCACAAATAATAAGCATTGCCATTACAACGTGGCAATGCTGCCAGCCTTTTGGGCACACTTCCTCAGGGCAATGATTTGCGAGACATTTTTTATCTTTAAGTTTTTACTTTTAGGTTTGCTTTCTCTTTATAGTTTTCTCTTTTTTGTATAGTTAGGGTTAGTTTTAGTTTTTAATTTTTCAACATTACCATAATGTAAAATAAAAAGAAAAGTAGTTAAAGATGCAAGACTGGTAAACTAGTTCTAGTTCTAGGAGTACTTCAATATGTCGTCAATTTAAATGAAATTAGAGATAAGTAATGTCCTTACGTCTTTCTTGCTATAAACATCGCAACAGTGATTAAAACACATAAATATGTCGTAATAAGTTTTAATCGTTGAACCTAATTAATCAGTAACGTTATAGAATACAAAATATACAATAATAATAGCAAAACATCTCTGCTCAAAGCAAAGAGATGCACAAAAAAATGAATAGTAAAATCCGCAGATTAATCACTTGCAGGTTTTACAATAGAACGAAAAGATATGAATGACACAAACGACCCCTCGCATATTGTATGCGCGGGAATATCAAGGCATTATTTTACTTTTGTTGCATATATTTTCAAGTTTTATTTTTGTTTTACTTATATTTTTGCATTTTACTTATGTCATACTATAACTATGATAATGGTTATTGGATCTTGGTTTATATAGAAATAAGGTACACTCATAATAAGATTAAACTAACTACATTTTTTAAAGTAAACTTTATGGGTTCCATGCTCAATTCTTCTTATTCTTAAACACGATCAAAAATCATATATCATTCTTAGCTCAAAAGTTATTTGACAAGTTCATTCAATCTCGCCTTTTAAAGCAGTCCATTTATAACAAAGCAATCTAAACTTGCTTGGTCCTTAAGGATTCGTAAATCATGTTGCTAGAATATTCATACGAAACTTGTGAGAATTTTGAATTATTCTACTCTAACGTGTTATTTATTTTGTCATTTAAGATTGTAAGTTTGGTGTTTATTCTTGTTTATTTTGTATTTATTTATTATCATTGAATCAAGCAACATAATGCAGCAATATTACAGGCTCGTAAAATATACATACACATGGGTAAATATAATATTAAAACTTAGAAACTACGGCACACGTTGAGTATGTGATGTGGTGCGCGTGATTGGGGTATCAGGTAAAGTTCCGCGAAAACGGCAAAAGGCCTCCATGAAGGTTGCCAGCTTTCCAGTCGGAACCCGCGCCACAGACTTTGATAAGTGACGAGCTCTGTGGCCTAGTGCTCAACATGCCATGGGCTAGGGCTTTGGGGCTAACTAAATCTGTGATATGTCAAAAAAATGTTTACTATAGAAAATTAAAGAAAGGCATTTTTCTGATTTAAAATGTTATTTTATGAACCTATAAGTAGATACTTGTTACGAATGCACCTTGCAGTAGGAGGGAAGGAGATTATGACTACCGCTCAGGATGGTACCTTGTTCAAAGGTTATCTATAGCCTTTTCAGACGGGCAATGTAGCTAGCAAATTACCTTTGAGCCGGTAACGATTCGGGGTGGCATTTTTGATTAAGTATAAATTAAGATTTATTTTAATTTTGTGTTATAATTATGAATTTTTGATATTATTGAATAAAATAAAAGGAAATATTAATTTAAAAGTACAGATTTCTCAAAAAGTTAAGCAAAGAAATACCATTTAACCCTTTGACCGCGAACGTCGGATAAATCCGACAACCATTTTCATAGGAAATGTATGTCGGATATATCAAAGGGTTATACGAATATTAATTAAAAAATAATTACATTACAGAACGAACAACCCAACGCCGATGCAGCAGCTTTCCAATTACAACGCGAGCCAACCAAAGAGCCAGGCGAGGGGGAATGTAGCGGCAGTAGAACCTTACAACCATGTGCCTCATGCGCAAAGCGTCAACCATAACGCTAATTTCCAGGTAATATCCTATTCATAAATCATACTTATGATATGAGAGAACCACATGAATAGACGTTAAAAAATAACTACCCATTGACATGCATAAATAATAATATTTACAGATAAATTTACATATTTCGTAACGTCCATTTAAAGGAGGGCTACCGCGTATGAATTTTCCGCTAGAGGCGCTAGTGTAGCGTGCGAAATGACATGACATTTAATAAGACTAATGCTTACGAAACCGAGATTTAGACGGAAAATCGCATTTTCCCAGATATGATACCCAGCTTTATCGAGCTTTCAACCCCCCTTTATACAAAATTTCATCCAAATGTTGGAACTATTTCTTAGATTATTTGTTATATTTACACTTATACAAGAATCGATTGTTTAAAGTAATAAGGTTAAATAATTTATTTATACAAATGCTAAATATGATTGAAATGTAAATTTTGTTTATACGCGTGTAATAAAAAACTATTTTCGAAACGTAACGCAACAGTGGCGCCAACTAGTGAGCAAGAAAACGGTAGCTCTCATTAAACGCATATATTTTAAGGTCAAAGAAATGCTTCAGTAGCAAATTTAAAGAAATTTCTTTATTATTTTCGACAAATCTGCTATTTAGAATGTCGGCTTCAGTCGAGTAGAAAAAAATACTAAAAAGCTATGCGCCAAAAAGTGTATTTTTGGATAGAGTATGTTTGATGCTTTGCGTCTGTTTTTTAAGTAAATGTTAACTCAAAATATCTTGAATACCGGCGGGTCGCTTTTTTTAAAATTTGCTACTCAATCTTTTTTCTTGGGCTTTTGGGTTCAGCTTAATTAAAATACTTCTTATTTAAGCCCAGTCTTCGAAAAATGTTAATATCAGCATTCCGCAATAAATCTTGATAATAAAAGTAATTCAGTAAGTAGTTCATTCATTTAACTACTCGCATCATTCCTATGTATTTTTTAGTAAATATTGTCTTTTATTATTTCCAGGCAATGAAACAGAATGTAATACAAAATAACGTGCCATTAAAACAGCTCACTCAGAGCGACAATATTGCTCATATGACGCAACAGGAAGCCCATTACTTGCAGCAGAAGCAAATGATGAACCCTCTGTACAACGGATATCCACACATTCAAGCTGGAGACAATCAGTACCAGAACCAGTATCCAAACAAACACGAAAGCAACGCTTTCAGCCACGTTCAGCAGGGTATAAGCAATGCTTACGATCAAAAAGGAATGTTTGATCATATGAAATATCCAGATTACCCAAAACAACCCCAATACAGTCCTAATAGTACAAGCAGTTCCAACAGCAACCAAACTGGCAAAGAACTCAAAATAAACGAGCAAGAATTCCTACCAGAATTCGCTGCAAGCAAATCAGACCCAAAGTATCAAACATTGCCATATAACACCAAATTCCCACAAAGTACAAATGGAAAATTGAAATCGGAAATCAACGGGAAAAGCAACGAAGATAAGAATGCAAACATAAATGTAAATCATATGACAGTACATTCTACGCCGCTCACGGTTGTGAACAAGAGTCTGGCGACACCTCTAAGTCAAACTGAAACGACATATCCACAGGAACATACATATCAGTTACAAAAATCTGACTCCTCCAGTAGATGTAATCAGGAGGGGAAGGAGAACCATGCATATCCACAGAATTCTAGGCTAAGTCAGAGTAATAGTCAGAGCAATGATGGCTCGAAGAACAGTGCAGGGAAAACTCAACAGGGTAACGCAATAAAAGGCAGTTCTCCGAGTTTGGGATCTAACACGACGTCAGCCAGCAGTTCTATAGGTTTTGGGGTAAGTTAAGTCCATTTCTCTAAAGTTTTGTACATGTTTAATCACATTTAGGATTCCTCAGCTTGCTTCACAATAATTAAGCTATTCATCCTACATTTGTAAATATCGTCATTCACTCATTCATTCCAGAAACCTGTATCGAGTGTAGCACCCACAACGGTTCAGGTATCAAGCGGAAAACCATCACCCATCTATCAGACATCATCCACAAAGATTCAACCGGTCCAACCGCAGACCGTTCAAACTCAGAGTATCAATGCACCATCAACCAATCATGTAGCTAGTAACGTGGCAACTTCCCAACCCCAGATCGTTAGAAACACGGCGTCCGGACTGTCGACTAGCGGGAGCACCTTCAGTGGCCAGAACACATCACAAAGCATTCTACTGTCCCCACCACAAAGCGCCAGCACGCCGCTGTCTACGCCTGATGTCAGTGGTACGGACAAATCTCCTAAACCAGCCTTACCTCCGAAGCCCACAATCAAGGTATAAACTTTCTCATTATACACAAGTCAAACTTAGCGAGATTTATAAAAAACACCAGAATTAATAAATATTTATTTTACGTTTCAGACACCACCGAGACAGTCGGCAAACAATGATGTAGGTTTCAACCAAAACTCGGAGTCCGCGCAAATAACAGAATCAGACGAACAGCAACAGAACCAAAAAGAATCCAGCAATGGCAACAGCAACAACGAGATGATTATCAAGGCACGTCCACTGACGATCAGAAAACCACCTATGAGCGAGCAGCCTAAACTACGTAATCTGAACCCAACGAAGAACGGTATCAGCGTAAGCATTAACCGCCGTATAGAAATGCCACCAGCGTTTTTGTTTCCCGAAATGGACCGGCTAACTCTTGATTCCGTTCCTAGTGAAATGCAGAACGGCCTAAAGGAGAAAACGAAGAAAGACGAGGTAGATAAGGCTCTTAACAATAACATATCGTTTAATAATGAAAAAGATGATGTGGGGGACATAGCTGAGCAGATCAGTTCCGTTGATTTGAACGGTCAGGATTCTCAGAGCACTGAGAATGTTCTGAGGCGATCAAAGAAAGGCAACTTGAAGCAAGGGGGTAAAGCTCCGCTGGCCAGGCGGGTCAGTTTTGATCCTCTTGCGCTGCTGCTTGACGCTAGTTTAGAAGGGGAATTAGAACTCGTCAAGAAAACAGCGACGCAGGTAATTTTCTTTTCAATATTTTTTTTTTATAGATAAAGATTCTTTATGAGAATAAATTTCTTTAATCATTATTCCTATAATGAAAACAATAATCATTTATGAAGCGTTGAAAGCCAAATAGGTTCTACTTGCCGAATGTCTGGTGAACTCACTTCGATAATATTTAAAAGTATTTCATACACCACATTACATAAACGAATTCTACTGGAAAAAACTTAACACAAACGTTAATAAAAAGGATATTAAGTGAAAAAAACTAAAAATATTTTATCGTAGAATTTAGAGAAATTGCCAGTAGATTTTAGATAATGTTTTGTTGTTTAAGTAAATTAATTGAATTGAATCGTGAAGTGGATTCACTTTGCCATCTACCTTATACTTGGCATACAATGTTCTAGTAGTCGCAATATGCAAATTCAGTTGTATTCTATTCATAATATCTTCATCATTCTATATAAAAGTTTCAATAAAATTATATGGATATTCCAGGTGCAGAACGCCAGTGCTGCAAACGATGAAGGAATCACGGCTCTTCACAACGCCATCTGTGCCGGCCACTTCGAAATCGTCAAGTAAGTGTACACAACGCGAACCTTTGGGGCTAGGAACCCGTGTAAAAGATTTTAAGAGTAACCTGTAGATGTCAATCTTTAGGAAACTAACACCCAAGTTTACTAGGAAAGTGTTTGCCTTAAATATTCCTAAACACAAATATTTGGTTTTTGCTACGAAGGCTTTCGAATTCTCTTGTTTTACCAAATGATTACCAAATTGTTACTCGGAGGAATATCGTATGATCTGTGAAAATTTCCGTATACAGGTGAAATCGAATTCATTAGCAAACGTTTAAAGAGTGACTCAGACCACGAATCTGAACAACTTTCATTATGGGACCAACTCTGAAATTGCAAAAAAAAATCAGTTTTTCCATAGATTTTGACCAAGTAGATATTCCACTTTTGTATGAAAGAGCAGAAAATTTCTTCACGATGTCGAAGTTGGTCCCATAATGAAAGTTGTTCAGATTCGTGGTTTGAGTCACTCCTTAAACGTTTGCTAATGAATTCAATTTCACCATAAGGTAAGTGGTGCCGTTGCAACTTAATCACCTCACACAACACAGCTCTTAAACTACTTAATTAACCCATCTTGCAGCGATAAAGAATAAATTAAAAGCTCAGAAGTGAAGAGAGTAAAGTAGAAGCTAATAAGTGAAGCGAGTATTGATATAAATTTTTTATTCTTATTGATATACCTATCCCTTATTCTATTTCAGATTCCTTGTCGAGCTGGGTTGCGACGTTAATGCGCAGGACTCAGACGGATGGACTCCACTGCACTGTGCGGCATCTTGCAACAACCTGCCGATGGTGCGCTTCCTCGTCGATAATGGTAATTAATTTCTAATGATTCCAAACTAAGCAATGTCCCTAAATACTTAATACCCCAGCGTAGCCAAAAGTCCTAATTGAAAATCCCGCAACAGGTGTGACTGATGTTTATGTAAATTGCCGTGTAGTATCCGGCAGAGTAGAATAGGACGATATGACTTCTACGACATCCACGGGAAGACTTGGAGTGCCAAGTCTTCCTGTGGATGTCGTAGAAGGCGACTTAGGAAATACAAGCTAAACAAAGCTTATAAAAATCTAAGAGACCTCTCCAACCCGTCTGGCCAGCGTGGAGAGTGTAGGCCAAGTGCTCTGGCTGCTCTGGCCAAGTATGGCCCTAGTAGTACAGAGAGGGTCATGCTCCTGTAGTGGAGATTAAAGGACCTGATGATGATGATGATGAGGTGTGACTGATAGTTTCTTGTTTTTTTTCATTCTTTGCCGATGCAAACGAAGCGGGTGCTGGATTTACGGTGAAATAAGATGGGGAAGGGAAGGAATTTGTTGGATTTCGGGAGGAACTTAAGGTATTGGGATACTACTCACTCGGAAGAATGGGGGAAACGCAAGTAGCAGCTCGGAAGGCCGAGCTCGCCTATCCAATTCTATACCTGTAACCGCTCAAACGACAGTTGAGGATAACCCCCTGACCATTTAAACCAAAGAGATTTAATTTAGTATCTCTTTGTTTTAGACCGATTGATGATTCAGTCCACATTATTTTAGAGAAACATGCTCAGTTTTCAAGGTTTGTCCAACTAGCACTATCTATAAACGTTCCAGGAGCGTGTATATTCGCAACGACGCTGTCTGACCACGAGACGGCGGCCGAGAAGTGCGAAGAGGACGAGGAGGGCTTCGACGGCTGCTCAGAGTACCTCTACAGTAAGTACCACGGCATCGACTCAACATAAATATCGTTATTTCAGCTGAATGTAGGTAGCCCATTACTGGATAACCGAACGGAAGCAGCCTGTATCCAGATACTATAGCAAAACCATGGAGATTTAAACTATAGTCGAGTATAGAATTTCTTCAAACGAAATTCTATTTTCATTGCAGAGCTGTTAGGGGTTTTTATCTTTAAATATTGACCATTTGTGTAAAAGATACGCAAAACGATAAAAATTTTCCTCGTTTTAACATTATGGAAATTTATTTTTGAAAATTATTTGACATATTTAAAATACCCATATCCACTTCACTTTAATCTACGTTACATTAAAAAAATAATGCATTTTCAGTTATCTCATTGTTACTTGAATCTTTTGATAAATGTCATCAAAAGATTGTGCAAAAATGTGTATTACGAAGACAACGTACCTATTTTAAGCTAAAAGGTTATAAAAGATAACCCCAGGCTCTGACGCAAAATAGCTGAAGATGCCAGCAGAAAACACTGAGATGAGAAAGAGAGAAAGAAGAGAAACTCAAAGTAATTTTTTTATAAATTTTTAAATCACTACTAAGATGGTAGCTACAAATCAGCCAGGCGTTGGTCGATAGCATCGCGATATCTGTAGATTTAGAAAAGTCCATAGATATCAGAATATTATTAGGTTAGATCGGTTCTCGGGCGAAATTAGTTCGAGTACCGATGTCTTCAGTTCCGTTTTTGCTCCAAAATGCCTTATAAACACATTATTATGACACTTCTGGTAGATGATGTCATGATGTTTCAGACTCATTACGGAGCTTTAATTTTGCTCATAATCGCTGCACAACATGGCATTTAAGCAAAAAATCCAAACGTGTTACGCGTATGCTCATAAATTCCCTACTCTAAAACGCGGTAACGTATTAGAGAAATATAATCAGTTAAAGCGTTCGCACCGGCCACGCCCGCAGGCCCACTCTATACATCTATGTGGTACAGCCTTGGACGAATTAACCACTGGACGCGAAATTAAAGAAAAATGTATGAAAACTTGTTCAACCAATACTGGGGGGACGGGAGGTAATGACAACATAGAACCGAACAAATATGAAACATACTTACCTCCTGCGACATGCGTCTATATTTAAAATTTTAAATTTATTCGTGTTATGTCAGATGTCATAGACAGTGTTGTTACAAAGTCGATAGTCGACAAATTGAATGAATGATCGGTTTAAAGTATCGCAAAAATATGTAACGAGCCTTGCTCAATTTTTATAAACATGGTCAGCTCAGTTACCTATGCTGTTTATTAAAAGAAATAATGTTTTTTAGGTACTCAAAACAACCATTATGATTTTTAAGATATCTTGCCCTACAACGGGCATTTTACGTAATACGGCGATTGTTTCAAATCAAAATTTTATTTGAAAAATAAAACGAATTTGACAATGACACATTTAATGACAATAGTCACTTTCATTTTCGTATTTCAACTACCTACTGTTTTTAGGATTCCGGCCTTCAGAATGTATCTCCTTTTAAATCACACACACAATCTACAGAACACTAGGTTTCAAGTTAAAAATTATATTACATATTAAGGACTAGTAGAAGCGCTAATGGTTCAGTTGTCTTAAAATTCGAACCATAACAAATAAAACCGAAAGGTCCCGGGTTCAAACCCCGCCCGGCCCGAACTGTATCTCTGAGTTTTTAGTAAAATCTGAGTCAAGTACGGCCATTTTCATGGACCAATACTTGCTTTTGATGAAGGAAAACATCGTGAGGCACCATGAACACTAGTGGATTTTTTGCTAGTACCCATGTAAAATGGAGAAGGCAAACCACTCCATTATTTTCTGGTCAAAATAGTCACTGTGTCAATTAACAGCTGCAACCCACTTTCTTTTTCTTGATGGATCAGTAGGAAATCTGAAATTTACGATTTTTATTATGGAACTCGAATAAGAAGTAGGTTAAAACGGAGTTAAAAACTAAAAATGTAGTACATACTGATAAATAATCGTTTTAAAATAAATATTTATTATAAACTACGATAGAAAACTCTCTTTGTGCAAATAGATTTATGTGAACAGAACCTATAATAAAACGAACGGATATTAACGTTTTGGATGTTTCTCGATTACTTTCTCGAGATTCGTGTGATCGACGTCCCAAACTATGTATCTTACATATAAGCTGACCTCGGACTATAGGAAAAACAATCGGATGGTAATTAAATGTATTTGAACATGGAAAGTTAATAAATAGGGCCTTTTGATCAGATATGAATTTGCAGGCTTTATCTCCACTGTTATGGATAAATACATGAACCTTCATGTGTATTTATTTGCCCTTAGAGAACTAGTACCTGGGCGACCGAACTTTGCTCGGTTATTACTATTTGTTGTAATATGGTGGTGTTAAGGTGAATCTATATTTATGATAAATATATATTGTTATCTCAAACATTACCTACATTTTTTTTATACTTGTCCAAAAACAATAAAAATTAAAAAATTATGAATAAAATTTAAAATACAAAAAATAAGTAAGTCGCGGAGCGGGATTCGAACCCGTAACTCGTTTCTTGCCGTCCACGCTTTAAGCCGCTGGACCAGATGGAGAGTGGCAGGCAAGACGAAATTAGCGACCATATTCTGCGTAAAATGGAAAACGCATGAAAAATCGAAATCACGCATTTTCCCAAACATAAGACTAATCAAGATCGATTGTTTACCCCCGAAAACCCTCATATACCCAATTTCAGCGAAATCGTTAGAGCCGATTCCGAGATCATAGAAATAATCAGAAACCATCATAGAAATAAATTTATATACTTTATGAGAAAAACATACAAAACGTGGCATTTTAATATCGTAAAGCTAGGTCTTGTCTACTCCGTAAATAATAAAGAGGTGATTCTGTCTCTTTTCTTACTGAAACTAAGTTGGTTTTTAGTTTCAGTAAGTAAAGAGACAGAATCACCTCTTCAACAAATATAATTACAAATAATGAGAAAAGTGAAACTGGTTGTTTATGGATATTTATACATTTTGAGTATTTACTTAAATTGGCTATTTATCCGCCGCCCGTAATAAGATTGCATTCCTATCGATATCATTCATCGACACGTTCATCGATAGGTGCAAGCTCTAAATGAATGGAATGAACTAAAGAATTAGTGAACGAATGTAACAATGACAGAATTAATCCGACTCGTTAGAGTATGACAACATTCTGGTTGACTTCCAGTTTAAACCAAGGATTTTTTAAGTGGACGTATTATTCGGTCTGATGATTACGCATTTAATTAAATTCACTAGAAAATACTTAGTAATATTGGACAAAATGTGCTTACTGGTGAAAAGAAATGTTGTTTGTGCGACTACTGTAATTTTTACACTGCAATACCGCACACTTCACCATTTTTTACGCAATGTTTTGCCTTGAGTCTCTGAAGTCACACTGACGTAGCCTGTTGTTTAACATAAAAATATTTCATAGTACCGTGATAGAGGGGTAAGGAGTCAAATGTCATAATTTCGCGTCCAATGGTTAATTCGTCCAAGGGTACAGCCAAACGAAGTCAGTTAATAATCGACATTTCAACCTTTCTTACAGGCGTGCAAGAAAAACTGGGCATCATGAACAACGGTTTAGTCTACGCCGTATTCTCCTACACGGCGAGTCGGAGCGACGAGCTGACGTTCAGTACCGGTGCCAGGCTTCACGTGCTGAGGAAGGGGGACGACAGTGAGCGCGAGTGGTGGTGGTGTCGGGATGACGCGGGGCACGAGGGCTATGTGCCGAGAAACTTGCTTGGGGTAAGTTTGAATCTTATGCTGTGCGATGTAAAGTTCATTTTAGCATAATAGCGGGCGCAAATGGCGGTGTCGCGACGATGCGGGACACAAGAGCTTGGGTGAGTTTGCACCTTAATATTCAAACCATAAGGTTCAATTTTAGCAAACCAAAGCTTTAAAGGGAAGAGGAGCTGACGTTTAGTACCGATGCCAGGTGCATGTACTGAGGAAGGGGGCGACAGCGAACCAGAGTGGTGGTGGTGTGATGACGTGGGGCACGAGGACTATGTGCTGAGGAACTTGCTTGGGGTGAGTTTGGATCTTACGCTGTACGATGTAAAGTTCATGTTAGCATGATAGCGGGCGCTAATGGCGGTGTCGCGAAGATGCGGGACACAAGAGCTTGGGTGGGTTTAAACCTTATATTTTAAGCCATAAGGTTCGTTTTAGCAAAACGTAGTTTGGAAGGTCGACCAGCTCACATTCAGTATCTATGACAGGATGCACCTGCTGAGGAAAGACAATTGCAGCGAGCGCGAATAGAGAGGAGGGTAAATTCGCCATTTTAGTAGCTATAGGATTTTGCACATACGTAAGACTGTGCGTGGGTCTTACCATTACTCTCCAAATTACCGGCCAGTTGAAGTAGAAACAGAGACTTCGAAACATTTTGATTACTCTATGCTCGGGATGAGTGAAGCGAGCCGAAGAATAAGTACTATGTTAGTCCCGAAATGATACATTCAGCTTTTCATTTCCCTCTATGAGAAAAACAATATTTTTATTTTCATTCCCACAGGACTACAAAAATTGGAATATTGAATTAAAAACTTTTTAATCCCTCGGGGCTCGGGGATAAAAACTATTAAGATTTTGTATACGTGTCACCGCGCTTTGTTTTCTGAATAGATGAGATAAAAATATAACTTTTATCTTAGTGACGTGCCTCTCGAATAACATAAGTGCTTATTGAATTCTAATGTTATATTTTTCTTTTTCAGTTATATCCGAGAGTAACCACACAGCAGGAATGAAGAATCAAGAAGCTTACATATATGACCTGATTATCTTGTAAATACGGTTAGCTCTTCTTATTTTTTATGTATTTATATCACTGTAATCTAAAGGATATAGATATTGTATACAATTTTATCAGATCGAATATTTTGTAAATATTTAAATAAGTTCAAAACGAATGAGATTATATTGTACATTTTATAAATACGCGAGTCATAATTAAATATTGGTCATAAAGTTTGTATATTGTTCTTAGTATGTCTGAAATATTGTGAGATATTACTCATAAATTGACAATACAAATAAATCATGAACTATTTAGCGACTTTTATTTAAACCTCACTGGATTGGACCAAATACAAACCTAATAATATATTTTTAAAATTCTTGAATCTGGAATTGTAAGGCCGATCAGAAATTTGGCGTTTGAATTCAAACTTTCCACTTTTCCACACATAACTCGCTTAGGCGCCAACCAGTCAACTGCAAGCGGTCGACAGCAAAGTGCTGGTTGTCTGTTTGGCGCCTAAAAGCGCTTATCGTTTAAATGCCTAATGCGTTTGGCCGGAAATATTCAGATAGTATACCACGAGAGAGAAAGAGACCTATGTCTAGCAGTGGAAGAGTGTAGGTTGATGATGATGATGATACGTCTGGAACAAAATGAAGGCTTCCGGCAACTGGTACTGCAGTTAACTCGGACTGCAGGCTCAGTTGCCGGATCCATTTTATTTTAACTTTTCCTTCCGGCGACTGGTACCACTCATAAATAAATAAACATAATATATTGTAGTTAAATAACTTAAATAATAGTATAGTCAAATAAAAAAAAAAATTAAAATAAAGGATAAAACTCGTGATTCAAAAATATATTTCTATCCAACTAAAATAACTAAATTTCGCCCGCAGCTCTGCTCGCATTAATGTCGGTCCCTCGTGTGACTGTACCTTTTTCGGCAGTAACAACATACATACGTAGTATCATGTATTTTTCCCTTGTGGGGTAGACAGCGCCTAGGTCTATAAGACCTGAAGGCCACGTTTAGCATGTTAATGGGCATAAGGTGGAAAACGAAATCAAAATACTGATGGGTTGCTAGTCGCATCGCCTATGATTCCTCAGATTTTACCCATTCCCTCGATCAGCTTTTACGATCTGCGCGGGAAGTTTGAGAGAATGTTTTTTCTTTTCTCCCAGACCAGCATGGAAGAGAGGCAATATCAATATTTTTTTTATTATTTATGCTTGGTCCCAGTCGGACCATAAAATGGATCCGATTAGTCGGCCGCCGTCCGAGTTGACTGTGGTCTCAGTTCCCGGACACCTCCATACTACCCTCCATAATATATGCACGGAATGCCTTCCGGCAAAGAGAATATAATACTAACGTATAGATTGCCAACCTCATACAAAATATTGGCACAACTTAACCCCTGTTAAATTCAGCAGGCCGCTTAACAGCAGGCTGTGGTAGTTAGTTCCACTAACTGCCACTATGAGCAGCGGAGAGGGCGCTGCAGTGCAATAATTACAGACTTTTCCACCCGTCACTAGATGGCGTTAGCCTAAACTTGGTAAAACCAAGTAAAACTGAAAGATATTGTTTTAATATAAGCCGAAAATATATTTTTAATCTGAAATAAGACATTATTTTCACGATACATGGTAGTGAATAAACATAAGGCGCCATCTATGTGATGAGCCTGACAAAAATCGTACGCAATAGGCGTTGGGACCACATGCTTCTGGCGAGTGTTAGGGTGCTTCCGCACTACGTCCTTTAATGTAAATATTTCAAGTGTCTACCTGTTGCCGTTATTAATATCGAGCAAAAGATAATCACGTTAGTTGTATGGGAGCCCGACTTAAATATATATTTTATTCTGTATTTAGTACCTATTATTATAGCGGCAAAAGAGATTAAATATGTGAAAAATTCAACTGTATTGCTATCACGGTTCATAAGATACAGCCTGGTGACAGACAGACCGATCGACAGACAGTGGACTGAAAGAAATAGTCCCGTTTTTTTATATTATAAATGAATATTTAGAACCAATTGATATTTAATAAATTATATTTTCTTTTCACATATTGAATAAATAAATAAATATATACGGACAAATCACACGCAGATTGAGCTAGCCCCAAAGTAAGTTCGAGACTTGTGTTATGATATGAGATACTAACTCAACGATACCATATGATTTTATAACAAATACATACCTATATAGATAAACATCCAATCCATTTGACATAACTACACATCTTGAAATTTCAATTTGAATTTATAATTTGACATGTGTTTGTAAAATAGGTAATTGATCTTTTTGCTTGCTGGACGGCTAAGTGTACGCTTTTACCTTTTAATGTATTCAAGCTATTGTACGCCACTTATGCAAATAAATTTAATTTAATTTCATGGTTGCCGCCTACCTTGTACGTTCTTATACCAGTCCTGATGTCTGAGTCGGTTGGGCTTGTATTTTTGTATGATGTTGGCAGTCTAAACCAGTGTACATTGTCTTTTCCCTCGTAATAATCATAATTTATTTCAATAATCCAAAATACAGCTAAACTACGAAGGTATGGTTGTACATGCTTATACCAGTCCTGATGTTGGCTTGTATTTTTGTATGAGATGGCAGTATATACCAGTTTATATTGTCTTTGCCCCTAGCACAGAATAAGTACTAGTACTTACGTACAGAAGGCGCACTCTGCAAAGGTATTCTAAGAAATAAAAACTCAATGTAGTTAGCGATATGGTTTAATTTAGCTCGGGTCAGGACGCAGCAACTTTTAATTTGAATACCTACTTAGAGCAAGCCAATCTTATACTTATAGCTCTGAACAAACGAATCATATTTCGATCATCATCATTTCGTGTAGGTGACACGGTCAATCGACCATGCTCACCCTGGTGTCAGAGTTCTTCGGAACCGCCTCTCGGCCTCTGACGTGGATCCTTTAACGATTACCAGATGGCAGCCGGGACCAACGGCTTGACGTGCCTTCCGAAGCACGGCATAATATTTATTAGACAATCAGGTGATTCAAGCCTGCAATGTCCTAACCAAACTGGAAACAACTAAACAAAGTATGCTTCCCGTGGGAAGCGAACCACGACCCCCGGGGCCTACAAGGAGGCATAATTCGATGAAGTCAGTGAACACGTGACCAAACGCGTGCTGTCATACTGGATTTGTTCGGTTTTCCGCTTCGAAGGGGTCGCCACGCGTAGTTATGTTTTCGATACCGACACGGGGAGTGAGACAGTCCTGCCCCTAGTATATTGCAGGCTTGAATCACCTGATTGTCTGATAATAAAGATGATTCCGTGCTTCGGAAGGCACGTTAAGCGGTTGGTCCCGGCCGCCATATGGTGGTCATTAAAGGAACCACGTCAGAGGCCGAGAGGCGGTTCCGAAGAACTGTGATACCAGGGTGTGCATGGTCGATAGACCATGTCACCTACATAAAATGATGATGATGATGATAACAACATAATTGTATTCCAAAATACAGTTAAACTACGAAGGTTTGGTATCTACGTTAAATAAAACAGCATACCTTTAATAATAAAAGTGTATTATCTAAATTCACATGTCGCCCTCATCCGAATCCTCGATATCAGCCAGCGCCTGCTTCGCCAGGTTCTCTGCCTCCGTCGCCACCTCCTTGGGCACGAGCTCGTGGCGACCTTTGGTGGCCGCACACACCCACGACATCTCCAGCTCGAACTGCTTGTCCTTCAGCTCGTCGTGGACTAAGTAAATGCTGGAATTAGAAAATTAATGTTTTAGAAACTAAGTTTTTTAATATATTTATTAAATTAAGAAATTAAATCATCATCATGTCTTTTTAGTCTCCACTCTTTTTACTAGAGCCATACTTGGCCAGAGCAGCCAGAGGACTTGGCCTACACTCTCCACGCTAGCCAGACGGGTTGGAGAAGTCTCTTAGTTGTTTATTAGCTTTGTTTAGCTTGATTTGATTGCTTTGATTTCCTAAGTCACCTTCTACGACATCCACGGAAAGAAGAAATTACGGGATGTTTGAACCAGCGACTTAGGTCTCTGCACGACCTACGCTCTGCCATTTGAGCTACCGCGCTTCAAACCTCGGCGTCGACCTAAGATCGAATATTTTATTTCTTAATTTAATGAGAGTATATAAAATAGTCTTGCAATAGTCGTATGCCCCTTAAGCTTAAGGGGAAAATTTACAAAACTGTAATCAGACCTGACATGTTGCATGGGTCGGAATGTTGGGCCACAAAAGGGATGGAAGAAAGAAAACTGCATGTAATAGAGATGCGAATGTTGAGATGAATGTGTGGATTGACAAGAATGGATAAAATACGGAATGAGTATATAAGGGGAAGTATGAAAGTCGCGCCACTAACAGAGAAGCTCCCTCCGTGGAAGCTCCATAGTCATCGACTGAGTTGGTATGGGCATGTGATGAGGAGAGAAGAAGGTCATGTCGCAAGGAAGGCATTGGAATTGAAGTCGAATGGAACCCGGAACAAAGGACGACCTAAGAAAAGATGGATGGATTGTGTCAAGGAGAGTATGAACAAGAAGGGAGCGACAAAGGATATGGTAGGTGACAGATCAAAATGGAGGGAACTGACATACTGTGCCGATCCCACATAAAAAGTGGGATAAGGTAAAGAAAGAAGAAGAATAAAAGTATATAAAATACCATTTTAAATTGCAAAAAACACTGATAATAAGATTTTTAATTTTAATTACAAAATATCTATTATTAATCAAATGGGATGTCATAACCACTGTTCTATAGTGTAGTAGTCGGCATTAGAGCCAAATCGGATAAACCATAAAAACAAGGGAAATTAGACCTTATTCAAAATAGATAAACTTCATATCTGAAAGGTATAGCAGTCGCCGGCAGCCGACTTGTTTTTTTTAATAAGTTTGTGAGTAATGGTGAATGTGTAATTTGCCCATTACTCACAAATTTGTACACAAATACAAAATCTGAAAAGAGAGCCATCTATTTCTAACAGTATAAAACAGTCTACGAGAATAAAGCAAGTTAACCTAACCTAACCACCACAGAGAGTCGAACTAAACGCTTTGACAGTTCCTTTTTGGTTCGAGTAGCTAAGGTGTGGATTGAACTGCCTGCGTCTATATTCCCAAACAAGTACAGTCCTGGGACATTCAAAAGTAGAATAAATGGGTATCTCTTGAATAGGCATGTAACATCCTCGTCTTCATCGTCACTTACCATCAGGTGAGATGGGAGACAAATGCCTAATCCAACATTTAGTAAAAAAAAAAGAATGGTTCAGAAAACATCATACAGATGGAGATTTTAACAATAAATTTGGTTATGAATTTCATGAATTTGTGTCCTGTGAGCAAATAATGTAATTAAATTAATAAAATAATTGCAATATCTACTAACTATTGGAAAATAGTAGTAAAATTCAAAAAAATATGTGAATACACCAAATTATACAGGGTGAAATTTAATTCATTAGCAAACGTTTAAGAAGCGACTCAGACCATGAAACTGAACAACTTTAATTATGGGACCAACTCCGAAATTGCAAAAAATAAATCAGCTGTTGCATAGATTAGTCAAGTAGATATTTAATATGAAAGTGCAGATCATTTTTTCACGATGTATCAATAAGATAACTTTAACACAATAAAATCTCTTGAGCTTCAGAAAATTTACAACTTATTTATGTGACATATCATGTATGATATGATGTATATGACTGCAGAAATGACTTGTTTCTGAATTGTTGAAAATTGTTATAAATTTAATAATTATTACATTTAAAAAAAAATTGGAAATAGCTCAACTATTTGAGCTATTTCCAATTTACCCTCATAAAAATCTTGTATACAGATACATTTACAGACTTTAAAAACTACTTACTTAAGAATCTTTGCTAACTCAAAGAAATACCTACTAACAAATATTACACAGCACTTCTTCCTACTTCAGTGAAATTTACCTCTCAACCCCCAAGCGGCCCAATCGGTCCTCAAAACAATAGAAAATCCATTGTGTCTGCGTTTCTTTTTTATTCATTTATTCATCGCTAATTATACACATACAATAAAATATAATAATAATATCCTACATGCACAAAAATACCCAGTAAGGGTGTTGCGATATAATTATACTGGGTGGCGCAAAAGTAAAGACCCTATTTGGTTCAGCTATAACATTTTTTCTAAATTAGAAAACTAGATTTAGGTTTTTTTAAATGTATATTTGTGCCATTAAATTTCGTACCATTAGGATTTAAAGATGATGTCTTTTAAATGGTGACCTCCAGAGTTGATACACATTTGAGCCCTATTTATGACATTTTGCATAACTTGCCGTAACACTTCCTGCGATATGTTCGTTATTTCTTGACGAATGTTTTCTTTTAGAGCTGCGAGAGTCTGTGGCTTGTTCACATACACCCGAGATTTCAAAAAACCCCAAAGAAAGAAGTCTGGACTGGTCAGATCGGGTGATCTTGCATGAAATCGTCGACGAAATTCACGTTGTGTTCTTATCACTGATGAATTATTCCGTAAGAACATTGACACAATTATTCCACGTTCTTGGGGAGTAAAACGGTCCATGTTTATTTTCAGTGTATTTTACATTTGTTCACTACACAATTTTCAAAAACAGAATGACAGAAAATGTCATATAAAAAAAATAAAAGTATTTTCTTTAGTGCCCGTACTTTTGCGCCACCCAGTACATTACACATTGAAAACAAAAATCCATGTCAATAAAAATAATACATACTTAGTCAATATTAGAAACAATACATAATAATTCGGCCATAAAATAAAAATAATTTGTCAAATATATAGTCTACTTATTTCTATCTTCTAAAAATTCTTTAACTGAATAATAACATTTATTTATCAAAAAAGTTTTTAAATTTTGTATAAACATATTTTCCTTTTATATAGATTTAATTTCCTGTGGTATTTTATTATATAGAACAATAGAAGAGCAGTAGGGACTCTTATGAAATATTTCAAGGTTTGAATTCGGCAGTAATAATCTATTTTTGTGGCGCGTATTTCTGGTATGTATTTCACTAACTTGCGTAAATAATTGGTAATGTTTTCTTACGAAGACTGCCACCTCCAGAATATAGATACAAGGTTGGGTCAAAATCTTATTCTTTACAAAATGAGGTCTACAGCTTTCACGTCTTTTAATATTAGTCAAAATACGAATACATTTTTTCTGCAAGATGAATATACTATTTGATTCAGCGCTATTTCCCCAAAGTATAATTCCATATTTGAGCCAGGCGTAAGCGTAGGCATAGTAAGTAGATAAAGCAGTTTCAAAGTTTGTATTTGCTTTGATTACTTTTAAAGCATATATAAACCTACACAATTTGGTCTTGGTGTTAGCAACATGGAACTTCCAAGTAAAATGGGAATCTATTGTGATACCTAAAAGATTAAAATTTGAAACTTAGTCTATAGTCTGATTGTTACATTTTAGTGTTAAATTTAGTGCTGATTTTTGATAAGGTCTAAATTGCATAAGTTTCGTTCTTGAGTGTGATGAGTTAATATAACTCATAGATACTTACATTCGGGCAGCTTCTTTCACCAGATCTTTCACAGTGAGGTCAGCCAGTTTCATTTTCTCAATTTCAGTCTTGGCAGCCTGCTTAGCTTTGCCTACAGCGCAGCCGAAGTAAGACTGGAAAAGTTGAGAAAATTTTGAAATTAGTTTTGTACCCGACAAGGTTTTGTAAAACCTATAATAACATGAACAGCCACTTGATTTGACTTAAAATTACTTAAATATTTCGTTGCCAATATATTCACGATGAGTTAAGTATACACGGTGAAATCTTGATCATTCTGGACACTTATAGGGATGATTTAGCCCGTTGATATAAACAACTTTTCCTATGGGACCAATGCTCATCATCATCAGGTCTTTTTAGTCTCCACTGCAGGAACATGACCCTCTCTGTACTACCGGAGCCATACGTGGCCAGGGCCGACAGAGGATTTGGCCTACACTTACCTCACATGCTATACTGTGGGGCGTAGTCATTTTAGTGTTGAAACACCCCAGCTCACTTTTGGATAGAAACCTACTTAGAAATACCTACTATAGTATGGCCGCTGAAAGAATGCGATCCTGACAGGTCGTACGTAATCGAATCGACGATGTAATTAGGCGTCCATACAACTATCTATTAATAACCCTACCAAAAAATAATAAGTTTAATACAAAATTATTATGTGCAGCGACCGGCTTCATGCGACACACAATTATTTTTCAAAAGTTTTAAAGCTTTTGATAATAATTGTGTCTATCTATAAAAAATATTTGACAGGTAAAACTTTGCTTTATCTTAGTATCCTATGGCACAAGTTTGCAACTTACTGTGGGGCTAGCCCAATTTGTGTGATATGTCCCGATATATTTATATTTATCTTATATATAGTCGTTACACAAATAACTCTACGTTTGTTAAATGCTTTTGTTAATATATGTGGTTTCTTTGCCCCATCATTATTTATGTCAGGATCGCATTCTTTCAGCAGCCAGACTATATAGAGTTGTCTGCTCCATTGATCAACTTGTGTCAGCACAGTAGGACATACATACAATCCCACGGGAACATTACTTTTTTACAGGATGAAAGAAAGCCTGTGTTGATCCAGGTAATACCTATCTATTTGCAAAATTTCGTCAAAATCTATTAAGTCATTTGGTGTGATCTAGTAACAAATATCTCAACATCCAAACCTACAAACTATCTAATTTTCATATTATAGTAAAATTTACCAGTGGACATTAATATCACCATGGTATTGGTACTACTATGCCATGCTATGAATGAGATCTTAGATAACCTTTCTCAATAAAAACACTACCTGTTCAAGCCCCCTATATGCATACCCCTATAAGCTGCCTGGCAGCCGAAAGACGTATTACTTACCTCTATCGGCTGCCAGGTAGCTTGATATTTACTCATTGAGTAAATATCATTTTAGAATATATTTCTTTTATATATTCAAAATATACTTACAAATGAAACACCACTAGGATCAAGCATGTACATCTGTGGGCCTTCATAATCCGTCCAGGTTCCCATGACAACAGAGCAGCCATAAGGACGGACAGCACTGTAAAGTGTGTATGCATGCATGTACATGGATACACGCTCATTTAAATACTTCAGTGGCGCTGGAACTCCATACTGTGATCTGTAGTTAGATGCTTCAGAACGGGCAGTTTCTACAATTTGTCTAGCATCCGAAATAAGGCCTGCTACTGCCTGAAAGTTAAAAGTATATGGAGTAAAAATCTCGGTTATATATATCAAGCTATATTCACAGTTTTTAACCAACTTTTAAAAACTGAGGATATAAATTAGGTTACATTTTTTAAATGTTTTTTACCTCAGAACTCGCCTCATTTATGAATTGATTTTAAAAATATTTTTTGATTCGATAGGGTATGCTTTCAAGTTAGTCCCATTTAAATTTCATCACAATCGATTCAGTAGTTTGATTGAAGTCATTGTTTTTTATATAAAAGATTATTATTTATGAAAAAACTGATCAATGACCAGTTTTATGTAGGACCAATATCAGATCTTTTTTTTTAAACATTTATATCAAGTGTTTATGCCTCTAGAGTTGCAATCTATGCAATAATATTTGTAAATAACGTACATTTGTATTTCTGCCCCAAAAAAATGCCACCAAGGTTAGACCTAAGGGCCATGTAGGCGAGTTCCGTGGCGCAGTGGTCAACATGCCAGTCTACGACACGAGGGTGCACGGGTTCAATCCCCGGCCAGGTCAAGATGGACAACAATCTTTTTCAGATTGAGTTGGATCTTGGATGTTTATCTATATAAGTATCTAATATAAATAGTGTTGAGTTAGTAGCCTACGATACAAGTTCACAACTTACTGTGGGGCTAACTCAATTTGTGTGACATGTCAACATATATTTATTTATGTAGGAAATGTTAAAACATGTGTAGATATTTCATACACCTACAAAGGTGTATGAAATATCTACCTATGTATGCACATTTTCTACATGGACCTTAGGTCTTTATTTCATACATCATTGTAGGTATATGTAATATCTACACATGTTACATTAACACTTAACCGGTCAACTACCAAGATAATCAATTTTATTGTGTCTGCGTTTCTCGCAATTGATGACTTAATGGATTTAACAGATGCAACATATTTAAAACAAGGTAGATTATGATAGCTTTAACATCTCTTACATATAGTAAATACACTATTTAATAAGTTACTTACCATGCCAACATGTTCATCAACATGGAAAATCCTTTTGTTAGCACCGGGCTCATACAACTTTGATGTCACCAATTTCTCCACCGCAAACACCACACCATCTTTTCCTCGAAGTCCAATCACTGTGCCAGAGTTCTCCACAGCTTTAGCCGCGTATTCCACTTGAAATACTCGGCCATCTGGCGAGAATTGAGATGCCGAAAGGTCATACTGTAATAAAAAATTTGATGAAATTTAACAACATGACTATGCATTTATTTTGATAGAATACAGGCAAAACTACACATTATTTGCGTTTTAAAGAAGTAACTATTGCTTTTTGAAGATGTATACATGCATAAGACAGTTGAAAAAGGTTTATGAAGAAAGAATAAATAAAACATAACCTATTACAAAAGGATACTTACACCCGTTCCGATTGAACTCATGATCTATGCTACCTATAATATTTTAAATATACTGTTATTGTAAATACAATTGATTATATTCACTCATTTATCAGTGTAAATATTGTAATAATTTATTTTCGTTAACCGTGTTCGGCGGCAATGACAAGCAAACTTAACGTTGGTATGTTTTCTTTGACAAGACACGGTTGGAACAAAAAATTACGTTCCGTTTAACTGTATCGTGGCAAGGTTGTAATGTTTTTGTCATAGTTTATGTTAAAGCGAACTAGATTATTAAGTGAAATAAAATAAAATAGGTAATATATTTTTTTTAAAATATAAGAATGTCTCTACAAAATACAGTATATAAATAGGCTAAGACAAAATAATTGAGAAAATAATATTTTTAACGGAACGTCATCAGCGTTCCACACACTGCGACAGCTATCATTGGCTAATCAAAATTCAGAATGCTTGGCATTGAAAACAGACTGATTGAAAATTACAAAATCATCGTTGACCACAAATTTGACGCAACTGCTACATTCAAAAGGGGGAGTACTGTATCATTATAATCTAATCTTAGCTCAGCCGTAAGGAGTTCACTGCTGGACATAGGCCTCCCCCAAGGATTTCCAGTGCCTTCATGCGACCTTGGTCATATCGTCCGACCACCAGCTTGCCTACTTGCGAACATTTGTCTACTACGCTACGATTAAGTGACGATTACGATCGAAACGTTGTACCGTTTCGATCGTAATCGTCACTTAAAAATACATTGCGATTGCGACTTATGTATGATTGACTATTTCTTTTAAAGATTTAAAACTGTTCGACATTGCGCTTTGGGTACGTAGTTGCCAAGAAGAGCAGTAACTGTTATCGTCTGATATCTATACGTTTATTATTATTTTTGATTGATATGATTAATTTAATAACCAGTAAGTACTGTCCCAGTGAGCAAAGGTCAATTTGTCAGAAGAAAAATCTTTAAGCATTCAGAAAAAAAACAGCAAATATTAATTCGCTTGCTTTTACTTTTGTCCGTTTTTGGCATAAATGTGCAATTTATATATTGTGGAAGTTTATTTTAATTTCCTATCCATCTGCATACTATTAAGACATTAATATAACTTGAACAGTTTTTCAGCGAGGAGGTGGGCGTATCATTTGGCTCACCACAAGGTAGTGTTCTTTGTCCTACGCTGTTTCTTATTTATTAATGATCTGTGTAAGAAAAACAGCCCAAATACAACAATTTTCTGCTACGCCGATGATACTGCTATTGTCTTTACTGCAAAATCTTGGGAAAGTGTTAAGGAACAAACTGAGAAAGGCATGGCTTTGGTTGAAGCCTGACTAAAAAATAACCTTATGCTAATAAAACAACTAAGATTTGTTTCTCGATACTTATCTCTTGATACAAATTTGCCTCAGCAAAGTACTTAGGTACGTTTTCCAAATTCCAAATTCATTTATTTTGTGAATATAGGTAGTACAGTACATAAAGATAGTAAACAAGAGCGGGTTTCTCTATGTTCCGTCATAAGGCATACAAAATTTATCAAATACTTTTGGTGTGTTAGACTTTACATTTACATATAACAAAAACAATATCGTGCACAAACTAAATATAATCTATTATGTCTAGCATATAAAAATATCAATAAGGGAAATAAATTATTCAATTAGTAGATAAATGAATTACTTAGTCAAATTTGTCATTAAGGTATTCATTGACCGAATAATATGCTTTGTCAGTTAGTAACTTAAACAATAAGTATTAATGTTATTAGCATTACGTATATTTTTAGGCAATTTGTGGCACAATTTTGGAGCCATTGCATAAACAGTATATGATGGTCATAAGGGAGAAGCCAGACTGCCGCATATGGAGGCACTGGGTAGTAACCCATGTGGCGGTGTCAGGAGGCCCCAGGAGCCAGGGTGGCTATTAATTAAATAAAAAAAAATGTTTATTGCTATATACCTACATAATGATACTAACATAGTTTATAAGTTTTTCTTGTACTAACAAAGATATGGATGTTTATCTGAAATAAATGTATTTAATTTATTTATTTATTTTATAAACACTCTTGTGTAGAAATGTTCATGAAACTGCGTGGCGTCTTAACTTTATTCGTCTGTAGGTTCAGGCTAAAAGCATTTAGGCGCCTTTAGGGGCAAAGGCCGAGACGTGACTTGATTGAAACGAAGCCATTTTCATTATTTTGAAAGCTCCTGAAACTACAATGCTTTTACAATGGTATGCACAGCTGCAGAACAGATTTAGTTTTGAAATTTTATTTTCGTTTTCTAGATAATTTTGCTATTAAGTTGGAGTAACACGTTGGCCAGATAAGACATTATGGTTTGATATTCTAAGCATGTTCAAATCAGAGCATTAATGAATACCATAAGATTAGGTATCCTTGTCAATACATACTTCAGGAGTAAGTAGGTAATAAACAAGTGGTTTCTAATGTTTTCGCGATTTTTACTCATCTAAATTAATTCACTTTATAGGTACTGTTTTAATCGCGTCTATTACATTATTTTTACACTTAAAGTTCCGAAAACTTTACAGTTTTCATGGTCGCAGGTAGAGTAAGTTGTCATTTGTCTTTTGTATTTTATGAACTATGCTACGCCGCCTACAATATTTATTGATAACGTTCCGGATGTAGATACGCAGTATTTGGCTAACGGTTTCTGAAGGTCTTGCTGTCTTGTGATGAGTTTGAGATTTTATTAAACTGATGGTGGTAACTGCCAACGATCCTCTTAGGATGTTTTTATTGAATAGCCTCACGAAAAATTCTTGGAATGTACTCGTATCTATTTTATTTTGTAAAGACTTGAGGATTATCAAAACGCATATTAGTGGTTGGTTAGTCCAGGGCATGTTCACAGGACAGCACCAAGTCTGCAGTCTGTGCGTGTGCAGCTTAGTAAATATACGCAAGTATACCGCGAAAATTAATTTTTCTTAGTAGTATGAATGTGAACGGCTCGTCCGGGGAAGTAGGTATGTACCTCATTCTCACCGAATATCGACGTTTGAGTAGAAGCTTTACCGTTTCTATGCTTCGTTCGCCGAGTGAGAGAACAGGAGGCCCATACTCCCGGCCTTGAAAGGCCGGCAATACTCCTGTCACACCGTGATGTTGCAGTTGTCTATGGGCAGCGGTGATCACTTACCATCAGGTGACTTGCTTCTTCGCTAGGCGTCCTATATCCTATTCCTATGAATATGTCACTAAGAATTTTATTTTTTGCATAATGTAAGTCTGTATATTCCTACTTAACAAGGGATATAGAATATACAGATATACTTACGTACGTAAGAACATAAACTTGGTAAGGATCTTTAGTGCTCTTTCACTTACCCTTTCTTAGAGTACAAACACACTATGTATGTAGCAACCTCTAATTGCCACTATCCAGTGCACCCTCGAAAGCTCTCGAAAGGGTTCTCAAGAGCTTGAATAAAAGAAAATGAGATTCGGCGCTATGGATAAGATTCACAGTGGGAGAGTATGGTGTAGATGTATAGAACAAAGACGATACAATAATTATTTAATGTTATTTTATCTGACGAACCAAGATATAGAACGAATTTATATATTTTTTTAAAATTATTATTTTCTTTATTTAGTTTTTACCTTACGTCTAGGTTTTTACAATATTTATATAAAAAGTAAAATATAAAAATATAATACAATACATAAAAACATTACAAAAACCTAAACCTAGCTCCGCGCTAGCAGCGGGGCAAGGCTCAAGCTACCAGCGGTTAAAACTGCATCTCTGCAGTTTTAACCGCCGGTACTGTTTTAAGAAACCTCCTGACTATGCGTGACGTGTCCAGGAGTGCTGCCTTCTATATCTGGCCCTTGATCCAGCCATCCAGCGAGAGTCTCTTATGGTGTTGGTCGAGACTCTTCGCTAATTATTATTATTATTATCTAACGTGAAAGAATTGTAGAGGAACTAAACATTACATCCAGAAAAAAAAGAAGTATGGTACCTATAGCACTTAGTATCTATCTAAGTATTTTTACAGCTGGTGGTGGAAGCACGCAAAGTAGGTAAATTGTCTCAAAGGAAATGATTAAATTATCTCATAAAATCGAATTTGCAAGCTACAACTAAGTTCAAAATAATAATAATCTGCTCCCCAAATGCACTCGACCAATATGAACTAGTCATATCGACCCAGTTCGCGTGCATTTTATGGTCCAAACCTGGGAATATGAATGAGGGATAAAAAGGTATTTGTACGGCGTGTTTGTTCGATTTTAGGTGAAATGGTGGGATGAAAATATATTGCACCTACGCATTTTTTTGTTTAAACGAATAGTGGCCACTTTTGCAATGTTTTTAGTTGGGAGCATGGTATTTTTATGATACTAATAAAATGTTTGTTTTCTATTGTAAACAACTAGGCAATCATAAATGGACAGTGTTGTGGCAAATACAGCGTAACATAACCAACGACGTTCCCGTGAAAGAGTGAGTCAGCCAGTCAAAATGAACAACTTTTCCTATGGGACCAATGCTGGAACTCATCTTTTTTTACAATTTTTTTACTAATTGCCGGTCGACTTTTGTATGAAAATATGAATTTTCTTTTTGAGTTACCAGCGTCAAGCGTTTTGACGGGCTGAGTCACCCCTTCACGGGAACGTTGTTGGTTATGTTACACGCTTTGTACCTATCCTATATTAAGTTTTATTTCGAGAACTAACCCGAATACTTAAAAGAACGACATAGGTATGAATGTCTCGTGCTGTCTTGTCTTGCTAGGTACAGTCACGAGTCACGAGCTTTGATATGTATACATAATATGTAATGCTAATATTATTAGCTCTTAAGCTTTGAAGATTACCTAAAGATTTGAGTATTCGGGCGATAGATATTTAACTTTTATAGGTATAATTTTAAGCTTGTACTACATGAAAAGCTTTTTCAATAGGTCAAAATTTTTTTATCGTACTGGACTGGATATAAATTGATTAAAATAATCTTTCGTAAAACCGGCTTCAAACAAACTAATGAACCTATTTTGATGAAATTTACATTTGGACCAATTTTAAAGTACTTAAAAACTATTTTTAAACCGGTTCATCTTGGACGAACGGTTCATAAATGACGAAGTTTTAAGATTAAAAAAAAACATACCTACAAATTCATAATCTCCTTCTTTTTTTGAAGTCTAACTGATAGGCAGATAGCGCCTAAAATAATTAATATTTGTTTAGGCGCTGTCTGCCTGTAGTTACATATAGCTACAGACAAACTCTGCACTGCACTGCAGCTGATTAAACCACCTACATACGCCTACAAATTGTAATATACAGCGTGATTTTGATCCCCCTAACTATATTGAAATCTGGGAATCAGAATCCCTAATGGAACACAGAATAGCAAGAAAAAAAGGTAAAAAACGAAAAAGAAAATTGGGTTTCCCATACAAAGTCGCCGATCAGCTGGACGAATTTCTATCATCATCATTTCGAGTAGGTGTCACGGTCAATCGACCATGCACACCCTGGTGTCAGAGTTCTTCGGAACGGCCTCTCGGCCTCTGACGTGGTTCCTTTAACGACAACCAGATGGCAGCCGGGACCACCGGCTTAATGTGCCTTCCGAAGCACGGAATCATCTTTATTATCAGACAATCAGGTGATTCAAGCCTACAATGTCCTAACCAAACTGAAAACAACTAAACAAAGTATGCTTCCCCGGTGGGAATCGAACCCACGACCTCCGGGTCAACAGGCAAACGCCTTAACCACTGGACCACGGAGGCTGTTACGAATTTCTATGAAAGGTTAAATTAATTTTTTCGTTTTCTACCTTTTTTTCTTACAATTCTGTATTCCATTAGGGATTCTGATTCCCAGATTTCAATATAGCTAGGGGATTCAAAATCACGCTGTATAATGACGAAATCCTACATACGCCTACAAAGTGTAATATATATCTAATGATTTGATTCGGATTGTTGTATAACCTTATACAGAAATACCTATTTTTCAATCTATTCGTAAATAGATTGAAAAAAACAGGAAAAACATGTCATTAAAACAATATATCTAACAAGATATTCCAGAATCACTCAAATGGCGTTTAAGGCGAGAGGACAATTTCAAAGAAAAACATTTCCAATTTTTACGTGTACCAAAAGATGGATCGCTTTGCGGTTATACAGTCCCCTTTTTGACAAATTTAAAGAAAACAATTGTTAAATGTGATTTGATTCCCTCTGCAGATGTTTTTACAAACAAAATGTCTTTAAAGAAAAATTAAAAGAAAAAGATAATATGTAGGTATTGAGCGTGGAATAATTACGTCAATGTATGTATATGTCTTCTCTACCTGATAGAGGTAAGGCGACTGGTCAAGACTAATCTGCAGGGCAACAGCCTCCGTGGTCCAGTGGTTAAGGCGTTTGCCTGTTAACCCGGGGGTCATGGGTTCGATTCCCACCGAAAGCATACTTTGTTTAGTTGTTTCCAGTTTGGTTAGGACATTGCAGACTTGAATCACCTGATTGTCTGATAATAAAGATGATTCCGTGCTTCGGAAGGCACGTTAAGCCGGTGGTCCCGGCTACCATCTGGCAGTCGTTAAAGGAACCACGTCAGAGGCCGAGAGGCGGTTCCGAAGAACTCTGACACCAGGTTGTGCATGGTCGATTGACCGCGACACCTACACGAAATGATGATGATGAGTGCAGGGGTCACGGGGAGTCGATCGAGACGCCACAGAATGAGTAATAGTACTTCGACGCGTCCGCGGAAGCGGTGATTTGATGACATGAAATACCGAAAGCAACTCGGTACTGCTCTAGCTTTTTTTTTTTAATTGACTATGTAGCTAGCTCCAAGTGAGCTTTCGCTACTTCACGGGGCGTTTGAGGCGAGGGCAGAGTGCCCTCAACTCAACCTTTATAGACAACATCACCAAAAGAGGAGGGACGGACCTCGGCTTTGGGCGTTGCCTGTGTGCGCAAGGCTTGGAAAGACAGCAAACTCTCATATTGCCTGATGGGCCGCGTATACGTGCATGCAAGCCAATCTGAGAAACAATGGCAAAAGCCTTTGGAGAGCAGCAACTTTCATCTTTTGCCTTATGGGCCGAAAGCTACGTTGCCAGAAGGGCCTATCCTGGGTGCAAGTCACCCTGGACCGCCGGGCGGTCACCAGTAATCGGAGCTAATCCTACTCTACGCACTCTGCTCATGCAGCTGCCTGGTGGTTTATTCGCCCAAGTCTGCATCCCACCACTGCTCTTTTGAAAACATAAAGTTTGAAAACTAAAATCCGACAACTAAATATTTCTGGGCATGTTTTGAAGTTTCACGGAAGAATGGTTTTATTTATATATCTATACTAATATTATAAAGCTGAAGAGTTTGTTTGTTTGTATGTTTGTTTGTTTGAACGCGCTAATCTCGGGAACTACTGCTTCAAATTGGAAAATTCTTTTTGTGTTGGATAGTCCATTTATCGAGGAAGGCTTTAGGCTATAAAACATCACGCTGCGACCAATAGGAGCGAAGCATCAATAAAAAATGTTTTGAAAACGGGGGAGAATTATTCATCTATACTAATAAAAAAACAAATTAATCAAAGTAACAGAAATTGCCGCGGACGAAGTCGCGGGCAACAGCTAGTAATATATATAACGTATTACCAGTCACAGCACAATTATGAAAATGATTTCTTTATAGCTGTGTGGTTCTTTTAGCGCGAGCGCCTAGCATTTGATAAAATATATTTATATTTTTTTCAGATTGCGATTTTTAGGATACCGTAGCCAAATGGCAAAAAGACGGAACCATTATGGATTCGTCATGTCTGTCTGTCCGTCCGTATGTCACAGCCACTTTTTTCGGTAACTATAAGAACTACCTATACTGTTTAAAACTTGGTAAGTAGATGTATTCTGTGAACCGTCTCCATTATTTAGAACTGAAACTCTCACAAACTGAAATTGCGGTTTACGATAATGTCACATAAATCGTAAACTGCCATTTACCTTCCATTCAATCAACTCAAATATAACAAGAACTTTTATATTATGTTACTTGCTGCTACGGAACCCTTTATGGGCGAGTCTAACTCGCACTTGGGTGCGTTTTTGTATTCTAGAGAGCGCCGTTTTAAGTTTTGTGTAAATAAATAAATAAATCAATATATACGGACAAATCACACAGATTGAGCTAGCCCCAAAGTAAGTTCGAGACTTGTGTTATGGGATACTAACTCAACGATACTATATTTTATAACAAATACATATATAGATACACATCCAAGACCAGGGCCAATCTGAAAAAGATAATTTTCCATCTTGACCTGGCCGGGGATCGAACCCGGTCACTCCGTGTCGCAGGCTGGCGTGTTGACCGCTGCGCCACGGAGTAGTGTGTGACGGCGACATAGCTTATAACAGACGATCAAGACACATCTAACCATGTGTCATATGTCGGTCGTCGAGTTACTTTGGAAACAAATGAAAATACATACAAAGCGTACAAAATCATAACCCTCCTTTTTGCTTCACCGTAGTCGGGTAAAAGCAACTAGGTACCTAACTATTATAGTTACGTAACGCTTTACATAAATTCTCAGCTTTTTTGGCCATGAATATTTTCAGCGATATTGGGGCCGGCTATCCCTCGCGTAAAAGTACGTACATAAGTTTTAAAATGTTTGATTAAAGGCACTAGTCTTTTATAACTTTAAAATTACATTAACCTATTAAGGACATTAACCTATTATTTACTAAACGGTACTGTTATTTTCCTGACGAAAAATAGGAAAAGTATTTTTGTCGAAACCATACCGAGTTTGCTATTTCCTCGTTTTCTCCCCGCCACTCGAATTTTTCGGCGACAAAAACGTGTAAACAACTCGTAATTCTTTTGACATGGTAATCTGCCACTCGTGTGTCTCATTTTTCGGCTCATGCAGGGTATTGATAACTGTCTAGACGCTTTGAGGACATGTCATGAATTTTAGGTAACGGTGCATATCCATATTTTTGGGAGCGAAATTACACTTCAACAAAACGCTTTCAACGGTTTTTACGAGATTTCTTGGCGTGATAACGTCTCTCACAGTTATTCTTCTGAGTTAAAGGAACCACGTCAGAGGCCGAGAGGCGGTTCCGAAGAACTCTGACACCAGGGTGTGCATGGTCGATCCGTGACACCTACTCGAAATGATGATGATTCTTCTAAATAACGTCATACGCGCCGCCTTATTTTCTTTTTCTTATTAAATTAATTCTTTTTTATTGGATACGCACCTCACACTCTTCTTCAGGTCACAGCTGAAAATCAGTTTATTGCTTTCGGGCAATATTACCACTGAGCTGCGTCCTTTTTGTATTGCTGTAGCACACGCATCGAGAAATGCGCAGGTAGGTATTTTGTATTTGAGTTAATTTTTGTACTTGCTTTTTTCTTATGACTGTGTATTTTTTTTTGTATATGTGTTATGGCAGCAAATAAATGAATTATCTATCTATCTATCTAATAAATCGATGAACGATGGTTGCACAAAAATCTTCAAAAAATGTCATGTTCCGTGCGATGTTCCTAAACAATAACATAATCAATAACATAATGTTCCTAAATAATTCCCAAACAAGTACAGTCCCGGGACATTCAAAAGTAGAATAAATGGGTATCTCTTGGATAGGCATGTAACATCCTCGTCTTCATCGTCACTTACCATCAGGTGAGATGGGAGACAAATGCCTAATTCAAATTTTGTAAAAAAAAAAAAAAAAAAAAAAAAAAAGATGTGCAAGCGAGAATGCGGAACAAGCGATACAGAGGCTCGGCCTTATGACATATCTATCTCTCTTCCACACTTATCACGTAAAATAATCGTCCGTAAACCGACATTAAATACAACCAATAGGCTAGTTTCCTGGGTCGTAATAATAACATAACCATTAGTCCGTCAGTTAGATAATCAAAAAATATTGGACACGAATTTTTTCTTTCGTCAAATAAACAATAAGTTATAAAGATAAAGCGCATCGAAGTTCAGGAGTGGGGGCTCGTGACGTCAAAGTTTGCTAAAAATTGTAGCAAACTATGACGTCACACGGAACTTCAAAGGGTTATATCTTTGTCATTTTTTGTATAATCGACGAAAGAAAAATTACGTGTCCTATATTTTTTGAATATCTAACTGACGGACTAATTATATTTTAATAGGAAACTAGCCTATTAAAAAAAAAGCCATTAATCTTTGCTCATAAAACTGAAACGTTTTCATTTTGGTTTTATACGCCGCAATTCGTATTTCGAATTCTTATTTTTGAAATAAAAAACTTCTTTTTTAGATGTGAAAAAGCCATGGAACTTGCGACATTGTTACCGTTACCGATCTAACTCCTCTGGATATAAGTAACCGAATGCAAGTTTTCACTTCTGTTGTCACTCCTGCGTGCCCTGTTCTTTTTTTACAAGCTTTTATTTAGTTTTGAGGAAATAACGTTAGAAGGAAATAACGCAGGACCGGACTGAATGGAAGAAGTGGAGGGAAGTCTTTGCCCAGCAGTGAGACACATGATGGCTCGAAATAAATAAATAATTTCACTACCCCAATGATTTTCTGTAATCAAATCTTGCGAGTTAAATTTGATCCTCTTCCCGGTTGAGCTGAAATTTTGCATGCATGTGTAAGTCGGATAACAATACATATTATGGAGTCGTTGCGCTGGTCTGATTATGGAGTCAGAATGTGGCCATAGGAAGTCTTAAACTAAATAAAGCACACCAATGTTTGGGCTCATTTGACTTGTCTTAGAAAGCACTTTACAATGTAGATTCGTTTATAATAAAAGCTAGTCACAAGAATATTCTATGCTGGTTTAGAAAAAAAGAAAAACGTAGAAATCTGCGGAATCATGTCCATAGGCGATGCGGCTAGCAACCCATCACTATTTGATTCCGTTTTTCTAACACACGCCCTCCAATATGCTAAATGTGGCCATAAAGTCTTATAGACTTAGGCTCTGCCTACCCCGCAAGGAAAAAAGACGTGATACTATGTTGTCAAAAAATTTAATTTTTGCAAAAAAACTTATTTTTTAAAACGAACTCTAACTTTTCTGGATAAAACATCAGCCTAAAGCAAATAAAACTAATTACATTATTTATTCCTCTAACAAAAAAGAAACTCACGTTAATTAGGACGTTCAAATACCCACTCATTTCGTATGGGGGCCTCGGACCAAAAAAATTATCTTCACATTTTTCAGACAATGCAATTACAGGAATATTTGCTTAATGTCCCACTGTCCCGGACAACCGTCAGGCGAAAAATAAGGATATTATAGAAGTACAGTTCAAGTTAGTACTCCAACATTACTTACATATACATACATATATTCATACTAGCTGTTGCCCGCGGCTCCGCCCGCGTTAATGTCGTTCCCTTAGGAACAGTAGAAATGATAAAAATTCCATACAAACCCCTCCCCCTCTGCTTTTTCCCCTAAAGGGGGAATAATACATTTCACCTGCATAGATCTTTAGCCCTTAAGGAGGGGTTTTTGCCCATTCACCTACACAGATCTTTTTAATTGTAATGTAAACATATATACTTATTTTTATACTTCTATGTCCAGAAATTAGAAAATTTCCATACAATACTCCCCCCCCCCCCCCTTTATCCCTTAAGGGGGGAATTTTGTATATTTCACCTACACAGATCTTTTTTAATTGTAATCTAGAACGTATGTACTTATTGACCGAGCGAGCGAAGCGAGCGAAGCGTCTCAGTTTTTGACCGAGCGAGCGAAGCGAGCAAAGCGTCTCAGTTTCCACTGACCCAAAATTCTTTTGTCCGTCTGTCTGTCTGTCTGTCTGTCTGTCTGTCTGTCTGTCTGTCTGTCTGTCTGTTCTCGCCTACAGGTCGCATTTCTTAACCGATTGTCATGAAATTTTGTGAGCAGGTTCGGTAAATATATAGAATTTTTTTGTCGTGCCAGTTTTTCGAAATTTTAAAAAATGGCGGAAATATGGGGGTCCGAAACTTAAAAAAACTTATAGAAAAGCTATTTGAAAAAAATTCAAAAATGTCATTAGACTTTTTTGTTATTCTCATTAAGACGCAACTTTTTTGTCTGTACAACTTTTTTATACGATAAACTTGAACGTGTTTATAGTCAGCAATTTGCCCAAAAGTTGTCTGAAATCGATTTTCTGTATATTTTTTTGTATTAGTGCATTCAATATGATGTCGTAAATACAAATCTATGGTATGATAAATATGAAAATGGTGCGTAGTAGGGGAGAAAGGGGTAATGGGAGTCGCTTAAGCGAGCTATCAAATAAAAGCTTATTTCGAAATAATATCTTTATTAAAATTGTTTAATAGATAGACTTTACTTATTTATCTACTAGTTGATATCACTTTTCACCACTTTGGGAATCAACTTTGGATATATTTCCGCGTTTAAAAAAAAACAAGTTTGACTCCCATTGCACTAACCTCAGTACAATGGGAATCAGACATGTGGGAAATCAGAGTCAAACAATCGCAGACATTACATTCGGCAGTATGCCATCCAGTGCAATCACCAGGTGATCAGCTAGCCTATTTGGTTTTTTTGACTTGTAATATCGGCATCTATAAGCGAAAAAAGCAAGAATATTTTTTGCGGGTAATGGTAATCACTAGCGGGCTCTTTGGCTACCATTACCCAAAATCTATACTGCATGTTAACTGTAAAATTTATATACACAAAATAATTTTAATCGCAATCTAATATGCTTATTTAAATTTTGAATATCAAGGATAAATCTATCCATAGTCATTAAATTGGTACAGCTACAACGTCTATACTCACCGTTAATGTTGTTTTGACGAAAATTTACACCGGCGAGGCGTGAAAACGAAACATAATTGTCACTCAAAAACGCGTGGAGCTACTAGCGCGAGTCGTTCGTACAATGGGCATCGGGTACAGAGCAAGCTGAACATGTCATCTACCTAGGTATCGAACGTTTAGTTCTGCTTAGAGGCACCTGACCCCGATTGCCCGCTGATTCCCATTACCCCTTTCTCCACTGAAGGAAATCATCCTTTAGTCAATTAGCATATCAGTAACAGATATATTTTAGAGCACTGGAGGGCAAATGTTGATGTTGTTTGTAAGGGTTCGCGAGGTCTACTGTTCTCGCAGAACCACTAGTTTTAATACTTCTAAGTCCAGAAATGAAAAAAATCCATACTAACTTTACTCCCCTATTTTATCCCTCCAGGCGAAAATTTCGTCGGTTTTACATACATCTTTTTAATTGTAATCCAGGACGTCCAGAAATAAGAAAATGTCCATAAAAACTTAGCCCCCCCCCCCCCCAATGTTGCCCCTTAAGGAGGGGATTTTATACATTTCACCTACACAGATCTTTTTAATTGTAATCGAGGACTAGACTACTAGTGGACTAGAAATGGAAAAATTCCATACAAACTTTACCCCCTATTTACCCCTTCAAGGGAGAATGTTGTCTGGTTCACCTAAACAGATCTTTTTTAATTTTAATTGAGAGCTTGTGTACCTACTTTTAAAACTTCTAAGTCCAGAAATGAGAAAATTCCATAAAACTTCACCCCCTTTGAATTTCTAAAAATCCTTTCTTAGTGCTCATTTACATCATAAAAAGAATCCCTGTGCCAAATTTCAAAATTCTGGGCACAGTAGTTTCGGCTGTGCGTTGAAATATAAGTCAGGTTTGCCTTTGGCCCGCGGCTCCGCCCGCGTAATTGTCGATTTCTCAGGAACAGTAGAATCACCCGGAATAGGTACATTAGTTATTGACTTTCGATGAAACACCTTAATATTGAATTTCAATTGAATAACTTCAAAAACGGAATGCTTCATACTAACTTTGCATCCCCGTTATAAATGTTATAATTAAGGGATGATTTTTGAGAAAAATATTTTACTCGTGTTTCATGCCTTTCAGTAAAGAACCTTCATGCTGAATTTCATTCGACTAACTTCAAAAATGGTTAAGTTTCAAACTTACTTTGCACCCCTATTTTACCCCCTTAAGGGATGATTTTTGAGTAAAATATTTCAGTAAAGAACCTTCATGCTGAATTTAATTCGAATAACTTCAAAAACGACAAAGTTTCATACTAACTTTGCAACCCGTTTTACCCCCTTAGGAGATGAATTTCCAAAAATCATTTTCTTAGTGCTCCCCTACGTTATAAAAGAAACCCCTGTGCAAAATTTCAAGTTCCTAACCCTTATAGTTTAGGCCCTGCGTTGATTATGTCAGTCAGTCAGCTTCTCCTTTTTTTTTAATATGGATAACTATGGATAGTATGGATAGGTATAATGCTGTCGTATAATGATGATGAATTGAATTTTGATTTTAATTTTCTTATGTTATTATGTTATTTTATTTTTGCTATATGTTTGCAGGCAAACTCATGCCTTGAGTTCATTCAAATGACAATAACTTTTTTTTAATGAACTGATTTTGATGAAACAAACTTTAAATGTTTTTCTGAGTTAAAACAAAGCCATTGGTGAAAGTTTGAAGTAAATCGGTTCAGTATTTTCGGAGATAATCGTGATCATACATACAGACAGACAGACAAGAAATTAGAAAAAAAATTTTTTGCTTTCTATTATTCTTTTTAAGTGTCCCTCTATCCATTTTAGTCAAAAATTCTAAATGTACAGACAAAATATTTTTACTGTTTTATTATATGTATAGATTACCACGTCTTTATCCCTTACGGTGTAGACAGGAGCCTAAGGTCATAAGATCGAAAAGCCATGTTTAGCGTGTTGGTGGGCGAAAGGTGGAAAACGGAATCACAATAGTGATGGGTTGCTAACCGTATCGCCTATTGTCATGATTCTTTAGATATTCGCCCATTCCCTTGACCGGCTTCTACGGTCTGCACGGGGAGAAAAGCTACATTATTTGATTTTTCATATACAACAAGGGCTACCGTTCATTTGCTCACTAGTTGGTGCCACTGTTTAGTATGGTTTCCAAAAAAACATTTTATGACACGCGTGGAGACAAATTAAACATTTAATTCATATTTAATGCGTTTGTCTACATAGACGACATAACCTTATAACTTTAAATAAACGATTCTTGTATACGTGTAAATATTAAAGATTAATCTAAGATATGGTTTCAACGACTTTGACATATCGATATAGCTGGATATCATATCTGGGACAATACGTTTTTCCGTCTAATTTCGCTCGCTAATTTCATTCTGCCGGCATCCCGCTCGGTAACTCTTACTTTTTTTTATATGGTCAAGTTTATATATAATTTTTTTAATTTTTATCGTTTTTAGGTAAGTTTAAAAAATGTAGTTAATGTTTGAGTTAACAATATTATATATTTCTCATAAATATGTCTAACATTAAAAAAATTAAGTAAGGGAAGCCTTCATGTGATCATATCAGTTTTTAGGATCACTGAAATCAAACACCTGATCTACACAGAAATCGATTGTAAATAATAATAATTGTCAGTTCACATTTTACTTTTTAAGTTTATGTAGATTATCACCTAAACACCACTATATTACAATAAATAGTAATAAACGAGCAAAGCTCAGAGACCAGGTACTATTGTTTAAATAGTGCAACCAGTTTTAACCCTGCAGTGACAATGCTGATCGATAAAGTGCAGGTTGATGATGTTCTGAAGAACTCTATAGATATAGTTTTTCCCATAGAAGTATGAGAGACGAATTTTTTTTTTTAAATCTATGCTTTTTCCGGAGAAAAAGAACACATGTTTTGTAACCTTCATTAGATTGAGAATAAAGATGCATTGAAGAATGAGACACATTTTGTCATTTGGTTAATTATTTTTTGAAAAATAAATAAATAAGTAAATGATACTTTTCAGTGCCTAATTGCAAGCGCGCGCGTGTGGCCGTCGCTGGTCAAACGCGTGTAGGGACACGCGAATTGAGATTTCAGAGGAAATCAGCCTAAAGGCTTCTTAGAAAGACCCGTGAGCTTTCTATTTCCTTTTTATTTTGTATGTCAGTCGCCATTTAATTCTACCCATAATGCAGGTACGGTCAACATTATTAACGCAATAAAGTGCTTGTCCGCGTATGTAATTTGTATGTATTATGCGACCCTATCTGTTAAGGCGTATTCACAATTATAAATACAGAAAGTACGATGTTTCCTGTAACCCCTGTATTGTACTTATGTGCTTCTTTTCATCCTTGTACTGCCTCCGTGGTCCAGTGGCTAAGGCGTTTGCCTGTAGACCCGTTCGATTCCCACGGGAAGCATACTTTGTTTAGTTGTTTCCAGTTTGGTTAGAACATTGCAGGCTTGAATCACCCTATTGTCTGATAATGAAGATGATTCCGTGCTTTGGAAGGCACGCTAAGCCGTTGGTCCCGGCTGCCATCTGGTAGTCGTTAAAGGAACCACGTCAGAGGCTGAGAGGCGGTTCCGAAGAACTCTGACATCAGGGTGTGTATGGTCGATTGACCGTGACACCTACACGAAATCACTGCACATCGCAAGCGAGAGTGCGGAACAAGCTATACAGAGGCACGATCGGCCTAAGCGTTTGGCTTGTGACGCATCTATCTCTCTTCCACCGTTATCATGCAAAGTTATCGTCCGTAAACCGACTTTACAGACAACAAATTTTTTTTTTAGCATAATATTATTGATGACGGCTGTCGAACAAAAGTCGTATGTTCTCGCGAATGCCGTAATACCGACGCTCGTGGTTGCGATATATTGAGGTCCGAAAGATTGTTTAGCAGAAAATGTAGCTGCGAACCATCTATAATGACTAGTGGTCGTCCAGTGGTCGAAATATGACAACCATAATTTAAAAAAAGTTAGCATTCTGCACTCCTCTATACAAAATAAAAGTGTGCGGAATTTCATACTTCACCATCCGCGCAATTTTTGTAAAAAGGGATACACAGTTTTTGCTTTACGTATTAATATATAGATTTCTGCTGATAATTGTTAAGAAAAAATAAACCATTTATTGCCATACTTTAGGTACACATCACTCACAATTTATTAAATGGAAGAGAAAGTATTTACACCGTAATTACCTAATTAGAATTAGTAAATAGTGGCGTGCCATGGGAGAGACCTATGTCCAGCAGTGGACTAGTATAGGTTGATGATGATGATGATGAATTACCTAATTTAATATAAGCAAAGGAATGCGTCAGCTTGTGCTGCCAGAGACAGGCGTCTTAGGTAGCGTTGATTTTCAGATTATAAGAGATGTTGATTTTATAGCACAGACATATAAATAAATGAATATATAGGGACATATTACACAAATTGAGCTAGCCCCACAGTAAGTTGTCAACTTACGAGTATGTCGTAGGATACTAACTCAACGATACTATATTTTAAGAGATACTTAGTAAGATAAACATCCAAGACCCAGGTCAATCTGAAAAAGATCGTTTTCCATCTTGACCTGGCCGGGGACCGAATCAGGAAACCTTCATGTCGCAGGCTGGAGTGTTACCCACTGCACCACGGAGCTCGCCAATATGAAACCAAGTTCACACTTGCTTAACATGGAACAAGACCGTTTGTTAAATAACTAAGTATTTAACTACGTTTAATTATCTCGGCAAACAACACCGTCCATATTCCTCGGAACTAGTGTCGGATATAAATTGCGCAACACTTGCTGCGAACAATATTAATTGCATTTTAATGTCAGTTGTAGCGAGCTTTATACGGGTTTTATTTTTCTCTAGCTTATAATGGAGCGAGGCAAAACTTTTGCGTTTATCTACTTACGTTGCGTTTCTTCTAGAGGAAAAAAGAAAATAGTTTTTTTTTTTACTAATTAATGAACTAGGCATTTGTCTTCCATCTCACCTGATGGTAACGATGAAGACGAGGATGTTACATGCATATTCAAGAGATACCCATTTATTCTACTAAGTATTATATATTTGTAAACCTCAAAATTATTTTGTACACGCATAAATACATTATATAAGTATATAGCACGGCGACGCAAGCCACTTTAATCCGTTGTTATATATTCGCCACACCACACCCTAACTGGGTACATCCCATATAAATCTGCACAATATTTCTGTTAACATTATGCTGTACATGTAATCGAATTAATGAATATGAATACTTAACTTAGGACAACTTCACTTAATTTCATAACGTGCTCAATGATTATTTCAGAATTACAAGCAGAATTCGATCTGATTCAGAGGTTTATTGGCATCTGAATTAACAATACAACAATTTAACCCTACACTCGCAGTACCTATTATAAACCACTCGGAAATTATTCCTTTTAAGGGTTCTTTACACAAGGAGTAAAAACGGTACCCTATTACTAAGCTTCCGATGTCCGTCTGTCTGTCCCAGGGCTGTATCTAGGCTGTCTGTATTAATACGCATTGTTTTATCTGTACCTGGAGCCTCACAATAGTTAACTCGGCTACCAATTATTGACTTAAAAAAAGGCGTGAAAACAATCAAAATCGATATTAAAACAACTTTACTATCAAAACTCTAAATAGCGGCTGTATGATTATTCACTTGGTTACAATTTCTCATGTAAGCAGGTGATGCGGCTATCAATTCATACTACTTATTTTAAATCAGTTTGAGCCCGACATATGCCAGGCGGCGTGGCCATACAAATGCGGATGGTCTAAACGCGTTGGCTACTTTGGATATTTTCGTTTTTTAGGAATATTCAAGGGTTATTCGAAAAAGCAAAACATATGATGGCTGCCTTATCTGTAATGCAATAATAATCAAAAGTTTCAAGGTTAATTTCAATGTATTTGGTGAATAATGCTATATATCGAGTAAATTAGACGTGATTTGGAGGCAACTTTGCAATTTTTTTCTATCGAGAAAATTTAACGCAATCGTGTTTTTGAGTCATATAGTTACCAGAGTTAGTCCTGAACTTTGCTGCATTTTTATTTCAACTTGAGTATTTAATTATTATTGATATAACAGTCAATCTTGCAAAGCAGTGTGAGGTAGTATGGACCCTCGCAAAAATGCTTAACGTGGCTTTTAGGTTGTAAAAATCTAGGCTATTTCTACCCTGCATGAGAAAAGACTTGATAGTATGTATGTACTTATATAAATACTAGCTGTTGCCAGCGACTTCGTCCGCGAAAGCTATCCTATCTTTCAAGTTGGATCGAACTGCACATGGTGTGCGAATTTTATTATAATCGGTTAAGTGGTTTAGGAGTCCATTGAGGACAAACATTGTGACACGAGATTTATATATATTAAGATATAGCCGTGTGGTATCCGGCAGAGTAGAATAGGACCACTCCAAGTCTTCCCGTGGATGTCGTAGAAGGCGACTTAGGAAATACAAGCTAAACAAAGCTTATAAACATCTAAGACACCTCTCCAACCCGTCTGGCCAGCGTGGAGAGTGTAGGCCAAGTCCTCTGGCTGCTCTGGCCAAGTATGGCTCCGGTAGTACAGAGAGGGTCGTGCTCCTGTAGTGGAGACTAAAAAGGACCTGATGATGATAATGATGATGACTTATATAAAGGTCAGGGGTGTCATCCTCAACTGCCTGTCCGGTCGTTGCAGGTATGGCATCGGGTACGCGCGCTCGGCCTCCCGAACTGTAACTTGCTTTACCCATATTCAGTAAAGAGCAGTATCCCAATACCTTTATCTCCTTCCAATAAATTCATTACCTCTCCAGCTTAAGAGCCCGACATATGCCAGGCGGCGTGGCGATACAAACGCGGATGGTCTAAACGCGTTGGCTACTTTGGATATTTTCGTTTTTTAGGAATATTCAAGGGTTATTCGAAAAAGAAAAACATATGATGGCTACCTTATCTGTAATGCAATAATATAATAATCAAAAGTTTCAAGGTTAATTTTAATATATTTGGTGAATAATGCTATATACCGAGTAAATTAGACGTGATTTGGAGGCAACTTTGCAATTTTTTTCTATCGAGAAAATTTAACGCAATCGTGTTTTTGAGTCATATAGTTACCAGAGTTAGTCCTGAACTTTGCTGCATTTTTATTTCAACTTGAGTATTTAATTATTATTGATATAACAGTCAATCATGCAAAGCAGTGTGAGGTAGTACGGGCCCTTAAGAGGGGGAAGACGTATGTGTGCGTCTGCGTTTGCGCGAACGCTCGCGCACCTTAAGAGCCCGACATATGCCAGGCGGCGTGGCGATACAAACGCGGATGGTCTAAACGCGTTGGCTACTTTGGATATTTTCGTTTTTTAGGAATATTCAAGGGTTATTCGAAAAAGAAAAACATATGATGGCTGCCTTATCTGTAATGCAATAATATAATAATCAAAAGTTTCAAGGTTAATTTTAATGTATTTGGTGAATAATGCTATATACCGAGTAAATTAGACGTGATTTGGAGGCAACTTTGCAATTTTTTTCTATCGAGAAAATTTAACGCAATCGTGTTTTTGAGTCATATACTTACCAGAGTTAGTCCTGAGCTTTGCTGCATTGTTATTTCAACTTGAGTATTTAATCATTATTGATATAACAGTCAATCATGCAAAGCAGTGTGAGGTAGTATGGGCCCTTAATATATCCTGCGCATTTGACTGCTTCTGCAACTGGACTCCGACCACCGACTAGGAGTCCAAAGTGGTCGCCATGACCAAAATCGGTCGGACTAATAATCATCATCATACCTCTCCAGCTTAAAAATGATTTCCATGGGCAGCAGCGTCGGAAGCAAAAGAAGCTAAAGAAACTGTGCTCGCCAACTCGTCTGTCAAGCGTGGCGGGTATGGCAATATCCTCCCATGGAACGATGAACGCTTGAGAGAGACCTTTGTCCAGCAGTCGACTTTTTACGGCTGAAATGATGATGATGAAGACTCATGTACAACTTCTCAGAAGAGCATTGTTCATTCTCACACAGCTAAAAGGTTGCGGAGTTTTAGATAACCAGAAACTAGGAAGTTACTTCACATTTTATATTTAATCTCCCTTTTACCGCCTCTCTTATTATTTGCTTACACTTTCTCAAGAGAGAGCATTGTTCAGCTTGACTCAACTAAAAGGCTGTGGAATATAAGATAAGCAGAAACTAGGTCGTTACTGAACATTTCATATTAATTACCTACCATTTTCCCGCCCGTCTTCATATCTGCTTATAATTCACCAATTGTTGCAACATTGTCTCACATAATAAAATGCTTCAGAATATAAGGAACTAGGTTTACTTCACATTTTAGCCCATGAAAATGGTATTATAAAGTGTAAGATTATTAATGGAAAAAAATGGTTTTCTGTAAAGTCGGTTTAACGATAACTTAACGTGATAACGGTGGAACAGAGATAGATGCGTCACAAGCCGAATGCTTAGACCGAGCGTATCACTCTATCTCTTGCTTGCATACGGAACGTGATTCGTTTTCATGCGTGCAGCCACATTATCACGTCAAAAAATTCATAAATCTTTTTCTGTGGTTATAATCTTTGAATAGCTGTATCTAATAAAAATAAATAAATAATTAAATAAATATATACGGACAAATTACACAGATTCAGCTAGCCCCAATCCAAAGTAAAAAAAATATTACAATAAAAATTACAAATTACGAAAAAGATTTTAAAAGTCTTAACATCGAAATTCCTTTTAAAAGAAAATGTATTAGTTGCAAACTTAAGAGCTATAAAATAGACATTGAATAGCGAGTTATTCACTCCAGACACAATTTCTCAAGAGGGCACAGCATTGTTCAGTGTCACTCAACTAAAAGGCTGTGGAAAATAAGATAAGCAGGAACTAGGTCGTTACTTAACATTTCACAATACCCCTTTTATCGTCTGTCTTATTATTTGCTTACAATTTTTCAAAAGTGCACATAATTGGTTACTCAACTAAAAAGCTGTGGAATCTAATTATAATACAGCTGAACAGTTTGTTTGTTTGAACGCGCTAATATCAGGAACTACTGGTTCAAATTGGATAATTCTTTTTGTGTTGGATAGTCCATTTATTGAGAAAGGCTATAGACCATAAATCATCACGATGCGACCAATAGGAGCGAAGCATCAATTAAAAATGTTTTGAAAACGGGCGAATTATTCATCTGTACTAATAAAAAAAGAATTAATTATAATAACAGAAATTGCCTCGGACGAAGTCGCGGGCAACAGCTACTATAAGATAAGCAGAAACTAGGTCATTATGTCACATTTTATATTAATCCCTATTTTACAGCGGAGTTCCTTCGAAAAGACTAAAGTAGCAAAATTATAATTCAAAAAGTTTTTAACTACCTATTAGCTACTTACATGTTTTTATCTTGAAATATGTATAAAAGAAAGAACATTTGGACACTGCAACTTAATTTTCATTTGTTTTTATAATTAATGTATGTTTGATAAGATGAACTGTAAGGTAGACTGCTATAAATATTTTTAAAGTTCTATCTTTATATATTATATATTATACTTATCAAAAAATTCAGCGAATCGTTAGCAATTCATAGATTATTTCTAAGAAAGTTAACAGCTCCAGACTTTAAATTTACTTAGGTTTCTGATACGCAATATTAATATTAACGATGCTTATTTATTATTGTTTGCTTAGCATCAAATAAAACAAAGTTACCTATTCTAAAATATGCGACTCTGTATTACCACAACAGTGGTTCGATTAAAACAATGATGTTAAAGCCGAAGTAACAAGCACTTCAATTCTCATTAATATCTACCTTGAAAGTTGGGCCATCGACATCATTTGAAATTCCAGAAGTGTGGAAGTTTCCAATCAAACTCGCGGTGGCAATTCCGAATCGAACTTGGACTTTTATATCTGCATTAGCATAGTTAATAGTTTGAAAGACTTATTTCTGGGGAAGTGTCGTTAAGATAACGTTAATGGCGGTAACAGTTGAACTTCTTGTTTTTTTTCTTTTTAGGGATGGGCGATGGAGCAAAAAGTTCTAAGACGATTGCATACCGCCAAGCTCAGCGTTAAATACAGACCGCTTCCTACTATTATATTAGAAATCCTTGCGTCAGGCCTTTGTTCGGTAGATAAATTCTTGAGGGTGAGAAAATGAGATGTTATCAGTTCCAAGTTTATCTCTTGAAAAAGATACAGCTAATATCACTGGACTACCTTAACAGGGGGGTGGGCTTAAGATGAAAAACGGGACCGTTTGATTTCCAAGCATTTACTTTGTAAACCCTTAATTACATTATAATATGGCGAGCTCCGTGGTGCACACGAGGGTGTCCGGGTTCGATCCCCGGTCAGGTCAATATGGAAAATGATCTTTTTCAGATTGGTCTGGGTCTTGGATGTTTATCCATATATTTGTTATAAAATACAGTATTGTTGAGTTAGTATCCTATTTACTTTGGGGCAAGCTCAATCTGTGTGATTTGGCCGTATATATTTATTTTATTATTATTTATTTTCATTGATATAGAACTGATACACAGATCGTGAGCAGCTATAACATCCCTATAATTTTATTTATTTACTTTATTATTGACGAGCGGTATCTTCTGGCCTCGTTCTCGTGGATTTTGATTTCATTTTGCATTTTATTTCACGAGTATATAAATATGTTGTATAACAAATATGTTTCATGAGACCTGGACACTCGTTTACTTTTCAAGCAAACAATCTGATTTAAAAGTTATCAATGGGTCCTTGAAAGTCAATCCTTGGGTATTTCTTTTAGAAATAGGCAGGGAAGTAGAATATGCAGATCATAACAGTAAAAACTGTATAACTATTAGGTACTAAAACTATAACAGTACTTAAGTACTGTATATCTTTTCAGTATTTTTGGAGATAATGAAGAACATAGAAACAGTGGTATTATCAACAGATGAGGTAGGTTCATAAACTTATTACGTCAGTGAAGCTACCTCTATGGTTAGATTGTCATTGAATTCCACACATCATTTTATTTATTGCGTCACTTCTAAGTTAAGTCGTAAGACGTCTTTCTACCACCTGAGAAACTCAGATTATTAATTTATTTGAATTAGATTTGGATACTTTTTACAGCGCGTAACATAACCAAAGACGTTCACGTGAAAGGGTGACCCAGCCCGTCAAAATGAACAACTTTTCCTATGGGACGAAAGCTGGGAACTAACAAAAAAAAAATTCATTTTTGTACCAAAGTGTTCGACCGGCCCGGCAATTATTTCCCATACATTGGTCCTATAGGAAAAGTTGTTCATTTTGACTGGCTGAGTCACCCCTTCACGGGAACGTCGGTGGTTTATATTATAAGTTGTATGCTGTTTTTATAAGTGAACCAAGTCCAGCTGACACATAAATATTAAACTGTATGTGCTTCAGAAACAATTTAATTACTTATTTTAACTTTTTTACACCTCTTTAAATTTTATCCCTCATTCCGTATACGTAGTATTTGTTTTCTCTGTGGTATAAGTTTAGCTTCATAGAATGATTTTATGATTTAGCTCAGTTTAATACAAAATTATATTCGATATGAACGAAACTAGCCCAATCTTAATGGATTGCATTTAATAGCTATTAACGATTAATAGCTATTAAAGGTTAAGAAAAAGAGAGCTTTAACCTTTGCGTAGACGTTAAAGAAGCTATAGGTAGCTCGTGCAAATAGCAACAGGTACATACGGGCGGAAATTGTATTTCTTCGGTGTGAAATCTTATATTCTTCCATGCTGGTCTGGGAGAAAAGAAAACACGTAGAATATGCCAGCTGCTTCTCTTCCAGCCAGTCAATGGAATGAACGAAAATCTAAAGTATCATGGCAATAGGCGATGCGGCTAGCAACCAAGAAAATCACTATTTTAATTCCGTTTTCCAACTTTACGCCCACCAAAACGCTAATCGTGGCCTTTCGGTCTTATGACGTGATAATATGTATGTATGTGAAATCTTATTATTAGTTTATAACTGTAGAGCTACAGCGAAGCCGCCCAAAAACAAGGTAGGCTGACGATATAATATGATATAAATTGACGATCTATCGTACCTAATAGAGAGCAATGGCGTATAACAGGGGAGGCCTTTGCCAAGCTAGTAAGCTAATAAAAAAAAATCGAACATAGAATGTCTTTATCTTTGAAGTTACTTAAAACTGTAGATTGTAAAAATATATTATTAGCGTATTTTTACATTCGAGATTCAGAACGAAAGTTTTCTATTTTTTAAACTATGAATAAGCAAAGTTATATTAAAAAGTGGGATAAGGTAAAGGAAGAAGAAGAAAAATACACACACAGTTTATTCTCACATAAAGTGCTTCATATTCATTTAATAAGTTGTACGTTTCATACTAAGTTGAACATTAAAATATTCTGATTCCAGGATTTCAATATAGTTCAGAGGTTCAAAATTACGCGATTTAGTGTGTAGTACTTAAGTATATTTTCTATAATGGCCTTTGGTTTCTAAAAATGTCCCACTTATCTAATTTAATAAGAGTGCTAAATAAATGTGACACATCTTCCGTAAGTTACTCTTACGGAAGATGTGTCACATTTATTTAGCACTCTTATTTGCTTATTTATACTTTATATATTAAATAAATAAATATATACGGAAAAATCACACAGATTGAGCTAGACCCAAAGTAAGTTCGAGACTGACTTTGGGGCTAGCTCTTGTGACAAAGAACACTTTTGTGTTTAAGACTAACAAGTAGGTAAGCTTAATAACGCCTCGCCTGTAGCAAAAACTCAGCGGGACCGTCTGAATTTTGGACGCTTAGATCCCCAACCTTTTATTATATTTCTGCGGCAATATTTTGTCGGCACCACGACGTGTATTAACGAGTTCGTGTAACGCCCTGCCGAGTCAACATATTGCTAATATATTAACAGGCAATACCATCACGAATCGCAACGTGCCGTGAAACTAAAACCATGGGCTTATTATAGCCTATTATTAGCTGAATGTGATAATAAATGGTTTAAGTTGTTTATAGCTTTGAACATCTATGTATTAATGGGAAGATATTGCCATACTCACCACGCTTGCAGGCGGGTCGATGAGCGCAGTTTGTTTAGCTTCTTGTGCTTTCGACGCTGCTGTCAGTAAGAATAGTTTTTTTTTTAAATTACTTATGTTCTGAAATGCACTCAATCTGTAGTGCGAATCGGGACGACTTCGCGTGCAGGCGTCTCGGTTCACATTCGCCCAAAGGAAGACCTCCAGATGAGCTTGACTCAGCATAAGACTATCCACATTTCAATCCTATAACCCACTAATTTTATTTTTTGAAATGCAATAAATCCTCCTTAGGCCAAGATCTGTTCAAGAGCATACAATGGATGGATACATTTCCATGAACGTGTTCTGTCAGGAGACTTACATGACACTTCTCTAAGGGCTAACGCGAGCCGCTCATAGGACCGAGGTAACGTAAATTAAGGTTTTTTTTTAGACTAATGGTGGAAGAGGAAGAAATCCATCATGGAAACCTGAGAAGGGAGAATAAAGGTCTTAAAGACTGGACTTTACGAGTTTTACAGTTTTTAACCTTTACGGAGTAGACAAAGCCCAGGGGTTTTGTCTACCTCGCAAGGGAAAGAGACGTGATTTAATAATAAAATGCATTTATTGCCAAAAAATTTAATACAGTCATAGAATTAACATCGATTCCCAAACTAAGGAGACCCTGTATCTTGAGAACCATGAGCACCGTTTACTATTAAAATTAGTTATTACTCATTTCGCAAAATATGTGTTATGTTATAATATATATATATATATATTCAAACTATAATTATGAAGCATGGCTTTCCATTTATAAATTTCATATAAATAAGAGTAAGTAATGATTTTTTTTTGGTTTTTCATATATGTAAGCGGTAAACTCTCGTGTCACATTTTTCAAACTGCTCGAGGAATTTGAAGACTTTCAAAAGCTTCACAGAAATAATCCAACTTTCTTCAAACCCAAATAGCGTCATTTGAGAACCAATAGAGCCCGGGACATACATTATTCTCAACGCCGCCTTTGTCCACATTGTAGCTACCTAATTCTCTTATAAAATTTCATGGTGCAGTAAAAGTCCTCCATTTGATGCCCGATTTATGGGCGCGTTATGAAAATTCCTTTTCAGATTGCAGATAATCCGGATACATTTATTTCGCTTTTAAAATTCGTGTTTATTTTCCTAGTCTTATATTCTATTTTTTTTTAAATTATATACCTAATACGGCAAACGAGGAGGCGAGTCAAGTGGTGGTAAGCGATCACCGCTGCTCATAGACAACTGAAACACCAGGGTGTGTCAGGACCGTTGACCGGGCTTTCAAGGAGTTGGGGGAGTACATGGTGGGGAGGAAATGGGGAAAGGATGGGCCTCTGGCTCTCTCACTCACCGAACGAAGCATAGAAACTGTAATAAAGTTCTACTCAATGGTCGATTTTCTGTGAGAGTGTGGTACTTCCCCGGTGGGGAGGAAATGGGGGTAAGGATGGTGTCCAGTTAAGAACCGCGAGTTGTATGAAAGAGTATACTTACCTATGTGTGAATACAGTCCTAAGAGCATTGAAGGTGTGAAATTAGTCGTAAATAAACAATCATTGAGATCACACGTCTATTTACTTTAAAATAATCCCTACAAGCAAAAGTCGACCTTATCACCCTGAACAGATGGGCTTCTATCTAGCGTGATTGTAAGCACGCGCGTCTGAACGGTGCTGTTCAAACGCGTGCCTCTGAAATCAGCCTTACAAAACAAATATCGCGAACGCGCCGCGGTAAATTCCATATCTGTTCATCCACTTTGGTGCGAAGTGCAGTCACTTGCACGAATTTAAGCTACAGAATGGCATCGCGGGAGATTTTAACTCGTTCGGGCGGAAAAGTGCTATAGTACGCGCAGTGCGAAGTAATTTTCCTCCGTGGAAATACCTAGTGCAAATTGTCTCGGCTTTGTTTCTTATAAATACATTTTGCAGTACATTTTTCTTTAAAACTATTGCTACGAGGTTTTAAAATGAAATGCTCTTTAGACCTTATCATGATGTGATGATTTGGAGGGAGGATCTCTATTCTCCCTCCAAATCATGACATAATGATAAGGTAGTGCCGAGCTTCGTGGCCTATGGTCATTATGCCAGGCGGCCACATTGGAGGTCCCGTGTTCGATTCCCGGTCAGGTCAAGATGGCAAATGTATTTTTTTCAGATTGGCCTGTGTCTTTGATAATGTGGTGATTTTATAATATCTATGTGGGACTCGAGGTAAATAAAAGATGATAGGACCGTAGAAAACTGTATCTTTCTTCGTTACAATATACTTACTTGCAGTTTTGAATTATTCGTCGTCCGTCGTGCGCGCTTGCCATCGAGAGAGAGCGAGTCCCACGCTCATTCAAAAATCTTCATTCGTTGGCTTTTCATTCTCTCATTCGTTCCTATTCTAGGAGCTCAGCCAAGGTCACCTGAGCTTCATTATACAAACCTACATTGTCGGGTAAGAAATACCGTAGAGCGGTGCATCGGGGTCCTGAAATGTCGCTGGCGGTATTTGTTAGCACACAGAGCGCTGCATTATGAGCCGACGATGGCATGCAAAATAGTGAATGCCTGCGTCGTGCTACATAACATCGCAAGGGCTCATAATGTCCCACTACCCAATATTGACAATGATCCTGAGCTGGTGAGGGACAGGAACTTGCAAATTTTTACTCCTGCGGCGAGTTTACCCGGAATAACGAGGGATGAACTCATTCAAAGATTATTCCCAAGAAGGACATAGGTAACCAGTAGTATATATTTTTTACTAGTGTGCTTGGCCTCTTAGAGCCTACTTCCGTGTTGGATTTTTTATTTTAACAAGCTTTCATGCTCCTTATTACTAGTATTGTTACTACGGGACTTAACGATCGACTTAACGAAGTAATCACGATTACTTTTTGTTACAGCCTAATCCAATGATAAGGTATGATGCATTTCAGAGAACAATCACGGAACGGACACCATCTGTGTTGTGTGTAAAAATCTGTGCAATAAGACTAAGAAAGAGCATAGTCCCATGTGCAGAGTGCATAATGACCTATTTAGTTCAACGTCCACTGCCGGTCTTCAGTCATTTTGATAACACAGCTGCACATCAGACGAATATCAAAATTAATTAGATTCCAGACTTTAACTACTGGACTAAGATTTGGACTAAGCAGTGATCGTTCCGACGAGCTGGTTGACTGGTTACATAACAAACATTCTACTCTTTTATTGAGGGGTTATGTAAAGATAAAGCTAACATATAAACAAAGAACATGTAGTGTTTATACAATTATTTTTAATTATAATTTTTATAACAATTAATTAAGTCTTTGTTATTGATGAGAACTTTGAACATAACAGTTGAATACTGTAGTAATAATATTAAGTTTGATTAAAATTTACATGTTTACAACAGTCTTACATTGCCATTAAATTACAAATCACAGATAACTTTGAACATACCAGTTGAATACTGTAGTAATAATATTAAGTTTGATAAAAATTGACATGTTTACAACAGTCTTACATTGCCATTAAATTACAAATCACAGATAACTTTGAACATACCAGTTGAATACTGTAGTAATAATATTAAATTATTAACATGTTTATAAGTCTACATTGCGTATATAAATTATAAATCACATTATCTTTGAACATACCAGTTGAATATTGACATATACACAACAATAGGCTAGTTTCCTAAAAAAATATAATTAGTCCGTCAGTTAGATATTAAAAAAATATTGGTCACGTATTTTTTCTTTTGTCGATTAAACGAAAAATGATAAAGATATAGCCCTTTGAAGTTCCGTGTGACGTCATAGTTTGCTACAATTTTTAGCATACTTTGACGTCATGAGCCCTCACTCCTGAACTTTGACGCGCTTTATCTTTATTATTTATTGTTTATTTGACAAAAGAAAAAATACGTGTCCAGTATTTTTTGATTAACTAACTGACGGACTAATTGTTATGTTATTATTACGACCCAGGAAACTAGCCCATTAGACCGACGTCGCAACGCGATTTTCTGATGTATAAGATAGTGTTGGAGGACTATAATATATGGGGGACTTAATTAGTGAACATAAACATCCATGTTCTTACATCCGGTTAGGAATCATATAGAAGTTTAAAAATTTCGAAATTTGTTAAAAAAAGCAGTTAGGAGCGTTTATGTTAAAATTCATTATAAGTATGGTCGGCGGTATTGTTTTGAGCAGTTTGGATCAATTTCTGTAACAGTTTCATGAAGCACTTGGCCAATGGGTCACGGTTGACTGCCACATAAAAAACTTCATATCTTGAGAAAGCTTTCCAAAAAAATGAGAAGAAAATGTTTTAGTTACTGTATGAAAGGAGTCCTAACTGCTAAATATGGTTTCATCACATAAGTACATCAATTTTGTACATATGGCCAAGTTAGGGCAAATGCTTCCTAGAAACGTGACAGAAATTTATCTAAACTGCTGAAAACAATAATGCCGACCATGCTTTTATAGAATTTTAACACAATCACTCCTAATTTATTTAACGAATTTTAAAAATTTTCAAACTTCCATTACTTCTGTACACTCCTAATCGGATGTAAAAAAATTGGATATTTATATTCACTAATGAAGTACTCATCCATATATTATAGTCCCGAAACACTATCTTAAACATCAGTGACGTTGAGAAGTCAAATATTACAACAACTAATAAGTGTTGAAAGAAACCTATATTATATAAACTTATTATATTGATTTAAATTAGTATTGTAATTATTTTTTTGCTATGAATTCTCGTACGTCGTTTCTTATATCCCTCATTAAGATTAATAATGATTCTAACGAAGTGGCGATCCTTTCTTCGACATCTAAGCGCCTAGACTCCAAGTCATATGCCCAACGTGGTACTCTTTCACGACCTGAAAATAATATTGTTGTTAAAAATTAGATTGTTGATATCAACAGTTCTTCTGTTAGATAATTTGACAATAATTTTAGCAAAGGACAATGACACATACCTTGCCTTGGTTGGGCATCTTCTGCATGTGACACAGGACTTGGTCTAAGTACTTCGGTGTCCACTGAAGCTTGATGGTAGCCTTTAAATAAATGAAAATTATTGATTTATAAAGCCTGGTATTAAGAGTTCATGATTATATGTATTTAAATTGAGTGATGTGATGAAAGAAGAGATTCAGATGTGTGAGATATTGTCAGAATTTTTGCCTAATCCAGAGTGACATAGGCTAGTATTTTAGTTTTAGTATTATAAAGAGGAAATATTACAAATGGATAAACTATTTAACTATTGCTTTATTTCACCTATAAAAAAAGGTGCATAATCAATAAGTAACAGATTCACTCAGATAAAATCAAAGGAAAACCTAGTATATATTAATAAACTACTAGTTATTATACAACACCTAGTTAGTTTGCGGAAGTCTAAGTAAATGTAGTTATTATAAGTTTTTTGTTGTGTGTATTAGATGCCCTGATTATTTAAAGAACAGAATTTGTATTTCTAAATGATTAATAATACTCACTGTGGTCGAATCTGGGATGGCACTGAATCTCCTCCACCTGAACTCCAGAACATCCTGGAAGTGATTGTATAAATTGTTCCTGGATTCCAGATGGAGGAGTTGCTGGCGGTGGAGAAGGGAGAATTTCTTCATGCCAGCTCTGCTGTGGTGTAGCAGGCCTTGGAGAAGGACAATGCTCAACTTTTATCTGTAAAATAATTTCATTAATATTATTAGTAAATTGACTTTTCTTGTTGTGTTTACTGCAGAATAAATTTTCTTTACGCCAAGTACAATCTTTCTCTCAGATCGTCAATCAAAATCTGGTTAACCTACCTCAAGGGGGATGCGCACTCCGCTTATACCCTCTACAGCTACAGGCCTGATGAGGGCCAGAACTCTGTCCTCTAAATCTGTTAGAGGGACAAGCCTATTGGGCCCTCCCCCTGTAGCAGTGGCATTCCGCCTCAAGTCAGCAGCCTTGCCCTTCACTTTTGCCTTGAATTCTATCCAATACTTAAAAGAAAAGAAAAATTATGAGCAAATAAATGATGTTTATAATAAAGTTGCTTTTAACTTCATTACAGGCATGTTTAAAGTTGCAAATACATATTTCTAGTGTGCATGGTCCACTGATCGTGTCACCTACTCGAAATGATGATGCTTTTTCTTTCTTGTTGTTTCTTTAGATAGCTATGTTATGCTCCCATTAAGAGAAAATTGATTTATCTCAGTAGCCTTATTTATTATTGGCAGGTAATGTATGTAGTGTAGGCACTTACTCTTCTCCATTGATCCGGCGTTTTAATTATGCCATCGCCTATAGCATTAAGGCGATTAGCCAAATTCTCCCAAGCCTGCCGGGCAGCTTGATTAGCAAGTGGGCCGCCGGAAAACCTCCCTAAACTCACATCCCGGTGGTTTTCGGCAAACTCCACCAGCATCTCAAGCTGCCGCAGTGAGAGTTTTCTTCTGGGTGCCATCTAAAATAACAAATACGTAGGTATTACACGCATTACTGCAATTATTACAATGCGCCAGTGTAAACTAAGATTTAATTCGCTCTCGTACTCACAGTAATCTATATATAAGATTGATAATTAATATAAAATTTATATAAAAGAAGTTAAAACACTCGCACGCACAACCAAGATAGGTACCTATTTTATCTTGCACAAATTCATATAGTATAAGTACATTTACCGCCAAAGTAGTAGTTAAAACGTAGTCAAAACAAAAATTCACGTAACATGAAGTATTTATGGGAATGAAATACATTTTTGATTTAGTCGCATAAACTCGCAACTGTGTCGCCTCTAGCGGCGCAGCAGGAAAACTGCATTGAAATTTGAGAATATCACCTTAATTTTGTCTATGATAATGTCGACAAAAAGAAAGATCTGCCAACCTGAAAATATTGAAAGTCACTTCATTTCTGTCGATAGCCACTACCGCGAAAACAGTTACTGAGTACCGATTTCATGATATCCACGGTGACGATCAAAGCTCGGTTGACAACCCAAGTTTGATAGCCACAGTGACTAACAATTTTAGTAAATAGCCCCTTAACAATTAAAACTCCATTGTGTCTGCGTTTCCGCGATTGACGGGTTAATTGACTTTTAAGCGTTGGGCCGAATCATTTAGCTTGGTTTTGTAAATATTAAATAAAATCGTTGGAAAAATATTAATATAAACGGCCCGTGAGGTGAGGAGGTGTAGTCTACGGCCTCTTCAGCGACTTGCAAATGTGCTATGATGTAGAAGTTGTTGTGTTCTACGAGCTAAGATTGGCTAAAATATGGAAATTTTCCATGACCTGAATTTCAACGTTTTCATATAAAACTTTTGGATGTTTCTCCTAGAACGGTCAAACTCTGATGCTGCATTTCGCAGGCAGGATGCCATATGAAAACTAAAACAATACAAAGAAGCATGATTCAAACTAGGCATAAGAAAAAAATCGTAGCATCAGGGAGCATGTTAGAAAAGCTCTATTTATTATTCATGACTTTAAAGGTAACTTGTTTCCCAACTTCAATCGTAGAGTTCTAGGGCAACTAAGCCCTGCAAGAGGTGTTCCCTAAGAAAAGACCGAAGAGAAGAAAATGGTATACATGTCTTAAAGGTGAAATAATTCAAATCATCGACTATGTACTCGTATTCAGGTATTTTAAGGAAATATTTCTATTATGAAGGGAATATATATAATTTGTTAAAATTTTTGGTTTTCATTGATCAACAATAAAAAAATATGTAAGCGTTTATAACGAAAAGTTATAAACTCATTCTGTGTGTGCCAATTTCAATCACAGAAGCATTTTATGTGGCAGCGAATGTGCTAAAAACTTGCCCAGTAAAATTAAATGAGTTCTTACACGATGGGCTTATCTTTTATTTATTTATTTATTCATGTACACATAAAACAATAGAAAAGAAACAAAGTTACAAATGGAAACAAGTACATAGGTGATCTTCTTTAGTTTGAAGTTACTATACTACTTTTATCTACCTCCGTGGTCCAGTGGTTAAGGTGCTTGCCTGTAGACTCGGGGGTGGTGGGTTCGATTCCCACGGGAAGCATACTTCGTATAGCTGTTTCTAGTTTGGTTAGGACATTGCAAGCTTGAATCACCTAATTATCTGATAATAAAGATGGTTTCGTGCTTCGGAGGCACGTTAAGCCGTTGGTCCCGGGGCCATCTGGTAGTCGTTATAGGAACCACGTCAGAGGCCGAGAGGCGGTTCCGAAGAACTCAGACACCAGGGTGTGCATTATCGATGATGAGTTGGTATGGCCACCCTCTGACTGCATACATGATACTACAATAATGCATTCACATCCAACTACATAAGCAGTCAAAATTTTAGCTTAATCAAACGTAATCGCAAACACACACACACCCCCATACACACCAATTGGTAAGTTAAATAAAAGCTTAGCAATAAAAAAATAGGATTTCTTTATTCTTTCTCAAATACATTGTGCATTTCACTTAACATACAAACCCTTCCCCCGACGTACGATGTTATAAGTTTGATGTGTCTGTTTACGTCTATATCCCCGTAGCTCCCAAACGGCTGAACCGATTTTGATAAAAAGAAATTGTGAGTTGTAGTAATTGGGAGTGTTATTTGCTATATTTAATCAAATCGTAGAAGACGGGGTGATAAAACATTATTAGTATTAAGAAACCAGAGTCAATCAAATGTAAGGGCATCATGTGCACCTTACAAAACTGTACGTTATACAAAACTCGTTTAAACGGTCTGAAAGCTGTGTCTGGGGTTACAAAAAATTTTATTTAAATTAATTATTTGAAAAAAAGTGAACAGTGGCATTAAGATTTATTTCATTTTCCATAAACCGGATTGACGCAGCATTCGTCTAGTTGCGATCTTGCCATTCCAGGATAGGTACATCATCGTCTTTATTTTTTCAATGGCAGCCTATAAAATACAATATGCATTATAAAAAGAAGTACTTTTTCGAAGAAAAATAAAAACTACTGCACTACAAATAATTATAGGCTTTATCACTTGGGAGTCGGGAGGATATATCAATTCTAACGATATCTCATACGTGGAATAAAGAATAACTCGCATACATATTCACCTACATACATGAACTCGAAAAACAATACACTCCTTTTAAGTAGTCTTGTAAAAAGGCAGTTTTAGGTTGATATCTTAATTTACCTACATTAATATATTATTGTGAAAGTAACTTTGTCTGTCTGCAACCTTTTGATACCTAAGATGAAAATTTTATATCGAGGTAGTTTGAGGCCCGGGATAGGACATAGGGTACATCCCGAAAAATCTGCTGTTCTCGAGGGATCTATAATACGAGTGAAGCCGCGAGTTGAAAAATCCATACTAATTCAAACTAATATTATAAATGCGAAAGTAACTCTGTCTGTCTGTACTGTCGCATTTTCACGCTTCGACCATTTAACCAATTTGTATGAAATTTGGTATGGAGGTACTTTGAGACCCGGGAAAGGATAAGTATAGTATTCCTTTCATTCCGGGAAAATCTACTGTTCCCACGGGATCCACATTAACACGGGCGGAGCCACGGGCAACAGCTAATAGTATTTATATTTATAAAACATAAATTAAGTACCTTTTTTCTTGGACCTCACTTCAATACCACTTTTTATTCAAATAGGTTCATTATAATCATCATAGAGCCGCAAGGAGTCCACTGCTGGACATAGGCCTTCCCTTAGGATTTCCAATACGACCGGTTGGAAGCCGCCTGCATCCAGCGTCTTCCTGCGACCTTAGTCAGGTGATGGTTGGATGACCTGACTCAGGTCATCCGATTCGATCTTACTCTGCATAGCTCTTTGAGTGGCCTTGAGCTTTCTTATGAAGCCCATAGTAAGGGACCATTATAATATTACCTAGTACCTAAAGACTAGCTTTGCGGTCATATTGGAAATCCTTGAGGGAGGCCTATGTCCAGCAGTAGACTTCTTGCGGCTGAGATGATGATGATGATGATGAAAAGATATTCAATATTATTCGTAGATCCATGAAAATATGTTGATTCAGCCTGTAACAACTTTTCCAAGAGCCAATGTTGCGATTGCGATTCTAGGTACATTTTTTTTGAGGTTTCTGTACAAATTGACCGAGCGGATGAACGCTTTTGTATGGAACAGGGTTTTCTTAACATATTGTATAGTACTTATAATTTTCTTATCTGGCTTCAATGAAATGTTATTCGCTAAGTGATTAAATGATATAAAATATGTTTCTTATTTTCAACCTTCTCCTCATAGATTTTTTATTTGCACATCTTTAGCTGATGTGCTACATCCTGATGACATGATTTATTGTGTTAAGATAACGTTTTTGATATTGTAAAATGCATTATGAATTTGTTTACAATATGAATATTCGTTCAGATCAGACCACAAACTACGAAGAAGATACTATTACTAGTACGAAGAAGATACTATTACTAGTATCAGACGACCCACTGCCTTATGTTTTCTCTAGGCGATAGAGACCATAGACAAATATTGGAGTCACGTTAAGATGATTTTTTTTTTAAATTTTAGTTTGCATGAGCAAACATTTTTTTTTTTTCGAGGTGTAAGGAGGTTTGTCGCATATCCCAACAAAAGAGGCAAATAATTTATTTAGAGCAAAGGAAACGGGGTACTATTTTTGAAAGTATGACCACTCGTATTCGAACGATTTTTGTATGGAAAATGCGCTCGTTTACGAACGGCGACATTTCAAAAATAGCACTCCATATACTCTATATTATAACCTCTTTGTTTGTAATATTTACTTAATTTTTTTGTCAGTGCATATGCAATAATTTGGTTTTTTTTTTTTTTTCTCTCGTGGGTAGTTGTGAAAGAAACTAACATATTTCAAAGCTCCAATTATAATAAATAAATTAAATATATATAGTTACATTTGTATCATACATTATAAATAAAAACCTTCTGCAGAACATATAATTCAAGAAAAATTATACAGACAGATGAAATATATGGTATAAATTGAGAATTTCACCTACCTGTCGGCATAACTCTCATATTAGAAGTATAACAATATCAAGATAACTGGCACTGATACTACAATGGCGAAGACACAAATAGAAGAGGTCTTGAACATTCAAAGATCACTGGAAGATAGTGTGGCGCAGAGGATGGCTGACTTTGAGTCCCGGTTCATGGCATCGGCAGGTTCAGAAATCACAGTCAACAAGCTGCATCAGGAATATATATCTTTTAAAGAGTTTGTCATGAAAATGTTTCAACTCTGTCAGCAACAAATAGGTCTTCTGATAAACACTGTGGATGCATTGGACATGAGGAGCCGCAGACAGGTGCTTTTGGTGGCTGGCATAGATGAGGCTAAAGAAGAATGTCTGGCTGATATTGTTGCACAACTACTCAGTAGCACGTTGCATATTGAAGTTAGTCCTCATAATTTGCAATTGTGTCATCGACTCGGAAAGATAGGGGAACGGCCTAGACCTGTCTTGGTACGATTTCAGTCACTCCAGCTGAAGGACACTGTGTGGCAGAAGAAGTCCATGTTTAAAGGCACTCCACACACTCTAAGTGAGTTCTTGACACGACCCAGACAAGAGGTGTTTATTGCAGCCCGCACTCATTTTGGCATGAAGCGGTGCTGGACTATGGACGGCGTCATCAACATCAAACTTCCGTCGGGCGTCAGGGCCAAGTTGACTACCAAAGCGGAGCTCCAGGCCCTCGTACACAAATTCCCATCTAGCCAAGAAAAATCTGATGAGGTGAGTCAACCAGCGGCAGGCACAACCCAGCAAAAGAAGACGGGTCCCTCCGTGGCAGCGACTGCCACCGCAGTTGATAAAAAAGTTGTCACCAGGAAGCATGCGCAAGCGCTGGCCCAGACGCAGTCCAAGCCCAAATGATTTGTATTTCAAATTTGAACACTGTAGGTAAAAACAACATTGTCAGTAACGTGGGTGACCAAAAACTTTTAATTTATAACCACCGCTCTTGATTTTTATTCACAACAAAATTGTTTGTTTTGTTTTACACAGTAGTTTCGTAAAATCATTCATTGTCAGTGTCAAATGTCAATCTGTTGACAGGTGTCTTCTTTATTTTTTTTCTCTCCATTTTCTTTTATGTTGGCAATTTGTCACACGATTAATTACGTTTTGTTATGCAGCTTCTTATTGCCTATTGCTAAATTTTTATTAACCGGCAGGATAGTGTGATTGATTATTGTTTTTTTTTCACTAATTCCATTTTAATATTTATTTATTATATTTATACTAGTATTTAATTATATTTACGTTTTTTAATGCAGCAAAATAATGATGATAATGAACTTTTATATTTATCAGCATCTGAAATGTCCAATGACAGCTTCGATTCGTGCGTTTCTGATTCTACCCCAACTGTTGGTTCGCGGGTAGTTCATGCTTTTGATGGATGTGAAAAAAATCTTAATGTATGCCACATAAATGCACAAAGCATTGCTGGCCATTACACTGATTTACTGGAAGCATTTTCGTGTGAAACCGTCGGTATTGTCCTTGTCTCCGAAAGTTTTTTAAAACCTAGCCTTCAATCCACTAGCTATGCTCTCCCTGGATTTGTACTGATTCGTAATGATCGTGTTGGTAAGGCGTGTGGGGGAGTAGCTATTTATTTAAGAAGTTCAATTCCATACAAAGTTTTGTGTCAGTCTCCATCCCAGTATTAAGCCTCTGCGGAATACATATTTATAGAAATACTACTGAGTGGAACTAAAGTACTTGTAGGTGTGGTATACTGTCCCCCGGAGATAAATTACTTCTCTGACTTTGAGTCCACTCTTGACTCTGTGTGTGGAGATTACTCACATCAGCTGATCATGGGTGATATAAACACTTGCCTGTTAAAAGACGATACTTGTCGATCCGATAAACTTCTAAACATTATCAAGTCATTCAATCTTTCTATTTTGCCTTCTGGCCCAACCCATCATACTAGTCACGGTGATTCATTAATTGACTTGATCATTATATCTTCGGTTAATAATATAGCCAGCCATGGACAATTCCCTGCCCCAGGTTTTTCACACCACGACTTGATCTATGCATCATATAAACTGACACCACCGAAAATAAAACCGGTTTACATTAATTTACGTAATTTCGCGCGCATGAACACTACTGCACTGCAGGAAGATGCCTCCCACATAGACTGGGCCCCGGTTTATCGTGCATCGACGGTAGACGATAAAATTTCTCAGTTCAATAAAATTGTTCTGTCACTGTTCGATGTACATGCGCCTATTCGTCGGATTAATGTGAAGCCGCGATTACATTACCCAATTTCTCGGGCCCGATCTCAGTTAGGGACCCTAAATCGGGAAGTCTAATCGCAGTTAGTGAGTTAGTGTCCCGATTTAGGGCAATCGTGGCAACCCGATCGCACTAACTCCCTAGTTAGGGCGTAAATCGGGTGGTGTGATCGCTGTCAGTGAGCTCAGTAGCCGCGCGGCGCTTGATGCGAGCGGGCGTTCTGTTTACATATTATTATATATTTTTGGAATGTGCCTACACTACAAGGCGTCACATTAAATTTTTCATGACTTTACAGAGCCTATGACCAGCTGACAATTAACGATAACTCAATCCTCAAATTCTGATATTTATTTGTAAGAGACGTTATGAGCAACAGATGAACATACATACATACCGGTCAAAATCATAACCCTCCTTTATGCTTCGTATATGGGTAAAAAGACAATTTGTCTTTTACTTACATTACATACATATTTTACTTATATTACATACATATAGTGTTTTAGACATCTATAGATAGCCCAGCATGTTGTATTTAAGGTCATGGTATGAATTTCCCGTCGCTAAGAATCTGACCGTTACAGCTAATCGTTGTTTAGCACTGACACTTGACTAGCTCCGTGGCGCAGCGGTCAACACGCCAGCCTGCGACACGGAGTGACCGGGTTCGATCCCCGGCCAGGTCAAGATGGAAAATGATCTTTTTCAGATTGGCCTGGGTCTTGGATGTGTATCTATATATGTATTTGTTATAAAATATGTATCGTTGAGTTAGTATCCCATAACACAAGTCTCGAACTTACTTTGGGGCTAGCTCAATCTGTGTGATTTGTCCGTATATATTTATTTATTACACTTTCTCTAAATAATGTGTTTTGTTTCTGATATGATGTCACTAAATTTGTAAGATAGTCGAATTTTCCAATTTATGGTACTTGGAAGTCACAGGCAGGAGCCATCCTTACAGCTACACGTGCGGCCGCCAACTGAGTTAGGGAGGCGATCTAGTGCAAGTGTAAACGCAAGGCTCTAAATATCGGCAGTTAGTGTCCCGACGGATCGGCCCGATAAATTGGGTAATGTAATCGCCGCTTGAGACGTCCACCTGCAGCTTGGATCACAGAAGGCGTTCGCATGGCAATGAGAAAGCGAGACCGTGCCTTTCGTAAATTTAAAAAAGAACGTATTGTTGAAAACTGGAATTACTATAAGGCTGCAAGGAATCTGTGTAACCAAATGTGTAGGAAAGCCAAACGCCAGTATTTTATCAATAATATTGAGAACTCATCTTCTTCTTCCAATATATGGAAATTTCTTAATTCCGTCGGTATAGGTAAAGTCCGAAACGAATGCACCAACATACCTTTCAGCTTAAATGAGCTAAATCGACATTTTACCACAGTCACCACTATTGACTCGAATCTTAAAAATAATACAATTCTTTCAATATCGGCTTTGCCTCCTCTGGACAATGAAGTCTTTGATTTTATAACAGTTACTGAGGACTACATTGGCAAAGTGATAACATCAATACATTCTAATGCAGTTGGGTACGATGGTATAAGTAGAGTTATGATCATTTATATTCTCAAATATACTTTACCTGTAATAGTCCATATCCTTAACTCTAGCTTGACCCAACATGCTTTTCCTTCGTGCTGGCGTAATGCCTTTGTGCGTCCACTTCCAAAAATTTCCGTTCCTACATGTTTGAATGACATACGTCCAATTTCTATATTACCCTTCCTTTCTAAAGTCTTAGAAGCTTCTGTCCATAAACAACTTTCGGACTATATGCACAAATATAATCTATTTGATCCCTTTCAATCTGGATTCAGACAAGGTCACAGTACAACTACCTCACTGATTAAAATAACAGACGACATTAGGTATGGTATGGAAAACAAAAAAGTCACAGCTCTTGTTTTGATTGATTTTTCAAATGCTTTCAATACGGTCGATACGGACATACTTCTTGCAGTATTATCTCACTTTAACATGTCGTCCTCAGTGATTAAATGGTTTGCTTCTTATCTTCGTGGACGTCAGCAGAGTGTGCGTTCCGATCAGTCTGATTCAGACTGGAGGGATGTTAGTGCTGGCGTACCACAGGGTGGCGTACTTTCTCCAATTCTTTTTTCAATTTTCATTTCTACCCTTTCTCGTATACTTACTTGTCCCTACCATTTTTATGCAGATGACTTGCAGCTTTATGTACAGACAGACCTCGATCAAATTAATGATGCTATTACCGTTATAAATACTAATTTAAATAATATATATAATTGGACAGTAGCCTTTAGTATAACGGTGAATCCTAAAAAATGCCAAGCAATGATTTTAGGTAGTGTACGTCAGCTAGGCCTCTTAGATTTTCAATCTGTAACACCCATAGTGTACAATTCTTCCAAAATTACATTTTCAAATAATGTCAAAGATCTGGGTCTTCTTATCGATAACAAACTCCGTTGGGATGCACACCTCGCGGAGGTCAGTCGAAAGGTATATGCATCATTGCATTATCTAAATAATTTAAAAAACTTTCTTCCCACTAAAACTAAGCTTATGCTGGTCCAATCTCTCATTCTTCCTATCATTGATTATGCTGATGTGTGTTATCTAGACATTACAGAAGAACAGCTCAATAAACTTGAGCGCCTAGTAAACAATTGCATCAGGTTTGTATTTTGTCTCCGGAAGTACGACCACATTTCCTCGTACCGTGCAGAACTGAATTGGCTTACTATTCGGCAGCGCAGGAACTTACACATACTTTGCTATCTTTTTAATACGCTCTTTAATCCTTCGGCTCCTAGTTACATGACTTCTAAATTTCAATTTCTCAGTGCTACTCATGACAGGCAACTGCGCTCTTCCAATAATCTTCGGCTTGCTTACCCCACACACCGTACTAGTTTCTTTTCGAATTCATTTGAGGTCACCGCCGTCCGTCTTTGGAACGAGCTCCCCGAAACTATTCAAAAAGCCCAAACACGCAATCATTTTAAGGCTCTAGTCATTGGACATTATCTTAGATAGTTTTTTTTTTTTTCTGTTCTTTTCTAGCTGCATCGTTGTATTTGTTTATATTATATTCTATTCTATTGTGATATTTTGTTATGTGTAGGTATATGTAGTTTGATGTAGGTTTAGGTAAATAATTATTTATGTAATATATTATAAGCATATGTATCCTTATTAAATTATTATATGTATGTATATATATAATCAAATTGACTATAGTAGCAGTAGCACCCCCTCATATCACTCTCACAATGTCCCTAAGGTGAACTGGCAGACAATGCAATTAGCATTAAGTTTATTCTTTTGTAACCAATCTTTGATTGTGTGCAATAAACGTAAATAAATAAATAAATAAATAAAAATAAATAAATAAATAAATAATATGTGTAAATAATAAAAAAAACAACTGATATGATATCTAAATATTTTTATTTATTTACTAATCAATAGTATAATTAGTTAGCATAACACATATTGAATTAAATGACTACAGAAACAAATCCAAAATGAGCATTTTATTTTTTATTAGCTAGTTATTTATGATGCCTGTAGTGTAATTTTTAAACGGTATTTTAAAATTTTACTGTTTCATAAACATACTAGTTTATTGACACGCCAGTATAAAAATATACCAGTGCAAACAATTTTTCTAAAGCAACGGCACTGTGTTCTCATATGTGTATGATTCTAAACAGAGATAAAGAAAGATAGAAAAAAAGAAATGCTTTTTCATCTCATCTATTTAAACAACAAAGTGCGGTGGTAAACAGGGTCTAAAATATATATAAAATATAATCCCGAATGACATATAGATAGAGGGAGTTGGAAAGCAGAATGTGTCATCTCGGGACTAACATAATACTTTTGCTTTGGGCAACATACTCTGACTGAATCCCTCGCTTCACTCAGGACAGGAGTCTACTTTAAAATTCTATGCTAGACAGGAGTCTAGCATAGAATTAAGCGGAACGAAGGATCGTTCCGCTCTAGATTCAAAATATTGCCCTCACCAAAAGGATTATGTTAGGCCCATGTGTCACACAGTCTACAATTTTTTTTCTTATTAGCTAGAATTAATCTGAACCTAAATACCTAGGTTCAGTATCCACATACGCTATATATCTCAGATATAGGAAATATGTTCTAAAGGATGGATACCCTAAGGATAACCTACAAACAAAGAATTGGATCAAACATTTAGACGTTTTTAAAATAGCTTCTGAAACAAACTATTATGTGTGCCGTGCGAAAACGTCGGTTCTGTGCAAGCCATTACATAGGCGTTTATGTAAAAAATTGAAACGTCATACTTAATATGTTCATATTTATCTTTTTATAAAAAAAAAATTATAAAAAGATAAATATGAATATATTTATATTTTCTATCTCGCAGATGAAAATATAAATATATTCATGAGAGAATTATTGTTTTAGACGTAAAATTCACAAACTTTCGAAGGAAAATGTTTTTAAATATCATTATGTATAGTTTTTTTTATATGTATCTGTTTCAAAATCTTGCACAAGGATCGAAGTAAACTATACAAATAATTTTTCATGCAGTAGGTAACTACCTTCTTAATGTCTTTATAACGTCAATTTAAATTAAATGCGAATATTTTAAGGTATTTTGCAATTTGTCAATTGTATTCATCAATCGATAATATATACATTTTAGGGTTTTTTTAGTAGATAATTATTTGGTTTTATTTAGCTTGATATTATATTTGACACCTATGGGTAACATTTTAACATTTTTTACATTTTTATTTGCGCTTTATGAACGAGCGTATTTTTATGTTATTTCTAATTCACACGTCTGAAAACATTGAAGGTTTCAATTAAAGTTTCATCAATTGCAATTGACAATCACGTAAATATTAAAAATCGTGTTTAATCGTCTTGGCCCAGGTTTAAGCTATTCATTTTACACCCTGGGATGACCATTTATGGAAAAAAGAAATTATTTATTAAAATTAATTAGGAGGCCGGCCAAGTGCCAGTTGGAATTGCACACGGAGGGTAATCAGTACGATACCACGATCCACGATATAATAATTTTAAAAGCACTGAGAAAAATGTCTGTTCTCCCGCGATTTTATCCTCGTATATAGCCTATATCACCCACTGTTCATGTACCTAGCTTTCTATAGGTGTAATATTTTTTTGAAATCGTTTCAGTAGTTTTTGAGTTTATCTAGACTATGTAGTTATTTAGAGAGGAAAGACTACTGTGTTTGTGTGTAATGGAAAATAATAGAAACAAAACAAATAGACTAACTTTAAAAAATATTATATTATAGCAAATCTGCATTATCAGCGGATCATACATAGTATTTATATAATATATATTTTATTACCCGACTGACTTACCCAGAAGGAAGGTAATATTTTTCGCGCGTATTATCTATGTAAGTATGTCTGTTCCATTGTCGTCTCCTGTTGTCTAAACGGCTTGCTTGACCGATTTTGAAGAGCGAGGTATCATTAGATTCGTATTCTTCCCCGGAGTGATAGAGGGTATGTGACGGACGTTAACAAAAAATTTAAATGGCGGACGTAAACTGTCAAAAAGGTAGTAGTTATGGTTTTTTATTTTTTGAAATAATCTATATAGTATCGTTGAGTTAGTATCCCATAACACAAGTCTCGAACTTACTTTGGGCACAGAATTAATATAAGTACCTACTAACGTATGCTTTGGGGCTAGCTCAATCTGTGTGATTTATCCGTATAAAAAAAAATCTACCTGTTTGCAGTTTCGTTTCCAATGAACGAAAAAGGATTAGTTGCGTATTTTATTTTTAAATTTTGTTTTATATTTATCCAATGCTTTTCTGTGCACGATTGGTAATTCTTCTATTTGGGATTCTAGTCGTACAATATCAGAACCATTAAGTATCCTATTTATTGTACTGCACCAATTGTGCGCAGCGAACTTTATTATTATTAAGAAAAAAGTGTTCTTCATTTCTGTGCTTTGAACACAAAATTTCAAAGTCATAATTTTCTTTTATTATATTCAGAATAGATTTTGATATCCCTTGCTTATATGCATTTTTTTCTAAATACTTATTTGTTTCCTCAATAACTTGGCCAAAACACCTTACTGCCTGCACGGATGGGTAGCTGAGAGTGCGTCGTGCCTGTGTAAACTCCCTGTGATCGATCCAATTGTGAATCGGTAAAATTTTGACCGTTGTTAATTTATCCTTACAATGATCACAGGCAGTTCTAGCCAAAAACTTTCTCACTACCCATCCAGCTGTATAAGCCCGTGAATGAATTATCAATCGTTGTCTTCTTGCTTGATTGACTGAATCATCAATCGATTGATTGGTTTCATTCACGGACTCATTCCGAAGATGATCAGGCTGACTGGTATCACTTTCAATTAAGCTATTACTATTACCACTATCGGTTTTAGATTTTGTTAAATTTAGTATTTGTGCCAAATTTAATGACTGTTCAGCCTGATCATTCTCGCAATTAAAATTATTATTGTGGAATGTTATTAATCTATAAGTGCATGTGAAGCTGTGGCAGTCAGGATCATTGTATCTAAAATTATACGCCCTCGTTTGTCCAAAAAAGTTTTCAATTGGATCAGAATTGAAATAACGAGGGCGCATAATTTCAATACCTCTTCCCTTGAAAAACTGCCACAGCCTCATCATGCTTTTAATCGTTGTTGCGCAACTTTTTAACGTTGGTACTGATACAGTGTTGTCGTAATTGTCTTTAAATTTATTTTTTTCCAGGAGTTTCAATGCTTCACACCAGAAAGTATGGTGCTCCGTTTCTTCTGTCACTGCTCTCCTTAATGTCTTTCCTTTCGTATGTTTGTGACTGGTGGACGCTCCATTTAAGCTATCAAACAATTTGTCAAAAAATTTGACAGTCTCTGCTGTATTCAACATCGTCGGGCTTACTTCTCGTCCGTCCGCATAATGAGCTAAAAATCAAGTATTTTGTTCAAGAGACTGCATGTTACAAACTAGGCTCCCATTAGCCATACATAACAAAGGTATAGTAGGCAGTTTGGGAAAAAAGGTATTTCAATTTTAATGCTTTGTTGGCTACAGTCACACAAGATAATATAAAATTAATTATATAATAATAACTCAAATAAAAAAAAAGTGGTGACCCTAATCTCTTGTTTCTTAAAGTAAATCATAATGATATTTATATATAATTTTATTAAAACTTTTAAAATTCTACAATAGTTTAAATATCAAACTCTACTTACAGAATTGTGATGTATACACCAAAGCTCTAGATACTGTTGAGCTAAAAACTCGTGCAGCAGTTTTAACCTGTGTAAAAAAAATATTGAATGATTATTAAAAAAAATATATATATACAAACTCGTGAATTGAATTCTATCATACTAACAAAATTACAAACTTTCGCATTTAAAATATTAATTTTAAATGCGAAAGTTTGTATTTTGTTAGTTTGGATGTGGTAACCAACAAAAAATATTACTTTTTCTACTAATTACCGGGCCGGCCGAACACACCTATGTATGAAAACGAAGACGTTTTACGTTTCTAGCAATTACCTTTATCATCATATAAGCCGCAAGAAGTCCACTGCTGGACATAGGCCTCCCCCAAGGATTCCCAATACGACCGGTTGGCAGCGGCCTGCATCCAGCGTCTTTCTACGACCTTAGTCAGGTCATCCGACCATATGGTCGGTGGGTGTTGGACGCCGTGCTTGCCGGTAGATACGTGGTCGCCATTAAAGAACCCTTCATCCCCATGGGCCTTGATAACGTCGATGGTTATAAGGTTGTTGATGAGGGACCTGGACGAGAAATCCGACACCATGCTGTGACTTTTAAAGTCACCTTCCTGGTGACAAAGTAGGTTACTACACTTTAAGGTTGGCATGCCCTCTTCGGACTTTCTGACAGCCCCACTATGTCCCATCGTAACCTACTCATTTCCTCTTCCACTTCCTCGACCTTCTCGTCTAGCATTATTGTGCAAATATTGTGTGCCACCAGGTTCAGTATGTGTAAGGATGGCAGCAGTGTCTCTTCCAGAGATTCTTCGCGCCCCTTGACCCGCCGTTACCGTGACCGCTACCGGAGTCAGGAATAGCGGGGCCACCGGGAACTGGTTGGCCTTGGTGTGTTATCCACTCCTTACTCATCACGCTAGGCAAAGGGGATGGTGAGCGAAATATGCATCGAAACCGAGAATGCGATAAATTAATCGAAGCCATCTATAATCGTAAGAAGGGTAGGAGCTAATTGGGCTAGGGGAACGGGAAGGGGTATTTGGGATGCTACTTGCTCGGAGGGATTGGTGATAAGAAAGTAGCAACTCGGGGAGGCCGGGCGCGCGTACCCGATGCCATACATGTAATCACCGGACAGGTAATTAAGTATGACACCCCTGACCATATACTTACCTTCATTTTCTTTCTATTGTTTAATTTTTCAGGAAGAACATCATAATCATTAATATTGGGCATTAATTTTGCAATATCTACGTGACCACAGTCTTTTAAATAAACATCTATAATATCCTGCCATTTAGATAGTTTTCCTTCAACTTCGACAGATTTGTTCAGGAAATTATTTCGCAGACCTTTTATTAAATGCGATGGGTCATATATGACACTTAAATTTAATCCGCATAATGAATGATGAATGAATGAATGAATGAATGAATGATGAATGATATACTTTATTGCTATAAACGTGGTACAATAGGTGGATTGTATAAAATTAAGGTATCACACATTAGTCATTTCTGACATGCAACAGACAGTAATATTTGTCAAATTAAATTAGGTATAATAATGTCAATCAAATTAAATTACGAATTTTATATTTTATACATATTATGTCACATTTTATGGTCAGCTAATTCTATACCTAATAACATTATATAATTCTATACTTTTAAATAATACTATAGTTTAATTTCGATTTTCCAGATAATCTCTTACACTATAAAAACATTTTTCTACAAGCCAACTGAAAAGTTTTCGTTTGAATAATTTAACATTGCATATATTTTTAATTTCGCCAGGTAACTTATTAAATATTTTGATCGCCATAGAAAAACAGTTGGAACTGTACAGTGCTGTCTTCATTATGGGAAGCATTATCCTTCTTGGATTTCTTCTACTATACCTACTAGGCAAGTCTATACTAAATTTAAACAGATTCGGGTGTGATTTTACTAGTATACTCAGTTCATATATGTACATATTCGGTAAGGTTAACAAATTCAGCTCTTTAAACAACGGCTTGCAGCTAGTTAAAGACGACACACCGAAAATCGCACGGAGGCATTGTTTCTGTGAGATAAAAGCTTTGTTTGCATCAGATGCATTTCCCCATAATGGTAGCCCATATCTCAGTCTGGAAGCAACATATCCATGATAACCTAGGATGGCTGTTTTCCGGCCCGCTATTTTAGTTAACCTTCTAAGAGCATAGGAAAATCTATTGATTTTATTACACACGCTTTCTATATGATTAGACCAAGCACAATTATTATCCAAAATAATTCCCAAAAACGTAACCAACTTAGTCTCATTAATGTCTTGACCATTGTGTGTAATTTTAAAATTGTATTTAATATTACTATGCTTATTATAGAATTGTATACATTGTGTCTTTTTTAAATTTACCTTTAAATTATTAATAGTCATCCAATTTATTATGTCATTAACAGTCTCATTTATATCATTATTATATTTTGTTTGATCATTAAAATTGTCAGGAATAATTAAAGAGATATCGTCTGCAAAAAGCGTACAAAAGTGATTCGTTACATTTGGTAAATCATTGATATATATTATGAATAGAAGTGGGCCCAAAATACTTCCCTGAGGGACACCAACATTGTTTATATTAATTTTAGATTTATACGTTTTTTCATGTTTATCAATGTCAATACTTTCAAGTGCTACATATTGCGATCTTTCTGAGAGATAACTTTGAAGCCAACTTAAAGCATTCCCTCTAATACCATATTTGTCACATTTTGTCAAAAGTATCTTATGAGAAACGAAATCAAATGCGCTAGACATGTCAAAAAATATTGCCGTAGTAGAAATTCTTTTGTCTATGTTTTCTAATATTTTGTTAATTACGTTAAAAGCAGCTAAGGTTGTAGACTTACCACGTTGAAACCATTTTGTTGTTCGACTATAATACTATGTTTAGATAAAAAAGATAAGATTCGGGAATACATAGCTTTTTCATATATTTTAGCTAGAATCGGTATTAGCGAAATGGGTCGATAATTTTCAATGAGTAATTTATCACCCTTCTTATAAATAGGTTTTATAACGGATATCTTGAGGGCCTCTGGAAATCGGCCATCGACAAATGACAAATTTATCAAATGACTGAGGACTGATGCTATCAATTTAGATGCTACTTTAATAACTTTAGTACTGATGTCATCATAACCCACAGAGTTCGTGTCCTTCAATGAGCTGATTATTTTTCCAATTTCGTAGCTATCTGTGGGAGCTAAAAATATACTATTGTTGTTATTTTTTACTAAGCAAGGCTTTTTTTGTCTTAGTACTTGGTTAGTATTCTTTGTCAAGTTATTAAAATATTCAACGAATTTGTTCGCAATGTCGTTTGGATTATTGTATATTTTATTATTATATTTGATTTTTTTTATCGTTTCTTTAGGTTTTTGGGTATGAACATTTGTTTTTATGATATTCCAAGATGCTCTACATATATTTTTAGATTTTTTTATCATTTCCGTATTTTTTAGACGTCTTGCAGTAATAATACATTTTTTCAAAATACTATTATATTGTCTATATTTAATTTTAGATACAGTGCTTTTAGATTTATAATATGCAAACCTCAAGGACCTCTTACGAACGCAGGCTTTTTTTATACCCTTTGTTATCCACGGCATATGTTTCTGGTTTTTTACTATTTTCTTAATATAAATAGGAAAACACAAATTATAAAATAGTAAAAAAGTCTCATGAAAGGTTTCAAAAGCTCTATTTGAATCATTGTGTTCATAAACGTCAGCCCAAGTTAATTCTTTAAGACATGCATAAAATTTCATAAGATTTTCCATGCTGTAATCCCGATACTTTTGAAACCAAAACTTAGGCGTTCTATTAATTTTTTGATGGGAATTTTAAGGCTTTGTGCAGTGTCATGATCCGAGAGAAAAAGCTTATGAGTTTCACCTTTGGCATCTGGAATATTACTTATAATTAGATCTAAACACGACCTACCTCTCGTTTCTTCATTTATATGTATGTAATAGTTATAGTTCTGTATTATTTTTTTAAGTTCTTGAGCTTGGCTACTGTTTTTGAGAGTATTTATGTTTAGATCTCCAGCAATGACTATTTTCTTGCTTGTTTTTGATTGAAGCTTGGCTAGCAAAGCATCTAAATGCGTAAGAAAAACAAAGGGATCTGATAATACTTTGTGATCTGGGATTCTATATAGACAAATAACTATGATCTGATGTTGGACAATTTCTATACCACAGCACTCAAAAATATATGGTTTTGCCATATCTTTTAGAAAAGGAATACATTTAAAATCTATATCATCTTTACAGAGTATGCATGCACCACCTCGCCCTTTTTTTATCCTCGAGTAGTGGTCCGAAAGTATATAGCCTTGCATATGGATATTAGCTTCAGTACCTGATTTGATAAATGTTTCTGTTAAACACACTATGTCAATCCGTTTATTGCTACATTCTGATAACTCATTAAGGGCTATTTGAAGAAAGTCTTGTTTACTTAAAAAACCTGCGATATTTTGGTGAAAAATAGTTAAATCTTTATTATTATTACTCACGAAAAAACCTACTTGAATGTTCGTGTTGATTGGAGTTATTATAAGATTTATATTTATTATTTTTCTGAATTAAACAAAAGTAATCCAATATAGTTTTTTATTTGAGCTTATTTACTTGAGTTAGACTTATGGCGTTTGGCATTCTAGATTTTATTTTTGTAAAATTAAGATATTTATGTTTGTAGTCAATATAATCTATAGTCGAATTAATGCATTTACATACTTCATTAAATGAACTAGTTCTTGTAGTTATAAAGTTGCAATTTGTATAGTTATTAGATACTAAAAATAGTTGCTCGTTAAGTTTATTTTCATTCAGGGAATCATTTTGAATAACATTCAACAACAATATGTCAGTATTTTTAAACTTATTAATAATTGTACACAATGTCGAGATTATTTTGACAGGGTTAGAATCATTTTCTCCGATTGACAATATGATTTTATCATGCTTGTTTATTTTTACATAGTCCAAACTTGAAATAACTTCATCTGATAATGCATATGGCTTCGTTAGACCGATTATTCCGTATTTTTCGTACCGACTGTCATATCTTGAATCGCTCAGCTTGGCTGCCAATCCGGAAACTTGTTGGGAACCTATGATATATATCTTACGTGATTCTTCGTTATAATTTAATGAGTCATTTTTCTTAAAGTCCTCCTGGTTCGATACTCCTTTATTTACATATACATTGTGAGTCACACCGGCAGAGTTGGCATTATTATTAGTTTCAAGTGATGTGCTACTCAGACATATTGAAGAATTATCCATATTCAGTGTTTTTTGTTTTCCTTTCTTCGATGGAGTGGAAAATCTTCTAATTCTCATACTGGAGTTGTGTGTGGAAGAAATAATATTTTTATATTCAGTAGATTTCGATTCCAATTCCTTTATTCTTGATTTTAAATTACAGTTTTCTTCATTCAATTTGTCTATTTCTTTATCTGCACTATCCAACTTTACAGATAATTCATTAATTTTACTTTCTAATTCCTGTATCTTTAAGTTGTCGGCTCTCATGGATATATCAGGCAAACTTTGCACCGAGTTGCTCAAATCTGATAGACTCGATTTGTCATTTTCACTATAGTCTAAATAATGGGATTGTACATGTTTCTTAGGCTTTGTGACAAGTTCCTTAGAATTTCCAGTATTTTGTACAGTAATGACAGCTGTGTCCAACTTTTGTATCGTTTTTGGGATTGGGGTACTGGTTTTAGACTGAGATTTAGACGGTGTTTGCTTCATACAGCTGGCACATTTCCATGTCGATTTTTTTTCCATTTCCATTAAATAGAAACTCTTGTGAGAGACATTCGTGCATGGCAGATGATATTTATGTAAGCATTTTATACAAGCCAAATATTCCCGGTCTTCAAGTTTTTTCTTACATACTGTGCACTTGTTTCTTAAAGACATTGTTTATGTATAGTAGTGACTCGACCTCTAGTTCAAACTTTAAAAGGTATAGGATAAATCACGACGGCATTTATATTGTAGTGCAAACGTTCATATATAGATGGCGTTATAAAATGGTTCGGATATTATAGATAGTTGTATTAATTGTGCTACTCCCCGACAGATGGAGTTAGTATGTCATATTCTGTCAGCCGATTCCTTTGTTTACACTGGTTCACATATCATTTTGAATTTATAACGGACACTTTTTACTGCATTTGAAATAGTCACTTTTTTATTAAATGTCACTGTTAATTATTTATTTTATTGTTATTTTTGAAAATGACGTCGTAAAAATCTGCACTTATTGTTCATATTTTAGAAATAATCCATTTAATTGTTCACAGTTTTGGTCACTTGTTTCATTCACAATTGTTTATATTTTAGATAGATAACACTAGTCCATGCAGATCACTATCTATTTCACTCGTCTAGATAAGAAAATATAGATTGTTCACTGATTATCAATTTTTAAAGTTAATATAGTACAGAGCCCATGTTACACGCGACACTAGCGCCGCCTTTATGCTACAGTATCATCTGAAAATAAAAAGTGATGTTCTATAAGTGACATTTCATGCAAGCGTCATATAAACATAATTTCTGAATAAATTAGTAATCCAGAATAAAAATACCGGCAAAGTGCGAGTCGAATTCGCGCACGAAGGGTTCCGTACCGTTATCTATGAAAACGGCAAAAAAATCATGTCTGTTGTATGGGAGCCTCCCTTTAATATTAATTTTATTTAATTATTTATTTTTAAAGTAAATATATGTATAACTAAATATTTTTTGAATATTTCAAACGTACATACATACATAGTATCACGTCTTTTTCCCTTGCGGGGTAGACAGAGCCCTTGTCTTTAAGACCTAAAAGCCACGTTTAGCATGTTGGTGGGCGTTAGGTGGAAAGTAGAATCAAAGTAGTGATGGGTTGCTAGCCGCATCGCCTACTAATATGATTCGCCAGATTTGCCCATTCCCTCGATCGACTTTTACGATCTGCGCGGGAAGAGAAATAGCTGATACACTCTACGTTTTTTCTTTTCTCCCAGACCAGCATGGAAGACTATGATTATATATTTCAAACGTCTGCTTGGAATATTCAAAAAATATTTATAACTAGCTTTCGCCCGCGGCTCCGCCTGCGTTAATGTTGATCCCTCGGGAATAGTACTGTTTCCCGGGATAAAAGGTAGTCTATGTCCTTCTCCGTACTCCAGAGAACTTGTATGCAAAATTTCATGATGATCGATTCAGTAGTTACGGCGTGAAAGCGTAACAAACAAACAAACTCACTTTCGCATTTATAATATTAGTAAGGATAAGGATGGAAACAGGTAGACACCTTTGCCATTATCAATATCGAGCAAAAACAACCAAAAAAAAATTACGTTTGTTGTATGGGAGCCCGGAGCCTCCTTATATATTTATTTTATTCTGTTTTAGTATTTGTTGTCATAGCAACAGAAATGCATAACCTGTGAAAATTTCAAATGTCTACCTACAGATACAGCCTGGTGACAGACGGACAGGGGAGCGATATTAATAGGGTCCCGTTTTTAACCTTACCCTAAAAATGTTTGATTGTGCGAGCGAGACAGCCAACCAAGTGTCAAAGGCCTCTTAACAATATTACACATGTTGCTATCTAAAAACTAGGCTATCTAAAGGCTAACCCAGACTTTTGAATGCCTAATTGTTACGCTGAAATTAAAAAAATAAAGATAGTCTACCTGTAGGCATATTCGCAAGAATTTGTTTTCGCCGCGTATCTTTCTGAAGATCTTGAATTGCTCTGCGAAAGGTCGTTCCCTGATCACAAATCCTTGCCACGGGCATGAGACCAACTTCTACTGTGGCCGTAACCACGTCTTTTAATATTTTTTTAGTGCTGCAGGATTTGCAGTCCCTTTGCAAAAGTAAAATGCAAAGTTGCTGCCACTTACTAATAGCCCCCCTTAACATAAAAACTAGGGCTTGGTCTGCGAATTCGCCTTCTTTTTTATCTAAGTGAGTAAATCCCAATATTTCATCTTTTTCCGTGCAATATTTAAGGCCTTCGCTCAAATGCATTTCGTCAAACACAATTGAGCTATATTTTTTATTTTCTTCCCATGAAGCTACCTGTAAAAGTGCACAATAATATAGGTAAGTACTACACAAGACAAGGAGCATTTATGTATGTATGAAATTTTGGATATATTTAAAAGTCAAAGATTTTTATTCAAAATTGGATACACGTATATTTTTTTTTAACGTCATATTTTTATTTTATAAATATTTTTTTTAACATATGTAAATCGAAATACTACTAGCATTTCGGAACGGCCACAGGTGAGAAGCATACGCCGAAAGAAACTCAATCCAGATTAGGTCCTTACGCGCCTAAAGGGCTCTGATTACATTGTTTTTTTTAGCATTGTGTTATTAGTAGCAAAGAAACTATGTTATCCAAACTATATTCCGATTTAAGTAGGTCCCTCCGTGATCCATAGGTTTGCCTGTAGACCCGGGGGTCGTGGGTTCGATTCCCACGGGATACATACTTTGTTTAGTTGCTTCCAGTTTGGTTAGGACATTGCAATAATAAAGGTGATTCCGTTCTTCGGAAGGCACGTTAAGCCGTTGGTCCCGGATTGCCATCTAGTAGTCGTTAAAGGAACCACTTCAGAGACCGTGAGGCGGTCCTGAAGAACTCAGATACCAGGGTTTGCATGGTTGATAGATGGTGTCACCTACTCGAAATGATGATCAGTAGCAAAAGATTCTTATACACATTCTGTGAGCATTTTAACAGGTCTCTACCTATTACGGTTCAATAGATACAGCCCTGTGACAGATGGACGGGCGGACGGAAGAATATTGGAGGCTACCTTTTGGGTACGATACCCTAAAAGTGGTTGGAAAGAAGTCTTTGATTAGAGTAAATTGTGGACACCTACCCTAATTTTTAAATAGCAAATAGTCTTTTGGCAATGTTGATTATGATCTATCGTGAGCGACATACCTTCCAACGCAAATTTGAATCTACCAGGATTCCTTGGATGGTACCTGAAAAATTACCGTCAGTCCAAGCTAACCACTTTGCTTACCTTCACTGTTTTATTCGAAACAAAATAAATATAGGTACGTTTGGTGGCTCTAAAAAATATCTGTACACTCACTTCATTCTTGACAATATCCAAGAGGACAGGACTTATCCCGGCACTGATATCTAACTGCGATATTAATTTATTTAGGGTTGTTTTAGAAGGTAATATGAATATTTTTTGAAGGAATCTATAACATTTAGGGCTTTGCTTCATAATAGAGAGCGCAATTAATTTTTCAGGGTCCGAAAATCGTCGCCCCTGTCTCTTTTTCTTGCAAAAACTTATTTGCATATTCATAACTTTTTTTGCATAAGGATTTATATTTTTTGTTAATTCTGTGTAAGACTCTTCTTTTGAAAATTGAAGTGCTCGTTTTGCTCTCATAAAATAATCTGCTTGCTTCTTCGCTGCTTTGCATTCATCATATATTTTCCTGCATCGAGGCGTGAGGTCATTGAGCTTTCGGACTAGTCTTTTTCTAGGAGGCTTTTCTTTTTTTATCACTTTAAATGTTGCACCTGCAAATCCAATGATTTATATATGTCGTTATTATTTTATGTTTGCCCTTATTTGTCTGCGGTTTTAGAATTGAGGGTTGGCACCACGCAGGTAGCCGGCTGTAAAAACTTTGCAAAATCATATTACGGTATCAATAGTATGAACTTACATGCAGTCATGTGTTACATAAACCCCGAGTTCCGACGCAATACAACCAGGTCAAAATTATGCAAAAGGAGGAGGAAGGTAGGTAGAACTTAAGAGATAAAAATGTATACTATTTTTTAAGTCATGTTCCCTTGCGTGGTGCTCAAGTAGAAACGAATGCAAGTAAAAAAAGAAATAGCTTAGGGCTCTATTAGCGGCAACCAAAAAGTACATAGGTACCAAGAGTCGCTTAAAAATGCACACATGCATGCTTAACAGTACGTGCATTAAATAGATAACGAGACCATTATCACCATTATATTCTTGTTCCTTGGCAGTGCTTGGCAGGAATTCTATACCTGGTCTTAGATAGATAACAATTTATTTTGTTCTTATTATTGAGGTAGGATGTCGGGGCTGCCAAAAGCCAAAATGTAAACCAAAATCTTCAGTCATGGTAAAAATAATTTGAATGCAATATTCCATTATTTACGTGAGGCGATTTTGTTAATTTTTCGACCCCACCTCCCCCATGGTGACTTACTTACTTAATCTCACGTGAGATTTTTCAGTGCAAATTTTCGTAGTAGGACAGACTTAGTACAGTGTTATCATAAATAAGTATTTTTGATAAATTCGGATGAAAATAGACTACAAGGACTCATGACCAAAAAGATTGGAATTTTAGCTAGAAAAAAAAAAGATAAGAAAAAAATGCGTGATATTTGCCAAAATCCTCATCTCTTCAGCATGAGATTGGATGAAATTCGGCTCAACCCCCTCCCCCTAAACATCTCGCGTAAGTTATGGATGACCCTCGTTCTATACTGTACCTATGTAAAGTTTTAGGCAAATTTTCACCGGAATGTTTTTTTTGAGTGCCAGGGGTCTAAGGCAGTGAAAAAAAATTAAAGTAGCTTAATTTAAACTAAATATTTTGAAAGTGGATACGTCACAATACATTTAGAACTTATAATTTATGTAGTATATTTTACAACACTTACCAGGCCGAGTACTTGAATCGCATTTGGGTTCGAGCTTCATGTTAGTAGAATCTCCAGTTTGATTTTGTTGCTCTAATTTGGATTTCTTTACATTCACGCCAACTACGATAAGTAAATATACATACTTAAATATAACAATGAGTGCCTAATTACTAATTATTAAAATGCGCATATTAGGAAGTCAAACAGTCGTTTCTTCTTATGCATATTTACCCAAATATCTTAAGAATAGCAAAGAACAAAAAGTAAGTACTGTAGACCACTGATAGACTGAAAAACATAAGCTTCTCATATTCAGACAGACGTTGGTCTTTATCATGGTATTAGACCACAATAACTCCAGGAATTTCTTATGGGTAGTTGATAAGATATATTATAGTGGCAGTGGAAAAAGATTATAGTGGCACATCAAAATGCTCGTTTTGGCTTCCCCCTAGTTAGGTAAATACGATATGAAAGCTTTTAAATAGTACCTATGTATTTTTACAACTCGTAAAAACATACATACATACATATATACATCACGTCTTTTTCCCTTGCGGGATAGACAGGGCCTAGGTATATAAGACCTTATGGCCACATTTAGCATGTTGGAGGGCGTGTAGATGGAAAACGGAATCAAATAGTATGGGTTGCTAGCCGCATCGCCTATTGACCTGATTCTAACTAATAATAACTATCTAAAAAGAGTAACTTAACTCGTAAAAAGTAAGTAGTTATTTCTCAAACCTTTTGCCATTTGCGTTCGTTTGTCTTCGATATTTATTGGAGTCGAGCCTATTGTTAAGTTACATTCAGCATTCCTAGATGTTGAGGCGATCACTATAACAAGAAGGTACTTTCTTTCTTGACATAACAGAAGATATCATAAGATTTGCCAGCAAGTGTCTTTGAATCGCAATAGGAATCTCGGGTTCGATCCCCGGTCAGGTCAAGGACTTTTACAGATTCGTCTGGGTACAGGATATATGTATCTATTATAAAATATAGTGTCATTGAACTAGTATCCCACGATTTCACAACTTCTGCCAGCCTATTTGCTAACTTAGTGTACAACGTTTTGATAGCCACTACAAAATACATTAGGTTTTATGTATCTTAAATAAAAATGGTCAATCACACGAAAGTCGCAATGTATTTTGAAGTGACTATCAAAACGTTGTACGTTGTTGAGTTAACAAATAGGCCGGCTAGGCTGGGCTAGCTTAATCTTTATGTGACTTTTCGCTATTATTTTTTGTAATAAACTAGGAAAAGTACTTAATTTGCCCAGGTATTTGTCCACGGTTCTGAAGCTACCCAAGGAGGGTATTCTTAGGTCTTATCTCGGGTTTCCTCCTTCTGCCAAGATCATACAGAAGCAGCATAGCGAGAAATTTGTTCCCTACGTATTGTCATTTACCTGTTTTTGGAAGACGTCAATGTACTACCCTCAGATCATAAAAGAAAATACTGCCGTAGACGGTCCTTCTATAATTTGTCTGGTATGTATGACTTTGATCAACTATATAATCAAAGTATCACATATATAAAGACTAAGTTAAAGTAACCAGTAAAACAAGAGGGACGGTCAAGGCGCTTCAAACAATAAGTCATTTTTTCCAATAATATACCTAAAGTGCTGTAGTACATATTTACCCTTTAAACCACTGATATATGAACAACCATTCTAAATACACAAGTATATGTATAGCGGCGAACCCATAACTATATATTTGCTTTACTCAGGTAAAAATCATTTGGTAAGTAGTTAAAGTAAAAATAAATGAGTAAAAAAAAAGTAAAAATAAATTAGATAGTATTCTATAAACGAACAAACCTTTAGCCTAAGAACTTGTAGAAGGCATGGACCTAAGAATAATATGGACCGGGCGTGAGGAACGTCAAAGTGAAGCAAACTTTGGTTACATGTGTGCAGTATAGGGTGACCATTGTCATCAAAAATTATCCAATAATTAAGAGTAAATAAATTGTGAGTGGTACTGATGCCTGGTAGCACTAATATTATTTATATTTTTTTTACAAAACGTAACATCTATATCAGATAAGTATTATGAATTTAGACATAATGATACAGAAGGGCAACTGTGAATCAATCTCATCTTTGAGCGACCTTAGACGTTTTGTGGAACTTGATAAAAGGAATAAAAGAACGAAATTATAGATAACATTTTTATTTTACTGTGTTTTAAGTTAATAAATAACAATACATATCATTTTACTTAGAGGAAAACAAACCCTCGGGGCCTTATATTGGTGGTAAATTTTAAAATTACTTTTTTTATAATTTTGCCGATTTATAGATTCATCCGTCTATAGATTATTAGTGTCATCAATAAATCAACAATATTAAATTCAGAAATTGTTCAAAGTTAAAATCTTTTATTCTGACGTCGGCAAATGATAATAAAATACTTTCACATTTACATATAAGTATAAAATATAAACATTGAATATCTCTATCTATAAAAAAAACCGCATCAAAGTCCTTTGCGTAGTTTTAAAAATCTAAGCATACATAGGGACAGACGGACACAGCGGGAAGCGACTTTGTTTTATACTATGATCCCGAAATTGACGCCACTTGTGTGATCTACACGCCAAAATACCTCGAAAATATCACCCCTGTTTGCATCCCATAGGTGTTGTTTGTGATGCACCCAAAAATAACTCAAAAGCGAAACATAAGTCATATTTTCAAAAAAAATAGTGACAGTCATCTTGAATCCCAACACAAAATTGACGTCAGTTTTACCCCGAAATACTCCGAAAACGTCACCCAAGTCGAATTTCCATAAATAATGGTGATGGCCATCTTGAAAACTGAAAATGACTTCATTTTTGTTGATATCCCAAAAAATTCCAAAACGCCAATAAAGTTGACTTTAAATGAAAAGTAATGTCAGCCATCTTGGATTCCAAAATCATCTCACTTCATACATTTATCATCAACACATACATCGATTTTCCAAATTTAGTTCATAAATGATGGCGTTATGACGTAAAAATATGCATAATGAAATACAACTGGAACAGCTCCTTTTTTTTAAGTCGAGTAAAAGTATTAATAAGAAACATACCTTTTCTGGGCACGCGAACTTAATAAACCGGCGATATGCTCCTTTTGTCATATAAAAATTGCTATTTTTAAAATGTTCGGAACAAACAAATGAATAATTTGATGGTACCCATGATGCATCCTTTCTATTTCTTCTAATAATATCAATCCATTATTTTTTTACATAAGCATCACGAATGGGAAACCTTAATAAAATAAACAAAATAAAATTTTATATTAAAAATAAAGAACAGGAATCTTGAAATCATATTTTGGCAACACCGACAGTCCAACTTAGCGCTGCGCTGTCACCGGGTCATTGACTTTTGCGGCGCAAAGAAAATTACAAAATCATATTAGTTTAATTTAAAATTGTAGTTGAAACGTGTGTTTAGGTTACCAACCAATTCGTACATACGAGTAACTGTGGTGTTGTGTGTGTAAATAGTATAATTAAACCAAGAAAATATGCGATTGAGTGAAATACTTACATAGTCTCGAAAACAACAAGAAGTTTGTACTTACCTATGATACGTGATACCGTCGGACTTTTTGTGTAGTTTACTATAATTTTTACACTCTTTTACCACACAGCTCGGCATTATTTTATGTTTTTATGCTTATTTTCAACGAGTTTCAAAAGGCACACCAACTTCGCGGTAAGTACAAGTTTGACATTTCGTGAGTTTGACATTTCGACCGGGGAAAACCTGCATCCATTTGAGTGCCGATGTGTGCGTGAATTTCGTGTCACGACACGTCTGCATACATTGTGATTTGCTTCACTGCCACATTCTCAAGGTCCTATCCTGATTATTCTTAGATCCATGGTAGAAGGTTGATCAAATGAAGTCAAAGTCCTTAAGTCAAAAGAACAATTGCTGGGATCTGAGAAATAATCTGTAACAATCCAATTTAAAACGTTTATTTCAAAGATCTTTAGTTTATTTAGTATAGTTTCTCTGAACAATTAATAAAAAAAGCGGCCAAGTGAGGCGGACTTGCTTAAAATTATTTTTATTATAATAGCTGATGTAACTCAAAATTAATGTTTTTTGCATTTTTCCTTTATTTGTGCTATAAGACGTTGCTTTGTATCAAATTTCAAGATTATGAGTTCAAGTGAAGTACCCTATAAAAGTACCCATAGGTTTTGATTCCCTTGCGAATGTCTAAAAATCACGAAAATTTGCGGCATAACCAGCTGTATCTTTTGATTGCGTTGGCTTAGAAGTGTGATTCTTGTACAACTCCAAGGGACAGTAGACCTAAGTATTTGATATGAATTTCAGCTTGATACCTCTACGCGTTCCTGAGAAAAAGGGTCTTGATAGACAGAAAGACAGACAGACAGACGGATGGACGGACGGGCAGACAGACAGACTGACAACCGATAAATTTAATAAATAAATATATTAATATATACAGACAAATCAGGGATCGAACCCGGACACCCTCGTGTCGCAGGCTGGCGTGTTGACCACTGCACCATGGAGCTTGCGAATAATGTTAGAAGAAAATGTAGAAATAGCAAAATAAGAAAATCCCTTTAGATATAGCTAGGTTACTTGTGTGTGATACACCTAAGAATTCCAACTATATCAGGTTCATACCAAATCTGCATATATACATTTATGTATAAACGCTAACACTAAAACACAAGAAGACGGCCTCCGTGGCGAACTGGTTAACACACCAGTCAGCGCACAAGAGGCAACGGGTTCGATTGCCATTTCATTTTCAAAGCTATTTGTCCTCGGATCTGGAGTCAGCTGTCAAGTCAAGCTGGAGGACAGTCGCAAATCACTTCTAGATAATATAATAAATACCGATTTTTATGTCCCCGGGCTCCGTTGCATGCACCACAGCCGAGGATACAACCGGTAAAACATTTAGATGTGGAGGGAGAAATTAATCAATTCTTAAATAATGTACCTACCTGTTATAAAAGATTCCGAACTGATTCTTGCAACCTTACATGTTGTGGGTTCTTCGGTTCCGGCTAATTCTTGACCCAATTGTGCTAAAATTAAAATAAAATAAGATCATGTTTTTATTCAATAAATAGTAGGTAAATTTCGTATTATACACAATACCTATAAGTTAAAAATACAAAACATTAATAATTAATGACATACATTTAACTTGTACTTTTTTTCATACTTAGGTAGCATTGTTTATACGTAATAGGACAAGCAGCAACTAAGTTTCTAAGCCTCAATAACAAGATAGGTAGGTTTTGTTCCCATTCATTAATAAATACAGGATATTTTACGTTACATTTTCTTTCTTGCATTGGCAGTTAACATATTATGTTAGTATATGTATTATAAATAAATCAATATTTACCATGGCTTGACGGTAGTTCTTCTGTTCTACAGTAGTTATGGTCGTAGTGTCTTTTCCTGTAAGGTGGTTGCTCATATTTCTTCGCTGAAGTAAGAAGAAAAGAAAAATGAGAATACTTGTGCAGGTATGCAGTAATATAATTATTTTAAGTAGGTACTAGCTTTCGCCCGCGGCTCCGCCCGCGTCAATGTCGATCCCACGGGAATAGTACTTTTTCCTGGGATAACGGGCCTATGTCCTTCTCCGTACTCCAGAGAACTTGTATGCAAAATTTCATGATGATCGGTTCAGTAGTTACGGCGTGATAGCGTAACAAACAAACAAACAAACTCACTTTCGCATTTATAATATTAGTAAGGATATTTAGGTTTATAGATGGATATCGTCTATTTTTTTATGTAGAATTAGCTATGATACATTTAGAAAGACATACTTAGGAGTTCCACACACAGTTTTTTTGGTTCATACCTACCTACACATCGAAGAAAATAAATAAGCATCGATAAGACGAAAACTCATAGGGAACATACTTATGTCCTACTCGTTTGGCCTTGAAAAGTTGCATAATGATTGTCGAGTGTATCAAATAAGCAAATATGTATACAAACACACTTTCGCATTTATAAAATAGTGTGCGGAGGTTCTGGGTTCGATATGTCCACGAGTGAATTTGCATTTACTGTCATCATCATCATCATCATCATCATGTCTATTTTAGTCTCCACTACAGGATCACGACCCTCTCTGTACTACTAGGGCCATACTTGGCCAGAGCAGCCAGAGGACTTGGCCTACACTCTCCACGCTGGCCAGACGGGTTGGAGAGGTCTCTTAGATGTTTATAAGCTTTGTTTAGCTTGTATTTCCTAAGGCATTTACTGTGTAGGTATGCAATTTGCGATTTTGTTTCCATTATCATAAGTGGCGTTTGAAGCCAAGGGTTTGGATGAGTTGAGGGTTGTATGTAAGAACTTTACTTCTCACATTTTTTTCATGTGAATATACATTACTAAGATCAAGAAAACAGTACAAGGTATAATCGACTGTGTATAAAGAAATTAATGAACTTAGTGAGCCTGTAACATAATCATATGTAGGTACTTACGGGTATCTTCAATTGGTTTTTTGGGCACTCCTCTTAAAATTCCTTCCGTGGTAAATAAAGAAGGATATGCTTCGTAAATCAGACGTGAATTTGGTTTCACAAACCGTCTCTCAAAGTGATTATTGCACTCATACACGCGTCTTGTTTTGCACCGAATATCCGCAACCGTAAATGAAGATTGCCTGTAGGGATTGATGCAGTCCAACCATTTTAAAATTTTTCTTTCGTCCGTCGTCGGTATTGCATGTAGATAAACGTCCTTGCGTTTGTTCTTACAAACGCAACACTTTGGCGATCGCATCGTAAACTACTATTTACACACACACAACACTATACAATAACTTAAATATTTACAAAAACAATAGTTAAAAGATAAATTAAAAACACTAATACTTTGAAAATTGAGTCTCTATCTCTAGGCTTGTTAATCACTTATATGCTAAAAGTCACAATCTGAGTTAATAAATTAAAATGGAGTTAGAAGAAATAAAGCAACATAATACAAAGAAAATCAGTCGAAAACAAAAATCTTTTCCACCGGAATGAAAATTAGGACAATATTTCAATGGAAAACATGTTCTAAATTCAAATTGCGCGCGCTCTTAACATTACTACAGATCCATCATTTTCAAATAATGGCGGGAACACCGAGGGCGAGCGCGGGGTGATGGGGGGCATAGAAGGGAGAGGTCAATTGAGTTTGAATTTTTATCCCTCATCCGTGTTCTACGCCCTAATATCCATAAAGGCAGTTTTTCGGGTTTTTCGCCAGTGGATCAGACAGATGACGGCACAGATTTGAAAGATGACGGACAAGGTTTTTTTTTTAAAATTAAAAAAAAAAAGTTTGTAAGTAAACTTTTTATAGAACTTACCGCTAGCGCTTTGGTTTAATTCAACAAAGACAAGTATTTTTTTTATCTGTGTACCTATAGCCATATAATTATTTAACCGATTGCAATAAAAATTGATTCAGTAAAAACGTAAGAAATAGTATAGATTATTCAGATGATATCGTTTAAAATAACGGATATTGCGAAACTTTCCGGAATATGACTTCATTCATCATCATCATTTCGAGTAGGTGTCACGGTCAATCGACCCTGATGTCAGAGTATTTCGGAACCGCCCCTCGGCCTCTGATGTGGTTCCTTTTAACGACTACCAGATGGCAGCCGGGACCAGGCTTAACGTGCCTTCCCAAGCACGGAATCATCTTCATTATCAGACAATCAGGTGTTTCAAGCCTGCAATGTCCTAACCAAACTAGAAATAACTAAACAAACTATGCTTACCGCAGTGCTCCCACGACCCCCGGGTCTACAAGCAAACGCCTTAACCACTGGACCGCGGAGGCAGCATTGAATACTAAAGAACTACTTGTGCTTGTATACGATAGACCTTGATATCATAATATCAAAAGAAATATTTTTATATGAAATTCCCAATAAAAATATTTTATTCTGAGAAAATCTTAGAAAAAGAAAGATTCTATCGATAAAATTTGGTTTTAGTTAATAGAACACTGATATTTTATAGTTTTTTGGATATGCTCAAATCATGCCACTATACAGTTTGAGTGTGGTGTTAACATATCCATGCTGACGTCCAACCACCGAGCGTAGCCTTTTGAGCTTGAGCTTTCTTATGAGGCCCATAGTAAGGGAATACGTTACGGACCCGTAAGTCATCACTGGTTACACACATTGGTCAAATACTTTCAACTGTAGGCACTGAGATATTATGGATGAGAAGACACTGCGCAGCTTTCCAAAGCTGCCCAGCAGAGTCGGATTCGTCGAGAGACATCGTCCTTGGAGCTGGAACTTCCAACCGGGATCAATAGACCCAGATAAATATATTGGTCAACAGCTTCAAGTTGGAGCTCTTAACAAACACTACTTACAGATTAATATAAAAAAGGACCACACTAACCACACAGCTTGGGTTATATTCAATCCCGTTATATAATCTCAATCCAAAAACTGTTTTGATGTTAATAGTTCGAACAGACCACAAAAAAGGTCCTCGTTCTAGAATTTGATCATAAATTTAGTTTAAATAAATGGAAACACTACTGTACAATATTTTTTTGAATATGTAAACACCACGCTCAATAATTCAGCCACCACTGACGGACCACCGATCACCGACGCGTCATTGGATTTAACAGACTACCAATTTTCAGTAGTTTGTGAATTGCATTGCGTTAGTCTGCTAATATGTCATGACGTTTGGGTTAAATTATGAGACTTAGGGCCCTGCTCTTTGTCTGCCCTCAGACAATCATCGGTCATACGTCATCAGTCATACGTCATCTGCATTCGTCATCGATCTCAACCATGCTACCATATTGTCAACTTCCATACGTCATCGACCTAGGTACTACATGCTTACGTCATCTTAAGTCAACCTCATACACGTACGTAATAGACTTTCATCATCATTCACGGGAAATCTGCTGTACAACAAATACTACAAAAACTATTTTCATTAATCGTAAACAGAGTGAACACACATGAACTTAATGTACAATTAACATCAGAGCAAAACAGTACATTATAATATTAGAAGTAAATTACTATAAGTGACAACATGTACCAATATAATTCTGAGACGACGTGACGACATTATAGTTACAAAAGATGATGTTTTACTTAAATTCACTACAAGATGGGTTACGCCAACACAAACAACTTTGGGCAATGTACCTCATACAAACAAACATACACTGACTCACATAAGATAAATATTGAGGCATCTTCAAAAGGTTGATGAAAGAAACATCACAAAAAGCTAGGATGTTTATTGTTCTAGCGTCAATAATGGAATAATACATCTTAACTTAAAACTAAATAAGAACTATTTCGTAAACATATTGCTTACACTTCACTCCATGCTACACGTGCCGGTGTCCCAGTTATTTACATATGTGTTTCGTAATGTACTAAAGTACAATATACTACAACTCCCCAGAAAAAGTACCAGGATCACCACCGGTTCAATTGAAAAAAAAAAAACGTTTAGCATGAAGTGATTACAATTTGTTAGTTGTATATTAACTCAATAAGATTAAAATACTAAATAAATAATAAATGTTTTTTTTTTTTTACATATATTTAAACAATAAAACCAATATTCTTATTCATTATAAAATAGTTTTGTATTATTTTTATGAACAATATATTCTTGATTATTTTTCAAGATTTTGACATTTGGTGAAATATCTTTTAATACTTCGAATGGGCCATGGAAAATATTTTCTAACTTATCACCTATATGATTTTTTACTAAAATTAGGTCGCCTAACTTATATTCTATGGGGTTAACATTTTTATCGTAATAAGTTTTTCTTAGATATTTTGACTGCAATAAATTTTCTCTAGCATCAGTTTGTGCCCTTTGAAGTCTATATTTCATTTCTAATGGGTAATTTTCAAAGTTGTACAGAGGGTCGACACCACTCTGTAGGGAGTTCGGCAAGGAACATTGTTTTCCGAACACTAGCTCATAGGGCGTGTATTTTGTCTCTGTATATACTGTAGTATTAAAACAAAAACACCAGTATGGTAACCAAGAGCTCCAATTACTTTTGTTTTGTTCACACATTATCCTCAAATACGTTCTGAGACTTTTGTGCGTGTTTTCCAAAGCTCCTATAGTCTCATGGTGATAGGATGTAGAGTTCAATTTCTTAATATGCAATAAATTACATATTTCTGACATTACGGATGACATAAACTCTGTACCTCTATCTGTAATTATTTCTCTAGGAACTCCATATCTTAAAACTATATTATTTACAAATACTCTCGCTACACTTTCTGAATCTTTTCTCTGTAAGGGGAAAGCTTCAACAAACTTAGACAAATCGCATTGTGTGGTAAGTATGTATTTATTACCATCGTCATCTACTGGGAGAGGACCCATAATATCCAAGGAGACTCTCTCATGAGCACAGCTAGCCGTAGAGGTAATTTCCATCGGCTGTTTAGTATTTCTATTCGTATGTTTCTGTAACTGACACTGTTTACATTTTCTGACGTAATCTTCTACGTCTTTAACAAGACCGGGCCAGAAATAATGTTTTTTAATATTATTTAACATTCTATTCATACCTGCGTGGCCACTTGTAGGTAGAATATGAAAGTCGTTCAGAATAACTCTTTTATCATCTTGATTAAAAATTTTACGTACTTCTTTGGTTATAAGTAAACGTAATGTCTTTGTTTTCAATTTATATAAATAACTTGCAAGCATTTTTATATAGTACTCATTTTGTTTACTTTTTATAATGAGTAATTCATCGGCATTTATTTTACTACACAAATTTTCTAAATCCCTCACTAACACCTTCGGGGTAGATAATGATCGGGTATCTAGATATATCGCCGAGTTAGAAGACACATATGCGCATATATTGTTTTCTGAAAACATAGTAACTTGGTATATTTTACTTATTTCATTCAAGTTTTCACAAAATAAAAGTTCTGTAAAAATATTAGGTTTTTTCAGTATCTCTACAGCAATAGGGTGATCAGTCCTAGAGCTGACAGAGTCACTACTTGTCGGATTAGTCAGGTTAGTATTGTCGGATGTCGGTTTCCTACGAGCCTGAGCGCGAGTCAAAACTGTAACAGTATGTTCTCTCATGGTTTTTAAGTCTTTTGATGTTATAGTAATTCGGCTCAATGCATCTGCAGCTGCATTATTTTTACCAGGTACATACTCTATGTCAAAGTCATATTCTTCCAAGTAAAGTCTAAACTTAGTCAGTCGGCTCGACGGGTCTTTAAGTCCAAAAAGGTAAATTAAAGGCTTGTGGTCAGTGTAAATTTTAAATTTTTTCCCATATAAATAAGGCCTGAAATGACGCACTGCCCATACTATCGCTAGTAATTCTTAATCAATTATAGGATATCGAGTTTCTGCCGGTTTCAATTTACGGCTCGCGTACGCTACAACTTGACCATTGTTATTAGATAATATGGCGCCAAGACCTATTCGTGACGCATCTGTTTGTAAATTAAAAATATTACTATCAGAAAAATCTGAATAAGCTAACACAGGTGGTTTCATGAGTAGATTTCTCAAAGATTCGAACGCACGTTCACATTCTGATAACCATCAACAATTGAAAATGTACATTCTTTTTACACAATTTGTTTAAAGGATATGCGATACTAGCAAACTGTGGAATGAATCGTCTGTAGTAATTTGCAAAGGCAATAAATCTTTTAAGTTCGTCAGGATTTTTTGGAACAGGATAATTTTGTAATGTTTCAATTTTGCATGGATCTGTTAGGATTCCATTTGATGTTATTTGATGACCTAAATATAATATTTCTTTACGTAAAAATTCACATTTTAATGGATTAATTTTTAAATTAACTTTTCTCAACCTTTCGAAAACACTAATTCAATTTTTTGAATGATCTAAAATTGATTTTCCTATAATAATTATGTCATCTAAATATACAAAGGCTTGTTTATAATTTATTCCGGACATTGCTATTGTCATTAACCTTGAAAAAACACAGAGATGTCTTGAGACCCATTGGGCATCGTTTCATTTGATACATCTTATCTGTTGTGAATGCTGTGTATTTTCTGGAATCTTTATCTAATTCAAGTTGGTACATTTTATCAACATTAAAAGCAGTGTATTTTCTGGAGTTACTGTCTAACATAAGTTGGTAATAACTCTGTGATAAATCTAATTTTGAAAAATATATACTTCCGGAAAGAGCATCTAAAATTTCTGTGATATTTGGCAATGGAAACTTATCGTCTGCTATGTTATTATTTAGTTGACGATAATCTATAACAAGTCTTCATTTTTTCTGGTTGGAATTATCTGATTTTTTTGGGACAAGCAACACTGGGCTAGACCACTCAGAAATTGTTTCTTCAATTATATCGTTATTTAGCATTTCCTGGATCTGTTTTTTGACCCCAGGTTTCAGGGAATGTGGGATTCTATATGGCTTAACATAAACAGGACTAACGTTTTCTTTTAAAGTAATAGAATGTTCCATTAAATTTGTCACAGATAATCGATCTCCTGGGAGATGAAAAATATCAGCGTATTTGGCACAAATCTGCTCAATATTTAGCTGTTCTTCACTATTTAAATAGTTCAAATTAAGTAAGTCAAACAAAGATTTTATTCTCTTTGTAGAAATGTTTTCTGTTTCAAAATTACAAACATCAAACTCATTTAGGCTAAATATTTCTAATTTCGAAAAATCTATAACTACGTCATTTTCCGTAGTATTTAAAATTTTTAAAGGAATTTTCCCATTTTTCGGACGAGCTACCACGCCTGCGATAAAAATACCTTCTTGTATTTCTGTAGCTAATACAACACTGTCATTATTTTTGTTACAATCTATCCATTTAATTATTTCGCATCGGGCAGGTATCGTATGCCTGTAACTATATTCATTGTGTTGTATCGGAATACTAACACACTCATTCAAATGATGTAATTGGAGAATATCTTTATCATAATTAATAATAGAATTATACTTTCTAAAAAAATTCTCACCTAATATTCCATCAAAAGAACATGACAAACTTCTAAAAACATAAAACTTTTCGTTAAAAACTACGCCATTGTAAGTTAAATTTAAATAAATAAAACCTTCCAATTCTAACTTTCCGCTTACTCCTCTAATTACTATTTTATCATATGTTATATTATGTATTAAATGCTTATACTGTCTTAACCATTCATATTTCACTACGGATAAACTAGCTCCACTATCCGCTAATAAGTTCATTTTTGTTTCATTATCTAAGGAAAAAGAAACATAACTACAAGTATTACAGCTAAAAATAAAATTCTGTCCGATATCATGTGTATTACGAACGAAAAAAACTTGTTATTTTCTAATGCATTATTGTTTTCTCGTGCTGGCGCACCAGAGTCTAAATTGCATTCAAAGTCCGCATGCTGAACACGCGAAAATGAAGCTCGGCCACGGCCGCGTGACATACGCGGTCGACGACCACGCCAAGATGACGTACTTTGTTGATGACTACGCATGGTGTCATTGACCTGTGTATTATTATATGACGGAAACATACGATTTGAATTATTGCGAAAATTTGAGAAAGTACGACTTTGATTTTGCCTACCAAAATTTCCTCTATTATTTCCACGTGGGAATTTTCCTCTATTATCCCGATTGACACTCATAATATTATAGGAGTCTGGAACGGTGAGCGCTTGTTCATCAACAGCGGCTCTTATCGCCTCGGGAAGAGACTCAAAACGCTGGGACGCGATGATAGTACTAAGTCTAGAATTCGTAAGACCATCTGCAAATCTTTTTATGGCTAATTTCTCATTTATAGGCTGGAGAATTTTGTAACTATTCTCATCTCCATTTGCCTGAGCTATGATTAAGTTAACAAAAAGTTCTTCTAGCTCAGAGCCAAACTTTTCTAAGGACCTATTACCCTGTTTTGATCGTAACAATTGCGCCTGTAAGGACACTGCAGATTTTTTCTGGACTAAACATGTTTTCATATCAGTCAACAAGCTATCTACAGAGCTATAAGATGACTTTAAGCGTAGCTTAGCACTAGGCGAAAGTCGGGTTTTTAACACAAACTCGACCAATTGAGGTTTTAGCTGATCGCTTATCATAGAGCTGTAAAGTTGAATACCATCAATCAGCTGTTGGGTTTTTTTTTTTTTTTTTTTACTAAATATTGATTTAGGCATTTGTCTCCCATCTCACCTGATGGTAAGTGACGATGAAGACGAGGATGTTACATGCCTATCCAAGAGATACCCATTTATTCTACTTTTGAATGTCCCGGGACTGTACTTGTTTGGGAATATAGACGCAGGCAGTTCATTCCACACCTTAGCTACTCGAACCAAAAAGGAACTGTCAAAGCGTTTAGTTCGACTCTTTGGTATTCCAACGATAAAAGGGTGAAATTTCTGTCTGCGCCTCGTAGTCCGATGGAGGAATGGTGAGGGTTCAACTAGCTCAAAGAGCGCTTTCGCACACTCTCCAAAATGGATCTATAAAATACCGATAGGCATGCGACTTTACGGCGATGCTCCAGGGATTGCAATTTCCTATTTGAGACCACGTCGTTGTTTATGAGCCTGCGGGCTCTTCGACAGAGTCCAATGCTTCAAGCTGGTATTTAGCTGAGCCATCCCAAAGGTGACTGCAGTACTCCATGCAAGAGCGAACCTGGGCTGTATAGAGATTGAGCAGCCGTTCAGAGCTGAAGTACCGCCGAACCTTTGAGATGATGCCCAACTTCTTGGAAGCAGTTAGTGCCATCGACTCAATCTGTTGGCCGAAGCTTAATTTGGACGTGACTGTCATACCTAAAAGCCCAAGGTGGTCAACCAACGGCAAGGAAACACCCTGGAAAGTAGGTGCAAGTGGGAAAGCACTCTTTTTTGCAGAAAAGAGACACGCCTGTGTTTTGGACGGGTTAAACTTAACAAGATTGGCGTCTCCCCAATCGGATACCCTCTGTAATTTCGAGTTAACCCGTTCAATCATAGACTCTCTCAGAGACTGGACTTCTTGTGGACTTGCACTGGCACTGGACGTATAACTCTCTACAACGGTGCTGTCATCAGCATAGCCCATAATGCCAGATTTAAGAAGGTCATTAATGTGCAGCATGAACAGGGTTGCAGAGAGAACAGATCCCTGAGGTACCCCGGCATTAATAGCCATTAGGTCGGAAGAGCAGCCATCCATAACCACTCGAATCGACCGTTCCCTCAGGAAATCGGATATCCAGTTGCAAAGGTCCTCTGGTAAACCATACGCTGGAAGCTTACTGAGGATAGCTTCGTGCCAGATCCGGTCAAAAGCCTTGGATATATCTAGTGAAACGGCAATTGCCTCACCGTGACCCTCCAAGGCTTCGCTCCATAAGTGAGTGGCATATACCAGTAGGTCACCGGTTGAGCGACCCTTGCGAAAACCATATTGGTTGTCACTAAGGAGCTCGTTGGTTTCCAGGTATGCCAGGAGACGATTGTTCAATACACGCTCCATAATCTTGCACAATATGGAGGTGATCGCAACAGGTCGATAATTGGCCGGGTCGGAGCGACTTCCCTTTTTAGGTACTGGCTGTACATTGGCAAGCTTCCAGGATCTTGGGACCTTGCCAGTCTCTAGAGAAAGTCTATAGAGGCGTGTCAGTACAGGGGACAACTCGGGTGCGCAGCGCTTCAGAACCACTGCCGGAATACCATCGGGTCCACTAGCCTTATTCACGTCTAGGTTTAGCATGCATTTAAGTACCTCTTTTTGGTGGATTTGAGCGGCCCGCATCTTGGGGCCGAACGAAGGTAACTGGGGTGGGCTATTATTGCTACTATGTAGACGCGAATTATCTGCAAATAGATTGGCAAACAAGTCTGCTTTCTCTTTTGCACCATGGGCCAGAGAACCGTCAGGTTTCTGCAATGGTGGCAGCGATGGGCGACAGAAGTTCATCTCCACTGACTTGGCTAGAGACCAGAAGGCTTTACTTCCTGAGGGACAGGAAGCTATCTTGTCTCCAATACGGCCAACGTGGTCGAAACGAGCTCTTCTGAACACCTTTTTGCAGGACTTGGCAGCAGCGTTATACACTCTCTTCCTGTCTTTGGTTTGGTTAGACCATCGCTTGAAGGTTTCGAGACGGCTTGAGCATCACCACTTGCGGTCTGGGCGATAATCACGTCTTCTTTTGTATTAGTTGAACCCATTCTTCATTAATAATTTATGTACTTCAAATTTAAAATTGCGCATAAGATGAAACCGAAGAACAGTACCAAGAAGATGACTGCTGCGATGAAAATGTTTTCTTCTGTTTTCATAATTTTCTTTATTGTTGCTTCTGGTTTCTTAGTGCTTCAATCTTCCGACTTCTTTCTTAACAGTTCTACAGTTCTTAAATTGGCAAGGGTCGCCATGAGGCATCTTCAAAAGGTTGATAAAAGAAACATCACATAAGGCTAGGATGTTTATTGTTCTAGCGTCAATAATGCAATAATACATCTTAACTTAAAACTAAATAAGAACTATTTCGTAAACATATTGCTTACACTTCACTCCATGCTACACGTGCCGGTGTCCCAGTTATTTACATATGTGTTTCGTAATGTACTAAAGTACAATATACTACAATATAAAAACAAAGTAAAATAATATTAGAAATACTCGTAAAACAATACCTGTTTATGTTGGCCACGGCTTCATATGGTCTGCAGACGAGGAAGTCTTGCTTGGACCTTCCGTTGACGGGTCTACCTTCTCCACATCATACCTGTCATGGTATTTCACTCTAGTGACCCTGTAGGGCCCTAAATACTTCGGTTTTAGCTTGATACCGGGACCAAACTGTGTGCGCTTGATCGCTACTATATCACCTTCTTGATATTTTCTTTTCTTCCTATTCTTGTCAAAATTCTTCTTATTTGCTTCTTGAACGTCCAATATTTGCTGTTTTGCTGACCTCCTTAACTCCTCGCTGTCCTCTGTGTATGCAATCTGGGCTTCAGCTTGCAACAAGTCCAGTATTTCAACATCTTCCCTTTGTTTCATCTTCTTCCCTATTAAGAGCTCAAAGGGTGTGGTGATAATAATAATAAAAACACTTTATTGCACCAAGAAATAAATACGAATATATAAAAAGTAAGCAAAAAGAATTATGTACAATTGGCGGCCTTATCGCCGAAGCAATCTCTTACTGGCTACCATTGGGTGACAGAAAACAAAAAGAAAATGAGTGGCGCCTAAAGGATTCAGAAGAAACAAAGTATACTTAAAGCGATATTATACAGTAAAATAGCGTAACATAAAAATAGATAAATAAAATAAATACATAATAGATGAAATTAATTATATATATATATATATATATATATATATATATATATATATATATATATATATATATATACACGACTGTCTAGGAGAGAACGAAATGTTTAACTATATAAAGGGATAAAAATTAGTCATTCCTGCGTGATAATAAATGAGTTTTAACCTGATTTTTAAAACTTATAAGCGATTGAGCACAACAGATGGAAAGTGGGAGGGCATTCCACAGCTGAACAGCATGGACCATGAAAGATTTTGAATACCTTTCAGATGCGTGAATTTGGGTTTTAAGTTGAAGGTTACCTGCACTGCGTAAATTGCGATTATGAGCATCACGAAGATATGTGAATCGTTCTTTCAAGTATTTATTAAGTGGTATTTACGCTTCTCTGAAATGTGCTATTCAAAGCCATCTGAACTCTTCCTACATGTCGATACCACAAATCAGGTTTTTCTATACACATCTTGGTAAGCACAGATATTATTATTCGATGTGTCCGCTCAACTTGCCCGTTTCCCCTGGGCACTCCCGTTGTAATGGTGAAATGTTTTATTCCCTCTGCTTCACAATGCTGCTTGAAATCATTACTTGTAAAAACTGTACCTCGGTCAGTGATAATCCTGTCTGGATTTCCAAAAATCTGCCTGTGAATCTCCAGCTTGCTCAAAACTTCTTTTGTTGATGTTGACTTCATGGGAAACAGCCATGTAAACTTCGTGAATGCATCCATCACAGTTAATATGTGATTGTACTGCTTACGTGTTTCTGTCAGAGGCCTTCCTGCTTACCTTCCTTTCGATTTGCCAGCAAGCATGGTATACATGTCTTGATGTAGTCTTCAACCTTTCTTCCAATATTGTGAATGTAGTAATCTTTACTGATAATTTCTAATGTTTTCTTCTTAGCAAAATGACCGTTGTCATGAGCTCTTTTGATAATATCGATATCCATCTTCTCAGGTATCACCAACTGCTGCTCCAATCCTTTATAGAGTAAATCTTGTTGTAGATAATAATCATTAAATGTTTCTCCTCGTCGTAATATCTCTGCAATTGCTCGCAAACCTTCATCAGTTTCCTGAGCTCTTCTTATATCATCATGTAAACTCCTCATCATCACTGCAACATATGGAGCTCGGCTTAACGCGTCTGCATGCCTCATTTTCATACCACTCCTATGCTCCACTGTAAATTCATAATCTTGCAATAACAAAATCCACCTTGCTACCCTTGTAGACATGGCCAAATCCCTTTTCCGAAGAGTCATCTCAAAAGCCTTACAGTCTGTAACAATCTTGAAGGGTTTTCCAAAGAGATAATGTCTGAACTTCTTCACTCCTTCGATGATTGCCAATGCTTCGAGTTCATAACTTGTATACTTGCTCTTCGCATCAGAGGTACGCAGACTCATGTAGTAAACAGGGTGTAACTCACAGTCATCACTTTTCTGCATCAATGTAGCTGAATAAGCCACACTGGAGGCATCTGTATGAAGTTCTGTTTCTGCTCTTTGATCAAATATCTTTAAAACTGGCTTATTTGCTAATTTCACCTTTAAACATTCAAAAACCGTGTTGTAACCTGTGCTCATCTTTAAATTCAAATTTTGTATCTTTCCTCAACATGTCAGTGAGGGGTTGAGCTATCAAAGCATAATCTGGTATAAACTTTCTGAAATATGAACATAACCCCAAAAAACTATGTAGCTGCTTCACGTCTCGGGGCTCAGGGAACTTCATGACAGCATCTGTCTTCCCTGGCGATGGCATCACCGCACCGCCTTCAATGATATGTCCCAAATACTCTACTCTTCTTGTTAATAGCTGAGATTTACTCCAATTGATCTTGAGTCCATATTCTGCTGCTATTTTTAATACAGCCTGCAGGCGTGCGGCCGCTTCTAGCTCATCTTGAGCTGGAACAAGAATATCATCCATGAAAACTATAATAATTCCCTTTTCAATCAATTGCCTGAAGATTATCGTTATATATCTGGTGAAAACTTTTGGACAGGTGGCCAATCCAAAAGGTGCTCGTAAGAATTCATACTGAGAAGTCATAGTAACAAAGGAAGTAATTTAATAGTTTAGAGTCTTCCTGAATTGGTAGATAAAAAAACCCATTTTTTAAATCAAGTGTACTTAATACCTTTGCTGAAGCCAATTTATCGATGTGATCATCGATATTTGGTAAAGGATACTCGTCTCTCACCATCTTTCTATTTATTTGTCGGTAATCGGCACAAATTCGTGTTGAACCATCTTTCTTCCTTACTAATTTAAGTTCGTTACAATAAATATGTACTTGCAGTTTTGAATTATTCGTCGTCCGTCGTGCGTGCTTGCCATCGAGAGAGAGCGAGTCCCCCGCTCATTCAAAAATCTTCATTCGTTGGCTTTTCATTCTCTCATTCGTTCGGACGTTCATTCCATAACCGCGTTCAACCAATCTAAAATCTTAGGATGCGTTCAAAATTCAATCCCAAATCTATATATGTTTTTGTTATAAAATATAGTATCGTTGAGTCAGTGTCCTATAACACAACTCTCTCTGTGTGATTTGTGCATATTTATTTATTTATATTCATAAATGAAAACGGCGCGAGAATGAAGGGTAAAAAGCTGGCAGATACACGGAACTCGATTTTTTACATTGTACAAACTTAATTACCCTCATTTAGGTCTTGTACCGTGTAAGTCGTGGGGCAGTTAAGACACGACAGAAGGTGAGACATGGACTGTTTGGCACCCCAGTCACACAAATTTTTGTTTTCTCGACATCGCCCTACACCAGCCCGAAGTCAGTTAAGGGATACCGACTTTTATACACCGAAATAAGTACACATGATATAAAGACAAGTTTATCTATGCCGTGTCTATGTCATTATAATGAGGTGAATAAGTGAAACTTAATACAATAGCCCGTCAAATAAGTAAAATCCAATACCCAAGCCCTAGTTGGCTTCACATTACAAAAATAGAACAATTTATATCTCCAAGTTGGCAATGTCAAATAAGTAAATATCCAATACCCAAGCCCTATTTGGCTTCACATTACAAAAATAGAACAATTTATATCTCCAAGTTGGCAATAATGAATGTGCCCGATCAAGTGTGAATGAGTTCACAAACAATACATTTTATTCCCAACAAGTGAATGAATGGTCCAAACAGCTGTCTCTGCAGCTATTTGCTGCAACACCTCGGTTTGTGTCGCATTCAATGTCTTGAGCGCAGGATGAAATAAATCGTCTTTTTGTTATTTCACGATAAAAGTAGGTAGTGTTCTTTTCAATATAAACATAGCTACGTACTTAGAAGGAGCGACGTGGTTTGGTAGGATCGTTTATGATAATGTGGTTTTTAGAGACAGCTAATAGGTAAGAAAAAGCTTATGAATTTAGTCAAACACTTTGAAAAAAGCTTTGTCATACATTTAGGGAGCTTTATCTAAATGTATGGCAAAATATGTAGCTCTGAGAACTACTCGCACAGTTTCATAGTCACGACATCAGTATCATTGGTAGAAAGTTAGCTTTACAAAAAAAGTCCGCGTATCTACATAAATATTGTATCACAAGGAAATACTAATTATAAAGAAGTTTCATGAAAATTCATCTTTAACTTCACGTATTAAAATATAAATAAACATACAATTTATATGCCCATGTTAGCTTTCGAATCTGAACCATGTTAGCAATAGTGAATGCGCCCAATCAAGCGTGTATGAGTTCATCATATTGTAAAGTTTGAATAAAATCTATTCAGTAGTTTTTGAGTTCAGAAGAAACAACCGTCTTTACGTCCATGCAAACTTTCAGCCCGCGGCTCCGCTTGCCTTGACTTACTTGACTTATTTTCCTATGTCCCCTGGGTGGGGCAGAGGGACGCTACAGTGCTTCTCCATCTTGTTCTGTCTTGAGCAACGTGCTTTACTTCGGGCCAAGACAGCCCGATTGTCTTCACCTCCGCCGCTACCGCTTGCCTTACCCTCTCAAAAACTGCATGACATTATTTGACTAGCTCCGTGGCGCAGCGGTCAACACGCCAGCCTGCGACACGAGAGTGCCCGGGTTCGAACCCCGGCCAGGTCAAGATGGAAAATGATCTTTTTCAGATTGGCCTGGGTCTTGGATGTGTGTCTATACATGTATTTGTTATAAAATATAGTACCGTTGAGTTAGTATCCCATAACACAAGTCTCGAACTTACTTTGGGGCTAGCTCAATCTGTGTGATTTGGCCGTATATATTAATTTATTATAAAATTGATTCCGTGCTTTGGAAGGCACGTTAAGACGGTGGTCCCGGCTGCCATCTGGTAGTCGTTAAAGGAACCACGTCAGAGGCCGAGAGGCGGTTCCGAAGAACTCTGACACCAGGGTGTGCATGGTCGATTGACCGTGACACCTACTCGAAATGATGATGATGATTATAAAATGTCCACCGGGTCTCAAGAAAACTATGTACTAAACAGGATCTTGACGGGTTAATGTCGATTCCGAATAAACAGTTTGGAAACCTTTGTGTTCAGGATATATATTATATATAATATACGATGGGCCATCTGATGGATTGCCCTAGATGCCCCACTTCTTGCACCGTGAATGATCTGGTTGAGGCGAATGATCGTGCCGTGGATGTGGCCAAATTCTGGTCAAGACTTGTGTAAAGAATAGCCATTTTGACTCGAGAAGAAGAAGGTAATATATTTCCTTATTATTTATTAGTTGACCTATCTGTGTACAAAACTTCGTTTAGCGATTTTGGCTTGATTAAAAATCTAAACATAACATAAATTATCATATTATCACGCCTTTATCCCTTACGGGGCAGACAGAGGCTAAAGTCATGAGACCGAAAGGCCACGTATAGCGTGTTGGTGGGCGTAAAGGTGAAAAACGGAACCAAAATAGTAATGGATTGCTAGCCGCATCGCCTATTGTCATGATTCTTTAGGTTTTGCCCATTCCCTTGACCGGCTTCTACGGTCTGCTCGGGAAGAGAAGCAGCTGGCGCATGGAACATCTTTCAACTTATAACGTTATTAGGATAGGATATAAGATTTTTGAAAAATAGGGTTGAATATCCACCAAAGCTAGTTTTGAAGATCTTAGCTCGTTAATAAAGAATACAAGTACAGGTAACGTCCATAGCATTTTAATTTTATTTTCTTTAAAACGTGAAGACATCGTCTTTACCTAAAACTGGTAGGGTACCGCTTCGTGTTAATGACTACTGTGTGTAAAAAAGGTGCAATAAATTCCATAACGAGCGTATTTTTAAACTTGCATCTTTTGGACACATCTTGTCCGTCAAAACACCACCGCTCCAATCCAATGAACCTTGATGCCTTTTCGAGTATAGGAGCCAAAAACTACCTGAATATTTAACGTGCAAAATTCGAATCGGCAACAGGGTATAAATCTCATAATCCATAAGTATGAAACTCAAACCATTCAAATCCCAGTATTAGTTAGGATTCCAGTGCAAGTTCTAGCACGACTGCATTGTAACACCTGATTGATAATTTATTTCAGCGCGAAAGTATAATTCATATCGGTCGAGTAGATAAGACAAGTTCAAATTTACAAGTCCTATTTGCAAACGTTCGGGCTGAGAGTTTCTAGTGTCTTTGAGAGTTTCTAGTGTGGTAGTTTGACCAGTGTCTCTTCACAGCAGATGTTTGTGATGCTTTGAATTTAATCAATGTTAAAGATTATTGTGTTATTGCCTAAATCTATCGATAATGATTCTGGAAGGTAATGCCTGTCTACGCCGCATTTAAAAGTACCAAGAGGAGGGCGAGCGCGATGGACCCCAGGAGCCGCCCGCGCCGCGCATCGCCTCCATACATATTTCGAGCGCCAAGAGTGACGGACGTTCCGCGGTCTATACCTATATACGAGTACATACGTAAACCTTATTGTTTTGTAAAAGTGTGTGCCAAGTGGCAAGTAAAATTTTTATAGTCGTATACCATCTTTCATTCAGTCTAGCAGTACCTATCCAGCCTAGCACCCAACATTTCGGCGACCGTATCAGGACCTGCAGACTAGATTCAGGTAGAAGTCTCCGCGGACCGAACGCACGTGCTCATATCATCGGGTGTGCCAGTCAATCAGCCGTGCTTACTATCCAAAGCCGGCCTAAGCAGACAACCTTCGTGGGCTACGCCAACTTCGCAGCCAGCGCCTAGCCGTCGAGCCAAGTGGACACCACGATTAAAGTACAAATCTTAGATTTTTAATAACTATTGTGCCGTTATTCTACTATACTATCATTTATTCATTCGTTCATGATATAAATCATAGATTAAAGTATACTGGATTTTGTGAGGGAAGAAGATTTTTTCTTTACATACATGCATAATATGTATGTACAGAAAAAATCTTCTATGTGATATAAACATCATAGTATCACGTGTTTTTCCCTTTACGGGGTAGACAGAGCCCAGATCCATAAGACGTTATGGTCACATTTAGCATGTGTAGGTGGGAAACGAATTCAAAATAGTGATAGGTTGCTAGCCGCATCGCCTATTAGCATGATTCCTCAGATTTTATTTTGTTTGTTTATATTATTTATAATAAGGACTTGCCTTCAATTTTCTACCAGGATTATTTCACGTCACACCTATCTCTCTAATTTGACTCGAATAATGTGAATAATTTTAAACTATCGAGTTAAATATATTCCTTTGTTTCTAAAACTTAGCAGTTTCCAACTCGATTCAGCTTGTAATCGATGCTTTTGAATGCACTGCGTTGAAAATATTTAATGAACTGTGGTTTTGCCTGGAGAATAATAAATAGAATAGAACTCGGGGTGTAGTGTAGTTTGAAGTTAGGCCATCAGCTATAGACTATACGGGTATGTGGGTCTGGTCGTGGTATTATCGCACCATTTCTGATAAACGGTGCGATAATATCGCGATCAGACCAGCAAAACTAGGTTCCGAGGCACTACGCTGAGGACACAATCAAGAACACGCACCTTCAAGCACGACGCAAGACAATGCTGGAGCAAGACAGAGGTGGTGGCGAGTGGGGCATTCCGTCCGGGGCGTTTCATTTCCATTTGCATCCCTCTTTCTCTCGTTCCATGCACAAGCCGCGGAGGATAAGACCACTTAAAACAAGTTATCAATAACAGGATCTCGCGAATATAACTTGTCCTAGACAGGGGCAGACTCATAATATATTTTCTTTGATACTACTTTGTATTTATGCAGTCAGTGCGAATGTCATTTAAAATCATACTGTAATATTCTTTGTGACAAAGTGTCAAAATTATTATATTCGTCCATCATTATTTATTCATCATCATCATCATCAGGTCCTTTTTAGTCTCCACTACAGGAGCACGACCCTCTCTGTACTACTAGGGCCATACTTGGCCATAGCAGCCAGAGGACTTGGCCTACACTCTCCACGCTGGCCAGACGGGTTGGAGAGGTGTCTTAGATGTTTATAAGCTTTGTTTAGCTTGTATTTCCTAAGTCGCCTTCTACGACATCCACGGGAAGATTTGGAGTGGTCCTATTCTACTCTGCCGGATACCACACGGCCATTATTTATTGCCTATGTGCTATTATACCTATATAATAAGGTTTAATATTCATCATTCATCAAAGTTTTTGCTAAAAGGAGTCACAAACACCCTCCAGTACATACAAACCAATGTAAATTATCTATCTATCTATCTATATATACATATAATAAAACAGTAAAAATATTTTGTCTGTACATTTCAAAATTTTGACTGAAATGGATAGAGGGACACTTAAAAAGAATAATAGAAAACAAAAAAAATTTTTTGGAATTTCTTATCTGTCTGTCTGTCTGTCTGTATGTATGATCACGATTATCTCCGAAAATACTGAACCGATTTACTTCAAACTTTTACCAATTGCTTTGATATAATTCGGCAAAACATTTAAAGTTTGTTTCATCAAAATCGGTTCATTAAAAACAAAGTTATCGTCATTTGAATGAACTCAAGGCATGAGTTTGCCTGCAAATATTATAGCACTTAAATAAGAAATGACATAGGAAAATTAAAATCTCAAGTCAATTCATCATCATTATACGACAGCATTATACCTATCCATACGAATCCATACTAATATCATAAATGCGAAAGTAACTCTATCTGTCTGTCTGTCTTCTTTTCACGCTTCAACCATTGAACCAATTTGGATGAAATTTGATTTGGGGGTAATTTGAGACCCGGGGAAGGACTTAGGGTACATTTTATACCGAGAAATTCTACTGTTCCTGAGGGATAGACACTAACGGCGGCGGCGTAGCCGCGGGCAAACGGTAAACCTGACTTATATATCAACGCAACCGAAACTGCTGCGCCTAGAAACTTGAAATTTGGTACAGGGGTTCTTTTAATGATGTGAGTGAGCGTTAAGAAAGGATTTTTAGAAATTTAACTTCTAAAGGGGTAAAATTTATATGGACTTTTCTAATTTGACATAAAAGTATGAAAGTAGGTATATAAGTTATCAATTCAAATTAAAAAAGACGGGTGTAGATGAAATTTGCAAAATTCCCTCCTTAAGGGGTAAAATGGGGTGGGTGGGTGGTATAAACTTTGTATGGAATTTTTCTCAATTTTGGACTTAGACGTATGAAAATAAGTACATAAGTTCTAGGTTACAATTTAAAATATCTGTGTAGGTAAAATGGACGATATTTTCCCCTGAAGGGGTAAAAGAGCGGGGTAAAGTTCGTATAGGAATTTACTCATTTCTAGACTTAGATGTATGAAAATAGGTAAATAAATTTACGATTATAATTAAAAAGATATGTGTAGGTCAACTGGAAAAAAATCCCCCGGAAGGGGGGTAAAGTTTGTATGAAAATTTTCACATTTCTTTTTAATTTCTGGACTATGAAGTATGAAAATAAATAGGTATGTAAATTCTAGATTACAATTAAAAAAAGATATATGTGGGCGAAATGTACAAAATTCACCCCTAAAGGGGTAAAATGGGAGGATAAAGTTTTTATGGGAATTTTCTCATTTCTGGACTTAAAAGTATAAATAATATCCATACTTCCATACTAATACTAATATTATAAATGCGAAAGTAACTCTGTCTGCTGTATTTTTACGCTTCAACCATTGAACTGATTTGGATGAAATTTGGTATGGAGGTAGTTTGATGCCCGGGGAAGGACATAGGGTATATTTAATTCCGGGAAATGTTACTGTTCCCGAGGGATCGACACTAACGCGGGCGGAGCCGCGGGCAACAGCTAGTTAAAACAATAAAAAAACTCACCTTGTGACTTTATTATAAACACTAGCCTAAGTAGGTCAAATAAATATAGAGGTTATGTACTAAAAACGGGTCACTCACGTGCTATTTCGTCGGGATTGCCGACTATAGTTTCGGACTCGATACTCGACTATAGTCGGCAATCCCGACGAAATAGCACGTGAGTGACCCGTTTTTAGTACATAATGTTTGTATCTCACGTTAGTTTCAATGATATAACATATAGAGGTTATATACATAATTAAGTTCAAGGGTCATGAATTGGTTAACTTATAAAAACTTGATTGTGTACACGCCTATATTGAACCAAATTACCCACTTAAATTTCTGCGTGGGTAAAAGAAAATTACAAATAAATGTTCAGCAGATTGTTGACATTTTTCTAGCATTTTCCCTATACAAAAGACAATATTAAATGCCTCTCCGTTTCGCGAAAGACAGTATTCAAACTCCGATTTCTTTTCAAGCCGGCATTTGGCAGACACATTTTAAGAGCTTTCCGCCAGTGAAGTAATATTGCCGGGAGACGACAAACATTTTATTGAATATTTTGATTCTTTTTTATTTTATGTCTAAAAATTATATAAGAATTAACTGTGAGATAATAGTGAGATAGGAGTCGAATGAGTCATATCACATGCTATAAAAGGCATAATATAATACTATGCTGGTCTGAAAGAAAAAAAAACGAGTACATAGAATGTATAATGGGCCAAAATCCACACGGTATACGTGTTTTTTTGTCTTATGCCGTAAGAATCTCTCTACCCCGTAAGGCATAAAGACGTGATAATATGTATGCATAAGAGACATACAATACAAAGTTAAATTTCGTGTTAAGCCGATATCCATATGAGGAGAGCAAGATTTCGTCACTTACTCTGGTTGCTACGCAATGTCTACTGGATATAACAAGATAGCCACATCATTCAGGCAATAGATCTTAGCTCCCTATAGAATCCATCTTAGCTCCCCAAATTGATCTCAAGTAAAGACTTCGAGAAAATGTCCATACAAAAGTACGATTAAAACGATTAGAATTACGGCGACATAATTCGACAAATATCCCAGGCTTCCTGCTACCTACGAACATACTATCCTAAAATAGTAGTATATTTATAATAAGTATAATAGTAGTAGCATAATAATGGAGAATCTTGGCGAATGTTGTAACGGGTAAGTGGTCGAAACTATACCAGTTATCAAAACTTTTCTAGGCTAAAACTGCTTTGGCCACGAACACGAATTCTTGCTATGCTAGTTAGCACTGCATGGGAAGACACGATATTTTATTAAAGTACATTTATTTCGAAAACAAATTTTGAAAGATTTGAAATTTTTCATTGATCATGAGCCAAATGATCACCACCACCACCACCAGCCAATAAAGGTAATAAAGTTTTAAAAGTACGCGAGTAACCCATTGTTACACATTTTAATTAAAAATAGGTCCTTACAATCTTCTGTTTGAGTTTAACTCGGCTGAATGCTGATGACGGCTGGACCCTGATGGATTTCTAGCAATTTATCTTAGTCCATTGAATTGAGCCGTCTGCCCTAGACTTTAGTCATTGTCGCCTCAGGGCGGCCAAATTGAGACGCTATTAATAGACTGAAAAAAAAACACAATTGGGTGTTGGTTATTAAATAAATAATGTCAATATTTTTTTAAGCCAGCTGCTCTCTCTCTTTTCCCATTACATCTATCTATCCAAGATCCAGATGGAAATCTGAGTGTGTTCTAGTAGCATCTTCAGCTGAAATTCTTCGGAGTCCTGGGTCCCGCATCAAAAGAAGGGTTATGATCGTTGAGTTAGTATCCCACGACACAATATATATGGGCTAGTTCAATATGTGTGATTTGTCCCTATATATATTTATTTCGTATTTTATTATTTATTACTGAGACATTTACCATATGCAGGGTTATTTTAAATTACCTAGCAGTGTTTGGTTTTGGAAATTATATCAGCGCACAAGCGCGCTCAACTAGACTCGCACGCCATTATTTTTTTTACTAGTCCTCGGGCGACCAATCACAGACCGTCCTGGCGAATAGGAAGTATGTAGGGGGAAACGGAAGCAGGACACAGATAGGTAATTGTTAATATAGACCTGCAGGAAAAAAGGTAAAAATGATGAAAAAATGTGGCTTCCATACAAATTCACCGATCAGCTAGTCAAATTTCTATGAAAAGTCTAAGTTTTTTTTCATTCTTCCTCCTATTTTATTAGGGATTCTGTTTACAACGTTGAAATGTTGCCAGGAAAAATAGTAAGCATGCAAAAAAAGAGTTTGGTTAAACTCAAGAAAGAGGTACCATTAAAGTGCTCTCATACGTTTCCTTATACATCAGAGTCCTTAAACAAGAAACGTGGTTTTTAAAGTTATGCGCTATCTAAAGATTTTTTGTGAAAAGTTCTTTAGCGGCGTTGTGCACTTTTTAGAATAGGTAAAATAATGTTAAACTCGCGTTAGGACACGTGATGTGATCGAAAATTCGTAAGACGGACATTTGACCTGAGACCGCCGCAAACGCGAGTTTTCACTTCTACCGGCACTCTCGTTTTTTTTTATTTTTTGCTTATTCTCAAACACTTATCAAGTCGCTTCCTGCAGTATACTCCAGTCCTCCCCGTATATATTTGAGGTATTTTTGACATTCACGCACAATTTAACTTGTAACGTAATAAAATACCCATTAATTTTGGAGATGCCCATTTTCCGGTACGCTGAGCGAGACGTCAGGTCTGCCGGATTTTTTGCTGATATTTTTGTAGTTCGATTTGAATATGGTAAAAAGTTGGCGCGAAGATCGTTACATAATGATATTTATGTAAATGTAGATAATGATTTTGAGATTTTGTTTATAAGCTGTGAAAATTAAGGTCCATTTAAATCTAGCACAACTATTAAAAGATCTGTCTCTCACAGGACATGATATTTAGACATATAGGATAGGATATTTAATATGTTTGCTAGTTATAAAGTATTTATGTATTATTATGTTATATGTATATATGTTAGTCTGTAAGATATATTGTGTATACCGTACAGACTAACATACATACATATAACATAATAATACATATCCTCTGGTATTGTACATAATTGTAATGACAATACTATTGCCTGAAATAAATATAATTCATTTATTTCAGGCAACAGTATTGTACTTACAATTATTTACTATGTGTGTATGTATTATTATTATTATAGGACAAAAAATGCTTTAGTAGCAAATTTTAGGAAACCGATACGATTTTTTTTTGTTTTTTTTTTTACGATTTTTTTTTTTTAATCTATAAATCTGTCGTTTTGATTTTCGATATCAGTAAATTAGTAGCCATAGTAGATAATGGCAGACAGTTGTACGCCAAAAACGAACGTTTGTTGCGTCTGTTTTTTCCAAATGTTCAAGTCAAAATATCTCTAAAAATAGACAATACAACCTAGGTTGTACACCTAGATAGGAACCGACAATACATCCTAGGTTGTATATTATCTGTGCTCTAAAACTAGCAAAACGATTTTTTTTTTATTTTGCTTTTAAAGTATTTTTCTGGCATCATTGGAAGGACAAAATAAAGTTTTGAGCCAGCAACACGACAAGAATAAGAAGAAACATAAGGGTCCCAGCCCTTAAAATCTTTGCGCTTAATATAAATTGACCTTATTAATATTTTTTTTATCAATCGTTTAGAACTTGACTGTGATTCGGTTGATCGATTTCGGATAGAATCAAAGTTGAAGTGAGATAATCCGAGTTAGTTTTACTATGCACTAGTCCCGCTATGCCACACTCAAAAAATACCTAACTGTGACGTATTGTAGTAAATGTATAGACGTGGGCGCACCCCCGACAGAGTGGGGGTGACAGTGACCGTCAGACCTAGCGATCAGACGTACGAGCACTGCTGTAACCAAATACTAGTTGATTGTTTTACTAAAACACCTATTGCTTACCCATACGCGACAAGAAGACGTCACATTAACCTACAGTATTTTTGGAGTATCATAGCAGGACTAGATGAGTGCATAATGCAACTAACATAATCTATGATCATTGATTACAGGTTTGACTGTGATGATTGGACCTCTGTATATGGAATAGTCTTTCATTTCTTACACGTTCTCAACACTTTCGCGTAAATTCTCTCAAGAATCTTTAACAATAAGAGGGCATGGCCAAACAATTTCGAAATAAAAGGAATTTTTATACCTAAAAATACATAAGTAATTCTCTGAATACAAAATAAAATTGTTGAAAGTACGAGTAGAGCCGTAAACACCGTCCGTATGGTGTCACCCTAGTCGCGATAAAATGAATACGATATTAAATATATATAGATTTTGTTTTATGGGGCTCTACTAATGTACATTCTGTTGCAACCAATATATATTCTATCTATAGATATAGAGTTTTTTATTGCAACGATATATTATCATCGTAATCAGGTCTTTTAGTCTCCACTGCAGGAGCATGACCCTCTCTGTACTACCCGAGCCATACTTAGCCAAAGCAATGATATGTTTGCAACAAAAAAAACTCAAGCTTTTCAACAAAAATAAATGTATATAATTAAGCCTAGTAGTACAGGGTCGTGCTCCTGTAGTGGAGACTAAAAAGGACCTGATGATGATGATGATGATGATGATGATGATGATGATGATAATTAAGCGATATTACTTAAAACCACGTATAGGTACATACATACTATTACGTCAAGAAGAAGTTTCGATTATCGTATTACTTGCTGTAAAGGGGCTCTAGAAGTCTACGATGTATTTTTTTAGATTGGGATAAAAGTGTGATTTCGTCGTATTGTCATAAAAGTACCAAAATAAATTTTACGACTCTTCTAGATAAACATGAAAACTATAATCTTTTACGGTATTTTTACTTGACAATTGCATTTTGCAATGAATTGGCTCGTAAATAGCGAAATTTTATTATTCCCATTGAGAAAATGGAGCGAATTGTTCCACTTTAATATGAGCTGTGTTGCTGGAATAAACCTGAATGATAAATAGCGAAAAACACTCAAGAAAAGTACTTCTGCTGAAACTAATATCAGTGTTTGCCAAGCAGTCGCATTTCGAGGATTGGGGTGACGGGGTAGGTACGTGGGCTAGAGACAGTATAAAGATACGACAGAATGCTCGTTTAGGTAGTATTCTGTTTTGTATTAGTCGTCCGTAGTAATATCCTTAGCTATTATTAACCGACTTCAAAGAAAAGGAGGAGGTTATCAATTCGGTAGTATATTTTTATGTTTGTTACTTCATAATTTCGTTATTTAAGAACCGATTTGAAACATCTCCATAGCATTAGCACAGATTACTAAATAGTTGGCATATTAGCATTATTTGTTCTGCATTATAAAGTATCCGAACTGAAATTATAAATGATAGAGTGTTGTAATGATAGACTTTGTTTTTTATTTATTTGTATGTTACGCCTGTGCCTTTACTACCGAACAAATTATAATGACATATACACGTCTGATGTACAGGAGAAAGACAAGGCATTTCATCCCAAAAAAGTACTTTTCCTGAGGGATCGATGCTAACAAATGGAGCCGCTAAAAAAAGTTAGTTCATAAATTGATGAATCATGTTGACCGTACCTTCTCCTATTGATGTGTTTAGGTTTAAGAGCCAATACTAACATCCCGCGTCATAGCCTCTGCGGTGATGCTGTCGACCAGTTTGGACGCCACGGACTTTTATGCTCTAGGAACGCAAGCCTAGCCTTTTTTTATGATATAGGGATGCAAACGAGCAAGCGAGTCACCTACTGGTAAGCGACCAGCGCTGCCCATGGACAACCGCAACACCAGGGTGTAGCAGGAGCGTTGCCGGCCTTTCAAGGAGTTTTGGGGAAAGGACATGGGGGGAGGAAATTGGGGAAGGATGGGCCTCCGACTCTTACACTCACCGAATGAAGCATAGAAGTGGTAAAGCTCCTACTCAAACGCCGATTTTTTTGTTAGAGTGTGGTACTTCCCCGGACAAGCCGGCCCATTCATGCTACTAACAAAAATGAATTTTGCCGGTAGCGTGGCTCTACTACAACTAACGAAAAGCCCAGGTTGCCATGTTAATTTAAACATCATCGTCCACCGTGATTTTGTTACCATCGAACTACTCGTATCGGCTTTTTGTTACCGAATGGCCTGACGCCCGATGATGGCAGGGGACCGAATGGCATGACTCTTGTACCCTGGAGATTAGGGGGACCATTAGTGCGGGACGCCACATGCGTTGACACAACCGCGCCATATCCACCTTCATAGCATTAGTTATAAGGTTGGTGCATCTGCAGCCACCGCCGACAAATATGCATGCCTTGGTAATGGCTACATATTTGTGGGTTGAGTCTAGGGGTACGTTGGGCCCTTTAGGTAATAAATTATTAAAAGTCATAAACAAGGGGCTGGATGGAGTATGTGGTAATCAAAAGGCTGCAATTTTTTTGCACAACTCACTAGCATTTGCGCCCAATGTGGCAATGCAGCCAACCTTTTAGTTGTGGTAGAGCCACGCTGCCGGCAAAATGATTTTTTGCTAGTCGCATGCATTCATGCGACTAGCCTATGCTAGTATATATGCTAGTATATAATATGCTAGTGTGGTATATTCCCGTACGAACCGACCCATTGGTCGGTTCGTACGGGGAAATACCACATTCCCACAAAAAATCGACGTTTGATTAGAAGCTTTTCCGCTTCTATGTTTTGTTCTGAGTGAGAGAGATCCTTCCCCCCATTTTCTTACCACCATGTCCTCCCCAACTGCTTGGAAGGCTGGCAACCCTCCTGACCCACCCCGGTGATGCAGTTGTCCATAGGCAGCGGTCATCGCTTACCATCAGGTGACTCGCTTGCCCTCCTATATCATAAAAAAAGCTTTTGGACAAGCAAGGCCTGCGTGATTTTTTTGATTAATAAATATTTTTTTAGTATACACTTTTAAGTTTAAACTAGTTCTAGTTTTTAGTGTTATTTTAATTATTATCTTTATTAGTTAATAAATAAATTTATAGCCTAAGATTATATTACGTACGGTTGTCTTTACACTAACATTAATTTGATAAGTCAACAACAGGTAGCTACATCAGCTGATTTCAATACAGCAAGCCGCGAGTGTTAGCCGCAGATAACACTAATGCGGTGCTGGCTGTTTGTTTAGTACGTCGCGTCTCCTCGATAGCGGTGTTGTGTACACACTTACGGGATACGTGGGAATTTCACTGATTTCCATATTGCTGTGTAATGTGCTGTGTGTATGTGGATTTCAGCTTTGTCACTCAGTATCTCCTGACCCCGGGACGAGCCGATTCGGGTTTCGAAATAACATTTTTTTTAAATTGATTTTTAGCTTGCTCCAAGTAAGCTTTTGCTACTTCACCGGGAGATGGCAGAGTGCCCTCAGCCTTTATAGACAACATCACCAAAGGAACCCAAGGAGGGATAGTTCGCGCTTGTCTAATAATGACGTATAGGCAAATTTTTGATAACGCAATTTACATATCCATCGTTCAAATTCCATATTAAAATTTATATATTTCAGCCTTTGTTACATGTTGTTAATGTAGCACTTTATTGCTTAAATAATTTTAAAATTAATCTTGTAGTTTTTAAGTTTATCCATAACAAACGAACACACAAATCATTCCTCTTTAAAATATTAGTCTGTATACTATAGACTAGTGATTGTCTATTTTTTATTGTTTAGCTAGTAGTACAGAGAGGGTTGTGCTCCTGTCATCATCATCAGGTACTCTTTAGTCTCCACTACAGGAGCACGACCCTCTCTGTACTACTAGGGCCATACTTGGCCAGAGCAGCCGGAGGACTTGGCCTACACTCTGCACGTTGGCCAGACGGGTTGGAGAGGTCTCTTAGATGTTTATAAGCTTTTTTTAGCTTGTATTTCTGTGGTCCTGTCCTGTAGTGGAGACAAAAAAGACCTGATGATGATGATGATGTATTTTATCGCATTTAAGCTAAATATGTTATACTAGCTTTCGCCCGCGGCTCCGCCCGCGTCAATGTCGATCCCTCGGGATTAGTACTTTTTCGTAGTTACGGCGTGAAAGCGTAACAAACAAACAAATAAACAAACAAACAAACTCACTTTCGCATTTATAATATTAGTAAGTAATATGTATGTAAATAATAAGCTATAGTTTTTTAAGTTAAATCAAAATCTGTTCAGTATTTTTGCAGTGATATAATACCAAATATCTATAAATTCATCTCATGGTCATCATTTCATCATTTCAGTATATATTTTCCCAAATTTTTTTTTTTTTTAAATGAAGTGTATCATTTTTTTATATCAAAAGACGACGCGACTAGCAAACAACTCGGCACTATTATGATTTCCTTTTTCCACTTGCAACTTTTATGCTTAGAAAGAAATCTGTACTCGTTGAAATTTAACGATCCACCATTATGACAGTTATTTTTTATTATTTCAATGTGATTTTCGAGTAAAATCAAATTCACTGTAACAATTGCCAAAGATTCTACTACAGATAATGTCTAAAAATTAAACGTTAAAACTGTCATGTAGCTCTAGTGTGAGCACATTGAAAAACAACGTTCTTCTTGGAAAAGCATAATACACAAATAGGATTGTTTCCTAAAAAAAAATATCGTATCGGTATTTTTTATTTTTTCAATCAAACAAAAGATGCTGGGGGCTGATGACGCAACAGGCCGGTAAAAAGTGTACCGGAAGTGACGTCACGCGGCATTTTAACGGGTTATATCTATATCAATGTTTGTTTAATTGAAAAAAGGAAAAATACATATCTATTTTTTTCGATAAACTATAAATTTAAATGGTATTTTTTTAGGAAACAAGCCTATTTAATTTGTAAATAATATCAAGTTTCTGCTTAAAATCCTATCGTACCTAATATTTATTCAAAATTAGATGATGGGTGCTTAATAATGAATATTAATTTAGGATTCACAATACAACATCAGCGGATTTCAATATAATGGGATGCGACTGCGAACCACAGATAAGGCAAATAATGTGCAACCATTCCTGCTAATATTATAAAAGCTATGATGATATCGAGTTTGTATAAATATGCATAACTAATTATGACGGGTAGACTGTATGATAGTGAAAAAATATAGTAAGCATTCGCCCGCGGCTCCGCCCACGTCAATGTCGATCCCTAGGGAATAGTACTTTTCCCAGGATAAAAGGCAGCCTTTGTCTTTCTCCGTACTCCAGAGAACTTGTATGCAAAATTTTATGATTATCGATTCAGTAGTTATGGCGGGAAAGCGTCACAAACAATTTCACTATCGCATCCTTACTAATATTATAAATGCGGAAGTGAGTTTGTTTATTTGTTTGTTCGTTTCTTACGCTTTCACGCCATAACTACTGAACCGATCATCATGAAATTTTGCATACAAGTTCTCTGGAGTGCGGAGAAGGACATAGGCTACCTTTTATCCCAAGATAAAGTACTATTCCCGAGGGATCAACATTGACGCGGGCGGAGCCGCGGGCGAAAGCTAGTTGATAATGTTAGTGAGAAAGTAAGAATAAGGATTTTCGTAACCACTGAACCGATCATTATGAAATTTTGCACACAAGTTCTCTGGAGTACGGAGAAGGACATTAGCTACGAGTACCTTATGTCCTGATAAAAAGTACTTTTCCCGAGGGATAGACATTGACGTGGGCGGAGCCGCGGGCGAAAGCTAGAAATGTAATTAACGCGATAAAACCGTATTGAATGATTTAATTTAAATGTGTAACAATCTCGGATACTTTAGAAAACAATAACACTGACAAAGTCAATATGAATACAAAATATATCTATGAAAAGGAAAAAAAAACTATGCATAAAAACCAATTAGTTCGTAACACTATGAAAAGATTTCATTTAACCAAACATACCACAAGCTCTATAGCATTTTGCATTGTAGTTATTTTGATTTTTTGGCAACTATCTAAAGTTAATAAAAAAAAAACAGAAAAATTTTAAAAGAAAGGAACTGGAAAGATTTTGATGAAATTTGCTATGGAGGTAACACCGTGGATATAAGCTACTTGTTACCCGACTATCCAAAAAAAGGCAGTACGAAGGTCGCTGGGTCAGATATTTAAAAAAAAATCTATTTATAAACTAAATACAGAAAATATAAAAGAGAATATCTTACAAATTATTCTAAGGTATATTTAAAATTGGGAAATAGTTCTTGTGTTTTTTTTTTACGATTGTCATGAATTTTTGTCATACATTGTCAAGTCAGGAGTAAAATACCTTTTGATCATTTATCATAAAGAAAGCCCAAAATATGTAAGCATTAATTTAAGTTTATTAAGAGCATTACCTTTATAAAAAGAAGAAAATACTTACTTTTCAAACTGCGAATGGTGAATTCGGTCAGTTTGAAAACGTTGAATAGTGGCAAATGAGGCGCGTGGCTACAGTTGTAAAGAAATCTACAAAGGAGGATTTAGTTTAAATTCCATCTTTAACTAGAACTATTTAGAGTAGGAGATATTTAAGTGCGGTATTAGCTCATAAAAAAAAGCCAATTGCCTACAATTTGTACAACATCATCATCATCATCAGGTTCTTTTAGTCTCCATTGCAGGAGGATGACTCTCTCTGTACCACCGGAGCCACACTTGGCCAGAGCAAACAGAGGATTTGGCTTACGCTCTCGTCGCTGGCCAGATTGGTTGGAATGGTCTTATTCTACTCTGCCGGAAACCACAAGGCACAATTTGTTACTCTAATGTAGTAATTGATGATCGACAGAAAATAGTGTCGATCTTTCTACTTATGTACGGGTTTGGTTTGTACATTGAAATATGGTAGATAAAGTTAGTCTTGAATGGATAATTAAGCCAATGTTTATTATATAACACAAATAAACAGAAAACCAAGACAAATAACAACTATACGAGTAGAATATAGTAAAAGGATTAAAAGGTAAAACTTATGGTAAAATTAAGAGTAAATGAAGATGTTATAAATATGGTAAATAATTGGACTGGTAATGGTTAGAGAGCACACGCGAATATGGTAAGATGGTTGATAGTGTACTGACTGAGAAAAATGAATTACAATAAAAAGTAAAATTAGGGCGCGACGTCAATATGCTGACGGCGTACTTGCACGGTGTCAATGTACCTACGTACAAACCGTACAACTCATCTGATTTTGATGAAATTCAAATTATAATGAAATATTTTATCAAATCGGTTCAGTAATGTCAAAGATATGAGGTAATACTACGTGAGATGAGAACTACTACTTTTTCTGTGGTAATAGATAATACCTACATAGATAATTTATTCCGATACACAGAGTAAAAAAAAAAACAAAACAAAACATGCTCTTTTTTTCTTGGGACAACTTTAATTTTTAGCACTATTTGTTTTTTTTTTGCTTTTTGTAGTCTTAAAAATAACTTTATATTTTTTGGGCTGGCCATTATCTTGGACAGAGAATGGGCATTGACTGCACTGGCGCTGCAGTGCCTCTGGCATGTTTGCTGATCACAGCACTGAGAGCTTTCAGGCAGTGCTTCGAAAAAGAGTTGCATCATTATGGGCACGGGTAAGGAGCAGTTCCAACACACTCATGAAGGTGGTGTCAGAAAGAGTGGCTAGTCCAATTATCAAGTATTGGTCATCCACACATGTCCAAAAAAGTAACCCTCACTTTAAGTTTTACTAACACAGAATAAGTGTCTTACTAACACACTATGGACTTGTATTGTCATAAATGTACAGTCTGAAATAAATAATTTCATTTCATTCATTTCATTTCATTGCCATCCAACGTGGCAATGCCGCCAGCCTTCCGGGTACCCTTCCGTGTGAGTTTTGATGTTATTTAGGTAGGTACTTATTTAATAGTTTTAATTAATGTTTATTTCTTAAGAAAGAAACTATTATAATTTGAATAGAGGCAAACGCTTTTCAAGCAGTAAAAGCTGGATCTTTTGGTCAGCTTGAGAAACGTTGAATAGCAGCTGAATTGTGGCAAATGAGGCACGCAGCTGCAGTTTTAGAGAAATCTGCAAAGGAGATTTAATACTTAATTATTTTTAGTTTTAACTCCGTGTTTATACAAAACTAGTAAGAATTTATCATTGTCAGTTATTTTTGGTACAAAAGCCCATATAGGAGTTGCGTAAAAAATTGTGTATAGTATTTAAAAAAAACAGCAATATCAACCTTATACATGTGGTATAAGGTTCATGATATTGTTAAAAATAGATTATTGCTGCCGAATTCAAACCTTGAAATATTTCATAAGAGTCCCTACTGGTCTTCTATTGTTCTATATAATAAAATACCACAAGAGATTAAATCTATAGAAAAGGAAAATATGTTTATACAGAATTTAAAAACTTTTTTGATAAATAAATGTTATTATTCAGTTAAAGAATTTTTAGAAGATAGAAATAAGTAGACTATATATTTGACAAATTATTTTTATTTTATGGCAGAATTATTATGTATTGTTTCTAATATTGACTAACTATCTATTATTTTTATTGACATGGATTTTTTTTTTTTTTAATCTGTAATGTATAATTATATCGCAACACCCTCACTGGGTATTTTTGTGCATGTATGATATTGTTATTATATTTTATTGTATGTGTATAATAAGCGATGAATAAATGAATATCTCGCTCCCTAATCAGTGCAATCCATTTTCACCCCAAGGCTATGTATGTACTTTTGCAGGTGACCGTATATGAATAAAATATGCAAATTATGATGGGCGTCCAGAGTTAAGACGAGGACTCAAATGTTTGGTACCTTCGCTCGGCAAAGGACTGATCAAGTGCGCGCAAGGGATAGCGCTTGGCGGTTTAGCCCGTGAATGATGAGATAGGAGATAGTCTCGAGTCGCTCAAAGAAAAAAACGTAAGCGCCAAATTCGTTATTTCTATTTTATATAAAATCAGACCGGTTAATTGTATTTTCATATTTACATTTTGATGAATTACTAATAACCTATCTTTTAGTCCAAAAATCATTATTTCATTCGTTGCATTTGAGCTACAATAACAAAAACTCTGCGAACGAAGACCATTTTTCAAAAAATATTTCTATCGAGAAAATTTTATCAAAACGTGTTTTCATCTTCAATTTGGAGATGAAATAGTCAAAAATCATATTACTTAGATTCGAAACTCCTAATTTAAGTATTTTGCGAGATAAATAAGGTTCAGAACGACCTTATTTACAGTGGTATCGCCTTAATTTTACTAGCTGTCGTCCGCGGCTCCGCTCATGTTAGTATCTATCCCGCGGAAACTGTACTTTTTTCCGTGTTGCAAGGTGTTTAATCTGATAAATAATTAATCTGTGTGCAAAATGTCGTCAAAATTCGTTCAGCTGTTTTGGCGTGACAGCGTAACAAACGCCCATTCACCTATATTCACAAACTTACGCGTTTATAATATTAGTGAGTAATTAGGCATATAGGTTGTATGCAAACTTTTGTTAAAATCTCTTTAGTCCTTTTGGCGTGAAAGAGTAACAAACAACCATACATCCATACTCAAAATCTTTTGCGTTTATATTATTAGTAAGGATTTTGAATCTAGCATATTTTAGATCACGCTGGTCTGGGAAAAAAGAAAAATCTTAGAATGAACCAGCTGCTTCTCCCTTGCATACCGTAGAAGTCAAGGGAATGGGCGAGAATTAAAACAACCGAGTCAATAGGCGGTGCGGCTAGCAACTCAACACCATTTTGATCCCATTTTTCACTTACACGCCCACCTTCGCCTTTGGGTCGTTTGGCCTCAGGCTCTAACTACTGCGTAAGTGATTATCATCATCATTAGGTCTTTTCAGTCTCCACTGCAGGAGCATGACCCTCTATGTACTACTGTATATACTATACTTGGCCAGAGCAAGAAGATTTGGCCTACACTCTCCTCACTGGCCAGACGGGTTAGAGACGTCTTATGTATGTGATCTTACAACCTCCATGGGAAGACTAGGAGTGGTCTTAAGCTACTCTGACGGGAACCACACTGCTAGAAACGAAGTGCGTAAGTGATAAGACGTGATAATAGGTATGCCATCCGTCCATTGACTGGCGGTATTGTGTCATAGGGTCTATGACACAATACCGCCAGTCAATGGACGGATGGTTACCGATGTCATCCCCAACTACATGTCTGGTGGTTGCAGGTATGACATCGATACGCGCGTCCAGCCTCCCGAGTTGCTTCTTGTTTTTCTGCCATTCATGAGAGTGAATAGTAACTAGCTTTATTCCGTTCCTAGATCAACAAATTCCTATCCTTCCCCAGAAACTGCGCTCACCAACCAGCCTGCCAGCGTGGGTATGGCAATATCCTTCCATGGGGAGAAAAAAATCCTGAGGAGAACCTGTCCAGCAGAAAACTCTTAGCAGCATTGATAATGATGACTTATGTATGTAAATCACGTTTGGTTACAAGATCAATGAATTAACGGCTTTTTGATGTGATTACGTCTTATAAATTGATGAACTTCGGCTGCACGCATGAGAAAGTGACACGTTCCGTATGCAAGCGAGAGCGCGGAACAAGCGAATGAGAGGTACGATTGGCCTAAGCTTGTAACTCATCTATCTCTCTACCACCAAACCAACTTATAGACAACCTATTTTTTTATATAATTTTAATAGATTTAGTTTTTGTTGCTATTTTGGTTGTCATTTTAACTTAATCTAATATGTATGTCTTTTAGAGTTCCAGACCCAAAGGGTAAAACGAGACCCTATTAATACGTCTGTCACCAGGCTGTATCTCATGAACCATGAAAGTTAGACAGTTGAAATTTTTACAAATGTTGTATTTTTGTTGCCGCTGTATCAACAGATACTAAAAAGAAAGAATAAATAAATATTTAAGGGAGCTCCCATACAACAAAGTGAGAAGTGGAGAATTCTTCTGCGAGCCCTATGTCCCTGACAAGGGATCACAGGAACACAGCATCATCACCATACAACAAACGTGTTTTTTTTTTGCTCGTTTAAGCTCGATATTGATAACGGCTACAGGTATACGCTGGAAATATTCACTGAATATTTGATTATATAGTCACTTTAGAAATAAATAATTAAGTTAAAATAAAAAATAATATCTAAGGGGGACCCATACACCAGACACGATTTTTTGCGGTTTTCATAGATAACGGTACGGTACCCTTCATGCGCGAGTTCAACTCGCACCAAGTTAATCACATTTAAAAAGTTTATGTCAAAAAGAAAACCTTGCAATATGAATGGAGGATAGTTGGTCAGTTTGAAAACGTTGAATAGAAGCTGAATAGTGGCAAATGAGCCAAACGACTGCAGTTTTAAGGAAATCTGTAAGGGAGACATTATACCACGTTTTTAAAAATACAGACTTTAGCTTGAATTTGCGAAACAAGTTCGAACTAAGGCTAGGTTTTTGACTTCTCAGAGTAAAGCTTACTTTAGGTAAATATGCACTGGAAGATCCGATCTCTCGTTATAAACCAAGTAAATTGCCAAACTAAGCGTTTATACCCATTATTTGTTTATTTTAAGTGATTGATTTCTTTTTATCATTGTGTGATTTGTTTTAATGGTGCAATAAAGTGTATATTATTATTATTAAATTTATGACTAAAAGAAATGATTGTCTGTGAAGTCGGTTTATGGACGAAAATTGTACGTGATAACGATGGAAGAGAAATAGATGCGTCACAAGCCGAACGCTTATATGTCGATCGTAACTCTCTATCGTTTGTTCCGTGTTGTGACACTTCTTAGTGCGTGCAGCCGGCGTTCATCGATTTATAAGACGTAATCACATCAAAATGCCGTGTTACTGTATATCTAAATAATAACTATCGAGCTTTTTAAATGTAGAAATTATTAAAAATATAAAACAACGGGTAACTAATTATGTGCGGATCGGGACAACATCGTATGCGCGTCTCAACGCACATTCGCCCTGAGGAAGACCTCCGGATGAGGTCTAAACATGTCGGCTAGACATTGAGACTTTGTATGTGAGTAACCTGATATTCCATATTTTCATAACCTTGAGATAGCTTAATAATGCCTTCTGCATGCCTTAGCTTTTTTAACGATTTATTTCAGTATTTGTTAACTATTTCTGTGATTATCGTTGTCTATTTTTATATAGAAGTAGAATACAGAGAAGACCGAGTTTTTTCAGAGAAAAACGAAAATTTTGCCACCCTACCAAAAAATTGGTATAGCTTGTGTCACTCGCGATAATGCAAGTATTTAAAGGATACACCACACATATCTATTCAGGCATTTAAAAAATAAGGTGGAAAGAAATTTCACTTATACACTTCACTATACCTTAAAGGGATGATTCAGCCCGTTGATATAAACAACTTTTCCTATGGGACCAATGCTGGGAACTCAAACTTTTTTTTGACGTTCCCATACATATTGACCGGGCGGCCGAAATTTTTTGTATGAAACGGCCAATTTTTTTTTGCGTTCTTAGCATTTGTCCCATAGGAAAAGCTGTTCATATCGACGGGCTGAATTACCCTTTTCAGGGTCCAGAACAATCAAAATTTCAACGTGTATAGTTCGTACATGAGTTCTGAAAACAACGCTTTTTTTGGGCAGTTGTGTGAAATCTGATTTTATTCAATATACGTGCTTCCTTCGCCATATATACACGTTTTGTTCTCCAATTTCAGAACTAAAACCCATAGATTAAAAAAATGGCGTCTGACTAAAACTACTATAACTTTAATAGTGGCAAATGAGGCTCGCCGCTTGTTTCAGGAAATTTCATACTTACTATTATATTAAACGAATTGAAAACGCTTTTGAAGCGTTTGGAAAAGCAGAATTTATTATAATGAGTTCAAACTGTGGGTAACTTTGTATACGAATTGTCGAGTCTCTCAGGTCAGTTTATTTTCGTTAGATTAATAGTAATATTCCCTTGATATTCCTCGATATGAACAACGTTTTCTATGGGACCAATGTTGGAAATAAAAAAAAATCGGCATTCCATACAAAATAGTTCTGCCAGTTTGTATGAGAATGTCGATTTCTTTTTTGAGTTCCCAGCATGCTTCCCATAGGAAAAGTTGTTCATATTAATATATATTCATAATGGCCGGTTTTACTCTCTGTTCTTCTGTATAACCTGCCGCAGCGTATGGATGGATGTGGTCTATAGTACTGTAGCCTTTTAGGAAACCTTATAGATAATTATCTTGCCAATACAAATAAAAGAAATAGTAAACATCGTATCTACCTTAATTAGTTTACAATGTTCGATATATTGTTATAATTAAAAATATGTGATGATATACATATATTTAATAACATACTGTGCATTGTAGTCCTAGTCTAATCCTAACTAATATTATAAATGCGAAAGTGAGTTTGTTTGTTTGTTACGCTTTCACGTTAGAACTGTAACGTTGCAGCATGCCACCTGCATGCTGCATCTCATCCAACCTCATTTCTCACATCCTGTCCATTGTTCATTCCTTATTTTAATTCAAATTTCATTTTAAATTCAAATTTCATTCCATTTTTAGATTACTTTCTCTCTCTCTCATCACTCATTCTTCGATCATTCTTCAGTCTGCTACCACCTTTCAATCGGTTAACATCTTTCAGTCTATCACTCATTGAGTCTACTACCTTATCCTGGAGCATAAGTCTCTGATAATTATTTATTGAAGTTGTAAAAGCAAAGATTTTAATAAAGTTATTAGCTGTGTTCTGTGTGTTCGTCTTGTGCTCTCCCTACCATCTTTATATGTGGAACTCGGCTTGAGCGTCGGGACGGCCGAGCCCTCACAGAACTACTAACACGATCATCATGAAATGTTGCATATCCCGGGAAAAAGTACCGTTCCCGAGGGATGGACATTGACGCGGGCGGAGCCGCGGGCGAAAGCTAGTGCTATATAAAACAATTAAGTAAAATATTTTTTCAATTTAACAAACTTTCTATTCAAAGGATATGAATAAAGTAGAATACCACACTACTAAATAGTGGGTAGTATTGAAGAAATATGCACGCATGCTTGGAATGCGTATACCCTACGGGGTAATATGTGATGAGAGAATTTGACGTGGTGATTGCAAGTCACGGTGGTGTAGTTGGTAGCACACTTAGGGCATAAACCTAAGGGATATTCAAATCCTATCTGTGGCCGAGTTCTTTTTCATCACATATTTTTAATTTTAATAAATCATATCTGTGCTTTATAAACTAACCTAATTATTTATTTGAGAGTATCCCTATAAGCTTTAAATTATCATAGTGTAAGTAAATATGGCACATAGCAACCAGTTTCAAAGAAATGCTGCAAAAGAGCATTAATTCAGCGTCTTGGGAAATGCAGGATTAACTTTTAATGAGTTCAGACCGCAGCTTACTTTGTAAATTAATTGTGGAGTTCCGGTCAGCTTTGTTCTTGAGTAACTTTTTGCGGTATTATTTTAGATAAGTATTGGAATAATTAATTGATATTTATGTACTTGCAAACACATATAAATAGTACATTTCTTTAGAAAACGACAAAAGAAGCATTGGCGGATGAGGTGATGCCGAGGCACCACATAACTTCAGTCCGTCGATACCTCATTGCGGGCAAGGATTGTATAGTTCTTTTCTCAAATAATACGCGCAAATTCAAACAATGTAGTATAACATTTATTTGCCAAATACATTAATCAATTTCCAAAATATTATCCGTCTTATTATAAAACGCGGACTAACTTTAGTACCTGGTTTAAACCATTATCTGGCCAAAATAAGTCGACACTTAGCACATCGATGTTTGGTCAACTGTCACTGTCAATTTGTTTTGGGCGGATAATGGTTTTAACCTGGTACTAAAGTTAGTCCTCTTTTTATAATGAGACTATTTGTTTTATTTTCTTTTTATTTGAAAGCCAGTACGAATTAAAAAAAAAAAAAAAAACTTTAATAAGTTAGCTTATGTTAGTTTCGGTTTCGGAGCAGATCGATCGTTCCATTTTTAAATTACTTGATAGATGAATTTTCATAGTACAGATATGAATTTTAATACAAACTTCGCTGGCCTGTTATTATATGTTTTTGCTACTACAACAATCGATTTAACCCAAATAAGGTAATTAAAATAATGTTCGAATTTTTAAGCATGTTCGAATAAAAATTTTAAAAACAGCATAAGTAAGATTTTGTTATAAGCAACGTATTTGATTTCAACTTTCTCAACGTGGATAAGCAAAAATCTCCTAAAACAAATATTTGAAAGTGTTTTTTATTGAGTTTTTTTTAAGTGTTCCTGGCTTGGAATTACCTATGTAGAATAAATCTAGTACGGGATTGTTTCTTGAAATCAAATTTGATAATATTAACACTCCAAAATACTACGTAAAGGCTGCACTGCTGTACATATTTTACGTCATATTTTCGGACAGGTACAATTCGTTTTTGTAACGTCACCTGTCGATCATACTGGAATGCTAAAAATTCTCAGTGCAAATTATATTTCACACTTCCGGTACCCGATGGAAATGGATTTTTTATTCAGTTTAGATCACTACACTGTCAATTTTTACATCCAGTTATGTGGACTTGACAGCTTGAACTGATTTGAACAAAATCTTTTACACGCACAATTTATACTCTGTTGTTATTTCAGTTGCATGTTAGGGTTCCGTATTTTCACAGAATGTGAATATCTTTTGCCACTATAATAATATGTATCGTTACTAATATTATAAATGCGAATATGAGTTTAAATAAATAAGTATAAATAAATATATACGGACAAATCACACAGATTGAGCTAGCCCCAAAGTAAGTTCGAGACTTGTGTTATGGGATACTAACTCAACGATACTATAATTTATAACAAATACATATATAGATAAACATCCAAGACCCAGACCAATCTGAAAAAGATCATTTTCCATCTTGACCTGGCCGGGGATCGAACCCGGTCACTCCGTGTAGCAGTCTGGCGTGTTGACCACTGCGCCACGGAGCTAGTGAGTTTGTTTGTTTGTTTGATACGCTTTCACGCCGTAACTACTGAACGGATCATCATGATATTTTGCATACAAGTTCTCTGGAGTACGGAGAAGGACATAGGTTACCTTTTATCCCCGGAAAAGTACTATTCCCGAGGGATCGACATTGACGCGGCGGGAGTCGCAGGCAAAAGCTAGTCAAAAATAAAAGTCGCTGGTTCAAACCCCGAATGCGTGGACTTTTTTCACCATATTTTATTTCTTATTTTAATACTAGTAAGGTTATTAATACTGACAAGGCTATCAAGGGTAAATTTTCACCTGGTAGGTATGTAAAACCTTTTTTTTTTAAATCGGTTAACAATCAATACCAGCTCCGTAGCAGACATCTAATAAGTCAGTTGCGTCTTGTCTCCCCGATTCTTATTCCGGGAACGTTCGTGAACTACAGGCAAGCTAATATCACCGAGGGGAGGTTTCTTACAAGTAATACGACGCTAGTTTAAGGGATGACTCACTCGTGTGGAAACTGGAACGCAAGAATGATATTTCAGTCGCACAGATGCACGAAACTGGGAATGCAAGAATGATATTTCAGTCGCATAGATGCACAGAATGATTCGGAAAACCCTGTCAATATTTTAATGTCACATACTATCACATCTTTTACCCTTGTGGAGTAGACAGTACCTAGGTCTAAAGGACCTAAAAGCCACGTATAGGATGGGCATGAAGGTGGGAAAAAGAATCAAAATAGTAATGGGTTGCTAGCCGTTTCGCCTGCTTACATGATTTCCCAGATTGTGCATGGTCGATTGACCGTGACACCTACTCGAAATGATGATGATGATTTCTCAGCTTCTGCCCAAACACTCGATCGGTTTTTACGAACTGCATGGGAAGAGATGCAGCTGGTACATTCTATACGTTGTTTCTTTTCTCCCAGGCCAGCATGTATGTATACTCTTCTTATTATAATTGACTGTGATTATCCCGTTTTAGATACAGACGTTTCACGTTACTCAACATATGCATGTTTGTCTCAATTTAACTCAGCAATGATAAAGCCACGTGTACACATGGAAATCCAACTAACTCAATTACTTGAACACACTTAGAGCGTTGTGTCAGGTAACTCGGTAACTAAGTTAATGAGAATGTCGCGTTGCGATTGTGTCTGTATATATTAAGTGGGGAAGTAATTGTATTTACTTAATTCGTGTATACAGGGTTACTTGAAAATACATACAAGATCGCAAGACTAGATTTCTAACGTCATAAAGAACAATGTTTGTTCTAGGACTTTTGATAATATGTTAGATTTTGCTTTCATATAATAATAAATATTAATTAAATTTTCCGGTTGAATTTTATCAACTCTACGCGCATCGCAAAGAAAGATTACGCGCGAGCGTCGCGTTGTGCTTTCGTTTACATAACCTAACGAATGTCAGGATAGGACTAAAAACTAGTTTATTTATTTTTTTAAGTTATGTCAGAAAACTGGTAGAACTAAAGTTATTGTTAATGATATTATTAGCTGCAGCAAAAATGGTAAAAAAAATTTTTTTTGTAGGCTTGAGAGTTTTTTATATATATTAGACTTCTACAAATAACCCTGTATTATCTAATCCGAGAGTGAATTGAAGCGGTAGTGGCTGAGATGTCTAACACAAGCGAAAAGTCCCAAGTTCCATCAATCTCCACTTGCTCGACTATTCTGATGGTCATATTCATTGACCACGACCTGCTATAAGTAAAGGTAAACCTCGTGACGAGAACTGAACGCTAGAAGATTCGTTTTTTTCTTTTCTTCTATTTGGCCCTCAAACTTCATTCAGAAGCTTATTTTAGCCAGTGTCTAGTTTAATCTTTGAGTTATAATTGTGTATCAACAAAATTATGATGTAATTCATTTCGCTGATTTCACCGAGCCCCTGGCGACAATTCCCACGAATCCACTGGTTTGATCATATACGATGCAGCAAGGCAAGCAAACACCAGCCCGCTAAGTAAATCTCACTTCAGCCGCACCATTACACTTTATTTTAGTTATTTCACACATTTTTCATAAACATGGGCATCTATAACACCAAATTACACCGACTTCTCATTATAAACTCCACGAGAAACAATTTGAACAAAACCATGCAGTTCGTAGAAATTCCCGCCAAGAACTCCAGATTATTATTTATTGTGGTTAAAGAACTTTATTTCTTAAATAAATTTACATTTCACATATAAAGAAAATCTAAATTTAACGTGTACACAGTTTGGTGTAAGCATTAAAAATAAGCCATTTGGTAAAAGTTAAGACGGTAGTCGCATACACCGTACTTGTGCCTATTGTATAGCGTAATAATATTAAACAATAATTAATTTTACATATTAATTATTGCTTATTATTATTACGCTAAGGAACCCTATGGCCCAATGGACGTGGCATAATTTTACGCTGTTAAATGTTAAGCAATACCGGGTGCGGTCCTAACTAGGATGGGTGACAAATGAAATATTTTTTTTCTTTAGCTCGTCCGTGCTTTGGAAGGAAGACAGGTTCAGCTGTTGGTCCTGTCATTAATGGTGGCAGTCTTCAAACTATGTCAGATGACGTCAAGCAGCCTGAAAAGTCTGATTCTAGTGTTGCCACTTACACAGTAAAAACAGTCGATTATTTATTAGCATGTAAAATGAGGAAATAAATGACAAGATATTTCAGCTCACCTGCTAAAAATACCCTTGGTTACGTTAAGCCAAAATGATGATATAGACAAGAATCCTAAATATCAGGAGAGCTTTATACTTTTCTAAGACCGTTCGACAGCTAAGAACGCGAAAGATAGAGGATAAAGCCTTCTTTGAACAGATGATAAGTATCTTCTTATCCAGTAATTATAGAAATAGCGAGAAGTCTTTACTCGGTTTTTCTACTAGACCAAATCAAAAATAAAGAGGAATCATGTCTAAGAAACCCATCACTATTTTGAAACCGTTTTCCACCTTTACGCCCATTTACACGATAAACATGACCTTTGTTTTATGTGACCTTAGGCTCTGTCTACCCCCCAAGGGATAGAGTTGTGATGATATGTGTGTACGTTTGAAAGACTGAGGTCTCGGACATAGCACAATTAATCAGTTAATTGAAAGCAGTCGAGAGTACATAATACGCATCGGGCGTGTGTGCTATGCTCGATCAATCAAAGCCCTGAAAATAGTATGCAACATTGAAACCTTATTTATTTTAATGTTGCGTACTATTTTCAGCATTAATAATAAATAAATAAATATGTAGGGAGATATTACACAAATTGAGCTAGCCCCACAGTAAGTTGTGAACTTGTGTCGTAGAATACTAACTCAACGATATTATATTTTATAATAGATACTCATATAGATGGACATCCAAGACCCAGTCAATCTGAAACAGATCTTTTTCCATCATGACCTGACCGGGGATCGAACTCAATCGCAGGCTGGCGTGTTAACCACTACGCCACAGAGCTCGCCTAAAAAGCATTGACTGAATGGAATAAGATTGATATTTAATTACCACTTAAAAAGTCAATTTTTCCCTAAGTGATGAAGTGATCTCGCTTCTAATTTGTATTTTTAGATACAATAAGCCCGCAAACCACTTTAAAATTTTGTTAAATAAATATTCAAAACATCATGCTAATTATTAAATTAATTTATAACATTTTCCAATTACTTTGAACTCTAGCATACTTCGGTGAACTTTGTTCATTTCAAAATCCGTGCTATTCGCCAAACAAAATACAAGTTGGCAAAACTCATAAATTTCGTTTAAGGGCCATGGCATACGTAGCGTTCTTTTGAAACTCGGACAAAAGATTTTCATACAAAATGAAGTCTCATGTTTGAAACACTTATTGAAATTACTCTGTAAGTTCCGAATATCTCAAGAACGCGTCGTAGGATTTAAGTTTGTCGTCGTTTGTCTCTGAGTTTGTATCTTAGAACAGTGACATGTTTTACTCTTTTTTGGCATGATTTTGAAAATACAAACCGTCGGAGAAACGCCAATCAAATGTCAAACACATATAAGAAAATAAAAATGCATACTCGAGACTCAATGTAAACTATTATTTTCATAAAAACTGAAAAACGTAAATCATTTACAATGACAATGTAATTTTAATATTATGGTGCATGGCGCAAAGTACTGCCATACAAATATTTTATTCCAGTATTTTTTTTTGTTGTATCTTATACGAGACAGACAATTTAAAAAAATGTGAGGAATGTCGTGCCCGCGGCTCCTGTCTCTCAGCAAAGGAAAAATCATTTCATTGGCAGGTCAGCCTCCGTGGTCCAGCGGTTAAGGCGTTTGCCTGTTGACCCGGGGGTCGTGGGTTCGATTCCCACCCGAAGCATACTTTGTTTAGTTGTTTCCAGTTTGGTTAGGACATTGCAGGCTTGAATCACCTGATTGTCTGATAATAAAGATGATTCCGTGCTTCGGAAGGCACGTTAAGCCGGTGGTCCCGGCTGCCATCTGGTAGTCGTTAAAGGAACCGCGTCAGAGGTCGAGAGGCGGTTCCGAAGAACTCTGACACCAGGGTGTGCATGGTCGATTGACCGTGACACCTACTCGAAATGATGATGATTGGCAGGTGAAATAGATATGGCACGAAGAAAAACTAGATTTGGAAATTGTGTTAAACATAAGCGTAAATATAATAGGTATAGGCAAATATATTTGTGGGTTTGTAATTTAACTCGTTTGAGTGTCCTAAAAAAATATATGTAGAAATAAGATTTCGAGATTCTGGCACGCCATAAATATCTTATGTTGTATCTGCTTACTTATTATATAATCAGAATAGTAACTGTATATCTGTGTTTTAATATTCTTAAAAGAAGGAAGGTTGGACACATAGCTCAGTGGATTAGCTCTCTGAAGTGGCAGTGGGCGGGGCACATAGTGATGGCCGATGGGGCAGAAAGGTTCTTCAATGGCGACCACGTACCGGCAAGCGCAGTGTTGGACACTCACCGTCCAGGTGGTCGTACGATAACTACGGTCGCAGGAAGACGCTGGATGCAGGCCGCTTCCAACTCGTATTAGAAATCCTTGGGGGAGGCCTATGTCCAGCAGTGGACTGCTTGTGGCTGAGATGATGATGATGATCATATTGAATATCATTAAAAGATCAGACGCTTATCTGACATAGATAAAATATCTACAAATATAATTTTAATTAGGAACGACTAAATATACTTCGTCTATTAACATGCCCGTGGTGAAAATCAGGAGGTCCCGAGTCGTCAATATAAACGACAATTTTGAGAGTGACGGACAGGAGTCATCTCGTGTGCGTGGGGTCGTAAATCTTCATTAGAGGTGGGTTGACATGTAGGGGCTACCATAAAACCCATTTTCTTAGTCTCAATCTCATTATAGGATTTGTCAAGTTGACACATTGATAGTTGATTCCTCCTTAGACTACGGAATCGTCATAAGTAGAAGGATCATCATATTTGATTAGAGAAAATTGAGTCTCCTTGAGGAAACCTTGAGGAAAGGACATGGAATATGGGTGTCAGAATAGCAGTTGCTTCTAAATTATATCTCTGTAGAGGCATCTTAGAATACAACAATGGAATTTTTGTAAAACTAACGAATATACAATTGAATTAGAAAAACTATGGAAGCAGCATTGCGCTCAAAAGCTGACACCACCCAAAGTAGATCAAAGCGGGCGGCGCTTAAAAAGTATATCTTTTCGCGAACTAGTCTGCTGAACCGTGACGGAAGAATGCGTCGATGAAAGCATTTAACAATATATTTTTAGTGAACATCGGCGAAATCTTAACAAAACAAATATGACTTCGTGTGTAAAAAATATTTTTTCTTAATTGTATATATAAAGTGGTGCAGGAAACGCAAGGAAAGACGGAAAAGTGACACTGGAGTAACTTATCATAGCGAGCGAGACAAACTGTTAGCCTACCTCCGCTATGTTGACACCATACCGTTCATTAGGTATGTTGACACCGCCCAGTAACCTTGACGCGGCCAATCGCAAACTAGCTAACTAACTAAACTTCGTCTTTGAGTGCCTAAGATTTTCGTTGTTATTTGAGTTAAGTTTGTTTGCGTAAATGGGACTGAAATTGAATCGTTAGTTTTATGAGAGTTACGCTTCCATAGTTTTTTTTAATTTAATGAATTTTACAGACAAAATACCTATATCTTCCAAATTTCAGTTGGTTTTAAAATAAATAGTTAAACTATACGTAATGTATTACTTTACTTCAGAACTAATGTTTTTTAACTATTATTTAAAAGAATTGATACTTAGTTAAGATCAAAAAAGTTCCAACTTACACAAAGCTACGCGTAAGATGAAAAGGAAATCAAGCTGTTATCTTGAGATATTCCGTCAGAAAAATCCGACCAATTGCGAGTCGGACTCGCGCACGAAATGTTCCATACCTAGATGGTACTCATATCATAGGAAACCTTTCGAGTAAAAACAAGCAAATAATCACGTTTGTTGTATAAGAGCCCCCGTAAATATTCATTTTATTCTATTTTTTTGTATTTGATGATATAGCGACAACAGAAATCTGTGAAAATATCAACTAACTATCATGGGATACACCCCTTTCCCTCCCCTTTCGGTTCCGTACCCTTTGGGTACGGATTATCATTTTATAGGGTTTATCTTCAAATTAAATAAAATAGTAATGAAATACCTTCATTCGTGTACCGACTTCATATGTAATCGTGAACCGATTTACATACATTAGTTACCTACAAATGTTTTGGAAATAACTATGTGTAACTAAGCTTTCGCTACTTCACCGGTCGTTTAGCACGAAGGCAGAGTGCCCTCAAAAGATCTAATTCTTAGAATTAAAACTAATTCTATTTAGAACGTTGGAGTCGAATCGATAAAATAAACCTAAAAAATAAATTGCGTAGTATTGGTAACTTTTTAGAAGTGACTTGAAAATGTTTGTTATTCAGCCCACCATGTGATCCAAACACCATAAGCTCGGGTTAAGCGTCGACGTCGATGTCAATCGAGTCTGATGGATGGAGCCTTCGGGCGCGCCCTCCACATTACTTAATGTGAACAATTTTTAACATATTCGCCCCATCTAATAATCTATGCTAGATGTATATGTTTCTCGTACGCGAATTTCCATATGAATTATAGTCATCATCATCATTTCGAGTAGGTGTCACGGTCAATCAACTATGCACACCCTGCTGTCAGAGTTCTTCGGAACCGCCTTTCGGCCTCTGGCGTGATTCCTTTAACGACTACTAGATGGCAGCCGGGACCACCGGCTTAACGTTCCTTCCGAAGCACGGAATCATCTTTATTATCAGACAATCAGGTGATTCAAGCCTGCAATGTCCTAACCAAACTGGAAACAACTAAACAAAGTATGCTTCCGGTGGGAATTGAACCCACGGCCCCCGGGTCAACAGGCAAACGCCTAAACCACTGGACCACGGAGGATAGTAACAATTTAGTAAGTAGTAGGAGGTGGGAATATAAAACAATTTTCTGACGTTTATAATGTTTTGAAATATGTATCAAGCTGTAAAAGCTGCATTTTTAGATACTCATTGCAGACGTCGGTGCAGAAATTGCTTGAATAAAGGATTTGTATTAATTTTTATTTTTTTTTTATTTTTTTGTAACGAAAAAAAAGTGTGACTGCCTGGCAAAATTTAAGTATTTTATTATTTCTTAGACTTTATTTTTTGACCAGACCCAGTGCGAAAAGAGAATGATCGTAAATATTATTGCTGGGTACCACGGAGTAAGATGGTACATAACATACCTAAAATAGGTATGTATAGGCAGAGCAAACATTTCCTTATAAAAAATCATTATAATATATAATATCTTTGCCGAATGCACCCAGATCGCTGGGCTGCTTCAACAACAAAATGGACTCCGGAGGATGGACGTAGAAAACCGGGCAGACCTCGAAAGTGTTGGAGTGATGACATCAAATATTTTGAAGGGAAGTCGTTGGAAGTGGCACAGAATAGAGAGACATGGAAACTTATGGGGGAGACGTTTGCCCAGCAGTGGGACAATATAGGTTAATAAAAAAAAATAGGCTATATCTATATATACATATAATAATACATATAATAAAACATTAAAAATATTTTGTCTGTACATTTAGAATTTTTGACTGAAATGGATAGAGGGACACTTAAAAAGGGTAATAGAAAGCAAAAATTTTTTTTTGAATTTTTTTCTGTCTGTCTGTCTGTCTGTCTGTATGTGTGTATGATCACGATTATCTCCGAAAATACTGAACCGATTTACTTCAAACTTTCACCAATTGCTTTGTTTTAACTCAGTTTACCATTTAAAGTTTGTTTTATCAAAATCGGTTAAGTAAAAAAAAAGTTATCGTCATTTGAATGAACTCAAGGCATGAGTATGTCTGAAAATAAATAACACTTAAAAAAATAATAAGTGACATAGGAAAATTAAAATCCAAAGTCAATTCATCATCGTTATACGACATCATTATACCTATCCATACTATACTATCTATACTAATATTATAAATGCGAAAGTAACTCTGTCTTCTTTTCACGCTTCAACCATTGAACTAATTTGAATGAAATTTGGTATGGGGATAGTTTAAGACCCGGGGAAGGACATAGGGTACCTTTTATTCCGGAAAATTCGACTGTTCCTGAGGGATGGACACTAATGCGGGTGGAGCCGCGGGCAACAGCTAGTTACGAATAAATTTGTAACCTATCGAAAGTTATTGGAAGTGATAACTACTCGTATTTTGTAAACACACGTTATCACATGTAACCGTCTGGTTACATGGTTTTTTTAAATGTTCAAGTTTTTTATATGTATTTTTTCTTTAATTTTTATTATTTAATAGATAAGTTTAAAAAATATAGTTTATGTTTGAGATCATCATCATCATCATTTCGAGTAGGTGTCACGGTCAATCGACCATGCACACCCTGGTGTCAGAGTTCTTCGGAACCGCCTCTCGGCCTCTGACGTGGTTCCTTTAACGACTACCAGATGTCAGCCGGGACCACCGGCTAAACGTGCCTTTCGAAGCACGGAATCATCTTTATTATCAGACAATCAGGTGATTCACGCCTGCAATGTCCCAACCAAACTGGAAACAACTAAACAAAGTATGCTTCCGGTGGGAATCGAACTCACGACCTCCGGGTCAACAGGCAAACGCCTTAACCACTGGACCACGGAGGCTGTTGAATTTTGAGTTGTATGTTTGAGATAATAACAATATATATTTCTCACAAATATAGATTATTACCTAAACAACACCATATTACAATAATAGTAATAATCGAGCGAAGCTCGGTCGCCCAGGTACTAACTGTAATGCCTAAACTAACCATAGTAAATAATCGATAGGTTGATACTCAAATACTAATCTGGGAACACTTGACATTCGAGAATTAGGGTTTAAGTCAAACGCAGTCCCTAGAGGTAAATTAATCAAAGTTGTCCCAATCAATGATGCAAAGTATATCCACTTCTAGAGCTGTGGACAATTACTTAGTTTGATTACTTGGCTCGGACAACTTTGACTGGTTATGCTTCAACGTTTGTGATTTTAGTATTCTAGTTTGGACTGCTGATTTAGGTACCTACTACTTTTACTTTTATTAAGGTACCTACTACTTACATAAGATGTCTTTCTTTAATATATTTGAATTAATTGATGCGGTCGATACCAAGAACATCTAGATAAATGGTGACAGGAATAGGCATATTTCGAAAATTGTACCGAATAATGCCTGGTTAAAGCAGACGGCTTATGTGTAGCAGAAAAAAGGGTCGTGGAAAGAACAGAATAATTAGCGTTGCCATCTCTAAAAATCAAATAGCCGGACTTACCCGTCAAAAAAGCCGGATTTTTGGGTCCCAGAGACGTCCGGCTCTGGGGCCCTAAGAGTTTGTAAATTTAGTGTTAAAATTTTGTCTGAGTGCTTAGCAAATTAAGAAAAACTAAGGATTTCCGACAAAAATATCAAATAAAACACATGTTTAAAAGCCGGACGGTAAGAAAGGATTTTTGGTTTAATGAACGTGATTGAATTGAACGATAGTATAAAAAACCTAACAAGAGCCGGACGGGCCGGACGCAGTCATATTTGTCAGGACAAGAGGTCAAAAAGCCTAACACTGTCCGGCTCTGATGGCAACGCTATCCCTGATGTACCCCAGCATTAAAAATTAACAGGTTTGATGAGCACCCGTCAGCAACTACTTAAACAGAGCGTTCACGAAATCAAAAATACAAACACAAAAGCTGGCAGGGATACCGTAGGCTTAACTTCAATATTAGACCATCATGCCAATCTTTGTCAAATGTCATTGAAATCTTAAGGCAGCAAATAGCTAACCATTTCTTCAAAGGGTTCACCCCAAAGATGCGTTACATACATAAATATTCCCAGTAGACGTTGCGCTGGCCATCCGTATACTTAGTTTTATTACTCTTTTCGGTTCTCTAGCACTGAACATGTTTCGTTTGTGATTTTTAGTGTTAAAATTTTGTCTGAGTGCTTTGTTTACAGTAAAAAGTCCCAAAAAAGTGCGCTTTTTGTCAAAAAAAGAACTAAATAAAGAGTCTCGTTTATTAATTAATGGCATACGTGGGTAAAAAGTTTCGTTTAAACTAAAGAAAAAAAATTGCCGTTCTGTATACCTAATAATGTAACTCTATTTTTATGTGTTTTATTTTGCATTCACAATGCTATTTCAATAAAATCTTAATAAATTAAGAAATAAAATATTTCATGCGGGCGGGACTTTTAGCGACCTAGGTCTATGTGCGACCTACACCGCCGAGATTGAATCATGCGGTAGCTCAGATGACAGAGCGTACATCGTACATAGACCTAGGTCACTGGTTCAAGTCCCGCCTGCATGAAATTTATTCACCATATTTTATTTCTTTAGTTGAACTTAAGTGGTATAAAATATGTTAAAAATACTGTAAACCCACTTTGCTATTTAAAGACATATACTATGTATTTAAGTAAAATACCTCTTATTAACCACATATAAAACTTACTACCTATTAAAATGTCTGGTCCCTTCATAAAGTAAACAAATGGAACACAGTATACACTCGTTATCGTATTTGAATAACTTATTTAACCAAACAAAACTCCCACTAAATAATTGATAGGTGTCGATACTCAAACACCAATCTGGGAACACTTGACATTCGTGAATTCGGGTCCAAGTCAAACGGGGTCCCTAGAGGTAAATTAATCAAAGTTGCCCCAATCAATAATGTAAAGTATACCCACTTGTGGAGCGGACAATTACTTAGTTTGATTACTTTGGCTCGGACAAGTTTGACTGGTCATGCTCTCAACGTTTGTGATTTTAGTGTTCTAGTTTTGAATGATTGATAAAAGTCTTCTTAAATGTACGCTTTTGACTTAAATGTTCTAAGATAGATAGATAAGATAGTTAAATGATTTATTTGTAGCTGAAGTCACACACATACACAGGAAAAATACAAAATTACATAACATGAAGAAGAATAACATCACAAGAAAAGACCCACCTTTGTATAATTATGTGTGCTGCAGCAATCCAAAAAGGTTATAGCTCAGTGCTAGTGCTGCCTAGAGGGCAACTCAATGATTTTCATGGATCATAGATGAATTAATGGATCTAAAGTAACGTTTGTCAACTTCAGTGACTGGTAAAATACTATTTTAAATATTTTTCTGTAACATCATTTGTATTAAGAAGAGGCGTCTAGGCGTCTCTTTTTGTTGGTTTTCTGGTGTGTAAGTGGCCAAAACTGGTGCCAGAATGTTCAACTCGGCAAAGGTTATCTGTCATCTTCGATCAAATATATGGCTTTCCTTGCCTTGTCCCGGAGTCAAAACATCATGCATATTTACAACGATAAAAACGATACATACTAAAAGTATAACTCCATCTTTTTTTTCACTTTTGATGCGAAGTTTTTGCATCTTTTCTTCGATTGGTGCGCTGTTTTGCCGGTGCCACTTTTCGAGCGCGATTTGTATATCTACCATTCTATTTGATCGAAGTCTATCATAACTTTTCGACTGCCATTAAATGTACCTTTCGGCCACGGAGAAACTCAAGATATTTAAATATCAAGTGTGGTCATCCATCATAAAAGGAACCACACCCAGAGTTGCATAACAAGTGTACGCGCTAACGAAGTGCCACGTCCACTGAGACATCGAGTTTCCCGAATCAATGATGCAAAGTATACCCACATGTGTAGCTGCGGACAATTATTTAGTTTGATTACTTTGGCTCGATTCTCTCACACTTGATAGTCTTACTTGTGATTTTAGTCTAGTTTTGAACATTAATAATTAATTAAGAGACTCTCGCTGGATGGCTGGATCAAGCGCCAGATACAGAAGGCAGTACTCCTTGATACGGCTCGAATTGTCAGAAGTTTTCTCTCTCTAGGGCTCTGACCGCCGGTAGTTTGAGTCCTGCCCCGCTGTTGACGGCACACTATTATAATTTTTTTTTATGTTTTGAATTATATTTTTTTTTATTTTACTTTTTATATAAATATTCTAAATCCTAACCTAAGAAGGAAAATAAATAAAGAGATAATAAAATAAATATTTCTTTGTAAATAACTTCATTTTAAATGTGCCTGCAAAGGCCTATTTTCTGAAAAATCGTTTTGCATTTGATTTTCCTGGTATACAGTTTTGTATAGGAAGAAAGAAAATATGACGTACAAAAGATAGGCTTTTTTCAAATTAGGATAACAATTTTAATAAAAATACTTTTGTCTCTTTTGGCGCTTTTCTATTATATCCCATGGGAGAACGCATGACAAGTTATATTAATGCTCTTCAGATCGGATCTATAGGCGAATTCTATATTATACTGTTAATGATAATAACTCTAGAATATAGTTATATACGACCGCTTCAACTTTACGTAACTCGTAGTTCACTCTGAAAAACATTGCTTTCGGACTTAAAAACAGAACATACAGTCTCAACCTTAAGGATTAGTCTGTTGGCTCAAACTTGTCCCCGACGAGACAAAACTCAAAGAAAATATATTTTTTATCCGTACTTGCGTCGCGAAGTTCCAGCATTCCATTAGTTGAGGCCAGGCGTGCGTTGAAAAAGTTGCTAATGTCTAAGTTTCAGTTTTCAAATACAGTTTCTCGTACGTCACAAGCTACATAAGTATGGAAAACGAAATCATATTTTCTTTAAAAAAATGTTTGTCTTTAAAGTCGGTTTACGGATGGATGATAGTTTTACGTGATAACGGTGGAAGAGAGATAGATGCGTCACAATTCGAACACTTACGCCGATCGTGCCGCTCTATCGCTTGTTCCACGCTCTTGCTTCCACACAGAACGTGACTCTTTTTCGTGCGTGTAACCGGCGTTCATCGATTTATAAGACGTTATAATGCAATATGAAAAAAATAAATCTTGATAGCCCCCGAGAGTCTTCTCACAGTGCCGTTGGGTTTTTATGAACATTGGTGGCCATTCTTGCTATTATATTATTTTGACTTTCTAGATATATAATTATATAGATATAATGAAAGTGAAAACTATTTTCACAGTCATATTAAATAAAGAAATAAAATATGGTCAAAAAATTCCACGCGGGCAGGATTTGGACCAGCAACCTGAGGTCTATGTACAGTCAGCCAAGGAGATATCTGACCCCCTACAACAGCGCCATTTTTCGCAAACTAAAGAACCATCCGTGATTTAAACCCAAAGATAAAAATATACAAGTGTAAAATCCTTTGCGACTAGTGCCATCTATTGAATTGTGAATGAACAAATAAGGTTAATAAGCAGAAATCTGATACCCTTGATGACTAATGCCATCTATTCGATTTTTGATAAATAAAACAAGCCCTAGCATACGATACGCTTATTTCAAAGATACTTCAATAGTTAGATGTGGCGCAAGTGGTAGGCACTTCGGTTTAATAAATAGTGTGTTTATGAGGTAACAGGTTCAAATCCTCCAAAGCCTTTTATTTTTTACAAATATCACCAACTTCGTATTGTGATGTTGGTGTAATTTTGGTTGTTTTTTTCATGTTACCAAGCTAATTACTGTTAATAAAAAGCATTTTAAATGTTTAGTTACTTTATTACATCAAAAAAATTTAACAGTGAAATAAATACCTGCCTACTTAATTCAAACTATGATTAATCTTCTGTAGAGAGAACCAACATGTTACTTAATAAGTAACAATTTACATCTCTCAACTTTTTTTTAATCATAGTTTTATATTTTTTTAATAACTGAAATGTGTAGGGTCAAATAGTGCTATGTGAATAACTTTGCTTCGATAATAGTATAAGAATCAATATGTAAACCTATGGCATTAAATGGATTTTAATATGGGAGAGGGTGACCCCCGTTTTGAAGCTCTTGTTCAAGTCTATTTGTCTTTTCACTTACCATTACGTTAGATCAGATCACATATCACTTATGCGCATATTTATTAATTTAGTATAACCTCTTTGTCTAAATTGATTTAAGTTCAAACTTCACTCGTGTCTCGTGTCCCAGTTAAGCACTATTTGACCCTACAATCTGGGATTTTAATTGGTCACTCAATAACAGTTAGATCACAGAACAATTGTCTTAAATAAAATATATTCTACATTGCACACTGTTGGAATCACCACATCTCATAAAATTTCCAAGTATTTTTCTTTATTCATCCGACCGCCGAATTCTACCAGCTCCCCTGGGCCCATTGAAGACATCTGTCCCCAATAACCTGCAAAACAATAATACGATCAGTTACCTAATAATCTACACTGCGTAATACACTAGGTATAAAATATAATTATTATTTTACTTAACTATTTAATGAATATTTTTACCTAATGTTATCCTGCCACTCAAAGGCAAATTATTTTGATGGCTATACGCTGGCCATGTCTTCTCCGCAATATTTTTCTGCCATCATCATCAGACTTAAAACTTTTTTCATCAAAATAAAATACGATCTCGTTCTTGTTGAATGTTTCCTCACTGTGTTATGTTACGCCAGTTGATCGAGTCTTCTTATATCTCCGAATCCACAAACGGACGGTGTTTCTCTGTAAGAGATATATTTATCTTAGACATTTATCACAAACCCTATATTTTACGGAACAAAAAATAGTGTGACAATTAAGTAAGTATATCAAATACTTATAATTTCTACTTACCGCGATACCTAACTCTCTAGATATAGATACTTTAAATACTGTGGTTGTCTACACAATACAATATTAGCTTTCACAAAATCTGCTATATGAGATGAAACGGAATGACTAATAACTAGTGGGGTTTTGGATCACTACACAGTAATAACAGTATCTTGAATGAAATTGTGACGCGAGTGAACAATATTTTTGATTAGTTGGTATCAAGTATAAATAAATATGATAGATTACCCTCAATTTATTTGTTAAAGCAATGCGTTGCAGTTGGTGACATTGATGTCATAGCAGTAGAAATAGATAGCCAATTTCGCCCGAGATGTCATATCGTCGGTTGGCGTATTGAGATGAGCGCTAGCTTCTCAAGTCGTAGGTCCATGGTTCGAATCGAACTTCACGTAGGATTGTTTTTGATTCTTTCTTGTTCTTACCATTGATGATTACTTGAATTATTAGCTGAGAGTATTAGAAATACAAAATTTGCAACTGAGCAGGTTATCAGAAACAAGTTTATACTAGCAGTTGTCTGTCTACTTGCCAAAAATCACGGTAGGTGGCGCTTCACAGCAAAGTGTGAATTTACGTTTTAAAAGTCAGGGGGTCAGGTATCTGCTTGGCCGACTGTACGACCTTTTTCACCATATTTTATTTCTTGATTTAGTAGAGTAGGTATATCTGAATAGCATTGAAAATAGCGTGAATGCAAAACAAAAAACACACACACACAAAACTATTTTCGCAGTCTTTAATCTTGGCTTTTCCAAATTACAATTTTTAAATTTGGAATAAAAATATTCTTCTAACTTATGCCTAAACACAATTTTGACTAGCTAGGAGAGTTGCTCTCTTATTCCTTATCATATATACATAATATAGAGAGTAATGCCGAGTCCTTGTGTAGGACATCATTGAGAAACTATTGAACAAGGCTGAATTTGAGGTAAATATATAAAAAAAGAAAATAAAAATCCTTCTCTATGCAGCCATACTCAGCTTCAGATGCTCGTTATTGTGGCCGCATCAATGTTGATTGGAATCGAAAGTCTGTCTTGTCTTTGGATTCTTTTGTCAATTTCAATAAAGAATTTTAGCAATTTAGTTGTTGTAATATTAAGTTAATAAGTCCTTTTTCTCTTCTCTCCTTGCATTGTCCTTTTTCAAAAAACTAATTTAAAAAAAACATACATAGATTTTTTCGGGCTGTTTATTTTTTATAAGGAATTAAACTTATATAATAATATAGAAGCCCATTCAATAATACTAAATACATTAGTACTTTTTTATAAGTAAAAGTATTGGTCTCATTGTCGTGCTCCTGTAGTGGAGACTAAAAAGACATGATAATGATGATGATTGGTCTCATAGAAAAAAGTGTTCGCATTGATTAAAAAGCAATAGTGTATAGTTTAAAGTTAATACTATTGAATATTATATGCAGGCCATATTACATAATCTCCTGTCTAACCCGCCAGGGAAAAGATACAACATATGTACCTAAGGCCCAGATTAGTTTCAAGGGGACTAGTACTTATACTGAAAAAAAAAAGAGTAAGATTATGTAGGTACCTATCATGCGATGTAGTCCCATTTCAAATAGGTATCCCAATTTTTGATAAATCAAAATTACATTGATGTTCTGAAAATTCATCATCTTTATTTCAAAATCTCTAAAAATATGTAATGTTGAGTGAAGTTGAAAATGTGCTATTTTTAGAAAATATGTTCCCGACAGTTCAATACTGCGGATATATCGCAGCGTCACTCTTGATTTGTCCGCGTCGCTCGTCGCAAATTGTTGAAGTTTGAAATCCGTTCAGAAATATGTTGAGTTTAAAAATAAACCGCTTTATTTCCTAGACTCTGTTCAAAACGATAGGTGTAGAATTTGGGCGCACTGCTGTTTCTCAGATAGAACTGCTTTAGGTTACCAGATTATTCTATGGTTTTTACCCCTATTGCCTTTTTTTATATAAAAAAAAACGGCCATATGCGTGTCGGACTCGCGCATGAAGAGTTCCGAACCATTATCTTTAGTAAGTTTAGAATTATTAAAATTATTTTTATTATATGATGAATGTAACTAATAATTTACGCTAATATTCGCAATTTATCTGTGCTATAATACGTTGCTTCGTACCAAATTTCAAGTTTCTGAGTTAACGAGAAGTACCCTGTAGGTTTTGATTCCCTTAGGGCTGAGGCATAAACGGCTGTATCTTTTGATTGCGTTAGTTTAGAACTTTGATTTTTTCACAGCTCCAAGAGACCGTAGACTTGAGTATTGCTATGAATTTCAACTTGATTTCTCCAAGCGTTCCTGAGAAAATTCCTGACCTTGCAGATAGACAGACAGACAGACGGACAACAAAGTGATCCTATAAGGGTTCCGTTTTTTCCTATTGAAGTACGGAACCCTAAAACAAAAGAAAACAACGCGACACTTTAAGAGATTCAACATGAAATATTTAATTAGACGATCGTCCGAATCTGGCTGGGTGTATCAAAATATGAATATAAGTGTAAGTTGCCTTTTACGCCACGCCTCTCTTTATGCCCAGAGACTAGTCAACAACAGTGTTTGTGTAAGCGTTTTAACAAAAACTTCCTGTCACGTATGCCAAACTGTGGAATGAAATGAACTTCCTGCGGCGGTATTTCCGGATCGATACGACATTGGAACCTTCAAAAAACGAGTGTTTTCTTAAAAGGCTTGCAACGCTCTTGTCATTCCCCGGGTGTTGCAGTTGTCCATGGGCAGCGGTGATCACTTACCATCAGGTGATCCTTGCTCGTTTGTCGTCCGATGTCATAAAAAAGGCATGTTTAAGAAGGAAGTTATATAGCCGTGTGGTATCCGGCAGAGTAGAATAGGACCACTCCAAGTCTTCCCGTGGATGTCGTAGAAGGCGACTTAGGAAATACAAGCTAAACAAAGCTCATAAACATCTATGAGACCTCTCCAACCCGTCTCCCAGCGTGGAGAGTGTAGGCCAAGACCTCTGGCTGCTGTGGCCAAATATGGCCCTGGTAGTGCAGAGAGGGTCATGCTCCTGTAGTGGAGACTAAAAAGGACCTGATGATGAAAAGGAAGTTCTTTAAGTCTGGCCTTGTAGGGTAAATCTTGAGAAAGAGTCACGTAACAATCCCATACCTAGCACGAATACACACGTACAAAATGCACGAAGAACATGTTTGTGGTACTGACGAACTACTTCCTATTCCTAATAGGTTCTCCTGCAGGACACAGGTTGTAGTAAATAAAACGGACTGTATTTAAAAGGTATAATGCTGGTATTTCAAGCAGTCTAATAATACACGCGTGGTGCCTAGCGAGTCGATTGGCCGAGTGTCGTCGCTCGCCGATGGCCCGGCGCTCTGCCGCCCCCGCGCCCCTCGCCTTCTTCGCAGCTCGTCTCGACATACTCCCCGGGTTGAAGAGTTGTCTTCAAAGTCTTCATTCTTCGATGGGAAGAGGACAAATAGTAGTGAAGTCCCGACGTACAGTGCCTCTCTTCGTCTTCATTTCTGCCACCCTTGAGACCCCGTCGACACCGGGGTAAACTTGAGCGATCCGACCCATTGGCCACAGCAGCGGCGGCGTCGTCTTGTCCTTGATCAAGACTAGGGAGCCTATCTTGAGCTCTCCCTTTGATGTGTGCCATTTTGTTTTAGCCTGAAGTAGAGAAACATAATCATCATGAAACCGTTTCCAAAAATGTTGGCTGATATGCTGTATTCTTCGCCATAGATCCAGCCTAGAGATGGTGACTTCTGTCACTGGGGCAGTAGGGACAGCGAAGAGCGGTCGTCCAATTAAAAAATGAGAGGGTGTTAAAGCCGAAAAATCGTTTGGGTCTGAAGATAGAGGAGTAAGTGGGCGTGAATTAAGAACGGCCTCTATTTGACATAGGCATGTAGCCATTTCTTCATAGGAGAGATGAGTCTGCTGCAACAGTCTTTTTAAATGAAATTTTGAAGATTTGACTGCTGCTTCAGCCAAGGAATTAAGATGAGGGCTATAAGGAGGAACAAAATGAAATTCAATGCCCTCCTGAGCTATCTCAGATGCAACCCTAGAGTTTTGTAAAAACCTGGCCATTTCATTCGATGCTCCTACGAAGTTAGTTCCGTTATCGGACGTGATGCTTCGAGGCTTGCCCCGACGCGCCACGAATCGATTTAAAGCAGCCATGTAAGCCTCGGTGGTAAGGTCTGTGACGAGCTCCAAATGTACAGCTTTCACTGCGGCGCAAACAAAGATACACAAATAAGATTTTATAAGTCTGCACCCACGACCTTTTCGGTCACATATCATTATTGGTCCACAGTAATCAACATAAGAATTTTCCCAAGGATATTCAAGTCGCGTCCTTGAAGGAGGAAGTGGACCCATAACTGGCTGGACATTTTGAGCTCTATGTCTAAAACATTTAATACATTTATTAACAACTAATTTTGCTAAGTTTCTGCCGCGTGTAGGCCAGTATGATTGTCGAATATGAGACAAAAGTAACTGCGGACCGGCATGAAGCAATTTAATATGTTCGGCTCGAAGGACCATGACGAACTACTTCCTATTCCTAATAGGTTCTCCTGCAGGACACAGGTTGTAGTAAATAAAACGGACTGTATTTAAAAGGTATAATGCTGGTATTTCAAGCAGTCTAATAATACACGCGTGGTGCCTAGCGAGTCGATTGGCCGAGTGTCGTCGCTCGCCGATGGCCCGGCGCTCTGCCGCCCCCGCGCCCCTCGCCTCCTTCGCAGCTCGTCTCGACAGGTACTAATAATAACTATACAGTCAAAAGCATCAATCCTTATCTTATCGAGCCCGATAGCGGTCGTGGTCGTGAGCATTATGTTAAGTAACCCCGAGCGCAGTCCCCACTGGGATATGTGCATAAATATATGTCCAGCTCCTCCATGGTTGGTCACGGCTGTCATCTTTGCTGGCAGTCGTGAAGCTATGTCAGATGCCTTTTAGGCAGCATGAAAAATCTGATACCAGTGTTGGTCATTACACACATGAAAACAAACAAACGCAAACACCACTACTGAAGTAATAGCTTCGCGGGGGGACCGCCATCGGAGGTTAGTGTTTTTCTGTTTTCATATAAAACCCGTATTTATCCTAATCCTAACTATATATCCTAACTAATATTATAAATGCGAAAGTGAGTTTGTTTGTTTGTTTGTTACGCTTTTACGCCGTAGCTACTGAACCGATCATCATTAAATTTTGCACACAAGTTCTCTGGAGTACGGAGAAGGACATAGGCTACCTTTTATCCCGGGAAAAAGTACTGTTCCCTAGGGATCTACATTGACGCGGGCGGAGCCGCGGGCGAAAGCTAGTATCATTATAAATGCGAAAGTGAGTTTGTTTGTTTGTAACGCTTTCACGTTGTAACTACTGAGCCGATCATCATGAAATTTTGCATACACATTATCCGAGTTACGGAGAAGGACATAGGGTACATTTTATCCCGGGAAAAAGTTCTCGAGAGATCGACATTGACACGGACGGAGCCGCGGGCGAAGGCTAGTACCTACATAATAAAGCCAAATAAAAGTTGTCCGACATTTCAAATCGAAACTACAAAATTATTCCAATTAACTGTGGCGATATTTCCAATAACCCTCAACTAAGTCGGCTGCCGCACACAATATCGTTTTCCGATGAGGGAAACTTTGGCCCAGCGATATTGGGTAAATCTTTTTAGGGTTTAGAAAAATAATTGGATTGCCACATTGAGCGAAGCAATTACATTGGATCGGTTCCCTCGAAACGACGGTTTAACGTCAACTTGGAAACTGAAACATCTATATAATATACCTATATATATTTATTTGAATAGGCTTCATAAAATTCCCATTTAATATATGAATTTTAATTGTCGAGGCTCTCCACTCGCTTTTTATGTCTTTCGCTACTTATGAATCTCAGAGAGATTTAATTTGATTTGATGAATTCGGTCCGATCCACAATTTTCAGACGCGATGAAGAGTGGAAATGTGACCTTGGACTTACTAATGCCCCACAATCTCTGATTGTGACGCCATTTTTTTTTTAAATCTATATCTTCAATCGATATATTTAAATAAAAACGTCAACAATTTGTATTTTTAGCTTGAAACAACTGAAAAACCGCTGTGTCAGGCCAAGCCAAACCAAATAGGTAGACCGCAACCTAGTATTGTGTGAAAATATATGAAACTAGCTTTCGCCCGCGGCTCCGCAAGAGTCAATGTCGATCCCTCGGGAATAATACTTTTTCCCGGGATAATAGGTAGCCTATGTCCTTCTTCGCACTCCAGAGAACTTGTATGCAAAATTTCATGATGATCGGTTCAGTAGTTACGGCGTGAAAGCGTAACAAACAAACAAACAAACAAACAAACAAACAAACAAACAAATAAACAAACAAACAAACTTACTTTTGCATTTATAATATGTATATATTAGTAAGGATATTTGTAGCGGATGGCCTGCGGTGCGTGATCGTGCAAGATAAAAAACCTGCATGCTCTACGTAATGCTGAATTCGACTCCGTCGCACTCGCCACCGGATTAGAGTGCTTAGAGTAGGATTAGCTCCGATTACTGGTGACCGCCTGGCGGTCCGGGGTGACTTGCACCCAGGATAGGCCCTTCTGGCAACGTAGCTTTCGGCCCATAAGCCAAAAGATGAGAATTGCTGCTCTCTAAAGGATTTTTCCATATATTCTCAGACTGTCCCTTCAGGCTATGCATGCACGTAATCGCGGCCTTTCAGGCAATATGACAGTTTGCTAACTTTCCAAGCCTTGCGCACACAGGCAACGCCCAAAGCTGAGGTCTGTTCCTCCTAGGGGCCCTTTGGTGATGTTGTCTATAAAGGCTGAGGGCACTCTGCTCTTGCCTCAAACGCCCGGTGAAATAGCAAAAGCTCACTTAGAGCAGTTACATAGTCAATTTAAAAAAAAATCTGAACAGTAACGTCAAATTAGCGCACGCAGTGATGACGTCGTACATTCCCTATGAATGACAGATTGAACACAGTAGAAACACCGCTCTGTAAAGGCGCGTCCACACTTGTGACATGACAACGGACCGGACTGTAAATTTTTTTCTCTACTTAAAATAAGAACTGGCCCCCATGTACGCGAATGAAGTCGCGGGCACAGCTAGTTATATAAATGGATGAGTCCAAATATATTTTGCCGCGCCCTAGATCTACCTCTTATTTTACTAAACAAAACTATAGAGCTCGAGTTCTGTGCAGGTACAATACAAGTAGCTATATTAATAGCAAGGTGCCCGGAATTTGCAATAAGCCCTCTTTATCCCGTCAGCCCGCCTTTGTCCCGCGTTCCTTGCTTCCGTTGTACTATCAGCTGGGAATTTTGTTGACCACTCGGTGGAAACTTAAGGAAATGTTATTCCAAGCATCTTGTAAATAATTTCTTAATTACTTACGAATTCTGGCTGAGGCTGAGTGAACGATGCATGTTAAGTGTCGTTAAACTAAAAATGTATCAGCTATTTGATTAAAAATGATATTTTCTCTCAACAGACGAACGGACTTCGAAGAGGAGATTATCATCATCAGAGGTGATTATGATCATAAATCAGGAGAAGACCAATGAACAAGGTGTAAGGTAGTTATCATGTGCGGTGTTGTGAACTGTTGTGGTATCTTGATATTAATGAAAAACCTGCAGTGTTCACACTGAAACCGCATTTTCGTGCGAAGGTGTGGCGCGCGTGACGGTACCGCACTAACGGACGGAGATGTAGTGCGGTTCGCGGAGTATACCACAGTGTGCTCCACAGTAGCGTCAAGTGTTTCACAAGTGTTGCGCGACTCCGACTCGCACGTAGCCGTTTTTTTTATTCAAAATTAAAAAAAAAAACCGGCCATGAGCCAGTTGGAGTTATTTATATATATTAACACGGCACAATTTACAGAATTTTGCAAATTACAGAAATTTACTGTTAACTTTGAATTCACTGGCTCAGAATTAGTTCTAAATAAAAAACAAATTGAGTGTAAGTCTTTAGTTTGATTGTAGCAAATGACCATACACATAAATTCAGATACATAGGTACAACACGTACAGGTTTAAAGACCTTGGATTCTTCCATTGCATTGCCGCCCTCCAAGCAGGATAGATCTATAGAAAGTCATTTTAAATTAAGCGCAAATATTTTAAGGGCTGGCACCAACAAATAAAAAGTAGTAGAGAAGTAAAATTAAAATAAACATTAACTCGCAAATTTTCGCGATACCTGTTTAATTGTTCAGGCATTTAGAAATACAGACGAAAAAAAGACTTTATGGCAAACAACTATTTTCTATGGATACTAAGTCACTAAGTCGATAATAAATATGATTTATCAATATAAATAAAAAAAACACATAATAAAAAAAAATGCCGATTTCTTGAAATTTGCTACCAAAGCAAATTTTGTATGATCTAAGAGACCCAGCCCTTAAAATATTTGCGCTTGATATAAATAGACCTACCTGCTCGGATTGCGGCACCGCAATGGTAGAAACCAAAGCATAACACCTAACGCTCGAATTCGCGTCAACCAGACTGAGAGCTTAAAAATCAAGTTAAATAGTAGAAAATGAGTAGCTGACTGTACAGAACAAGTTTCAGTGTTACGACACTGAATTTTTAAAACACATTTTTCTTTCCTACATTTCGCTGTGTTGCCAAGTGTATGTTGTTTTCTTAATAACCTCGCGTTGTGTGTTTAGCATGCAGGTACAAAAGGATGCCTAGGGAGTAGAACAATCTACATTTTATATTACAATCTAGTGTATTCTGTTAACTTACTCCAGGATGAGTTTACCCCAATTATTTTGTTATTTTTCTTTTTTACCCAAGATTTAATACTGTGTGCATAAGTTATGAATAGTTTAATATATTTTTGATGCTAGAAATTGAATGAATTCCGGAATATGAGTATATTTTCAGGGTTCCGTACCTGAAGGGTGCCAACAGGAACCCTGTTACTAAGCTTCCGATTTCCGTCTATCCGTCCATCTGCCACTGAACTTTATATACTGCACGGTAATAGGGAGATACTTAAAATTTTCACAGATTATGTAAAGATCTATTGCTGCTATAACAACAAATAATAAAACTAGCAAAAGTTAATAATACAAGGGGTTCTATACAAGAATACATTATTTTGGTCAATAGTGTTTTATTTCGATTCTGTCAAACTTGCTGCTTAATTTTTTTACTTTTTTTTCTTACAATTCTGTTTTCCATTAGGGATTCTGATTCCCAGATTTCATTTAGGGGGTTCAAAATCACGCTGTATTAGTAGGGATGAAATCGGCCTGTCAAGTAACTTAAATCTTAGTGTTGTTGACTAAACTCTTGATTTTACAATCACCCTAATTGCAGTTTCTTCCCCCCTATTCTAATGAAACTTAAATCAGCTACATCATCGGCGACAAAGGGGTTACCCGCTTCATTACGCTAACTTAACGCTTCGTTAGAAATTTAAAAAGTTTGAGGGTTAAACTTCATCCCCTCCATTTCGCCTCGTCTCTAAATTAGACAGATTTTATTCGACTTGTTCCATATTCACTATGGTTTATCTATGCAGCAGTGATAGTTCAAATCCTAAGATAAATGTGAAAGACGCAAATATGCATATTTGTATTTCATATCTGTTTTCATCATATCATATATATACGGAACGGAATACTCGTATCATGGTAAAGAAAATATTATGTCAATCACACAGATTTTGGAAAACAATATATTTATTAAGAAAATCAATTGTCCAGCTTTGTATCCTAGTTCGCGCCATTTTGGATTTGGTGTAACATTGCATAGCATTTATTAGCGGATAGTCGAGTGATGTATGTAACGATATGTCATATGTCAAGTTACGCAGGGCGGTTTAGGAGATACGTAAACGAACATACATACATCGCGGTAAAAATTATAACCCTCCATTTGGTTTACTGTATTCGGGTAAACAACCATCCTACTAGGCACAAAAAGCCACAAGATGCCATATTCATTAGTAAGAGTGAACCATTAAAAGGCGCACCTTATCTTAGGCTCGATTTCTAATTCATAATACTCTTATGATTTTATTGAGAAAATGTCTTCCGGTACTATTGGGATCATTTTTTTTTACATTATAAAGTCAATGGAACTACTGAGAAAAAAATCTCACTAGTTTCATGGAACTATTTGCCAACGGAACTAATGAGAATAATCCTACTTTTGCAAGTCAATTTTCATTTTGGCACGAGTATATTCATGTGTATGCTATATTATTATTTAAAAGCTATATAAATTGCTAAAGTTTTGAATAGAATTATAGATACCTACGTCAAACAATTTGGAATCTGTGAAACTGAATTTCTCTCAGAGCAATGAATTTCTGTTCCTTGACGAATGTGAGAACGAGACGACGCTACGCAATTTGTATAGCTCCATCCCTTTTATGCGGCGTTCCGACCAACATTGGCCTTTATTAAAATATAAATTTATATTTGTGTAAAAATAGTATCTTTTATGTAACATAAATATTTAAATTTAAAGGAACATAAATAAAGTCTATTATACATATATATCCGTATATAAGCGGTATACCCGGACCCGGTAAACCGCTACCTACCATTAAAATTTCTTTTGACATATATGTAAGTCCAGTCCATTTTCCGTGATCTGTATACCCTGTCTTTTCATCCCTTGGCCTAAACTATCTCCATATAAAATTTCATCTATCCGATTTAGTATCGTAGTAATCAATAGCAGATGAACAGACAGAGTGTATGTTATAGTATGGAATACTAGCTTTCGCCCGCGGCTCCGCCCGCGTCAGTGGCGATCCCTCGGGAACTTTTTCCCGGGATAAAATGTACCCTATGTCCTTCTCCGTACCCCAGATAACGTGTATGCAAAATTTCATGATGATCGGTTCAGTAGTTACAACGTGAAAGCGTAACAAACATAGAAACTCACTTTCGCATTTATAATATTAGTTAAGATATCAAGGGTAAAACTAGTAAGAATCCCATAAGAGCGACATATACTTAGAGGACCATATATTACCCATATTCGACTTAGCATGTAATTGCAGATATCGTTTTAGGGAGAAAATTCGCAGCCGCGGCGAAAGAGGAACGATTCCAGCTCCCAGGAACAAACCCAGAGTTATAGCTAAAGTTATAATGTGTGTTGACAACAACTATCCCAGTAGAATGACGGTGCCTGATTGAGTTTGAATCAATATACGTCCTGGAAACTTTTGGAGTGATAGCACTATAAATTTTCGGGATGTATTTATTGTATAACTGTTGTTGTTATAATAATATGATCTGTTGTTGTTATATTTTGTGTGTAACTTGAGATTTATATAATAGACATAAGATACATTTATCAGAAATATTTATTGGCCAGAATACATGGGTCACTTATATTAAAGTTATTTATTATATCTATATATTATATATACGTTATATATAAAATTTATGCATTATATGTCACTGCACAAACACGGCACAAACAGATGGCACAAACAGATGGTCATATATGACCATCTGAGTTTGTGCCGCACGCCGCCTGGCCTATGGCGGGCCCTTAAGTTGGGCCAATATTTTTGTATGAGACTGGCAGTCTATACGTTAATATTATATTGTCTTTGTCCATAGTAAGGGACCTTCTAACTAAATGTTCTAACGCTAAAAAAGCGGCCAGTGCGATTCGGACTCCCCATGAAGGGTTCCGTAGCAGCAAGTAACATAATATAAAAGTTCTTGTTACAAATATAACAGTGGATTGAATGAAAGGTAAATTGCTGTGTACGATTTAAGACGTATTAAAAAAACTACTTACTAGATTTCGTTCAAACCAATTTTCGGTGGAAGTTTGCATTATAATGTACATCATATATATTTTTTAGTTTTATAATTCTCTTATTTTAGAAGTTAAAGGGTCACATTTTACCACTTTGGAAGTGTCTCTTGCGCAATCTATATAGTTTAGAAAAAAATATGTTAGATACCTCAAAAAAATATCATTTTTGATGAAGGTATCCATAGATAATCCCACACGTATGGGTTTGATGAAAAAAAAATTGAGTTTCAGTTCAAAGTATGGGTAACCCCCAAAATTTATGTCTTTTTTTTTCTATTTTTATGTGAAAATCTTAATGCGGTTCATAGAATACATCTACTTACCAAGTTTCAACAGCATAGTTCTTATAGTTTCGGAAAAAAGTGGCTGTGAAATACGTACGGACAGACAGACATGACGAATCTATAAGGGTTCCGTTTTTTGTCATTTGGCTATGGAACCCTAAAAATGGTAATTATAAAAGGTACCGCACGAGCAGAAACATACGAGTATACACGAGTACAAAAAGTTATATCCACAATGAGCAAGAACGCTCCCCCGGGCATATTGCGGGTTTCATTAAACAGCGGGTATGTCAAAAAATGCTTCGCCCGGGGTCACGTACAAGGAATGCTGGCCACAGAAATTAGTTCATAAAATAAATTCCAACTGACAACCACAGCTGATTATTTTTCTGTTTGACTGAGATCTATACTAATATTATAAAGCTGGAGAGTTTATTTGTTTGTTTGAACGCGCTAATCTCAGGTACCTAGTTCCTGAGATAAGCGTTACTGGTTTAAATTGCAAAATTATTTTTGTGTTGGATAGTCTATTTATTAAGGAAGGCTTTAGGCTATAAAACATCACGCTACGGCCAATAGGAGCAAAGCATCAATAAAAAATGTTTTGAAAAACGGGGGATAATTAATCATAGTGAGGACATCCGACGCGTGTGTTAGATAATATATGTATTAGTAGTTAATTATTACTAATTTATAAAGTATGAATACGTTGTTCATTAACAATTAGTCACTAGGAGACTTGATTAATCATCTTTTCCTATTTGATACTACTAAATGTATTATTTGTGATTGTATTAAAATAAGTAAGTTAACACAATGAGATAATTCGATTAATAATTTATTGATAATTTACAATTATGTTTAAAGATGTTTCATATACTTGAAATCAATAAACTTGTCATGATATATTTTTCCGTTGACATGACGTAGTGAATGAGGGTACGGACTAGGTCACTTTTGCGGCGTGACTCGACCAAGACAGACGGTCCACTCCTACTATTGTCGTCAACTACAGCTAAGTATTTTTGTGTGATGTTATGTAACAGTGCTATGTTTAAGTAAATTTCGATTATGTCTTTGTTAAGTTATAAAATATATATCCTTAGTATTCATTATTATAAAACCTGTGATAATAAATACATACTTGTGAAGTATTTAAATTGTTTCTTTATCCTTATTGTTCATTAGAATCTTTCTTTTCATAGTTTGTAGTTAAACCCTAGCAGACGTCAAGTTGTTTCATAGTTAATAACTAATTTAGCCTATCCTATATTTCTGCTTTCTAACACGTGCGATGCGTAAACGGTTCAAGTTACCCAGAAAATGTGTTATAAAGAATTTCGTCACAATAGGTTCAGTAGTTTGATAGTTAGGTGGTTTTTTTATACGAAAGAATATATTCAATAGCAAAAATAACTTGTTCGTTTTGTCATGTAATTACTTATGAATAGGATAAAACTTTAAAAAAAAAATTAAATCTAATAAATATATTAATAAATAAATATATAAGACCTCTGTGGCCTAAGATCATCATGCCAGGCTCACAGTGTAGGTTCTGGGTTCGATCTCCTATCAGGTCAAGATGGAAAATTATCTTTTTCATGTCACCTGTCTTAGATGTTTATATATATTATGTATTTGTTACAAAATATAGTATTATTGAGTTAGTATCATATAACACAAGCTTCGAACTTACGGCTAGCTTAATCTGTGTGATTTGTTCGTATATATTTATTAAAACTAACGTGAGATATAGATATTAAGTTAAGATAAAAATATTTACTTTAAAAATAAATAATTAAATAAAATAAGATTAATATTTAAGAGAGACTCCCATACAATAGTCATGATTTTTGTTTTTATAAATCATCATCATTTCGAGTAGGTGACACGGTCAATCTACCGTTTTTATTGATAATGATACGGAACCCTTCGTGCTCGAGCCCGAAACGCACATGGCCGGTTTTTAACATAACAGTTATGTCCAAAAAATCTTTAGCCAAGGGTCAGGTACAAGGAATGCTGTCCCCAGCAATTGGTTCATAAAATAAATTTCTCTCAACGACAGACTGGCGGAGCTGATTATTTTTTATGTTCGAACGTGATGTTACTTTTGAAGGTCTGTTACATTACATATAGACAGCGTTGAGGTTGTTTCTATATATGACACTGAACAGGACCGTCTGTTACATAATTAGGCGCCCGGAGGCAAAAGTTTAGTTGGCCCTCCAATCTGCCAACGCGTATTGGGGGCGCAAATCAAAACAGAACACCCAGTCATTTTGATGTCGCCCCTACCTATTTCGAAAAACGATTGCCTAGCGCCTTGGGTAGTTCAAGCGACGAAAGGGGAAAATCTTTAAGTTTTCCGGAGCACCCAAACGTTTTACCAAATCATAACAAATTGACGATTATAGTTGAGGAAACGTCATAGAAAAAGTATTTACTTATTTTGGTCGTCATCATTACAGCCGTCCACTACTAGACAAAGGCCTCTCCCAAAGATACTTAGTTCCATGGGAGAATATTGCCATACTCACCACGCTTGGTAAGCTGGTTGGCGAGCGCAGTTTTTTGTTGTTGCTTTCGACGCTACTGCCCACCAGAAGCATACAAAGCTGGGAAAAAATAGGAATTTCTTCATTTACTCACTTGGGTGAATGGGGGAAAAGCAACCAGCAGCTCGGGAGGCCGGGCGCGCGTACCCGATGCTATACCTGCAACCACTGGACATTCAGTTGACCATGGCACTCCTGACTTCATTTTGGTCGGATAATGGTTTAAATATTAAGTTTTATTTAAATACAATATAAGGTACATTTCTGTAAGTCTCATTAACTTGGGATTGGTTTAAATTGGGTTTTATAAAAAGGCAGAAGTTTTGGGCTCTATGACGTCTTCACTAATATACATATGTATTATCATCAGGTCTTTTTAAGTCTCCACTACAGGAGCACGACCCTCTCTGTACTACTAGAGCCATACTTGGCCAGAGCAGCCAGAGGACTTGGCCTACACTCTCCTCGCTGGCCAGACGGATTGGAGAGGTCATAGATGTTTATAAGCTTGTATTTCCTAAGTCGCCTTCTACGACATCCACGGGAAAACTTGGAGTGGTCCTATTCTACTCTGCCGGATACCACACGGCGCGTCATACATATGTATTGAGAAAAATCTAATCTAATATGGTCATGTTAGGTGGGGTTATTTCTTTGACGACGCTTTTGATATATTTTTCATATAACAACGATAATTAAATCCACAATATAGAATTTAATAAAATAAGTTCCCCAGATCACATTAGCCGATTCAGCGCGTCCTTTTTATTGCGTTTCAATATAAAACCACGTGCGGGATCGGGGCCAGTATTACGGGAATAACAGGGACACTTACGAAAATTGCTTACACAGAAAACTAATATCAGTGTTTGCCAGCCGGCCGCGATTGCGGTGGGACAAGTCAAAAGAGTGAGGCATATATTCCAGGAAATATAACAGGAGCAACTTCGTTCTATCTCGGAGAGTGTACACTCAAGAAATTGAGATGGAAGGTTAAGCTATGCACTGCAATAGTCGTTTTATCCTCTGATCTTCTTAGATACGCCACTACACCACTTTTATCCCTCACGCTATTACTTATCCCATATCTCCTTTTTAATCAACGCTGTCCATTCCAATAAATATCTCATCTTTACTTCTGAATCATTGTATTCACCTTTACATTAAAACCATAGATTGTAATGGGCATGTTTCCTCAACAAATACTTTTCAAAATAATCAGTCTATCTGGTAGATTATTGAAAAATATTGGACACGTCATTTTTTCTTTTGTCAATCAAACCAAAAAAGCCTGTTGCATCATGTCATGAGCCCCCGCCTGTACTTATACCGCCTGTACTGTACCCTACTATTAAAACCTATTTAACATAAAATAGATTACTACTAATAACGCGTCGCTTCAGAGAAAAGCTTGCCGATTTTTAGAGAGCATATTTTCTCTGAAGATCGCACTCTTCTAATCACAAAAAAAATATGTATTGTAAGAATTACGTACTGTTAACGGCAGTAGTACTGGTCCGTAAAATGAAACTTCGAGTAAGGGAAAACGCGGTTTATTGCGAAAAATGGCAACGTGCGGACGCGCCGAGGATTGTATACAGACTGATTTTGTGGAGGGGCGCGGCTTAAAGCTAGTACATTTTTTAACTTATTCTACGAGTATTAGGTACGGTAACTTGGCAAAATACGAATAATATATTTATAATAACCAACATATGAGCCGTCGCCAACACTCCCCACCCCAGTGCTGATTCAGCACTCTAAACCAAAGGTACGGGAGCGACGCGCGCCGCGGATCGCCGCAGTATTCCACTTGCGGTTCGGACCTCAACAACTCGTACACGACCATCCTTACCTGGAAAAATCTTCTCAATGATACCGCGAGGCCAGACATTTCTAGGTGAATCAGGATCCACTATAAAAACAAAGGTACCCGCCTTCAAGGGGTTTTTATCCTCCTGCCACTTAGATCTAGGGATTAAGGACGGTAAGTACTCCTTCAGCCATCGTCGCCAGTACATATCGGCTAGCCTTTGCGCTTGTCGCCACTGTTTGCGTAAATAAAACTCTGAGTCATCAAAGACACCGGTTATAGGTAAATTAGTCGAAGAGCCTATAAGAAAATGGTTCGGAGTTAGCGACTCTTGAGTTTCAGGGTCCACCGAAACATGAGTTAAGGGCCTACTGTTGACTATGTTTTCGGCTTCCAAAAGTAGTGTACGTAGCACTTCATCTTTAGGAGCTCGCTCTTTCAGGATGACGCGTAGAGTGCTTTTAACACTGCGAATTAGCCGCTCCCATGCCCCCCCCCAGTGAGGGCTTGCAGGCGGTATAAATGTCCAATGGGCGCCAGTGTTCAAGGCCTCCGCCTTTAAGGCTTCACTATCCAGCTCCAAAACTGATTTGCGAAGCTCAGCATCGGCACCCCGCAAATTAGTTCCATTGTCGGAGAAGATATATCGCGGCCAACCCCGACGGCAGGCCATGCGACGGAGCGCCATGATCAGCGAGTCCGTGGTGAGCGAGTGGACTAGCTCAATGTGAATGGCGCGGACAGTGAGGCAGGTGAAAAGGACCCCGTATCTTTTCTCTCGTCGCCTGCCTACCACGACCTCCATTGGGCCGAATAGATCGATCCCGCAATACGTATAAGGCCTCTGGTGATGTGCCATCCGCGCTTTTGGCAAGTCTCCCATCCTAGGTACACAAGGCTTAGATTTCCTTAACCGACAGAAGAAACAACTAGACGCAACGCTCTTAACAGTAGGTCGCATTTTAAGCACCCAATATTTCTGCTTTAAGTTGTTGACTACAGTCTCCTGATTACCATGTGCAGCCTTCACGTGGTAGTGCCTGACCAAGAGCTTCGTGGTTGGATGGCGTCCATCGAGAATCCAGGGTCTCTTAGTATCGCAGTCGACGTCAGATGTAGCATCGATGCGACCATTCACACGAAGAAGACCCTTTTCGTCTAAATAAGGAGACAAGTTCCGAAGCCTACTATCGCGAGATACACACTTACCGTTTTTGAGCAGACTGATTTCAGTGCCGAAGGAATCTGCTTGTGACTGCTGTAGAAGTAAACACTCCGCCCGCTCCATGATTATGCTGTCATCAACGCCGGTAAGTTTTCTACACTTATTAATAAATTTCAGGACCGCCGCCGCAGATCGCAGTAGCCGAAGCCAGGAGGAGAAAGACTTGGAGTCTGGAACTGGTAAGTTGGTACAATCATGCACGATTCCTACGTAGCTTGCAACCAAATCTACAGATTTTGATTCTATAACATCGCATGGCCAGTTGTTTTCCTCCTCGTATAAGAACTGAGGCCCATGAAACCATTCATTCAGAAAACTATCATAATTAAAAACATCACGTGTAGCTATATCTGCCACATTTAATTTGCTGGGTACGTATCTCCACTCAGAAACATTAGTGAGATCGTCGATTTCCCCTAGGCGATTCGCTTCGAACGTTTTGTATGTGCGCGTGATATTACGTAACCAATGCAGTACGGTAGTCGAGTCGCACCAAAAAAATCGGCGCTCAGGTACAAGCTTATGCTCTTTACCTATAGTATTAGCTAATCTAGCTGCTAACACTGCAGCTTGTAACTCAAGCTTTGGGACTGTCACGGGCTTGACGGGTGCGACTCTGCACCTACTCGCTAACAACGCAACACAGATATTATTATCGTTAGTATGCCAACGCCAGTACGCCGCACAGCTTATCGCTATCTGAGATGCATCACTGAATATATGCAACTGTAGGTTGCTATAACTTGGTGCGAGCGTGTCCTTATAATGTGGGTCAGTCGTAGACGTCGTAGCACAGCTACGGATACCTGCATCGTAATAGACCGGTGGTGGATGCGGCGACGTTCGCGGTGTCGTAGCATTCGCAGGCCGGCTCGTAGCACTCGTGGTATCCGCTACGACAAAACAGCCGGTAGCCGCCTTACCTTTCCTCTCGCTTGCACCTATGTTTGCTAGTCGACTACACCTGTGATAGCACCTAGGTATACGTATATTTTCAACTAATTTTATTAATTGAATCCAATCGAGCCATTTAGCGTAAACTTCTTCGGGAATGGCATCATCCCAACCTAAATTCAACCGCCAAATATTTTGCAGCATTATTTTGCCCTGAATAAGAATAGGAGAAAGAAACCCATATACATCGAAAATTGACATGACTACACGAAGCATTATTCTTTTAGTAGGCCTTTGAGTACCCTGCATAATGCTTTGTGGAATGCGCTTAAATGAGACGTCGAACGCTAACTCATCTGTACTTGGGAACCAAATTAATCCAAGTGTGCGTTCGCCGTCGCACTGCTGATCGATTTTAAACCTTACGGCTACAGTGCCTAAGGTTTCTTTTGGAACAGCGTTTAAAACAGCTACACTGTTGCTGGTCCAGTTTCGCATATGAAAACCTCCTTTTTGGTGGATATTGGAAACATTTTTTATCATATTGATTGCGGTTTCCTCGTCTGGGAAACTTTGGATGTAATCATCAGCATAGTGGGAGTTAACTATAGCATCTACAGCCGCTGCCATGTCTTTCTGGTATAACTGAGCATTTTTATTTTTTATGAATTGCGCCACAAAGGGCGAACATTTAGCGCCAAAAATTAACGATGACATGACATAGGTATATACTGGCTCTGTAGGGTGCTCCCGCCAAAGAAATCGGAACGCGTCTTGGTCCTGCGGTAAGATTTTAATTCTAAGAAACTTCATCCTGTATCACAAGAGTATTCGAAGGATATTGTTACATTTTCTGTGAAAGTTCAAAATTTTGTGGAGGCAGTGCGTGCTGTTGGCAGAGAAGAATATTTACAAGGTATTAGTACAGTGTCCATAATACTATCTAAGTTGCCAATGGTACTTCTATCGAAATGGACAGATTATAGCTTCGAACCCATTCAATCTAAAACTAAGTCACGATTAGACATATTGGCAGAATTCTTAAACACCGAGGCGATTAAAATATCTACAACTGCAAATATGTATGCATTAAATGTGCGCACAGATGATAGCTATAAACATAAGCCGCAGATATAGCCATTATACCTGCCGATATGTACTGGCGACGATGGCTGAAGGAGTACTTACCGTCCTTAATCCCTAGATCTAAGTGGCAGGAGGATAAAAACCCCTTGAAGGCGGGTACCTTTGTTTTTATAGTGGATCCTGATTCACCTAGAAATGTCTGGCCTCGCGGTATCATTGAGAAGATTTTTCCAGGTAAGGATGGTCGTGTACGAGTTGTTGAGGTCCGAACCGCAAGTGGAATACTGCGGCGATCCGCGGCGCGCGTCGCTCCCGTACCTTTGGTTTAGAGTGCTGAATCAGCACTGGGGTGGGGAGTGTTGGCGACGGCTCATATGTTGGTTATTATAAATATATTATTCGTATTTTGCCAAGTTACCGTACCTAATACTCGTAGAATAAGTTAAAAAATGTACTAGCTTTAAGCCGCGCCCCTCCACAAAATCAGTCTGTATACAATCCTCGGCGCGTCCGCACGTTGCCATTTTTCGCAATAAACCGCGTTTTCCCTTACTCGAAGTTTCATTTTACGGACCAGTACTACTGCCGTTAACAGCTGGTCCTTCGAGCCTTTAAGGCTTCACTATCCAGCTCCAAAACTGATTTGCGAAGCTCAGCATCGGCACCCCGCAAATTAGTTCCATTGTCGGAGAAGATATATCGCGGCCAACCCCGACGGCAGGCCATGCGACGGAGCGCCATGATCAGCGAGTCCGTGGTGAGCGAGTGGACTAGCTCAATGTGAATGGCGCGGACAGTGAGGCAGGTGAAAAGGACCCCGTATCTTTTCTCTCGTCGCCTGCCTACCACGACCTCCATTGGGCCGAATAGATCGATCCCGCAATACGTATAAGGCCTCTGGTGATGTGCCATCCGCGCTTTTGGCAAGTCTCCCATCCTAGGTACACAAGGCTTAGATTTCCTTAACCGACAGAAGAAACAACTAGACGCAACGCTCTTAACAGTAGGTCGCATTTTAAGCACCCAATATTTCTGCTTTAAGTTGTTGACTACAGTCTCCTGATTACCATGTGCAGCCTTCACGTGGTAGTGCCTGACCAAGAGCTTCGTGGTTGGATGGCGTCCATCGAGAATCCAGGGTCTCTTAGTATCGCAGTCGACGTCAGATGTAGCATCGATGCGACCATTCACACGAAGAAGACCCTTTTCGTCTAAATAAGGAGACAAGTTCCGAAGCCTACTATCGCGAGATACACACTTACCGTTTTTGAGCAGACTGATTTCAGTGCCGAAGGAATCTGCTTGTGACTGCTGTAGAAGTAAACACTCCGCCCGCTCCATGATTATGCTGTCATCAACGCCGGTAAGTTTTCTACACTTATTAATAAATTTCAGGACCGCCGCCGCAGATCGCAGTAGCCGAAGCCAGGAGGAGAAAGACTTGGAGTCTGGAACTGGTAAGTTGGTACAATCATGCACGATTCCTACGTAGCTTGCAACCAAATCTACAGATTTTGATTCTATAACATCGCATGGCCAGTTGTTTTCCTCCTCGTATAAGAACTGAGGCCCATGAAACCATTCATTCAGAAAACTATCATAATTAAAAACATCACGTGTAGCTATATCTGCCACATTTAATTTGCTGGGTACGTATCTCCACTCAGAAACATTAGTGAGATCGTCGATTTCCCCTAGGCGATTCGCTTCGAACGTTTTGTATGTGCGCGTGATATTACGTAACCAATGCAGTACGGTAGTCGAGTCGCACCAAAAAAATCGGCGCTCAGGTACAAGCTTATGCTCTTTACCTATAGTATTAGCTAATCTAGCTGCTAACACTGCAGCTTGTAACTCAAGCTTTGGGACTGTCACGGGCTTGACGGGTGCGACTCTGCACCTACTCGCTAACAACGCAACACAGATATTATTATCGTTAGTATGCCAACGCCAGTACGCCGCACAGCTTATCGCTATCTGAGATGCATCACTGAATATATGCAACTGTAGGTTGCTATAACTTGGTGCGAGCGTGTCCTTATAATGTGGGTCAGTCGTAGACGTCGTAGCACAGCTACGGATACCTGCATCGTAATAGACCGGTGGTGGATGCGGCGACGTTCGCGGTGTCGTAGCATTCGCAGGCCGGCTCGTAGCACTCGTGGTATCCGCTACGACAAAACAGCCGGTAGCCGCCTTACCTTTCCTCTCGCTTGCACCTATGTTTGCTAGTCGACTACACCTGTGATAGCACCTAGGTATACGTATATTTTCAACTAATTTTATTAATTGAATCCAATCGAGCCATTTAGCGTAAACTTCTTCGGGAATGGCATCATCCCAACCTAAATTCAACCGCCAAATATTTTGCAGCATTATTTTGCCCTGAATAAGAATAGGAGAAAGAAACCCATATACATCGAAAATTGACATGACTACACGAAGCATTATTCTTTTAGTAGGCCTTTGAGTACCCTGCATAATGCTTTGTGGAATGCGCTTAAATGAGACGTCGAACGCTAACTCATCTGTACTTGGGAACCAAATTAATCCAAGTGTGCGTTCGCCGTCGCACTGCTGATCGATTTTAAACCTTACGGCTACAGTGCCTAAGGTTTCTTTTGGAACAGCGTTTAAAACAGCTACACTGTTGCTGGTCCAGTTTCGCATATGAAAACCTCCTTTTTGGTGGATATTGGAAACATTTTTTATCATATTGATTGCGGTTTCCTCGTCTGGGAAACTTTGGATGTAATCATCAGCATAGTGGGAGTTAACTATAGCATCTACAGCCGCTGCCATGTCTTTCTGGTATAACTGAGCATTTTTATTTTTTATGAATTGCGCCACAAAGGGCGAACATTTAGCGCCAAAAATTAACGATGACATGACATAGGTATATACTGGCTCTGTAGGGTGCTCCCGCCAAAGAAATCGGAACGCGTCTTGGTCCTGCGGTAAGATTTTAATTCTAAGAAACATATCCTGGATATCTCCCGTGACTGCTATGAGATTCTCCCTGAAGCGCAGCATTATTCCATAGAGTGAGGTAAGTAGGTCTGGACCCTTAAGTAAATAATCATTGAGACAGAAACCAGTGGAAGCATCTGCCGCGTCAAATACGAGGCGCATCTTCTTTTTGTTTGGGTTATCTACCGCAAAATGTGGTAAGTACCACGTTTTTGAGGTAAGATGAGTTTCCTGTAGTACCCTAGCAAAATTATTATCTAGTAAGTGACGCACCCTTTCTTTGTACCTTTCGGCGTAACCAGCGTCCTTTTCCATCTTTCGTTCTACTCCCTTAAACCTTTTTAGAGCAGAAGCGAAGGTGTCCGGCGTCGTGAAATTAACATCCTTCCAAGGTAAACCCACGTGCCACCGGCCGTCAATCAGCTGAGCGGTCCGCTCCAGCTGTTCGACGGCTCGGGCGTCGTCTACATTTACCCTAGACTTACCTGTCACTCCCATGGACTCCAACGTGAAGCCGCGACGTACCTCTTCGTGCAGGGCCTGCAGGTCTCGTTGTTCCGCCTGCAGCTCGGAGACGTGCAGCACAGCGGCGTCGCGTCGCGCGGCGCGCGCCTTCCGCGGTACCTGTACACTCCCGTGAATACACCAACCCAAGGGGGTAAGCGTCGCCGACGGCTCATACGATTTACCTACCACAACTTTTAAGGGTAACAACAAATTATAATTATCTTGCCCAATTAAAATTTCAGGCTTAGTATCGGCATTAACAAAATTATTTTTTATCTCTTTCAAATGCGTAAACGAGTCACAATTTACAATCGATAACTTTTGCATAGGTAAACATAACTCCTTAACACTGCGCGCTTTAATAGTATGAACCTTATTGTCAATGCCGGAGAGTCTCAAGTCCACAACTGTCGTGTCACAAACCAGTTTGTTATCACTCCACGGACCGTGCATACGCAATGTCTCACGACGCCCGCTCAAGCCCGCGCGTTCGGCGAGCTGGGCGCTTAAAATTGTAACGGTCGAACCGTCGTCTAATAAAGCAGTCGTATCGACGAAACTATCGCGGCTGCCATACACACGAATCGGCACTACTTTTAACAGGACCGTGCGTGCACTCGCGTTCACGTTCGTAACTGCTTCGACTGTAGCTGCAGGTGGCTCGGTCTCCGTTTCCTGTGACACCTCCTGGGCCGCGGGCGGTTGCTTATCCGGATAGTGCAGTAGTATGTGGTGCGCTCGACCACAGTTATCTTTCTCGCACACTGGCGCGGGACATGTCTCTCTTTGGTGTTTAGCACTTAGGCACTTAAAACAAACACCATGACGTTTCGTGTGTTCCCATCTTTTCTTGCATAAAGCTTTTTTAAACTTTTTACACTCCGTTAGTTTATGCACTGACGCAAGGCAGAAACTGCATTTGTCGTCACCAGATTTATCTAATTGCATCAGAACTGCGTGCGATCGAGTATTATTATTCTGCGGCTTATGTTTATAGCTATCATCTGTGCGCACATTTAATGCATACATATTTGCAGTTGTAGATATTTTAATCGCCTCGGTGTTTAAGAATTCTGCCAATATGTCTAATCGTGACTTAGTTTTAGATTGAATGGGTTCGAAGCTATAATCTGTCCATTTCGATAGAAGTACCATTGGCAACTTAGATAGTATTATGGACACTGTACTAATACCTTGTAAATATTCTTCTCTGCCAACAGCACGCACTGCCTCCACAAAATTTTGAACTTTCACAGAAAATGTAACAATATCCTTCGAATACTCTTGTGATACAGGATGAAGTTTCTTAATATCTTGTATTAAACGGGATAAAATATAGTCGGGATCGCCGAAACGAAGCTCCAACGTTTTCATTATGCGTTCAGGGGACGTAGCACTGATTAGCAAAGCAGAAACGGCTTCCTTTGCTTGGCCACGTAAACACTTTCGTAACCTCCATAGGTTTTCTTTAGGAGTAAAGCTGCACACCTCGGTGGACTCCTCAAATGCCCTTTTAAACTGAAGCCAGTCCAGCGGATCTCCTGCAAACTCCGGTAAATCCTTTGGCGTACATATCCGGCTTAAAAGGTTGGAGTTACTGCGGATAGGATTAGCAGACAGATTTTTAACTGCCGTAGCCAGATCGTGAATCGTATCTATAGGTCCGGCGGCCGTAGCCGTCTCCGGAGGCACCGAACGGCCCATTTTTGTTCCATGATTGCGGGCGTCCTGCTTGTCCAATTCTATCTGGCTTTTATTCATCCATTCCTCAACTTGGCGGCGTGCGCTGGCTCCTTCGCTTCCGTGTGAACTGTATTCTGAATTTGTTAAATTAGCTAGATCAGCTTCCAGCTGCTGATCAATGATTTTCATCTGTATCTCGGCCTTTTTCTTTTCGGCGTCCAAAATTAAGGCCATTCGCCTTGCTTCCAAAGACACATTCGACTTATTCGATTTTGAGTGTCTAGATCGAGGTGATACAGCCCTTTTTTCGGTCTTGACACTGCTAGGGCATGGTGGCGGTGGCGGCGCGGCCGCCTCCATTGTTCCTGCGTTCTCGATCTTTCCTTCGACCGCGTGTTCACGAGCTTCTTGTTCACGGCGGTTTGAACCGCGTGTGCCCACCATCCTTGGTGGAGTATGGAACATGTACGTCGTTAGATCCGGCTGGAGGACCAGCTGTTAACGGTAGTAGTACTGGTCCGTAAAATGAAACTTCGAGTAAGGGAAAACGCGGTTTATTGCGAAAAATGGCAACGTGCGGACGCGCCGAGGATTGTATACAGACTGATTTTGTGGAGGGGCGCGGCTTAAAGCTAGTACATTTTTTAACTTATTCTACGAGTATTAGGTACGGTAACTTGGCAAAATACGAATAATATATTTATAATAACCAACATATGAGCCGTCGCCAACACGTACGTTGAATTTTGATTAAAGGATGCTTGATACTAAACCCACACACATTTTTTTGCTTTACAAACTAACGTGTGTATATATTTATAGGTGTATTTTTCCTCTGCTTATCACAAATCAAAACGCTTATATGAAATGCATATAATAAATTGAATCGTTCACACTGCATTTCGCTTGTGGCTAACACCACCGTTTCTAGAATGAGACCGCTTACCTTATTGTGTTGAACTGCCAGATAGGCGCATTCGGATTTGCCATTCTTGACGACACTTCCATTGTTTCTATAGCTGTATGTATTCTAACACTGTTATATGTGTACAGTATAATCCTATCTCTAAACACAGGCCGGCTTTGAGGGAAGAATTCCATGTTTGTTTTATTTGTTTCTCGTGCGTAACTTTCTAACAGTGGCGTCAGATTTTTCTTACTAATAGAAAGGATCACTTGTTTCTCAATGTTATATCACGAGCTTGGCAGAAAAGTTAAGGGTAGATAGCTTATAGCCTATTACACGAATCCAAGAGTGCTATAATATGCTCGTACAACTTACTCGTATAGCTTAATTTTCTACCTATAGAATAGTAAGACGAAAGAAAGTTACTTTTCTATCGATAGAATAGTCAAAAGATAAAAGTTACATAGGGGTTTTCCCCTCTGAAACACTCACAAAGTAATTTCACATGGACAATCTCTAAAAAAGCCGTTTAGATCTTATCTCCCTTTTTAAAAGTTCCCCGATCTCGCGTCGTCGGTCAGGTGAGCGTAAAATTCATTATTTTTCAGTTTCAAAGCGACCGCTTCAAAGGAATTATGAAAAGTTGGTTACTTTGAGTTCATCGTGGAGTTCCTGCGACCTGGACTTGGGAACAACTTAAAGTGGAAGGCCGGTTCATACATTGCGAGCAAAGCTAATTTTTTTATTTCGAAATTTTAAGTTCGGTTAAGTGTTATATTTTACCCTATAATTTTAACTCGATTTTTCTCTCGTAACTCCATAGCTACAAGTATAGACATTAAATAAAGATTTAACAAGGTTCAATCTGCAAAAACGGTGATTAAATTTTAAGGATATTCCGATTTTACACTATTTTTTCCACAAAAACTAACTACAGATAGCATGAATTGCATTGCAACATTGATGTTTGATATTAAAGCTCAGTTTTTATAGTAAACAAATATTAAGAATAAGTTTTATTTAATTAAAGATAAGTTTTAGTCGGAAAATGTCGACAGTTTCAGCCTAGTCGATAGGCCATCTTAAGGACGAGTGTAATAGATGTGCCGTCGCACGGCCGTCGGATGATCACTTTTCCGACTAAAAAAAATGTTTTTGTTATAAACAAATGATATCTCGCGTAAGATTTAATATTGGAGTTGTAATTTAAATTTTTATTTATCCTGAAGTTTGTCTGCATATAATTTTCATACTTCTGTATTATTGCATACCCTTATATATTTACTTAATTTTCTCGAGCAAAGCCACGAGCTTAGCTAGTAGCTACTATCTAAGCTCGCGGCTTCGCTCGGAAAATGAAGATGCCTCGGTACATTTTCCGGGATGAAACATAGGGTACTGTACCATATATATTTTTTCGAACATCAGACTTGACATGCTAGTCAGTTATGTAATTTAAGTCTAAATAGGTAAAAAACAGAGAGATAGAGTTACTTTTTAGGCACTATATAGTATGAATTTGTCTACATTGTAAATTTAAAAGCAACAATAGTTTTCCCAAAAGTAACAAATATTCACTCCTACAAACATTTAATAAATATAATAAATAAATATATACGGACAAATCACACAGATTGAGCTGGCCCCAAGGTAAGTTCGAGACTTGTGTTATGGGATAGTAACTCAACGATACTATATTTTATAACAAATACATATATATATAGATAAACATCCAAGACCCAGGCCAATCTGAAAAAGATTATTTTCCATCTTGACCTGGCCGGGGATCGAACCCGGGCACTCCGTGTCGCAGGCTGGCGTGTTAACCACTGCGCCACAGAGCTGTCAAATTTATCTAAACAAACTACATTACAAACGATATTTATAACATAACCAAGATAGACCGGTCGCCCTGTGTGAACGCCACATTTCAGGAGTCTTAGTATAAGTACATAGAATTTAATTAAGTGCTGTTTAATTACTTGTAGTTGTGCGGCAGGTCACATTGTCCTGTACGGAATATTGTGCTCAAACTACAATATCAAGCCTCAAGTTTATACTAGTATTGTGTCGAGGAGACACTATATCTTGGGGCTTTGAAGGGTATATAAGGTTATTAGAGTAAAACCTAAACTAAGACTCTTCCTTTCTGATTTGGTAGAAAATAAAAGTGGGCTTGGAGTGAAAGAAAACTCTCATATAGCTCGATGGGCCGCGATTACATTGTATGCTCCGTGCTTCGGAAGGCACGTTAAGCCGTTGGTCCCAGCTGGTAGCATTGATGGTCGTAAAGCTATGTCACATGCCTTACGCAGCTTGAAAAAATCTGACTACAGTGTTGGCCACTTACATACATAAACAACAAAACAATTAGGGCTGATCTGAAAAACTAGAAAAAACTAAGAATGTACCGGATGCTTTTCGATCTCTTGCAGTCCGTAGAAACCGGACGAAGGAATTTTTACAATTTCTACATTTAACAAACTTTTTCAATTTCGGTTTTCACCTACACGCTTAACGCTTTTAGGTCTTAAAGCCTCAAGTCCTGTCTAATGCCCGTCAAGACATGATAACTATGTATAGGGTTTTTAACAAGAAGGTTTGGCAATTATACACATTATATAGTTACACAGATATCATTCTATCATCAATTTTTTTATTATTTTTTGGTCCATTTTGTTAATCACTTCATTTTTCTGGCTGCTAAAAATTATAGCTTTCGGGCTTCTAAACATACAAATAAGATTATTGAGAAGCCCTTGCACTGTCTAGAGGCGTGATTGGGCCATTTTTTATAGCCTTAAAACTCTAAATACGTGACGTTATTAATAAAATAGACCGGCCATTTTGGCAAAAAGTGAAAATCGATATTTCTAGCCGTGATTGTGGTGGACGATATAATTTTTCATTCATAAACCCTTTATTGCTAAACTCTTTATAATACAATAAACAATTTGATCGTTGTCATTAATTAAATTATTTGTTTTATTTTGATTTAAAGAACAAAGTTCTTGATGAAAAATCCTTTAAATAAGAAACGTACAAAAATAAGTATACTTAGGGTTATTTCATTATATCAATATTCAACTTCGTCCAAATATAATGGTAGATCCACAGTCTCATACAAAATGAAGCCATAATAATGTCCCCGAGTCAAAACATCATGCATACTTACAAACAACGACAAAAACGGTACATACTGAAAGTATAACTTCATCTTTTTTTTTTCACTTTTGATGCGTAGTTTTTACATCTTTTCTCTGTACCTTCGTCATCGCGAGACGTGTGAGTGCTAGCGCGGTTTATTGAAACTGTGGACAAAACAGCTCCGAAACTCGATTAGAGCGCTGTTTTGTCGTTTTCACTTTTTGAGCACGAATCGTTTATGTACCATATATTTGATCGAAGATATTTAACGATACAAAAGACCGATAACCGACTTGCAACCTTCCAGCAACAAACCAATCGCACTAGCTCATTCGTTGCATTGAGTTTTCAGCATAAAAATAATTTGACATGCATTTCCAACACCGCTTTTCACACAAAGCGCATTTGCGTGATATTTTTTCCAGCGTGTTTGGATTATATTCAGTGTTAGTACGAAAAATTAACCCGCTCGCGAGAAAACTGGAAAGTATTAGCGACGGTTATTCTTGTGCACATTTTTATTCAGCTGTATTGTCGCTGTAGAGCTGCGTCTATTATTCTGTTTGGGGCTACATTTTGCAGCGAAATTTCACTGAGCTAATGAGCTTGGTTTTGTGTTTGTAGTACGTGTACATTTTTATTATTTCTTCATTATTTTTTGGTTGGTATACCTAATTAGTCTACTTTGATTATGGTCTTATGAAAAGTGTTATATGTGTAGAAACAACTTGACTTCGCGAGCTAAAATTATATGTAGTTCCGTACCTCAAAGGAAAAAACAGAACCCTTATAGGATCACTCGGTTGTCCGTCTGTCTGTCTGCCAGTCTGTCAAGACCCCTTTTCTCAGAAACGCGTAAAGGTATCAAGCTGAAATTCATGTCAAATACTTATGTCTGCTGTCCCTTGCAGTTGTGAAAAAATCAAGCTTCTGAATCAACGCAATCAAAAGATACAGCTGGTTATGTCGCAATTTTTTCGACATTTTTTCATGTTTTTTCGACTTTCGCAAGGGAATCAAAACCTACAGCGTACTTCCCGTGACCTCAGAATCTCGAAATTTGGTACGAAGCAACGTCATATAGCACAGATATAGGAAAAATTGCAAAAAGTATACATTTTTAATAACATCATATTATCAAAATATTTTTAATAATTTCAAACTTATTATATATAATGTACGGAACCCTAAGTGTGCGAGTCTGACTCGCACTTGGCCGGGATTTTTTCTAAGAAAAGAGTTTTGTAAAAAATTGTGTTTGGTCCTTAAATCAACGTATATGTAACTTACATACACGAAAGGAATAACTATGATTGAATCTTCGAGTCTATTTAAAAACTACAAGTGGACTTACAATACAAGTCGCATCATCTCGTTGGCGACTATGGATACTAAGTGAAATCACTTCGTTACACATTACATTACTTATAATAATAATATCATTATTATTTATCATTTCTGGCGTAAGAAGTTTACTGCGAGACAACGGCCTCTCACAAGGATTCTCTGTTCCAAGGGAGGATAATGCTAGAATCTTCACGCTTGGCAGGTCGTGTTGGCGAGCGCAGTTTCTTTAGCATCTTGTGTTTCCGACGCTGCTGCCCATCGGAAGCATTTTTAAGCTGGGGAAGGATAGGATTTGTTAAGTTAGAAAAGGGAATTAAAGTACTGGGCTACTACTCACTCGGATGGATGGGGGAAAAGCAAGTAGCAGTTCGGAAGGCCGCACGTACCCGATGCCTGCAACCACCGCCCAAGCTGTTATAAATGACACCCCTGACTTTACTTATAATATCTTATCTTAAAAAAGAGGGTTCTACAGATTTTTCTCATATATTTAGTTAAAAAGATTTCCCATTCAAATGCCAATTTCACGGCGCATCTCGATCAAAACTTAAAAAATGGAAGAGGAAAGTTGGAGCAATTCATTTTTCCGAGTTAGAGAAGAATTTTTGAACGTACACTCGCTAACTTATATTGAAGGAAGCAACTGTGTTTATACTGTGTAGTTGGAAACATAAAATGAACTTGTATACCTTTTCAAAACACTTTCAAAGATTATTTAGATCTATTAACATTAATAGAGCTATAACTTCACTCATAAAAAGCTGAATGTCAAGACAGCAGTCTGATTTGGGAAATATAATAGTGCCAAATTGCAGAGTAATACGTTGCTACAAAATAAAGGTAGTGGTGCAATGGTTAATACGACAGCCTGCGGCTCAGGGGGTACCGAGTTCGATTCCCCCCAATGGCAAATAAGTTGTACATCGTCTTCAGAGGTATTTGTCCGCGATTTCGGAGATATCCAAGGAGGGTTGGTAGCAAGCAGGCAGCCGGCCATAAAAACGTTTGCCAAATACCGGGCTTTAACGTATCACAGCTGAGGACGCAGCTGGGAAAACTCTCAAATAAGGATGTATATGATATTAGCTTTTGCTCGCAATTTCATCATGATTAAATTTATCTATGATGTATCAACTGTATCATTGTAAAGTTCAATCAATATCTGTTAAGTCTTTTTTGAGGAGCATCAATCATACATATATCCTCACTTACTATACATATATCTTCACATTTCTAAATATTTCCTTTACGTCGCAACATTTAGGACCAATGTTTTTTTTTGTAAACCTAAACGACATAACATTTTTGTGAAAACTAATTTACAAATTATTACATACATACATAGTATCTCGTCTTTTCCCTCGCGGGGAAGACAGTGCCTAGGTCTATAAGACCTTATGACCACATTTAGCATGTTGGAGGGCGTGTAGATGGAAAACTAAACATTCATCATGTAGGTAAATAATGCAACACTTAATTCCTTAGTAACATAATGCATCCCGTAAAGGTGCGTACAGACTGATGAAATGTAACATGTAATGTAATATTCTGCCTTTCATTGCTTGTTCGCTGCTAGCCTGGACGCATAGCGCGCTCTTAGCGCGCATTTACTACGAACCTCCCGCGTGCATCTGTTTCCGCCAGTATGCCGCGAACACGGCCCATCGTCACATGTATTTGGACTCAACCAAAGATTATAAAAAAAACATGGAGTGTGAATACAACGTTCTCGCTTTAATGATTATCAGTGCTTCATTATTAATAATCAATGAATTAAAGAAAAAACGTCGCAAACGCCGACTTTGGTGGCGTACAGAGTTGTATAAACGAAGAACAGGTGCAGAACTTCTTCATTTCACTTGTCGCCCTCCATGTTCGTTTCGTGCACAAGCGCGTCTGAGGAACAACCGTCCATGCTGCTTGCCCCGCGCAATGCGCGTCCCTTTGTGTTCGTCCGAAAAACCGACAAATCACGGATCACTCCGCGCGCATCTTGTAATGCTCGTAGTGTGCGCATGAAATGCACAGTTCGCGCGCGCAACACGTCTAAACTATGAGAAATTGTTACATAGTGTGTTACATGTTATGATACATTGCAGCAATGTGTACGGCACAATCTTTCATTGCATGCTACATTGTGTGTTACATTTCATCAGTCTGTACGCACCATAAGGCTGCGAGCTTATAATATTTCCAGTAACCTCGTGAACCTGTGAGTACCTAATATCCACTTTATCAAAAGCCCCAAGATGCTTACGGAGCAGCCGAGACGTCGTAATTACCAAGTTGACTCCTTTAAAATATTCTGTCGGTTCATACCTTTGTAAAGCTTAGTCTTCAATATCGATTTAAAAATAAAACAACGGGTTACTCCGGGAGTGCCGGCAGAAGTGAAAATTTGAACATTAACGTTGTGCATTTTTTAATATTTTGGTTTGCTTAATTTAAAATAAAATAAAATAAATATATACGGACAAATCGCACAGATTGAGCTAGCCCCAAAGTAAGTTCGAGACTTGTATTATGGGATTAACTCAACTATACTATATTTTATAACAAATACATATACAGATAAACATCTAAGACCCAGGCCTATCAGATCACTTTCCATCTTGACCTGACTGGGGATCGAACCCGGGAACTCCGAAAATGAAGTAGTTTCAATTCAGGTTTCATCATTTAAACATTCTACCTGTTTCTATGAGCTTGGAAAAAAATAAAGCTTCATTTGTGAATTCGCTAACATAAACAAAGCTTAAGGAAAGCGCTTTAATCCGCTAAAATGGAAATTTGTTGATAGAAGCCTTAGTTTTTCCCGCGGAGGCTAAAGGAGGTATGATTTTATGATAGTTCTTGCCAAATTTATTCTTTTGGGTGGTGTGGAGAATAAATTAGTTGAAAGGAATTCTTTTTTGCTAGTTATTTTGAAACTAAGGCTAAGATATATTTTTCATTCTGTAATAATTTATAAGATGAAAATGTCTACCTGGATATTTATATGTACATACTATAACGTCTTTTTGCCTTGCCAGGTAGACATAGCCTAGGATTATAATACTTCAAAGCCACGTATAGTATGTTGGTGGGCGTGTAGATGGAAAACGGAATCAGAATAGTGAGCCGCATTGTGCCTACTTACATGATTCCTCAGATTTTCGCCCATTCCCTCGATCCGTTTTTACGATCTGCGCGGGAAGAGCAGCAGGTGGTACAGACGGCTGCAGAGAAATTTGACCCCCTCTCAGTAGTGACACTACAACGTGATTTTGTACCCCCTAGCTATATTGAAATCTGGGAATCAGAATCCCTAATAGAACACAGGATTGCAAGAAAAAAAGGTGAAACAAGGTGAAACACACAGGGGGTTCAAAATCACGCTGTATACTGAGAGGGGGTCACATTTCTCTGCCGTCTGTTCATTCTAATAATTTTTATTTTCTACAAGACCAGCTTGAAAGAGTTATTTTAAAATTATCTATTACGAGTATTAGTCGCTTTGTGAGCTGTAAACCTCTCTTATTAATTAGTTGATCAAAACTTTTAAATATTTGATCAACTTACTTACTTCTCTTTTAAATATTTGGTCACTTAGCCGTGTGGTTTTCAGCAGAGTAGAATAGGACCACTCCTAGTCTTCCCATGGAGGTCGTAAGAGGCGACGTAGGAAATACAAGCTAAATAAAGCTCATAAACATCAATGAGACCTCTCCAACCCGTCTGGCCAGCGAGGAGAGTGTAGGCCAAATCCTCTGTCTGCTCTGGCCAAGTATGGCTCCGGTAGTACAGAGAGGGTCATGCTCCTTCAGTGGAGAATAAAAAGACCTGATGATGAAGATGATGATTTAATCAACTAATTTACGATAAAGTCATGTCTACACAATACAAAAACGAATTTACAATGTTGTCATTGTCTAATTAGTACAAAAACATGTCTCAATATCCACGATATAGTTGTCTAGGACAATCATCATCATCATCATATCAGCCGCAAGAAGTCCACTGCTGAACATAGGCCTCCCCCAATGATTTCCAGAATGACCGGTTGGAAGCAGCCTGCATCCAGCGCCTCCCTGGGACCTTTGTCAGGTCGTCCGACCACCTAGTCGGTGGGTGTCCGACGCTGCGCTTGCCGGTACGTGGTCGCCATTCCAGAACCTTTCTGCCCCATCGGCCATCGGTTCTACGCGCTATGTGCCCCGCCCACTGCCACTTCAAAGAACTAATCCGCTGAGCTATGTCGGTGACTTTTGTTCTTCTACGGATCTCCTCATTTCTGATTCGGTCTCGTAGAGAAACACCGAGCATAGCCCTCTCCATAGCTCTTTGGGTGACCTTGAGCTTTCTTATGAGGCCCATAGTAAGGGACCACGTCTCTGAGCCGTAAGTCATCACTGGTAACACACATTGATTAAAGACTTTTGTCTTTAGGCACTGAGGTATTTCGGACGAAAAGACAGTGCGGAGCTTCCCGAACGCTGCCCAGCCGAGTCGGATTCGTCGAAAGACCTCGTCCTTGAAGCCGGAACTACCTGCCTGGATCAACTGTCCCAGGTAGACATATTGGTCTACAACTTCAAGGGTGGAGTTCCCAACATAAACCGGTGACGGCGTAACATGGACATTCGACATGATCTTCGTTTTGTCCATGTTTATTTTAAGGCCCACCTGCTGTGAAACTCCATTGAGGTCATTGAGCATGGTACTTAAGTCCTCCAGCGATTCCGCCATGACAACGATATCGTCGGCAAACCTAAGGTGAGTGATATACTCGCCATTAATGTTGATGCCAAATCCTTTCCATTCCAGGAGCTTGAAGGCATCTTCCAATGCAGCAGTGAACAGTTTCGGAGAAATGACGTCTCCCTGTCTCACGCCTCTCTGCAGTGGAATAGCCCTCGTGCTCTGCTCCTGTACTCGGACTGACATGTTGAAGTGTTTATACAGAAACGCCACTGCGTTTCTGTATAAACACTTCAACACTTCGATATACCGATGGTCAATGCGACACCGCTGGTGAGACTGAAGCACAGCCCATGTTTCGATCGAATCAAAGGCCTTCTCATAGTCCACAAACGCTAAGCATAGTGGCCGGTTATACTCCTTGGTCTTCTGTATAACCTGCCGCAGCGTATGGATGTGGTCTATGGTACTGAAGCCTTTTCGGAATCCGGCTTGTTCGGGAGGCTGGAAGGCATCAAGCCTGTTAGCGAGACGATTCGTGATAACCCTCGAAAACAGCTTATAGACGTGGCTCAGGAGCGTGATGGGTCTATAGTTCTTTAGTAGAGTATTGTCACCCTTTTTAAAGAACAGAACCACCACGCCCCTGTTCCAAGCCTCTGGCGTCACGCCCTCGAGCAAAACGGAATTAAAGAGCCTCTGAAGGACTTTTAGTACCGGCGTTCCGCCCGCTTTCAGAAGCTCTGCTGTGATTCCGTCTTCGCCCGGCGCCTTGTTGTTTTTGAGCTGTTTGAGGGCAATCCTAATCTCGTACAGGCTGATGTCCGGGATGTCTTCAGTATGGTGTCGGGTTAGCTTGGCTCTAGGGTTTTTAGCCAGGCTGTCGATGGGTTTAGCAATTGAGGTGTAGAGCTGTCCGTAAAACTTCTCGATCTCCCTCAGTACCTCGGACCTTGTCGACGCCACTTTGCCGTCCTCCGTCTTCAGCTTTGATAATCGGCTCTGCCCAATAGATTCCACTCTTGCGAACACTTTGGAGCCTTTGTTCTGCTCAATCGTCTCCTTTATACGCTCGGTATTAAAGGAGCGAATGTCGTGCCGCAGAGACTTCTGGATTCGTCTATTGAGCCGCCGATGTACATCAGCATCTTCAGAGGTCTGCAGTACCATGGAGCGTCGTTCAGCCATCAGTTCTAGGGTCTGAGGAGAGATTTTTTGAGATTTTTGTTTACGGCAGGACTTAAAAACTTTAGATCCCACCGACTGGACAGCTTCTACAAACCCATTGTTTAATTCGTCCACTGAAACGCAGTCGTCTAGGCATTTGAAGCGATTAGAGAGCTCAAGCTGGAAGATCTCATGGTTCTGGATATGGGCATGAGATGGTCGGATCGTAGACCTCATCAGCCGACCCCTCTCACGTCTAAGATCGATATTCAAGATGCCTCTCACCATTCTGTGATCGCTACCGATTTTTATCTTGCTGATCACGGAGACATTATTGAATATCTCTCTCCTAGTCGACATGATGAAGTCTATCTCCTGTTTCACAGGGGCCTGGCCCTTCCTAGTTGGACCTATCCAGGTCCATTTACTTTGTGGTGGCTTCTTGAAGAAAGAGTTCATCGCAAAGAGTCCCTCTTTCTCCAAGAAGTCAGCCAGCATATGGCCCCTATCGTTTCGATCCCCATATCCGAATCGCCCCACCCTGAACTCTCCGTCACTTCGTCTGCCCAGTCTCGCGTTAAAGTCCCCCATAACCACCGTAAAATAGGTTTTGGAAGCATGTATGGCCCTACTGATGTCCTCATACACGCTTTCCACCTCTTCATCTGAGTATTCCCCGGTTGGCATGTATACCTGTATGACCTTCAGCGAGTATCTTTTAAATACTCTGAGTATAAGGTATATCACCCTGCTAGAAATACTGTCGATGGTTACGACGTTGTTAACGAGGGACCTGTGGATGAGAAACCCGACACCATGCTGGGACTTTTTAAAGTCACCCTCCCGGTGATAGAGTAGGTTACCAGACTTTAGGGTTGTCGTGCCCTCTCCCTCTCTTCGGACTTCAGACAACCCTACTACGTCCCATCGTAACCTACTCATTTCCGCTTCCACTTCCTCGACCTTTTCGTTAAGCCTCATCGTGCGTATATTGTGTGTTACCAGGGCCAGTTGTCGTCGGGGGTGGTAGCCGGGTCGTATCCGGGGATTCTTAGCACCCCCTGCCCCGCCGTTACCGTGACCGCTACCTAAGTCAGGAATAGCGGGGCTGCCGGAGACTGGGGGCCTGGTCCTTCTTTTCATATTCATTGAGGGGGATATTGCCATACTCACCACGCTTGGCAGGCGGGTTGGCGAGCGCAGTTGTTTTTTTATGGCTTTTTGCACTTCCAACGCTGCTGCCCGTCGAAAGCGTTTTAAGCTAGGGATGGATGGGAATTGGCTGGACTTGGGAAATAGGAAAAAGGTTGTTGCGATACTACTCACTCGGATGAATAAGGGATGGACAAGTAGCAGCTCGGGGAGCCGGGCGCGCGTACCCGAAGTCATATCTACTACCACCTGACAGGCAGTTGAGAATGGCACCCCCTGACTACAATAATGAAACACTTTTGTAAAAAGGAGACTAATTTTTTAATAATCTTTAAAAATGTTTGATTATGTTAGACACTTCTAGCCTTCTAGCTTAAGCGATGTTGTGCACTTTTTGGGATAGGTAAAATTTGTTTTAACTCTGTTAAACTCGCGTCAGGACTCGTGCCCTGATCGAAAATTCGCAAGACGGACACGTGATCTGAGATTGCTGGCGCGGCGTAGGAAAGGAAGTAATATCCCTTTCTCTTTTTACTGCGCGGAGTTATCACTTCTGCCGGCACTCCCGGAATGCAACCCATTGTGTCTGTTATCCCAGACCAACTTGGTAAATCTATTATCGCAAGGAGAGAACTTCTAATTGAACGTGTTACACCTCTAATAAATCTCAATGTAAATTTGAAGAAAGCGAGTAAGAGAAAAAACCGGGCTAGTGCGAGTTGGACTCGCGCACGAAGGGTTCCGTACCAATAGGTTATCATAAGTTTAAAGTTATAAAAAATATTTTAATTCTAAGATGTAACAAAAAATTTAAGCATTTCGCAATTTTCCTTTATTTGTGCTAGACGTAGCTTCGTACACTTGCTCCGTGCTTCGTACCAAGTATACCACCATACCATTTCAAGATTCTGAGTTTACGACCATACCATTTCAATATTCTGAGTTTACGGGAAGTACCCTTTAGGTTTTGATTCCCTTGCGAATGTCTTACATTTTCAATTACTTTACTCACAACTTATTTAATATCCACTTAAAACGTTTATTCATTTCCATAGAAATTATTTCAAAAATAATCATATCAAAAATAAAATGTACTTTCCCCATTTCAAAACAAAGAAAAAGTCGATTAACCTCGCTTTTGTTGAATTTTCATTTAGAATCTTCGATTGAGCCGTAATTTTAAGAAGACAACACAATGTTCAGGGGTGTTACTTTTGATTTAGCTATTTAAAAAAAAAGGTGGGAGTTTTGTACTTAAGTTTTGTAACATAAGTTTGTAGTACCTGGTCGACCGAGCTTTGCTCGGTTATTACTATTTATTGTAATATGGTGGTGTTTAGGTGATGATCTACATAAACTTAAAAAGTAAAATCAAACATTAACTATTTTTTTAACTTGTCTTAAAACAATAAAAATTAGCATATATATATATATATATATATAAACTTAATAAAAAAAAAGTACCCAAAGTCACCGAGCGGGATTCGAACCCGTTACACTCATTTCTTGCCGTCTGCGTCTTAATCCGCTGGACTAGACGGACAGTAGCCGGCAGGACGAAATTAGCGACCATATTCTGCGTGAAAGGAAAAACGCATGAAAACTCGAAAACACGCGTTTTCTCAAACATAACACTAATCTAGATCGATTCCCTCCTACTCCCGAAAAGCCCCATATACCAAATTTCAACGAAATCGTTAAAGCCATTTCCGAGATCATTGAAATTATATATAAATTAATTTCAATGATCTCGGAAACGGTGGTAACGGTACATATAAATAAATATACAAGAATTGCTCGTTTATAATTATAAGATTAAGGGGATGTTTGGTCACTACAATTTGCCTAACTGGCGAAGTATAAATTTGTAATAGTTACCTTAATAATTTATTAAAAAATCAGACATGTACACACACGCACTTTTTTAACGTTTTGATAGTCACTTTTTTTCTTTATTTTCTTTTCTTTATTCAATCCACGTCTTGGCTTTCCTCGTCCCCTACGTCCGTCTACTTCTAAATGGGACATTCTCTTTGCTGTTCGGCATCTCTCCTTTATACATGTCCATCCGGCCTATTTGCTAACTCAGTGTACAACGTTGTGATAGTCATTTAAAAGTACATTACGTTTTATATATCTTTAATAAAAAAAGTTAATCATAGGAAACCCGCAATATATTTTGAAATGGCTATCAAAACGTTGGTCACTGAGTTAGCAAATAGGCCGGCATACCATGTAAGACATTGGCTTTTTAATTGGTCAACTACCGGTGCACTTTCAAGCTCATCTTATGTACTGGTTACGAAACTCATCATCAGATGAATTGATTGACGCCATTAAAGTGTACATAAAGTAGTCATACGACTAACAAAAGCATGGAAAATTTTAGCTGAATTGAGTTGCAAGATCTGACCCAAGAAATCATACATTGCATTACATATTCAAAGCTTGTAAAAATAGTACCCCTGAACTTGGTTGAACGAACTCCTTTTAAAATATCCTTTTCACAGATATTTTGGATTTGGGTTACTACCGTACTGGTTAATTATTTACGAAACAAGCCTTGTTTACTCTGGTAGTAACGAATAAGCATTGTTATTTTCATAAAAGTTGCGGGAATATGCGACGGAATTAGTTTTCATACCAAGATAAAATATTTTTACAGTGGGTAATACGTTACAGGAAATAATAATAGAATAGTTACTGTTAATTAAAAATAATTTTCTCTTATCATTAAAATACAATCCGTTGTTTAGGTTTTTTATAAAGTGAGGCGTAATTCTTTTTGAGGTCATACTTGCTTTTAATAACTTTCATTATAATCATCTTCAGCCCACTGCTGGGCATAGGCCTCCCTTTTTACAACCTTTTATTTATCTTGCAATGTATGTATGTAGCTATGTTTGTTCGGGTGGAATGCAACTCAATTTTGAAGCAGATATCTACTACCGATTGAGCTGAAATTTTGTATATATATATTTTGTATTTGTATAGTTTGAATGACAATGCATGGGGTTAGTATGATGTCACTCTAAATCCAACATGGCGGAACACCCAAGATGGCGTACTAGCTATATATGATACACTTTGGTAGTATGAATAACAAATTAAAGGGCTCGCTGAAAATAAGTCGAAACATAAAGTGTTGTACTTATAAGCTCGTTTTTAAAAAGTATTTACTTTTAACTTATTTACGCCATTTTCTACGGTCCTGTGCTAATTTCATCCACTGTTTTCCATTCAGGCTTACAGTGTCATCTGATCAGCGGTCTGGTGGTTTACTGACTGATTTTCTTAATAACTTTATGAGTGACAAATTTTGTCCTATGCCTATGTCACATTTTTAAATCAAAGTAATATAGATGGTAAATTTTTTATCGTTTTGGACCCTTAAAGGGATGACTCAGACCATCAAAACGAACAACTTTTCCTATGGGACCAATGCTGGGTCTAAAAAAAAAAACGCGATTCCTATACAAACTGGCCGGGCGGCGGGAGTCTTTTGTATGGAAATGACGAAATTTTGTTTTGAGTTCCTAGCATTGGTCCCATAGAAAAAGTTGTTCATATTGATGGTCTGAGTCACCCCTTTAAGAGTCCAAAACGATCAAAATTTCATCGTGTAGAGCTAGCACGTCAACACAATTGAACAGCATTTCATTTACGACGCTAATAAAAAGTAAAATAAAAACTGCGAACATCAAATCGAGAATCACTTTCTCAACTGTCGTCTCATCTCGCCAATTTGACATTCGTGATGAATTCGCGTTTCGTATGTTTTATTACTCTGAATCTTGAAAAGATTTCTTAGTACTTTTTCGAAAGGGCTTTTTCATTAGAAACAATATTATATGAAATAATGTATTACGTATCTAATTGGGTGTGTATGAGATTTTTTGGTCCGTCATATATGTTGATACAAAATGTTGAATCAATTATTCATCATTTCGAGTAGGTGTCACGGTCAATCGACCATGCACACCCTGGTGTCAGAGTTCTTCGGAACCGCCTCTAGGCCTCTGACGTGGTTCCTTTGACGACTACCAGATGGCAGCCGGGACCAACGGTTTAACGGGCCTTCCGAAACACGGAATCATCTTTATTATCAGACAATCAGGTGATTCAAGCCTGCAATGTCCTAACCAAACTGAAAGCAACCAAAATAGTATGCTTCCCGTGGGAATCGAACCCACGACCCCCGGGTCTACAGGCAAACGCCTTAACCACTGAACCACGGAGGCGGATCATTTTTAATATCGATCAAATATAATCTATACTCCATACTAATATTATAAATGCGAAAGTAACTTTGTCTGTCACCTTTTCACGCTTCAATAACTGAACTAATTTGGATAAAATTTGATTTCGAGGTAGTTTGAGAGGGGAAGGGTATAGGATACCTTTTATTCAGGGAAATTCTACTGTTCCCGAGGGATCGACATTAACGCGGGCGTAGCCACGGGCAAAAGCTAGTATATTATAAAGAAACAACAACTATTTTTAGTGTAAAATATATTATCCCAAGATACCTTTTTTTTCGGAATAAAAGGTACCCTAAAATTAATCCCAAAAATGTTCACCTTTTATACTTTTCAAGCCTTAAACTACGTCCATTTAATTTCAGTCGTGTAAGCTTATAGCGTAAACAGACAGACATACATTCGAAATTATAGTATTATAATGGATTTAGGGGATGCTTAAAATATATAATCCTTACTAATATTATAAATGCGAAAGTGAGTTTGTTTGTTTGTGAACCACCTCTCAGTAGAGGTCAGATCTCTGAAGGCGTCTGTACACAATACGTGATTTTAAAAACCATAACATTAAAGAGCAGGCTAAGTTCCTTTCCTTTATTATTTTTTATTTTAAGATGACTCTGCATGATATTACAAATGTAATTTTGTGAAAAGATTTATATTTAATAAAAAAAATATGTCTCGTATGTTTTTTCACCCCGAGTAGATTTAAACAAGTAGGCAAGTTTAATCTCGGGCAGGAGGCAATAAAATAAGGCGCAAATTTTACGAAGAGTCGTCGCGATGCCAGTCGCAGACAGCTATTGATAGGGTTCCCAACGTTAAGCCGAAATGTAGAGATGATAAAACCACTTTTTAATGATTTCAAATGTTAAATAAGTCGCAAATTTGGCGATGTATCGCGATGCATGTCGATACCTATTGGGAGGATTCCTGATGTGAAGCTCAAATGTAGAGATGATTATACCACTTTTTAATGTTTTACATTATTCAATCATCATGATCATTATAGTTTTGTTAGGCTAGCTCCTTGGCGTAGCGGTCAACACGCCAGCCTGCGACACGAGAGTGCCCGGGTTCGATCCCCTGCCAGGTCAAGATGGAAAATGATCTTTTTCAGATTGGCCTGGGTCTTAGATGCGTATCTATATATGTATTTGTTACAAAATATAGTATCGTTGAGTTAGTATCCCATAACACAAGTCTCGAACTTACTTTGGGGCTAGCTCAATCTGCGTGATTTGTCCGTATATATTTATTATTATTATTTATCGGCCTCCATGTTTACTATCTTAGTCATACCACGAGAACATATACGCATTTTTCTCAAGGTCATCACACATTTGAAAAAAAATGTTACAAATATTGTCGACATTAATCTTTGACGGCTTTTCTTTCGAAAGCTGGATAAACCTTAAAGTATTTTTAGGCCGTCATTATACCTAGATTAATACCAAACAATGTCTTGATCATTTAAAAATAATAACAGTATTAATTAATTTAATGTGTATGTGACACAATTTTAATTATAATGTTTGAATTAATAGAAAATAAATTCAAACATTACAATTATTATTTTTACTTTAACTATGTAAAAATTAAAAAAAAACAAAAATATTTGAAAATTATCATCTCCATGTAAATCCATTGCAAACCATTTCTCTCTGTCATAAATTTGAATAGAATCGATTGGTGTCTGCGCCTCCGGGAAAGTTAGATTTCCCTGAGGAGCACGACACCTGACCGAACGTAAAATATTCCCGATTTTTCCCGAATATATGGATACCAGTTATGACTGATTGTGCTGTAAAACGAGTGGACGGGAAAATAACGCCATATTTGTACGAGATGTTGCTTTCTTTTGTGTTGTGAATTTCGTAGGATTTTTTATATGCTATGTGGTGTGATTAATTGTAGACATAATAATAATGCTGTTGAAATATTATTTCACTCGAGTTGTTCTAATGACTGCGTTTTATTATATAAAATAGCTTATTGTTGAATTACAATAACTATGCTAACATTTACCATTCTTTATAATTGCTAACGAAAAATTCATAAACAAATTTGAACTAGAGTAAACAAAAACGGTCAACTACGACTCAGACTTGCGCACGAAGGGTTCCGTATCTACAAAAACGGCAAAAAATCAAGTCTTTTGTATGGCAGCCCCCCTTAAATATTAATTTTATTTTAATTTTAACTTTTTTTTTCAAAGTAAAAATATAACTAAATATTCTGTAAATATTTCAAGCGTCTACCTGTAACCGTTGTCAATATCGAGCAAAAACGAGCAAAAAATCAGATTTGTTGCATGGGAACCCCCTGAAATATTTATTTTATCCTATTTTTTATTATAGCGGCAACATAAATACATCATCTGTGAAAATTTCAACTGCCTAACTATCACGGTTTCACGGTTCATGAGGTACACCCTGGTGACAGACGGACATACAGACAGACAGACAGACCGACGGTCAGCGGCATTTTTACCCTTTGATTACGGGACCCTAAAAAAGTGTGATTATGAAAAACACTAGATCTGAATACAGGTGCGCTCAACTTCAACTTTGTTAATGTTAAAGTTCATAAAGAAAAGTCAAGGATCGAACTGCATTTTTCTCTCAAATACTGCGAGATATAAAGTTTAAATGAAGAAAAGTTATATCTTATTTTTCTTACGCTCACCTTAATAAAAGTTCCGGGCAGGGCTAACTAGCTCCTTGCCTTTGTACTAGTTACTTGAAACCTTACCGGTTGTTAGTACAGTCGGATAGATAAAACTTATCTTCGTATTTTTTATAATTTTTTTTTTCTTACGATAAACTTAGCTCTAAGTAAGTTATAGACGTCAACAATAATAATGTTGTAAATAATATTGTGTTATTTAAGTTAACGTTCACCAAATGATATTTAAAATATCTTACGATTAATAAATTTATGACTATTGACAATTGACGCGTCTAATATCGTCTTAAACTGTCTAGCGACCTCTGTGGTTTAATGGTACCGCAAAAGCATTTGAATCGCAGAATCCAGGTTCAATCACCGGTCAGAACAAGATGGAAAACATTTTTTTTTAGATTAACCTGGGCTTTGAAATATGCTTCATTGCATCATTATAAGAATACATTATATAATAAATTTAGTAAAGGCTGCCTTGTCGCTTTAAGCATTCTATTCTTTCTATTATATTCCATTCTATTCTTTTCTAATTCATTCTATTCCAGACAACCCTTGAAGAAATAGAGACAATAACATGAACAAAGACAGGAGCAGAAAAATCAATAGATAAGAATGTAGAACAAGACATTTTATTTTTGTTTTTATTTTAAATATTGCTTCTATGCTAATCTGGGAGAAAAGAAAAAAAAAACGGCCAAGTACGAGTCGGACGTTTAAAATTATTAAAAGTATTTTTAATATCCTTATTAATATTATAAATGCGAAAGTGTGTTTTTTACGCTTTCACGCTATAACTACTGAACCGATCGTCATGAAATTTTGCATACAAGTTATCTGGAGTACGGAAAAGGACATAGGCTACCTTTTATCCCGGGAAAAACTACTATTCCCGAAGGATCGATATTGATACGGGCGGAGCCGCGGTTGAAAGGTAGTATGCTATAAATGTATTATATGACGTTGCTTCGTACCGAATTTCATGATTCTGAGTTCACGGAGAGTACCCTGTAGGTTTTGATTTTTTGCGAATGTCGAAATATCACGAAAATTTGCTGTTTATTCCGATTACTTGGCTTAGAAGTTTGATTTTTTCACAGCTCCAAGGGACAGTAGACCTGAGTATTTAATATAAATTTCAGCTTGATATCTCTACGCGTTTTTGAGTGTCTTGACAGAGACAGACAGAAAAACAGACAGATAGACGGACAACCCGCGCAGCCTTAAAGCCGATCGAGGAAATGGTCGAAAATCTGAGGAACCATGTCATTAGGCGATGCGGCTAGCAACCCATCACTATTATGATTCCGTTTGTAACTTAATGTAAATAAATCAATATATACGGACCAATCATACAGATCGAGCTAGCCACAAAGTAAGTTCGAGACTTGTGTTACGGGATACTAACTCAACGATACTATATTTTAGAACAAATACATATGTATGTATGTATAAACATCCAACACCCAGGTCAATCCAAAAAATATCATTTTCCACCTTGACCTGACCGGGGATGGAACCCCGGCACCCTCGTGTCGCAGGCGCAGGCCAAAGAGCTCGCCAATATAGCATATATTGTTTAGCGACTATATAATTATCATAAATTTATATCCTCATAGATTTCTTTAAATTGTATAAAATCCAAATTGCAATTTATTTCTCGACGCTAAGATTTTTCACGTTGGTTGTACCATTAGCTTTCCAAGAAAATCCTTAGCCTTTTTCTATGAATGTTTTTCATAGCGATTCAACTTGAATTTTCAGTATTGAAGAGATGCAAATTAGTTCAGGAAGTCTGGTAAGTTTATATTTATAGAAAAATACATACAATACGTAAAGGAAACCCTGTTCGGTCCATAAATAGGTGATCCAGCCCTTCGATATGAATAACTTTTTCTATGGGACCAATGCTGGGAACACATTTTTTTTTACTTTCCCATATAATATGACCGGCCGTATATTTTTGTTTGGAATTGTCGATTGACCGTGTCACCTACACGAAATGATGGTGATGTCAATTTTGGATTCCCAGCTTCGATCTCATAGGAAAAGTTGTTCATATCGATGGGCTGAATCACCTTTCAAGGATCGGACAGGGTTTATAAATAAAAATCAAATGTTATTTATTCACCTTTGGATTTATACAGAACTAGCTTTCGCCCGCGGCTCCGTCCGCGTCCATGTCGATCCCCCGGGAATAGTACTTTTTCCCGGGATAAAAGGTATATAATGTAGGCCTATGTCCTTCTCCGCACTCCAGAGAACTTGTATGCAAAATTTCATGATGATCGGTTTAGTAGTTACGGCGTGAAAGCGTAACAAACAAACAAACAAACTCACTTTCGCATTTATAATATTATAGGAAGGAATAGTAAGGATAAGGATTGTAACAAGTTGATAGTAGCACAAAGGGTTTTACAAGAAGTACAAATTAAGTACTAAACCGCTGATTTCTAACCTACATAGGTACACAGACCTGTATTTAGGAAGTCAGTGTTCGTCTGTATTATGACGTTTGTAGAATACAAGTCAAGTTAAAAAAATAAGCTAAGATGCGGCTAGGAGTGCTAGAAAAAGAAGAATATTAAATATTAGATATTTTTTATTATTCTTAAAAAAATCATTAAAATCCTTATCCTTAAAAAAAAGTAAGTAAATACAAAACAGATAAATGATACAAGAGAAGAAAGGAAAACATTTGTGTGTGAAGAATGTGTGTACAACTAAAAGTTTTTTGTTTGTTTGTTGAGGTTTACTGCTTTACATTTTGTATAAATTTATTATGTGCCACTCCTTAAAGAAACGTGGTCGACCAAAGCAGAACTGTCGGTGATCTGTAGTGGCGAAGGTGAACCAATGGTCTTGATCCGAATAAAGCGCATCGTTCTATCTTATAGAACGATATAAATTATGTGTTGTTTAAATGTGTTGTATACTATTGTACTGTGAAATGGGTCAATAAATTTTATATTATTTTATAAAGAAGCACTGGAGCGGCCCTCTGCCCCACCTAGGGGACATAGGAAAATAAGTCAGTAAGTATCGCTTGTTTAGTCAGCTCCGTCCATGTAATATAAACTTTTCAGCGGAACTGTTAGCGAAACAAAAAGTTCCTCACATCTATTTGAACATTTCGTTAATCAATTTATGTGAGCTAGACTCCCCTGCAACTAGGTGGCCATTCGCTAAGCTAAATTTTCCTTTGACTGAATGAGTCCAAAACTATTTCGAGGTAAAACAGACTTTTTTAAAAGCATCATCGTTGTACTGAATAAATAAATTTCGCGTTTTGTGACAACATTCATGGACGCATTTTTGCTTTCCCTGATTTAACCTTATTTATGTATGTTTTTCTTTGTGAAAAATAAATAGTTTATTGATTATAGACATTATATGTACATGACATTAAGTTACATAGAGTATTGATTTTCTGGCATATTATAATAAAAAAAAGTGGCCCGTGAAAATCACATCATATTCAGAAAATTCAAGTTAATGAATTAAAACTTTAATTAATCAGGGAAATTACGAAGTCAGTTCCTAATGTTTTCTTTTAAAGAAGTTAGCATACCCAATTAATAAGTCAATTAAAATTCACTATCTCGCATGTAATAAAAGATATGAGGATATAAATGATGATATAATAACGTCTTATAGATCGATAAACGCCGAAAAATTGCGCTCGGGCAATACTACCACTGAGCTGTCATTTTTGTATTGATGTAACCATAGATTTAAAAAAAATTGCGTCTCATGTAGCCATGAAGTTATAGTGTAACTAAAAAGGCATGTAGCACACACAATAAAAATTGCCATCTGGTAGTCGTTAAAGGAACCACGTCAGATGCCGAGAGGCGGTTCCGAAGAACGAAGTCGATTAACCGTTAGGGTGTCCCGTCAATGTATGGAAAAAAAATTTTTTTGAGCTACGGCTACGCAATAGGTATCAAAAGTTGCCTTTTGACGAACACATCACGATTATCATAACATTTACTTAGATATCTGTCATCTTGAGGGCTCTACCAGTCTTTGAAATTTTTTAAATTTGTCATTTTAGGAGTTTTTAATATATGCCACATATAATAAATACAATTACGTTAAAATGTTTTTATTAAATTGAAGGGTACAACAATGAGTCAAAGTAAGACTTAAGATTGTTGAAAGATAAATAATCAATGGTTACTTTAAATACGGAACTGATTTTTGTGCTTAAAGTTAGGCATTTTAGCTCGAGACTTTAATCTGTTCCTATGAAACCATCACGAGCTGTAGCATCCGTGATGCTTTCTTTGAGAACCCTCCATCGCTAGTTTTACACATCTTTTCTCAGATTGGTTGTGACAAAGAAAGTCAACAATGTCGAGGCTGTGTTCTTTAGCCTTCATTCTAAGTTAATCGTTGGAGACCTGTCGCAAAATTGGCGGAGCTGTGATATTATGTCAGTGTAATGAACACAGAAGTTAAGCTTTGGTTCTTTAAATACCCTGCGAGAGTTGCATTTTTTCTGCTTCTCTGGCCTTTAATATTTTGCGAGATGCAGGCTCTCGAATATGCTCTCTACCGTCGAATAACATAGCATTTAGCAAGTTTTCTGGGTGCGCAAAAAAGCGTTTTGTTTCGATCACTGAATTAACTACAGATCTCTGACTATCAAGCTAAAATTGAGAGTATCTAGCTAGCTCAGGGGAACAGGAACCAGCCATCACAGCATGACACATTTCATAGAGATAATTTTGATCCGTGCTTAGTTCCTTCACAATATTATCAGGTAATTCAAGCAAATCGCCAGTCACTGCACAAAACACGCTAAAGGTTTACTTTCACAAACTGCTAGCTGTTTTCCAATAGGTCCTGAATATTCTTTTGGTCCAGATGTGTCAACATCCAGAGACATGATTGTCTTGCTGTTTCTCTTGTGTCTATACCACTTATAGCCATTTTTCTATTACTTCTTTGATCCAGTAAAAAGTCTCTTTCAGAAATCGGAACTTTCTTAGGTTTTATGCAGAAACAAATGTTAAACGATGAGCACTTACAAGCAGTAATATCAAATAGCTTGTTCGACGATTCACAAAAAGCACTTCACTTTACTTTCGTAGCTATCATTTCTTTTATTTTTGAGATATCTTACCAATGACAAGTATTTGTCGAAATATGCTTTCAGCAATTGGGTTACGCGTACAATCGTCTCTTTTCACAGGTAACTGGCGATAGTCAAGTTCTTTATATGATCCCAAAATAGCACAATTAGTCTTACTTCATCTTAAACCCATTATTTCATGTATCAAAAATAATTATTAGTGTAATAAAACCGCAATGAACTGCCTCACCGTAGAAGTTAAGAATTTAAGAAAAACTTAGTCCAATCATGAATTTTGCGACTTTGACCCAAACAATTCCTTTCGGAAAACATCCTGGCGTTGCCTGCAAATCATAACTTAGGGTTCCAATATCAATAAAATAAAAAAATAAAATGGAAAAACAAAACATAAAATAGAGTAGACAACATTGACTGGAAGGTAATTTAAGTGATTTATGAAAAAATAAAAATTCCGGTAGAACCCTCAAAATATATTTTTATATTTTTTTTATTATTTTTACGGTAATCTACAACTACTAACGCAACTTTTGAGGGGCCTGGAGTAGCGAAACTCGAAAATAAAAATTATCGGGACACCCTATTAACCGTGTCACCTACACGAAATGATGATGATTGAAAATTGCACAGGTATTACAATATATTTTATTTTATTTATTATTGTACTTACTTTTTTTCTTATTTCTGTGTATTTTTTTTTGTATGTGTTATGGCAGCAAATAAATAATTTATCTATCTATCTATAATAAGCGAACTTTGCTTATAATTGAAAAATAGTTACGCTTGCAATAAGAGACTCACGAGATCTACATCTCTCAGAGCCACTAGTTTTGTATTATGCAGTAATTAAATTAATTAAACGAGTCTATGTTTTCTTAAAAGGCCAGCAAAGCTTTTGTCATACCCAAGATGTTGGAGTAGTCTATGGGCAGCGCTGATCGCTTACCATCACGTGAACCGCTATCGTCAGCCGGCAAATAAAAAAAAATAAAAAACAGTGGACGCCCGGAAGATAATATGGAGCTCAATATTCATTTGATAACTTTGAAAATTCTCTATGAATAAATAAGCTATTTGGGACACCGCCCTTCAGATAACAACGAAGGGATGATTACAACATATTGCATCGCCGGCAGGCATCCAAGCACAGAATATATTATGAAAATATATGAGAAAAAGTGTGGGATACCAAGAGAAAATATGGAGACGGAGTGTTACGACCTTAAAATTAAGTCTACATGATTCGGCAAATGAGTCGCTGAATCAATTGAGTTTTGAACTTGATTTATATAATGATTTTTCTATGCCATTTGTGCGCTTACTTCGTCTTGTAGAGGTATATGTTTATAATATGTTTCTAAAGCAATAGGTAATACACTATCGACACGGCCATCTCTCAAGATGATAATGGCGTCTGTACTTTTTCCTCAATTTGGAATATTTTTTCCTTTTTCTTCAATCTGGAAACAAAAATAGTTTTCTACTTACATAAAGTTCGTATTATAACAATTCACATGAAACAAGAAAATTGGTTGATCCTCCTATGCTTCGTTACATTAAAAAAATTTGCTTGGAATTTGACCGAAACTATAGCAAGAAGTCATACACTCTTTTTACGCGGCCATCTCTCCACATAATAATGGCGTCTGTATATTTTCCTCAGTCTGGAAACAAAATCATGTTTCTATTTAATAATTGTCCAATTTATACGGAATAAGAAAATTGATTGATCCTCTTAACTATGATTAACTATGAGAAATGATTCTTTACATAAAAAAAAAGAAATTTAAATTAGCAATAGTTCATATAGTCTTTTGACACAGCCATGTCTCAACTTAATAATGGGACTGTACTTTTTCCTCAATCTGGAAACAAAAACATTTTTCTACTGAAATAATTATCCAATTTATATTAATAATTATTAGTTCTATTCCAATATACATGAAACAAGAAAATTGGGTGATTCTCCTATGAGAAATGCTTCATAATATTCTAAAATTCTTGCTAGATTTGTGTCCAAAACTTTAACTATTAGGTCATACACTCTTTTGACCCGGCCAATTCGGCCATCTCTCAACATGATAATGGCGTCTATACTTTTTCCTCAATCTGGAAACAAAAACATTTTTCTCTTGGCTGTTTGCTCGGAGTGTTTGCGGACTGAGCCGCAGATGTTATACGCCATAAGCCCCTCTTATTAGGGATTCTGCATGTTCCAAGGAAACAAGCTCAAGTATTTTTATTCTTGCGACGTTATTAATATTTGCCTTGTATTTGGAACTATTTTCGTGTTCTGCCCAAATAAATGGCGGTCTAATTTCATAAGGTTAAATTTGTATTTGCTTGTTTCCTACATTCTGTTTACAATATTTTGAATGTGTTCATGGGTATGAACGCGCGTAATGTGCTGAAAATGCTGGCAGCATTTGACAGATTTTGGATCTTCAGTATTAGGTTTTATTTATTACCTTCCAAAACGGATGAGGTTGTTAGTTAGGTTGTATTTTTTTATATGTTTGTTACCTCGTAACTCCGTCATATATAAAATATTATATAAAATATTTTTCATTTGAAGAGCATATCCTACGCTTTCCAATTAGTCCCATTTAAAGAAAATATTTAGTAATTTAGTTGAAGTCGGATTTTTAAATAAAATATTAAAAGATTATTTTTAATACTTGCTGTATATATATTGTTGTAAATAAAATGTGTACTTATTAATAGGAATTCCGCAAATTGTGGCACTAGTTGACATTTTTTATAAGAAACTTTAAATACCCCAAAAATTAATAAATCTAAATATATATAATCTCAAAGGTGACTGACTGACATAAGTGATCTATCAACGCACAGCACAAACCACTGGACGGATCGGGCTGAAATTTGGCAGGCAGGTAGATGTTATGACGTAGGCATCCGCTAAGAAAGGATTTTGATCAATTCTACCCCCAAGGGGATAAAAGAGGGGATGAAAGTTTGTATGAAACTTAACGCAGGCAAAGCTGCGGGCAAAAGCTAGTTATTTCATATTTAACTTATCTTATTTGTACTACCGGTTAAATAGTAAACAAAATTTACCGTTTATAATGCATTTTACTTTCATTAGTCTAATCAACAACAAATGAACATTCCCTTTACAATGTCTGTACATTTTAAAACCAAAATTACAATCCTTATACCTAAGACAATAAGATTCAAAATCAACTAATATAAAGCTGCAAAATGAAGAAATACCATTTTGGAATATAATCAATAGGGAATAAATTATTTCCATAAAGGGTGGCTTTGTCTTGCACCCTGCATTGGGGATTCCAAACACGATCGTAGGGGGCTAATTCTTCTCCTAATTTCGCACCTTTTTGTAAGGGTGGAAATGGTTTTGATAAAAATTCCGCGCAGGTTCCGAGTAGGATATAGGGGTTGTTGATGAACTGGAGTTATTTGATGGTCACTTTTGGCGGAGTGGAAAATGGGTTTTTGTTTTCATGGCCACAAACGAAGCTTCCTTTGTGGCTTTCAATATTTTTGGCCTTTTTAACAGAGTCGGCCGGAAACGGATTAACTTGAGTTTTAACAAGGATTTTTTTAGATTCTGCTGCACACAGTTTAATAGAACAGAATAGGTATAGATGTATTTTTTCAATAAGTTCGAGGGATACAATGGAACAAATTAAGTATTAGTCCGTCCTAACTAATATTATAAATGCGAAAGTGAGTTTGTTTGTTTATTACGCTTTCACGTTGTAACTAGTGAACCGGTCATCATGAAATTTTGCATACACGTTATCTAGGGTACGGAGAAGGACATAGGGTACATTTTATCCCGGGAAAAGAACTGTTCCCAATGGATCGACATTGACGCGAGCGGAGCCGCATGCGAAAGTTAATTCATTAATAATATATTCATTAATAATATAATACGATTGACCTTATAAATGTAATATGTATAATCCTTACTAATATTATAAATGCGAAAGTGAGTTTGTTTGTTTGTTTGTTACGCTTACACGCCGTAACTACTGAACTTATCATCATAAAATTTTGCATACAAGTGCTCTCGAGTACCGAGAAGGACATAGGCTACATTTTATCTCGAGAAAAAGTACTATTACCGAGGCATCGACGGTGACACGGGCAGAGCCGCGGGCGAAAGCTAGTTATTGATAATTCTAATAGGTATACTAACAGTGACACATTTATTATTTAATGCATTATTCCTTCGCAAGTAATAGCAGAACTTGCTGTGTATCATTGTATTGTAACATCTTTGTAACCATGTTCAGAGGAACAAATGATTGTTCATTCATATCTAGCAGGCGGCAACATATCACCTGCCATTTAAAGTCAGTTATCACGATTATGGCATGTGTCCGATCCTTTGCAATAACCTAGCACGAGTCCACCCACATTTTATTCTTATAACTCACGAATTTATCTATTAAAATACAACAGTTCCTCATCGGTCCATTTTTTTTTTGGAAAGTTTTTATATCTAGCTCCAAGTGAGCTTTCGGGTGTTTGAAGCGAGGCTCAGCCTATATAGACAACATCACCAATCCTCCGGTCAAGACCTGTTCAAGAGCATTCACTGAATTGACCTGTAAAAAAAGATCTAAAAAACCTGTTCTTTTTGACAGCTTCGTGGCGCAGTGGTTAACACGCCAGCCTGCGACACGAGGGTGCCCGGGTTCGATCCCCAGTCAGGTCAAGATGGATAATGATCTTTTTCAGATTTGCCTGGGTCTTGGATGTTTATCTATATATATATTTGTTATAAAATATGGTATCGTTGAATTAGTATCCCATAACACAAGTCTCGAACTTACTTTGGGGCTAGCTCTATCTTTGTGATTTGTCCGTATATATTTATTTATTTGTTCTAGGTCAAATGACAAGTTGGTATGTCCAGGTGTGGAATTTGGCAGAAGATCTAACAATTTTTGATTCAAAATGTCCATTTTTTGAGTTCCCAGCTTTGATACCATAGGAAAAGTTATTCATATCGACGGGCTGAATCACTCCTTCTAGCATGTTTTCAGGGTTTTCTTTAGACATTGTATTATTTATATTTATAAGACGTACGAATTTCGTATAGACTAATCTTACGTCCTCGAACAGTCGTTTGTTTAAAAATGGTATGGTACTTTTAGAAGCCTGATAAAGTAACGTCAGATGCTATTAGGTAATAAAGAAGGAAAAATCTAACATTATAACCAAAAGTCGGTTATTGTTGTCTTAACTTTCTAAGATAAGATCTTAGGTTTATCTTCTCTACGTAACGTAAAGAAAAATAAATTACGATTTAACGATCATCATCTTTTCGTGTAGATGACACGATCAATCGACCATGCACACCCTGATGTCAGTGTACTTCGGAACCGCCTCTCTGTCTCCGACGTGGTTACTTTAACGACTACCAGATGGCAGCCGGGACCAACGGCTTAACGTGCCTTGCGAAGCACGGAATCATCTTAATTATCAGACAGTCAGGTGATTCAAGCCTGCATTGTCCTAACCAAACTGGAAACAACTAAACAAAGTATGCTTCCCGTGGGAATCGAACCCCGGGTCTACAGGTAAAAGCCTTAACCACTTAACATTTAACGATTATACAGCTAGATACGGAAAATGAAAATAAATTTATGAAATCCCAGAGCAATAAAACCCTGAATACACACCAGACCAACCGCGCCTCTGAAACAATCAGAAAATAAATTCAGTATCAGAAATATATTCGCGCCTCATTTCCCGGAGGAATACCTGCGCTCATTACCAAAATAAAGTAAAAATGTAAAACAACCTGCTAAAGTTCTCTTGTGTTCCTTGTGTTTGACCCTATATGCGATGCATTGCATATTCTGTGTACCTAATCTGTTTATCTCGTCCTACCATCGTCCTAACCTATCATCGCCAAACGAAAATGTAGCTCTGAAGGCCGCAAATTTGAAATGGGACTGGGTTGGTCACACATACAAGAACATGATGGCGCGATGAGCTCGATGAATTTAAGAATGAATGGAAGGAAATAACGCTAGACTGAATGGAAAAAGTGGAGCGAGGCCTTTGACCAGCAGCTGGATACATGAGTGGTCAAAATAAAAAAAAAAACCAACTCGTTTCCTGCGCTCATTTCTAAAATAAAGTAAATATATAAAACAACCAGGAATGAATGACGTCTTTACAATTTGTGGAAATACGGAAGACCGAGAAAGAGATCCATAGATGATCTTAATGAAATTGAGAAGGATTGAAAGAATATATCAAAAGAAAAGAATATGTGATAACAATGAGGTGAGGCCTTTGCCACGAATGACTAACAAAAAAAGCTGAACCTTATGTGACAAAATATTATAATTGCAGTATTCAAAAACTCGCAAATATTTCATTAGCTAATGTTATTGTCGATTTGGATTTGAGTACTTCAAATCCAAATCAACACCTCTCCAATCCGTCTGGCCAGCGTGGAGAGTGTAGGCCAACTCCTCTGGCTGCTCTGGCCAAGTATGGCTCTAGTAGTACAGAGAGGGTCGTGCTCCTGTAGTGGAGACTAAAAAAGACCTGATGATGATGAAATCCAAATCAACAATGTTATTGTATGTCATCAACAATGTTAATGTTATTAATAGTTTTAACACACATAAGCCATTAATTTTCTGAAATAAAGGCTTTTTACGTACATTGACTTAGGTAAATAAAATAAAAAGCCCTTTTCTACAAATTTTCCGCCGGTCACAGTATAACAACAAAACTTCAAATTTCTCACTAACCTAAGTTTACACAAGCAACACTAGCCCCAACAAGAGCACACCAAAATTTCCATGCAAATACGAGGGGAGGAAGGGGTGTATACGTCACTATCTGCAAAATGAAGTTGGTAAAATATCTAAGACATTTGTCAGTCGATTACCTGAGGGTACCACCCCTAAATTCAGAATTTTTCCAACGTTCTATGTTTATGAATATAAATTGATCTTTGCATTTTTTTTATCTTTTCATTCAGTTGGGATGCAGTAGGTGGGAAGGAAATCTCAGAATATTTTCCTGTGTAAGAATAGATGTTTCCACATATTATTGAATATGATGTTGAGTTACTGAGTCTTATTGACTATGAATATGTGTCAAAGTACTTTACTTAAAATTCTAAACAAGTGGATTATTTCATAGAAAAAAAAACTAGACGACTTTTTGATAGTTTACGTCCGCCTTATATTTTTTTTTGCCACCGTCATGGTGCTTATAACACTCCGGGGAAGAATAAGAATTTAATGACAACTTACACATCAAAATTGGTCATACCCCTTAGGTTCAGAAGACGACAATGGATAGTGGATATCACAGCCGTTTGCTCTCTGTAACAAAAAATTACCGACGGTAGCCAACTGACATGGAGGATGGTTTTTCCATTGAGATATTTATCCGTATGTGTAGGCTTTCTGTACACAGTATGACTAATACTATTGTCAGGACTTCCTATAATTCATCAAGAAAATTTCTTTCCTGACTTCCTATAATTCCTTCCTTAAGACCTGATTATAGGAAGTCATCAAGAAGCATCAAGAAAGTCAAAGTCAAATATAATTTATTCATCATAACATACTTTACATATCATTTGGTGAATGTTAACATTTATTTTACAACAAAATATTGTTGACATTAATTTACTTAGAGCTAAGTTTAGATCCGCTTCCAAAGCGTAGTGCAGAAGAAGTGGCTACAAACTGCACAGCGCATTTTCTCCAGACGTCAACTTACTATTTATAGTATATTACTTAAAACTACATATATGTGGACTGAGATTACATTGTCATGCTTGGCCAGAGCAGACAGAGGATTTACCTAAGTATGGCTCCGGTGGTACAGAGAGGGTCATGCTCCTGCAGTCTAAAAAGAGACTAAAAAGACCTGATGATGATGATGATAATGATTACATTGTCATGTCATAATTCAAATTGAATACAACGTCAAATTGCATTGAAAGGAAGTCAATAAAAACAATAGGTACAAAATAAACCAAATTATGACATTAAAATACAGATGCGTTATGAGGCTCCCGTCATTAAGGTAATCATCAGTCCTATAATAAGCCTTCTTACAAAGTACATGCTTAACGTAAGCTTTGAATTTTCTGTCAGGCATATCAAGGGCTAATTGCTAAGGCTAATGAATTGTTAATCTAATTAATTTTGTTATTAATGGAATAGATGTTTTAGTAGCACAGAATCTTGAGTTTTAGGGATTATAACAAAAGTATCATCTACGTACTATTTAAACATCTTCGACACAGGATGAAAAAGCCTTATGCTAAATATGTCAGCGACAAATGGGTGAAACTGGGGAACCCATGGCTGCACCGTCGATTTGGATGTAAAATTTATTCTCCCAGAAGAGGTAGCCTGATTTAAAGTAATGTTCAAGTAACTTTGCATATTCTTGAGGTAGATGGTGGTCCTCCAGCTTTCTTGTCATGCAGGGGCAGGCTGGTAAATAATGACTGTACGTTGAAACTAATCATTGTATCATCATCAGTCATTTAAAGAGTTTTAACTAAGCTTTTGAAGGTAAGAGTTTTTGACATGAGTATCAGTATATGCACGGAGTGGTGCGCTAACATTTTTGTTAGATATTGTGCCAGTTTGGAAAATGGTGAATCAATCTGGCTTAAAATGGGACTTAATGGACAATCTTTTTGTGTATTTTTGGAAGAATGTATAATTTATGAGTAACGTAATGTCTTAATATAATGTATCGGAGTGTTTTCTTATTAATTCTATAGTTGGTGACGATCTTGTTTGCAGGATTAGTTTTAACTTGTTTATAGGTACTTTCATCGACGGCAGATTGTTTTATTTTTGTGTTATAATCTGAGGTGTCTATAACCGCGCACAAAAAAATAAAACCGTATTTATTTTGTAAATTTAAATGTGTAACAGTCGCGGAACAAATAGAAACCATCACCCCTTTATGTTAATGTCGAGAGTAAATTTACATGCTGTATACAAAACAAATGATAGAATTGCCATAAAACTTTTAATGAAAGCTGAGCTGAATCAAATAACAACTTGTTAAACAACATCTCAAAAAGTTATTTCATTTTATAATCCCATAAAATATCCTTTTCCTGTTTACTGTAAGTCAAAAGGAAAATAAACTTTATGTTAACAACTCTGAAAAAAATAATTACAAAACTTGGAAGGGGAATTTTTTGAAAATCCGTTTAGTCGTACCTTCTAGTGTTGTAATAGACTTGAGTCTTATTAGTCTGAAAGTCGAGTCTCAAGTCAATGTTTAAATTTCAAACTCAAAGTTTCTAGCAAACCTATTTAATTATTTTATTAGAATCCTTTGAAATCTCACATTGAATGTTGACATTAGAATAATTGGGTAGTTATTAATAAGTAAAGTAATTTCTGAGACTAAGAGTAGTAAAAAGTAATTTATAATTACTATGCAGTACTCGCGTGTGGTATCCGGCAGAGTAGAATAGGACCACTCCAAGTCTTCCCGTGGATGTCGTAAAAGGCGACTTAGGAAATACAAGCTAAACAAAGCTTATAAACATCTAAAAGACCTGTCCAACCCGTTTGGCCAGCGTGGAGAGTGTAGGCCAAGTCCTCTGGCTGCTTTGGCCAAGTATGTCCCTAGTAGTACAGAGAGGGTCGTGCTCCTGTATTAGAGACTTAAAAGGACCTGATGATGATGATGATGACGCAGTACTCGCATAACTTTATGTAAAAGGTTAAGAAGAAGAAGAAGACTCTCAGAACTTAAGCAATCATGCAATTCACTTTATGGTGTTGGTAAATGACAAAGTTTAAAATTATTTGCAATGGCAAAATCCGATGTAAAAATAATTTTGGTATTATCATATATAATGCATAGAAGGTAAATAATGGGATAAAAATTAAATAAATATAAAAATAAAAGCCAACATGTAGTTAAAAGTATGAGACATTGCAATATTTACCCTCTTATTCATAAAAAAATATCAAACGCTTATTATACCTATTTTATAACCTCTCTGCAACGATTGACATAGAAGAACGAGACAGAACATATTTTAACTAAAGTAGGTTTAATACGCGTTTGCTAATTTTTATGAACAAGAGGGTTTTTGACTACTTAGTCGGTACGTGGTAGTAATAGAGACAACGTAAAACCTTAATTTTTTGCGTTAGTAGTCAATTATTAGGCGTTAGATGAAATTTTTAAATTTGTTCAAAAATATGCTCCTTATTTAAATATATATTTAGACATTTACTCGAGTTGGTAACATCACTAGTGCCAACGTATAATTATGGAGGTAAGGCTCCCCTATTTTTGCGTTAGATGGCCGGTTATTCGGATAAAGTTTGAGGAGTTAGCCGAAGAATTTTAATAGGGAAGGCATTGTAAGACCCGGCAGGGTCAAAGACGTTCCATAGCGTCGGGGGTATGTTTCACAGGGACGCTTAGCATTATTTTGAACGAACTTAAAGATACTCTTCCATGCTGGTCTATAAGAAAATAAAAACGTAGAAAGAATGTGATTCTTCTCCACGCAGAACGTAAAAACCGTTCTAGGGACTCGGCGGAAATCTAAGGAATTACGTTAGCAAGCGATGCGGCAATCAACCCATCACTATTTTGATACCGTCCTCCACCGATACGATCACCAACATGCTAAACGTGTCTATAAGGTTTCATAGACCTAGGCTATGTCTATTTCGGAAGGAGTATATACATATATATCCCTTCCGGAATAGAATAGTCATAGTATCTAGAAATAATTCTATAAGTTCGTACATATGTATGTACGAACTTATAGAATTATTTCTAGATTTGATAACTTGCTATAAAAAAAATTTATACTGTTTGTGTAACAAATATCAGGTATGAATTCTAGTGATAATACATTTACAGTTAGCAACCTAGCCTTTTTATTCGAATAGAGCGATTAAAAGGTGTACCTGTTTCTTTTAGACCAGCATGCCAAGCTCTAATACATGTCATAAGAAATCTTAGAAGACCATATTCCGCGTCCCGGTATAACATTTCCCATAGCCTTAGAACACTCGTCATAGTGGTTGTCTTTGACTTTGTCCAACACGGCTACCACCTGTTTTTTCTAGACTAGCATGCCAAGCACCAATACGACATGTATTGGTAAATGTAAGAAATCTTAAAATAACACATTCGGTGTCCTCATATAACATTTCCCATATCCTAACAATACTTATTATAGTGGTTTTATTTAACTTTGTCCACCACGGCTACCACGTGTTTCATCTAGACCAGCATGCCAAGCACTATTACATGTCGTAAGAAATCTTAAAATAACATATTCAGCGTCCCAGTATAACATTTCCCATATCCTAACAACACTCGTTATAGTGGTTGTCTTTGACTTTGTCCACCACGGCTACCACCTGTTTCTTCTAGACCAGCATGCCAAGCACCATTACATGTCGTAAGAAATCTTAAAATAACATATTCAACGTCCCAATATAACATTTCCCATATCCTAACAACACTCGTTATAGTGGTTGTCTTTGACTTTGTCCACCACGGCTACCACCTGTTTCTTCTAGACCAGCATGCCAAGCACCAATACATGTCGTAAGAAATCTTAAAATAAAACATTCAGTGTCCTACTATAACATTTCCCATATTCTAACAATAGTAATCATGGTGGTTGTCTTTAACTTTGTCCACCACGGCTACCACCTGTTTCTTCTAGACCAGCATGCCAAGCACCAATACATGTCGTAAGAAATCTTAAAATACCATGTTCAGCGTCCCAATATAACATTTCCCATATCCTAACAATACTCACTATAGCGGTTTTCCTTAACTTTGTCCACCACTGCTACCATCTGTTTATTCTACACCAGCATGCCGAGCACCAATAAATGTCGTAAGAAATCTTAAAATACCATATTTAGAGCCCCAATATAACATTTCCCATAGCCTAACAATACTCGTTATAGTGGTTGTCTTTAACTTTGTCGGGTAGACGAGCATTTCATATTCCAGTGGTTTTCTTTGGCATTTAAATAATGCAGTTTTCCTTACAAGGGTTTTCTTTAAACTGTACCGATCGGGTTTAAAGTGTTTTAAATTCAATACGTCTGACAGTTTTCTTTCAACTTACTTTGAAAGATATTTCTTGTTTTTCTCTTTCGTTTTATTGCATCCATATTTTTTTATTACGCGACTGCAAGAAGAGTTTTGAATTTTAGGCATATCTAATACGTTTTCATTTTTTGTTAATTCTCTTCCAAACTGCTGGATGGATTTCGATAGTTAAGATAAGTATTGTTAGGTTCGTCTTAAAAATACAATTTTCCTTGGATAGGTGTTAAAAAGCGGGGCAGTTGGGTTTTTTATTTTTGAAATTACTAGACGACTTTTTTTGGATATTTCTATAATACCTTGATGCATGCAAGTAGTAAGTATAATTTTTCTAAACAAAAGGCACTTACAAATATTACTTCTGATCGTAAAAAAAAATAATAATAATTCTTCTAATATTATACATTTTTAGTTTCTACCCGCATATAAATGAGTGTGGATATACGTAAATACTATGCTAATATTATACATGTAAACTAATGAACGGATCTGGATAGAACCTGGATATCTTCTTTCTTCTTTCTCAGCCCGAGTTCACCCATTGTTGGGTTCTGGATATAGTTTGACTATATTCTATCTTGAAATTTATTGTTTGAGGCATTGACGGAGTCGCGTGCAAATAGTTTTAAAATAATTTTCCCAAAGGATTTCCATCATGGACTTGTATTGTACTCAGGACCATTTTTAACATAATTATGCACAATAAAGTTCCTCGACCTTGACAAAGCACTATTTTAAAAAGCACTGTATCAATAGTAACAATAAGCAATATACCTAGCATTATTTCATTAGAGGTTTCATTTTCTGATATTAAAATCGGTCTAGTTAAAATAAACTTATTTCCATAAATTTTAAATATCGGGTGTAATATATCGCTTTGGCAGCAACTGGGGGGCCTTACCTATCGCGAGGCCCTGGGCACGTACTCATAGTGCCCAGTGAAAAAGAGGAGAGCTTGTATGATCTTCATGAGAGAAGAAGGTTCTGGTAATTAAAGTACATATTTTAATGAGCAGCTTCAAATACAGCAAAGAGACATAACTGGTAAGAATTTGAAATATAAAAAATTTAACTTACCTAACTTTCCAATATTAACTATTCAGTAGTCTCTGAGCGCCGCGCCGTAACCTACTTCCGCTGCGGCCGGAAGCGGGGCTTTGAATCACTCATTTGTTATAAGTACTAGCAATCCTCCAGAGCTTTGTCTACCATGAAGGTAAATTATAGGGAGTTCTGTTATATCTAAGGTGATCATCGAGGACATACAGGCTGATTTTGAACTCCCTGGAAATATAGAAGAATCACAAGAATATATTTGTGATAGACAACAAAAGAAACCGACTTCAAAACTGTAGAAACTCTATCTTAAAACTGAACCGATTTTAATAAAACTTGCACTATTCCTAAGTAATAAATAAAATCTATTTATTTTTCACCAAAGCATTTATCCACATGAAAGACAAAACAAATCAGGCAATTTCAAAACACACTAGAGATAAAGAAGGTACCTAAACATTAACAAAACCTGATGTGGAGATCTAATGCCCGTGCTAGGTTTCCAAAGAACCTAACAATCCAACATCCAAATACAGACAAACAATTAGCGGTCAAGTAGTGGTCTTTTTGATAGATAAAACTGAAAGAAAAGTCTCATTATAGCTATATTCAATGTAGTTTTGTATAAAAAGTTTTCCGAATTGAACGGAAACTCACGTAACCTATTAAGCTCTTCAGTATTCCCCAAGCACCGGTCTACTTCCGATGCCGTATTACTCTGTCTGCGGCCGGATAAGACCCCTGAATCATCCATTATGTTCTGTATAGGTGTATAAAATTACTACCAACTTAACGAAAATCTAAAAAAATATCATATTACCTGTATTGAACATGCTTTTGTAGGTTTAAAAAGTTTCACAAAATGTTCGGTAACTCATGTAACTTACTTTAAGTAAGGATCTTCAGTATTTCCCAAACACCGGTCTATTTCCTTTGCCGTATCACTGTCTGCGGCCGGAGGCAAACCTGAATCGCTGATTCTGTTCTATCTATCTATCACTGATGATAGATGATGATGATGGAGACTAAAAAGGACCTGAGTCCTTTTTAGTCTAGTCTTACTACAGGAGCATGAACCTCTCTGTACTTCTAGCGCCATACTTGGCCAGAGCAGACAGAGGACTTGGCCTCAAGCGCTGGCATGACGGGTTGAAGACGTCTCACAGATGTTTATAAGCTTTGTTTAGCTTGTATTTCCTAAGTCGCCTTCTACGACATCCACGGGAAGACTTGGAGTGGTTCTATTCTACTCTGCCGGATACCACACGGATATCGGATACTACACGGTTACCTGTATTGAACATGTCTTTGTAAGTTTAAAAAGTTTCACAAAATGTTCGGTAACTCACGTAACTTACTTTACGTAAGGATCTTCAGTATTCCCCAAACAATCTATTTCCTTTAGCGTATCACTCTGTCTGCGGCCGAATGCAAACCTGAATCGCCGATTTTGTTCTATACTTATATACATATTATAGCACTCTGTCTATTTTTAAAATGATTTAGCAATGGTAGTCATCATATCAGCCGCAAGTAGACATAGGCCTCCCTCAAGGATTTCCAATACGACCGGTTGGAAGAGGCCTGTATCCAGCGTCTTCCTGCGACCCTAGTCAGGTCGTCCGACCATTTGGTCAGGGGGCCGTGTAACGGCAGTAAACGCAGTTATCCATGTCTTTGTTTAAAAAACCCTGGAAATACTCCAAAACTTACTCGAAAAAATACAAAATAGTACAATGGCTACGTATTTTTATAGTTTTTTTTTTTTCATTTCTTTATAAGTTTCAGGTTCCTGTATAAAACGTGGCTTTTTATAAAAACGTTTGCGGAAACTTACGTAACCTACTAATACGTGAAGCACTTTAGTATTCCCCTAGCACTGGTATACTTCCGTTGCCGTTGCCGTATCACTCTGTCTGCGGCCGGATGCAAACCTGAATCACCCATAATGTCCTAAGGTGCTATATTATATAGCTATTGAAGTAAAAACTTCTTTAACGGCGTTGTGCACATTTTTGGGATGGGTAAAAAATGTTAAGCTCGCGTTCGGGATACGTGGCCTGATCGAAAATTCGTAAGAGGTGACCTGAGACCGCCGGCGCGGCGTAGGAGAGGAAGTAATATCCCCCTATCTTTCTACCGCGCGGCGAAAATGTATGCCTTCTCCTGCTTGTGTTACTTACTTACAAATGGAGGTAGCATTGGGCCCTGAAAAATCCATGTACCTAACGTAAATGATGTTTGTAACTAATACTCTTTTATTATGGACTAGAAAAAAAATATTTACCAGCCGAAGGAATGTAAAAAAAGTAAGTAAGCGAGTGTCTGAGGAATCATGTTAATTTACGATGCTCTCGCCACATCATGTCACAGCATGAATAGCGGATCCCAGGCTCCGAAGAATATGTGCTAAGCAAGCCACAGGGAAAAACGCTCGGATGCAACCCATTAATTTAATTCTATTTACACTTATAATGCCACCAAAACGATAATACGAGTCTAATGGGCCTTAGTCTTCCCTGTAAGGGATAATCATTCATCATTACAGCCACAAAGGCCTCTCCCATAAGGATTCCTCGTTTCATGGGAGCAGATAGCCACACTCACCACGCTTGGCAAGCGGGTTGGCGAGTGCAGTTTCTTTGGCATCTTGTGCTTCCAATGCTGATGCCCATTGCAAGCATTTTTAAGCTAGGGAATTATAGGAATTTGTTGGTTCTGGGAAGGGAATGAAAGGTATTGTGACACTACTCACTCTGATGAATGAGGGAAAAGCAAGTAGCTCTGACCATATTGAATAAAAGATAATATGCGTGATTAATATGTATCTATACTTTATTTGTATGTATTTTGGCATGGTTTGTACCGAACTTACGTAACGAAAAAAAAAAACTTTTAAAGAATAGTCACCTGTATAATAATACCACTTCTGTTACAAGACTTAATTTAGTTTTTTTCTATACAAAACAGCAGCTGTCTTAGGATACACGTAACAAAATAAACATGTCGCCAGAAGAAACATGTGATCGGATATTCCGTCACTAGCAGATATTTTAAAAACTAAATTAAACTTGTAACAGAAATGGTATTCCACTTCTGTTACAAGACAAAATTTAGTTTTTTCTATCCAAAACAACAGCTGCCTTCGGATACAAGTAACAAAATAAACATGTCGCCAGAAGAAACATGTGATCGGATATTCCGTCACTAGCAGATATTTTAAAAACTAAATTTAGTCTTGTAACAGAAATGGTATTCCACTTCTGTTACAAGACTAAATTTAGTGTTTTCTATCCAAAACAACAGCTGCCTTCGGATACACGTAACAAAATAAACATGTCGCCAGAAGAAACATGTGATCGGATATTCCGTCACTAGCAGACGGAATCGAGTATGGCGGCCCGATACCAACGAAATACTTCCATTTGTGCGATTGCTACCTAAGTTTGCTAAAGGGAATAGTTTAGCGACGACGTGTCTAAAAGTACTGAAGTAGTTTTTTATTCTGTGATGGAATTTAAAATTGCAGCAGTATTGAATGTTAAGTTTTATTATTTGATATGCTGTTTTTATGATGCGGTGCGGTTAGCAACCCATCAATATTTGATTCCATTTTTAGGGTCCCGTACCCAAAGGGTAAAAAACGGGACCCTATCAATATCGCTCCGATGGAAATACAGCCTGGTGACAGACGGACAGACAGACAGCTGTCTGTCCGTCTGTCACCAGGCTGTATCTCATAAACCGTGATAGTTAGACAGTTGACATTTTTACAGATGATATATTTTTGTTACCGCTATAACAACAAATACTAAAAAATTTAATAAAATAAATATTTAAGTAGGCTCCTATCCCGTAACAAACGTGATTTTTTTGCTTGTTTTTGCTCGATATTGATAACGGTAACAGTTAGACGCTTGAAATATTCACAGAATATTTAGTAGTATATACAATTTTAAAATAAATAATTAAATAAAAATAAAATAAATATTAAATGGGGGCTCCCATACAACAGACATTATTTTTTTGCCGTTTTTATAGATCACGGAACGGAACCCTTCGTGCGCGAGTTCGACTCGCACTTGGCCGGTTTTTGATCTCACACGTCCTCCAACTGCTAAATGTGGCCATAAGGTCTTATAGACCTAGGTTCTGTCTACCCCGCAAGGGAAAAAGACGTGATGCTATATGTGTATTTATGATAATTAGCAAAGCATCTTCTTAGGTTAATTTATTTCCAAAAACATGTAGTAATCCTTATCCTTATCCTTACTAATATTATAAATGCGAAAGTGAGTTTGTTTGTTTGTTACGCTTTCACGCCGTAACTACTGATCCGATCGTCATGAAATTTTGCATACAAGTTCTCTGGAGTACGGAGAAGGCTACCTTTTATCCCGGGAAAAAGCACTATTCCCGAGAGATCGACATTGACGCGGGCGGAGCCGCGGGCGAAAGCTAGTATTATATATTATTAAAAGACTTACTTAAGTAGATGTTGATAAAGTGATAAAGTGTGTAGAGCCTTAGGCCCTGTCTCATGGGAAAGAGGCCTGATAATAAGTACGGTGAAATTTTTATAAATTCATTCTAAATGAATGAAATTTAAGTGTAAAGTAAAATGTTTAATACTAATTTGACGTAATATAACTTTGGAATAGTTTCATCAGGCATAACTATTGTATGAGCTATGTTCGTTAGGTTTTAGTTACCTAGTCCCATAAGGTGGGTTAGATTAAGGTTATGCAGCGACCATTATTGGTAACGAGTTGGCGGTAGAAGCGGTTACCTTGATACTCCGACTTAGTTACGGAAAGTATGTTAAGTTATGGTTATGCAGTGACTAAAATACGAGCAACGAGCCTGTAGAGGAAGGAATGTTGTTGTTGTTGTCACGACTTGGTTACCTACAGAGGCTTACAGCTTGAAAGATCTGACACTAATGTAAGGCATAAAAGTAACAAAACCGGCCAAGTGACCAGCCGGAGAGCCCTTCTTAAAAATTAATTTTAAAGGTTTAATCCTTACTTATCCTTACTAATATTATAAATGCGAAAGTCACTTGTTGAGTTTGTTTGTTTGTTTGTTTGTTACGCTTTCACGTCGTAACTACTGAACCGATCATCATAAAATTTTGCATACAAGTTCTCTGGAGTGCGGAGAAGGACATAGACTACCTTTTGTCCCGGGAAAAAGTACTATTCCCGAGGGATAGACATTGACGCGGGCGGAGCCGCGGGCGAAAGCTAGTAATATTATAAATGCGAAAGTGAGTTTGTTTATTTGTTTGTTACGCTTTCACGCCGTAACTACTGAACCGATCATCATGAAATGTTGTATACAAGTTCTCTGGAGTACGGAAAAGGACATAGGCTACCTTTTATTCCGGAAAAAAGGACTATTTCCGAGGGATCGACATTGAGGCGGGCGGAGCCGCAGGCGAAAGCTAGTATTCTTATATCTTTTTTTTAGAAAAGACCCATTTATTCCAAAATAAATTATGCGTAGTCAATTCCCTGAATTATTGTGCATTATGATATTCCAAAAATAAAAATTATGCATTCATCTCCAAACTTTTTTTTAATAGGAAATACTTCATATTCAAGTAAATATAAGCAAAAAATTTCCTTTACCTTCTGTTTCCATCATCAGCCCAGCTCAATAACTACATAATATTGAATTCTATTTTGACTTTCGTTTCATAGGTATATTTTGTATCAGTTTTTTACTTTGAATCAGTTAAGGATACATAATTAAAAATTCAATAGCAAGATTGGACCTAATTATCAAAACAAAATACTGGTACAATAAAAATATAAACAAACAACAGGTCATGTGAAAAAAGTTTGTAAAAAAGAAAAGTTATATTTCATGTCGCTTTGCGGTTATTAAAAACAACGAATTACCATACGGTAATTCGTTGTTTTCAACAATCGCAAGTAGAAATATTACTACATAAAAATTGAAAAGTCCAACATTTTCAAATACTTCCATGAAAATTCAACATTTTCTGATGCTTGCATGCGGGCAGGTCAGTGACCACGCGATCGTATCTCAGATGTGACTCGCGAAAGACGTCTGAAGGGCCTCGCCGAAAACGCAAAGGCTTCAAAGCAAAAGCGGCCTTAATGACGCCGGTTCTGCAATTTCCGAGGTTTTGTTTTGTCCGAGAACTAGATAATTTTAAAACCAAGGTTTTTTGGCTCGTTACCGCGGTTTGAAGAGAACATTTAAAACGTGCTGCCGTTTTGAGATTTCCTTGTAATGGAAAAGCTTTCTACCTTGCTTTCTTACTTACTCCCAACCAAATGAGAATCCAGAAGTAACTAAGTCGCTCACATAATTATTTCGTATAAACTTTTCAGTGCAAGGAAAAATGAACCTTGACTGGATGATGATCAGGGGTTTGGTATAGTTCGTAATATTCCAATTGGTGTCAAGCAAAACTTGGTGTCAAGCAGGCATCCAGTCGATAAAACTTTCGTTAAGTATCACTGTATGATAGATGTCATAAAAGTGGACCCCGGGCTCCGGCACTTTACAGCAGAGGATGCAACCGGGATCACGCTCAGATGATGAGTAAGTCCGAAACCAAAATTAAATAAAAGGTGAAGATACGACATTGATGATAGGTGATAATATGACAAGGGGATGATATGATGAGGTGATGATATGACATCTTTCCTCTTGGAACATAATCTCAAAGGTATGTTCTTCTTAATCTTCTTCTCGAATCAAAATGGCTGTACTCAACACTAGTCTTGATCAGAACTTGACAACATCCACGGAACAATCGTTCCCGTCAACCAGGTCCTCCATAGTACAAAAAGTGAAGCATATAGGGCAATCCATCAGATGTTTCTAAGAGGAGACTCAGTCCATTATGTGTCCATCTTTTTGTATTGGATCAAAGCTCAGGACTCTAAAACTCAGTGCTTTAAAGGAAGCGAAACCGCCCCGTGTCCCCACCCCCAACAATCGCCCTGATGGTCTTCGCAACAGACTGAAACTAGTTCGAGAGAAGGCTTCAACATCATTTCGTCATTGCGATCAGTCTTTGGCTACGTGTTTGACTTCAGGCCAGGTTAGCCCGATTGTCTTCATATCCACTGCTACAGTGCACCGCCAGGTCTGCTTGGGTCCACCCAATTTCTACTTTCCCTGGGGGTTCACTCCAGTACTTGCCTCGGGATGTATGTGGGCTTACTCCTGAGAGTTTAGTCTATCCGTGTCTCCTTGTCAATTGGCATTTTCCGGCACGCCCCCCACAGGTGGTCGTTGGAGATCTTCTTAGGTCAGAAGATGCTAAGTATATACCGCAAGCAGCAGTTGATGAAAATATGAATTATCTGCGTGATCTCTTTGGTCACCATCCATATTTCACACCCATACCCATTAAAGTTATGACGAGTATTCTTCCTTACTTAAGTTGCGCGAGGGGTGCAGTTGGAATATTATAAAAAATAAAGCATAAAGAACTTTTAAACAAAGCCCAGTCAATGTAAAAAAATCTCATTAAAAGCCACGCGGCCAAATCAGTTGCGACATCTCTGATGTTTGTTTTTTTTCAATTTGTTTGAGGAAATTAAGGTTTGTTCCAAGGGGCACTTAAAGTATTTATTCTAAGCCTTATTTGGCTGACTTTATTTTGCTTGGGTTATTATGCGTAACTGTGTGGAAACTGTTTAATATGCTTTTATCTTCTGAAGACTTTGTATGAACGGAAATAGAATAATTTACAGCAAGTTCTCTCTTTACTTACTACGAGGTAGCTTTGTGGCACAGTGGTTAATACGCCAGCCTGCGACACGAGGGTGCCCGGGTTCGATCCCCGGTCAGGTCAAGATGGAAAATGATCTTTTTCAGATAGGCCTGGGTCTTGGATGTTTATCTATATATGTATTTATTATAAATAAATAATATGTTCCCAAATATATTCCCAATGCGCCGGAATATCTGGTTCTTCTTTCCCGGACCTACACCACAACAAAAAATACTTTATATGGTATGGATGTATGTTTTAAACGAAGAAGTCATGAAAGTCATGCTAGGATCACGTAGGTAAAAATCTTCATCTAAGTAGTCAGACAACTAAATAAGTATACAAAAGCACTACAAAAGAATATTATACACTGTTCGTACACAAGCCTATTAGATATAGGCTTTTGTATAATCAGTGTCGTAGTTTTCTGAAATCTCGGCATAGGTCTCCTAGGATTTCTAGGATACTCAAGTATGAGACAGCCGCTACACCAGGCATCTAAAATTTTTATAAAATTGGATGATTTAGCTGAATATTATAAAAGTGAAAATTTGTGAGTTTGTATGGATGTTTGTTACTTAATCATGCGAAAACGCCTAAACGGATATTGACGAAATTTTCACACAGGTTATTACCTGGATTTACACATAGGTTACCATTCATGTTGGAACAAAGTACTGCTCCCGCGGGATCGTCAATATCATTATAAATAATATTGCCTTTGATTGATTTTTTTTTATTTTTTTATATAAACTTTTTATGATATATTCATTTAGTTAAATGTAATTCTTCCATGCTGGTCTTGGAGGAAAGAAAAACATAGAATGAACCAGCTGCTTCTCTAAAAGAAAGAAAAACATAGAATGTACCAGCTGCTTCTCTTCCCGCGCAGATCGTAAAAGACGATTGAAGGATAGGGCAAAATTCCGAGGAGTCATATTAATAGGCGATGCGGCTAGCAACCCATCACTATTTTAATTCACCTAATGCCAACCAACATGCGAAACGTGGCCTTCGGGTCTTATCTACCCCGCAAGGGAAAAAAACGTGTTACTATATGTATGTCAAATGTAAACGTATTAGTGAAACAGGCGCGAGTATCTAATTTACAATATAAATAAAACATGCTACATTCAATTTCTGCTACTGTTTAATATTAATACCCTCACATTTAACAGATCACGTACCTTATCAATATTTCAAACGAAGAAAAATAGAGTAATTTTTCGTCTAGACGAATTTAACACAGAAAATCACACTTTAAACAAAGGGCTTTGTTTAATAAAAAAGGAAAAGTAGGATATATTTCATTTACCCTTCAACGATGTATCACGTGAAGACAAGGGTGCAAAAGGGCCAAGCAAATGAAAATACGCGTTGAACGATCGTTTGGCCTTTCAGACTTCATGGAGGAGGAAAACCTGCCAAAAAATATACTGGGACAGTTAAATATCGGAAAACGTTGGCTATTTGCACGTTTTCTTTGACTTATGAACGGTGGAACGCATATCAGCGACACCACGACTTTAAAAGTGATTCTAATATACATAACATAGGATCACGTATTTTTCCCTTACGGGGTAAACAGACTCTAGGTCTATAAGACCTGAAGACCACGTTTAGCAGCAACCATTAACATGATTCCTCAGATTTTACCTATTTAGAGAGAATGCTCTCGATCGAATAATCATTCAAATAAAAAATATATATACTACTGAACGCATTTTAATAAAATGTAAATGAAACTTTTCATTAATAGTTTTTCCAATCAGTTCAAAAATTACGGATCTACGAGATAACAAACATTAAAAAAAGCTATGTGACAGAATGAAAAATCCTTTATTATTTTACGACTGAGATTTAGTCGACATTTTACCTGTTATTACCTTGATCAACACATACCTACCTTTCATTCCGGAAAAAATATCGATATTAAAGTCGGAGCAACTAGAAATTTATTTAAAAAAATTGGTTGTCTGTAAAGGATTATGGTGGAGGAGAGATAGATGTGTCACAAGCCGAACGCTTAGGCCGACCGTGCCTCACTCGCACACGGTACGTGACAATTTTACGTGCGTGCAGCCGGCGAACATCGATTTGTAAGACTTTATCACGTGGCTATGACGAATTGCGAATAGCTCTTCGGATACAAACTAGAAAAAAACCGCCACAATATTTCTTTTACCCTAGTTACAGTATGGTCATCATCATCATTGCGTGTAGGTGACACGGTCAATTGACCATGCACACCTTGGTGTCAGAGTTCTTTGGAACCGCCTCTCGGTCTCTGACGTTGTTTCTTTAACTACTACCAGATGGCAGCCGGGACCAACGGCTTAACGTGCCTTCGGAAGCATGGAATCATCTTTATTATCAGACAATCAGGTAATTCAAGCCTGCAATGTCCTATCCAAACTGAAAACAACTATACACAGTATGCTTTCCGTGGGAATCGAACCCACGACCACGACCCTCGGGTCAGTAGAGTATGGTAAAATACATTCAAACGATTATTTGCTTCGTACTTGAGAAATGAAGTTAAAAATCTAACAAACTGTGTTTAAAGTAGGACATTTTCAAACTTAGGCAGTAATAGTGTAACATTAATGGCAATAAATATTCAGGCACTGAAAGCTTAATGCAATGGTGGCTAACTAAGTACTTATTACTTTTATGGCATAGGTCACGCTTGGCCTGCTCCGTGATTGAGCAATTTTACCTATATAAACGTCACGTCGCGTTAACATGGTGGCGTTACAAGTTACACGGGTTTGATAAGCTTGCTAATTGCTGATTGAGAGACGAACCCCTTATTAAAAAAAAATTGCAAACGCTTAATAAACCTAGTTTAATTATATTAATAGCATTACAATGCTCGGTTTAATATTAAAATCATCACATATTTTCGATTTTAAAACCTATTTTAGTTCCTCTCTCCAATGATTTATATGGAAAGGATGAGATAAAACATATTTTAACTAAAATAGGGTTAATAAGCATTTGTTAATTTTTATGTGAGCGTAAACTTCTCTTAACGTTATTGAAATCATTAAAATATTTAGGCAAAAATTGTAACAGTCGAGTAAAGAATGTCTCTTATAACTGTGTAGAACTTTAAGTTCTTATTAGATTAGATATAACAGATATTACAATACAAAATATCTAATCTAAATAGATTAGATATTTTCAAGTTTGTGAGCAAAAGGCTGGTCGAGGTGTCGAATGACCATAGGGCCGGTGACTTTCTTGCTCAAGGAATAAGCATTGCTGTTCAACGTGGCAAAGCTGCCAGTCTTCTGGGACATTAGGTTTTTATTTATAGTTAAGTTTAATTTATAGGTAGTTTTTATTTTAGATAGGATTAATAAATTTTTAGTTTTGTAGCTAGTAAATATTTAATTTTAATTGTAATATTTTTGTTAAAACAGACATGGTTTACTTCTTTTGTATTGACGCTAGTAATTTATTGATATTGCAATTATTAAAAATAATAATATGACGTTCAAAAAGAAATACGTAATATCCAAAATTAAATAAAATTTATTCCAATTCATTATGAAACGAATTAAAACAATTCCTAGTCTCTGTTAAATTCTAATTCCTAAATTTACTTCGTTTAAAAACACAATGAATAAAGTAAGCCACTTAGTATAAAGTAAACACTCAACAAAAGTCCCGAACGTTAATGAATGTTCAGGAATTTGTTTAGAACAATTTGCATTTGTCATAGAACGCAAACAATTGCCAAAAGCAGCAACGAGTGCGCCCCTTCGCACGGCAAATCGGATTTGTCTAATTTATTGCTGCTTCGAGGCACCGACACGGTTGCTTAGCTCTTAAATGCGAATCTAAAGTCGCTAGATGGCGTTGATCAAACTCAAATATCCTGTTCGTTTTTCGTGTGTGTAAGTAGCCAACACTGGTGTCAGATAAAGAGCAGCTCGAGTTATTTTGTATGCCACTTGCGATCACCCATCCTAGGGGGGGCTACGCCTAGTATGCGTAAGCGCTAATCGGTCACGCCCACTGGGCCATCATCATCATTAACATCAGGTCTCTTTAGTCTCCACTGCAGGAGCATGACCCTCTCTGTACTGCCGGAGCCATTCTTGGTCAAAGCAGACAGGGGTTTTGGCCTACACTCTCCTCGCTGGCCAGACGGGTTGAAGAGGCCTCATTGATGTTTATGAGCTTTGTTTAGTTTGTATTTTCTAAGTCGCCTCTTACGACCTCCATGGGAAGACTTGGAGTGGTCCTGTTCTACTCTGCCAGAAACCACACGGCTAAACCACACTGGGTCATCGTGACATAGAATCCTGTGACATAATGACATAGTTTTCCCCCAACACCCGAGTTAGCAGTATTCCAATACCTTCATTCCTTTCCCAAATCCAACAATTCCTATCCTTTTCCAGCTTAAAAATGCTTCCAATGGTGCTTCCAATCCTTCCATCAGGAGCTCCAGAAGCCAAAGAAACTGTGCTTGTCAACCCGCCTGCTAAGTGTGGTGAGCCGTGAGATGGCAATATCCTCCCACGGATTCACGAATCCTTGAGAGAGGGCTTTGTCCAGCATTGGATTTCTTACGGCTGAAATGATGATGATGATATCGACTGTTGGCATGTTGACACCTCTAGAATTGATCTGTTCCAGACACTTGCCCTCCTAATGTCAGTTTAGGATGGAAGCCAAGCGTATTAATTCACGATGTTTGTTTGTTTTTTGTGTGTGTAAGAGGTCAACACTGGTGTCAGATTTTTCAAGCTGCCTAAAGGCATCTAACATAGCTTAACAACTGCCATCAATGATGACAGCCGGGACCAACGGCTAAACGTGCCTTCTGAAACGCGGAGAAGCTCGAGATATTTTTATTGCCACCCATCACAGAGGAGACTGCGCCAAGGGTTGCTTAACATGCGTAAGCGCTTTGAATGCTCACGACCACTAGGCCAACGGGCTCTTCTAATTCACGATGTTGTTTAGTCTATGAAAGTGATAATTACAGACGAAAAAAAAAACGAGTAAGTTTTACCGATTTTAGTAAACATTTGCTCAATCTTTGTCTAATTTGCCGCTTCTTAGAGGCAATGACACTAGATTAGCTCTAAAATTGCTCTTTTTCATTATAAAAAATCAAAACTAAACTGCGGATACCGATAATTAAGTTATATTTTTATAAAAAAGAACGGTCTAACATTCATACATTATTACAACCGTTTACAATTTCCACTTCCAGTTTTCCTATATCCTTTCTCGACACCTTCACAATAATAGGATCCCTAGGGAAGATTTAAATTGTATCCAATGCAGCACTCTGTATTTAAGTCTGCTCAAAAGGAGCTTAGGAATTTCCATTGAGTATTTTAGGCGTTCTAAAATAGGGCGTTCGCTAATGGTTTTGCTCCGATGACTGAGTTTGAATAGTCACTTGAGTGACAAGATCGGTTTTGGGAAGGTCTTTATTCTGTTCAAGAAATTCAATCACTACTAAATAAGGCAGTAAGCGTGCCCTATCAAATAAAATAAACACTTAGGCTTTTGATGAATTAAATGGACTGACATACAACTGCATGCAGCGGCGATGAGAATGATGGATGAGTGTAGTGAATATAAGGGATAGGATAAGAAACGAGTGTGAATATAGCTCCTATAACGGAAAACAAAAGAAATATGGGACGGCATGGGCATGTCACGTGGAGGAAAGAGAGTTATATTACTAGGAAGGTGTCGGTTTGAAAGAATAGTTACTCAAAATATTGTATTTTTTTTAATATATATGGACAAATAACACAGATTGAATTAGCCCCAAAGTAAGTTTGAGACTTGTGTTATGGGATACTAACTCAACGATACTATATTTTATAACAAATACAAATATGGATAAACATCCAAGACCCAGGCCAATCTGAAAAAGATAATTTTCCATCTTGACCTGACCGGGGATCGAACCCAGGACCCTCGTGTCGCAGGCTGGCGCTGACCACTGCGCCACGGAGCTCGCCGCTGTATTTGCAATGTCAACATAGTAGTATATCTCGAATAATGTTGATGAATACCGCGAAATTTTCTGAAATCTAGAAATTGAATCCCTAATGGAATACAGAATTACAAGTAAAAAGGTAAAAATCGAAAAAAAAAATTGCTTTTCATACGAAGTAGCCGATTAGGTAAGGAAGGTCAAATTTTTTTTTTCGTTCTTGCAATTCTATATTCTATTATTCCAGGATTTCAGTACAGTTCAGAATTTCAAAATTACGCGGTACAAGAAAAATAGTGTGAAATGAATTTAAGTCGACTATTTTGTAAAATGACTCAATAAAGCTTGGGGTCAAGCGTGCTTCGCCCCATAAACTACTAATGCCGGGTTATTAGCTATATAAAGTTTTCAAAGCTCGAATATTTAAATAAAACGATTGCACGCCAAAATTAATAGCTGGGATTTACTTTGCGGTGATTTGAAGTAACTTTTATAAATGTTATATAGGTAACCTACCTCAAGAATAATCTTTTGTAAAAGAAAAACTGACGTCAACTAAATTACTGAACCGATGATGAAGTTTTCTTATTTTTTCGCGATTGTTACACATTTATATTTAACTAGCTTTCGCCCGCGGCTCCGCCCGCGTCAATGTCGATCCCTCCGTAATAGTACTTTTTCCCGGGATAAAAGGTAGCCTATGTCCTTTTCCGTACTCCAGAGAACTTGTATGCGAAATTTCATGATAATCGGTTCTGTAGTTACGGCGTGAAAGCGTAACAAACAAACAAATAAACAAACAAAAAAACTCACTTTCGCATTTATAATATTAGTAAGGATTACATTATGGTAATATCGCGTTTATTACATTATTATTATAACTCACGGTTCGAAGACTTTACAGTTTTCATATTCGCACGTTCGCCAATAAGTGTTATTATATTTAATTTATAAATAGAACTAATTGGAAAAAATAATCTTTCAAATCTTCTAAAAGGCAAATCTGAAATTCAGTGCAGGGGTTCATTTTATGATGTAAGTGAGTAACTAAGAAAGTAGACTTAGAAATTCAATTCCTTAGGGGGTAAAATCGTGAATGACTTAGCAGTATAAATTGGTGATTACAATTAAAAACCCCCTTAAATATTTATTTTTTAGTATTTGCTGTTATAGCGGCAACAGAAATATATCATCTGTGTAAATTTCAACTGTCTAACTATCACGGTTCATGAGATACAGACGGACAGACACATCGGAGCGATATTAATAGGGTCCCGTTTTTACCCTTTCGGTACGGAACCCTAAAAAATGATCTGCGTAGACAAATATAAAGAAATAAGAAGTAGCTTTCTACTTATTAGGGGTATTCTATGTGACATTTTTATTTCTAGACTTTAAAATATGTATTATTAACTTAATAATATGTGGCCTAGTGGTCATTGACCATACCAAAAGATGTCCTACGGAGTCAAATACTACGGGCATATAGGCAATCTTTTTATCCTTATCCTTACTAATATTATAAAAGCGAAAGTGAGTTTGTTTGTTTATTTGTTTGTTTGTTTGTTACGCTTTTACGCCGTAACTACTGAACCGACATTATTTACTATCCCCACTAATATTATAAATGCGAAAGTGAGTTTGTTTGTTTGTTTGTTACGCTTTCACGTCGTTACTACTGAACCGATCATCATGAAATTTTGCATTCAAGCTCTCTGGAGTACGGAGAAGGACATAGGCTACTTTTTATCCCGGGAAAAAGTACTATTCCCGAGGAATCGATATTGACGCGGACGGAGCCGCGGGCGAAAGCTAGTAATATTATAAATGTGAAAGTGAGATTGTTTGTTTATTTGTTTGTTTGTTTGTTACGCTTTCACGCCGTAACTACTGAACCGATCATCATGAAATTTTGCATACAAGTTCTCTGGAGTACGGAGAAGGACATAGGCTACCTTTTATCCCGGGAAAAATTCTATTCCCGAGGGATCGACATTGACGCGGGCGGAGCCGCGGGCGATAGCTAGTATTTTCTAATCGTTAAAAGTGTAAAGCGTAGTTTTAGTAATAAAAATAAAAAAATCTGATTAGCGCATTACAGACTCTTATTCGAAATTTCAGACCAAAAAAGTAAACGCTTATATGTCTGTAGTATTGTATTACTCGGTTCGCAACTCTTATCGCTCGACGACCTTTCGTGCACGTCGTAACAACGGCCAATTTACTGCAAATGTCTCAATTAACAGGAAAGCGTGATAAACGTAAAAATTGAAGCCTTTCTAGGTGTGTTTTCCATTTGTACCTCATTGAATTCATCCCGCAGTGTTGAGCATATTCATGTAAAGCAAACAAGACGATGTTATAGCTTGGATTGATAACCGAAAATGGCATAAATACACTTCTTGAACCCTCCGTATTTTGTATAGCATTTTACCTCCGCATTTTAAGCTGTTAGTCACGGTTCTCATTATTCGAACTGCCTCTCTCAGATGCCTTTGGCAGCTTGATCAGAATCTGACACCAGTGCAGACCAAAAAAATAAAGTATGTGTTGTATGCGTACGCTGTAGATATATATTTATGATGTACATGAAATGTCCGCGAAACCTTCCTTCTGTAAAGATTTGTTGATACTTTACTCGTAATGGCTCTTTCAACCAAATCTATAACTGATTTTAGTAAGAAATTCGTAGGTAAGAAATAATATTAATTATGAGTTTGATATATTTTCACTATAATAAGTAGTAAAACAATTAGAAAAGTTTTAAAAACTTTAATATACGATGTCAAGAGAGTAATAAAAATACTTGTAATCATAATTTCGTGTAGGTGTCACAGTCAATCGACCTTGCACACCCTGGTGTCAGAGTTCTTCGGAACCGCCTGGTTCCTTTAACGACTACCAGATGGCAGCCGCGACCAATGGTTTAAAAATACTTGTAATTTCTATGCATACATTCTATAACGTTTTTTTTTGCCTTATGGAGTTAAAAAATGCCTAGATATATAAGTCTTAAAGGCTTTAGCATGGTGGTGAGCATGTAGGTGGAAAACGGAATCAAATTAATAATGGGTTACATTACATCGCCTATTCACATAATAGGCCAGTTTTCTGGATCAAAATAATGTAATTCAAAAAATTATTCAAATTATGCGTCAGTATAATCAAAAATATTGGATATGTATACTTATTTTCTTTTATTAATTGAACAAAAGATATTAAAGATAAAACGCGTCAAAGTTTGCTAAAAAGTGTAGCAAATTACACGGAATTTTAAAGAGCTATTGAGCTATATCTTTATAATTTTTTCGTTAATCGACAAAATAAAAAATACGTATTTATCCAATATTTTTGATTATCTAACTGATATTTTTTTTAGGGTAACAGCCTATTATCAGATTTTCACCTATACCCTCAATTGGCTTTTACGATCTGAATGGCAATAGAAACAGCTGGTACATTCTACGTTTTTTCTTTTCTCCCAGACCAACATGCAATAGTTTAAAATAAATAAAGATAGATAAAAGCTGCGTAGACACAATGAGAGTCGACCATTTTATGTCTACGACATTTCGCCTGCGATAGTCCGCTGTGTGGCGACTTTAAGGCCATTATGCTCTATTAGAGGTATATTTCGTGTCCAAAAATTTATAGCCGCTATTTGCTATGATAACGATCTGCGACACGTCACAGGCCTACAGGGTCAGGTTAAAAATGTTGTTTTGTAAATGTAAAGGGAATTGTCTTTAACAGAGGCCTTGTTGTACTAAATAGTGGTGTTTATAGTATCATCATCATCATTATTTCGAGTAGGTGTCACGGTCACAATCGACCATGCACACCCTGGTGTCAGAGTTCTTCGGAACCGCCTCTCGGCCTCTAACGTGGTTCCTTTAACGACTACCAGATGGCCGCCGGGACCACCGGCTTAACGTGCCTTCCGAAGCACGGAATCATCTTTATTATCAGACAATCAGGTGATTCAAGCCTGCAATGTCCTAACCAAACTGGAATAGTATCTGAAAATATAGAGAAAAGAGAAGTAATAAAATACTAACTAAAATAAAATTAATCACGGTCGATTTATTTTTAACGAAATCACTACTATTAAAATACATACTAACTTTTATTAAATTTTAAGTTTGGATACGATATACCGGGTACGATAAGGGGTGGTCTGCCAGTATAATGGGAACTTTTGAGCCGGGTACGATAAGGGGTGGTCTTTTAGACTAATATTTTTACGAAGCATGTTGCGGATACACTCCTGTAACTATTTTGACGAAGCGTGTTGCGGATACACTCCTGTAACTATTTTGACGAAGCGTGTTGCGGATACACTCCTGTAACTATTTTGACGAAGCGTGTTGCGGATACACTCCTGTACTTTTATTTAAAATAAACTCTTAGTTTGGATATTTATTAGAAGTCTGGATAATCATGACGAATGTGGATTAAACTTAGTTATTGACGTGACATCGTCTTATAAATTAAGGAACGCCGGCTGCACACACGAGGTGTCATTCCGTGTGCATAAAGGTGGAAAACTGAATCAAAATAGTTATATGTTGCTAGCCGCATTGCCTATTGTCATGACTTTTTAAATTTCCGCCCATTCCCTTGACCGGCTTCTACGGTCTACGTGGGAAGAGAAGCAGCTGGCACATTCTTAGTTTTTTCTTTTCTCCCAGACCAGCTTGGAAGATAAGAATAAGAAAAAGTTTTAAATATACAATTTATTTCAAATGGGGCATTAGAACCTAAAAACTGGCCAATTGTGAGTCGGACTCGCGCACAAAGTGTTCCGCACCGTTATCCTTACTAATATTATAAATGCGAAAGTGAGTTTGTTTGTTTGTTACGCTTTCACGCCGTAACTACTGAACCGATCATCATGAAATGTTGCATACAAGTTCTCTGGAGTACGGAGAAGGACATAGGCTATCTTTTTTCCCGGGAAAAAGTACTAATCCCGAGGGATCGACATTGACGCGGGCGGAGCTGCGGGCGAAAGCTAGTCTATAATAACGGCGGAAAAATCATGTGTGTTGTATTGGAGCCCCGTTTAATATTTATTTTATTCTACTTTTTAGTATTTGATGTGATAGCGGTAACAGAAATACACCATCTGTGATAATTTCAACTGTCTTACTCTCACGGTTCATGCGATACAGCCTGGTGACATACGGACACACAGACCGACCGACAGACAGACAGCGGGGCGATATTATTAGGGTCTCGTTTTTAACCCTAAAAATTAATTAAGGCGTTAAACCTACGCAATTCTATCATAAATGTTAAATTTATAACGGTTACAAAGTAACATATGTGAAAAGCATGCATTGCAGACAATATTAAACGGTTTACACGATACTACCATCCACATATTTCTGAACGATCTATTCAGTTATCTATAAAATAAACGAACATAGTGTTCACAAGCACTAAATACTAAATGCCCGTCATCGAGGTAGCTGTAAACCTCAAATTATAAAGCAAACTGTTTGCTATAAAACTGAAGTGCATGCACAGTTTGTGATTGGTAGTTTAGTTGGTGTCGTATACTTTTATTAAAAACGGTAAACGCTACTTTTTTTAAAATAATTATTGAAGCAGGTATTTGTCTCCCATCTCACCTGATGGTAAGTGACGATGAAGACGAGGACGTTACATGCCTATTCAAGAGATACCCATTAATTCTTTTGAATGTCCCGGGACTGTATTTGTCTGGGAATATAAACGCAGGCAATTTATTCCACACCTTAGATACTCGAACCAAAAAGAAACTGTCAATCTTTAATTTTTAAGTTTTAATAACCTTTGCTTCGAATCATGGCTTTGTAACCTCTGAAAGAAGACAAATTGAACAGAGTCCAAACAAATTGAACAGAGTCTACGCAAGTAGCTCTTCAGGTACGTAGGGACCAATACTGTACTGAGTTTCTTTCGGCGTATTCTTCTTAGCAGTGGTCGTTTCGAAACGCTAGTAGCTTATCGATTTTGCAAATATTAAAAATAATAATTTACCGTTCAGAAAAAGATACATGATATCCAAATTTGAATAAAATTATATTTCATTTCATTACAAACAACAGGCATTTTGCAGAGCTATTTATCATCGTCATTATCTGCGCCGCAATAAGTCCACTGCTGGATATAAGCCTCCCCCACAGCGAGCTTTGGCGCGCTCCGTGGTGCAGTGGTTAACACGCCAGCCTGCGACACGGTGCCTGGTTTCCCGATCCCCGGTTAGGTTAAGATGGAAAATTATCTTTTTCAGATTGGCCTGGGTCTTAGATGTTTATCTATGTATGTATTTGCTATAAAATATAGTATCGTTGAGTGAGTATCCCATAACTCAAGTCTCGAACTTACTTTGGGGCTAGCTCAATCTGTGTGATTTGTCCGTATACATGTACAAAAAAAAACAAGGTATTGACATACTCACCACGCTTGGCGGACGGGTTTTAAGTGCAGCCATTTCGATTAGGTATCTCGGTTCCGACGCTGCTGCTCATTGAAACCGCTTTTAAGGGCCATAGCCCAATAAACTCCTAAGATTATTGGGCTAGGCGAACGTAAAAGGTATTTATGATGCTTGAATTGGGGATAGCTCAGGGAGGCCGGGCACGCGCACTTTATGTCATACCCGTAACCATTGGACAGGCAGCTCAGGATGACATCCCTGTCTTTGACACTTGTCAATGGTCTCAATGCATCCTAACTAATATTATAAATGCGAAAGTGAGTTTGTTTATTTGTTTGTTTGTTTGTTACGCTTTCACGCCGTAACTACTGAACAGATTATCATGAAATATTGCATACAAGTTCTCTGGAGTACGGAGAAGGACATAGGCTACCTTTTATCCCGGGAAAAAGTATTCCGAGGGATCGACATTGACGCGGGCGGAGCCGCGGGCGAAAGCTAGTTATATTATAAAAACACGGTTTCACTTACGTTTCGGTCTGATACGATTTATCTCGCGTAAGTTTTAATACTATTATGGTCTCAATGCAGTTATATCATAGCATTGATTGGTGGTTTTCTTTATTTTGATGTAGTTAACATTAGTGATTTAAATAATTTCTCTCAGATGGAGGTAGGAGAGGATTGTGAGGGATTTGAAGTTAAAAATAAATAACCAAGTTTTTAAGGAAATACAAGAAACAATATACAATTACTTAGCTTTTTGATAACGTTTACATACACAATAATAAATGCTAAGACTACTTAAAATAATAGTATTAATTAATTAAAACCAAATAATAATGAAATATAAGTTAAACAAAGCTAATAAACATCAATGAAACCTCTCCAACCCGTCTGGCCAGCGAGGAGAGTGTAGGCCAAATCCTCTGTCTGCTCTGGCCAAATATTATAAATATAAATATATACGGACAAATCACACAGATTGAACTAGCCCCAAAGTAAGTTCGAAACTTGTGTTATGGGATACTAATACATATATAGATATACATCCAAGACCCAGGCCAATCTGAAAAAGATCATTTTCCATCTTGACCTGGCCGGGGATCGAACCCGGTCACCCCGAGTCGCAGGCTGGCATGTTGACCGCTGCGCCACGGAGCAAGTCAAAATATTGCTCCGGTAGTACAGAGAGAGTCATGCTCCTGCAATGGAGAATAAAAAGACCTGATGACGATGATGATAAAATAAATTAACATTTAACATTGATAGTCACTGTTGGGAATTTAAAAATTTTGTCAAGCTATTATTGTTTTTATGTGCATTTGTATATTAGGTAGTACATTTTCACCAATAAATTAAAACACCAATTACCTGCCGACTGCAGCGGCCATCCATCTTGGGTCCTTTTCGGTGATCATCATCATCATTTCGTGTAGGTGACACGGTCAATTGACCATACACACCCTGGTGTCTGATTTCTGTGGAACCGCCTCCCGGCCTATGACGTGGTTCCTTTAACGACTACCAGATGGCAGACGGGACCATCGGCTTAATATGCCTTCCGAAGCAGGGAATCTTTATTATCAGACAATCAGGTGATTCAAGCCTGCAATGTCCTAACCAAACTGGAAACAACTATACAAAGTATATAAAACTTAAAAATCACATTTCTCAAGCGCAAAACTGTTCATTTTCTTTTTTTTATAAACCATTTCTAATTGTAAATAAAACCTTGGAAAAGTTATCTTCGAGTTAGCATTTTTTCGGAGCAAAGCGGTCGTTCCACTTTTAGGTTACACGACAGACATGAGTTTTTTCTTGCCTAGTGGATCCTGGTGAACTCTTGAGTTCAAGGGGCTCACTCAGGCAATTTATATTTGCGTTGACCAGAAATCTGCCACTGACAAAGCGTTCTCAGTAGCAATATTTAGGTCTTTGTAGGAAAGAAGTGCAGGTCAAAGTCAACAGGTGTGCCATAGTCTAGAGACACCACACGGAAAGGTGATTTCCGAACTGTTACTTGTTCATATTCTCCTTGCTTTAGCTGACTTTATTTCGGATTCTATTCAAAAGCCTTTCGTATCGGCCAAGATAGATTATGGCGAGGAGGCGATGCTCTAACAGCGGGATAAAGGACGCAATATTGAAACGATCTTTTACAGTTAAACAACGGTGTTGCAACGCTTGCATTTTATGAGCAACAAACGTCAAGTTGTTGTAATGTAATCTTCTCAGTCCGTCACTAAAATATATTTTACGATTAAACATACCACGTCTTCCCTACAACTCTAAAATGATTTGTCATTAAAATAGGCCATTTTCGTCAATCAAAAATGATTATTATGAAATTGCATTATTTAGATTAAAGTTTAAATCTCATGTATGAAATACGAATAATAAGAGTATTTTGTTTTAAAGAAAAAAAATAATATAAAAATTCTAGTGTAATTATCTGTATGTCTCGTGAACAAAAACACCAAACTTTATATTTTCTCGTGATTCTTTACATAAAAAAAATACACTATATTCAAATATAGCTATCTGAGACATAGTAAAATTTCTATTTTATGAATAAAATCTATTTTCTGACAAGACCACCTACCAACCTACTGCTTTATATTTTCCTCCTTATAAGATATAAGCCTGAATTTCAACCCATCGTTTTTGCTTTCGCGTCCACTTCTGCTGCCTCCATTCAGACAAGGACGAACATCGTCCTTGTCTCATTAAAGCTTGACAGTATTTATCCATACATACATGAACGGAGTCTGAGTTTTGAAGCCGGCTGCATCTTAAGGGCCCGTACTACCTCACACTGCTTTACATGATTGTCTGTAATATAAATAATAATGAAATACTCAAGTTGAAATAAAAATGAAGCAAAGTTCAGGACTAACCCTGGTAACTATCTGACTCAAAAACACGATTGCGTTAAATTTTCTCGATAGAAAAAAATTGTAAAGTTGCCTCCAAATCACGTCTTATTTACTCGGTATAATCATCATGATAATTATTCACCAAATACATTAAAATTTAACCTTGAAACTTTTGATTATAATTGCATTACAGATAAGGCAGCCATCATGTTTTTCTTTTTCGAATAACCCTTGAATATTCTTAAAAAACGACAATATCCAAAGTAGCCAGCGCGTTTAGACCATCCGCGTTTGTACCGCCACGCCGCCTGGCCTATGGCGGGCTCTTAAGCTGAGGAGATACTCAGCTGAAGATGCAGTCGGAAAACGCACGAATGCGAGAGTATCTATACCTCTATCATCGATTTTCTGGCTCGTACATCTGTATTATGCAATACCCGGTGGTCCCGCCCGGCTGCCATCTGGTAGTCGTTAAAGGAACCACGTCGGAGGCCGAGAGGCGGTTCCGAAGAACTCTGATACCAGGGTGTGCATGGTCGATTGACCGTGAAACCTACTCGAAATGATGATGATGATTATGCAATCTATCTGGTCAACATCTTTCCTGCGACGCTTACTATCTGTCTGTAAAACCAAGTCAATTCATTCACGGACCTATCAGCGCATGGAAAAACATACGCCTTTTCGCAATAATAAAATTACTCCAAATATTCAAGTTTACTATTTTAATAAATAAAGGTATATCGACAAATCACACAGATTGAGCTAGCCCCAAAGTAAGTTCGAAACTTTTGTTATGGGAGTATCCCATAACAAAAGTTTATATATGTATTTGTTATAAAATATTGTATCGTTGAGTTAGTAAACTCAACGATACAATATTTTATAACAAATACATATATAGGTTTATCTATATATGTATTTGTTATAAAATATTCCAATAAATAATCCAAGACCCAGGCCAATCTGAAAAAGATCATTTTCCATCTTGCCTGACCGGGGATCGAACCCGGGGCCCTTGTGTCGCAGGCTGGCGTGTTAACCACTGCGCCACGGAGCTCGCCAAAATCATCATCATCATCATCAGGTCCTTTTTAGTCTCCACTACAGGAGCACGACCCTCTCTGTCTGTACTACTAGAGCCATACTTGGCCAGAGCAGCCAGAGGACTTGGCCTACACTCTCCACGCTCGCCAAAATATAAGTTAAAAATATAAGTTCCTATCATAATTAACAATAGTAAGCCGAGTTCCATAAATTCCATTGCAGGCGTTTTAATGTTTTATGCAGGCACGTGTTAATGGGCCGATGAGCTGACTCATAAATTTGGGGGCTTTATCCCGTTTCATCCCATTTTTGTGCCATTACTTTGGACAAATTGCCATGGAGCTGCGTAACAAGGAAAATTATGTTGGGGTGATTTTTGAGTGGACTACTTGTGATACAGGATCTTTTAAAATTATTGCGTAAAACCAGTTTATCGGTGCGTAGAAGATTGGACGTCGTCCCACTTCGACAAACGTAACGTGACTAGGAAACTGACGTTCTTGACAAAGAGCAATTCGGGAGTACCTGAAAGTGCGTTCATCAATAAAACAACGGGCCAAGTGCGAGTCGGACTCGCGCAGGAAGGGTTCCGTACATTTAATAAGTTTAAAATTATTATAAATATTTTTATTACATGTTTACTACATGTAATAAAAATATTTAAAAATTTATGCTTTTTACAATTTTTCTTTTATCTGTGCCATAAGTTGCTTCGCACCAAATTTCAAGATTCTGAGTTCACGGGATATACCCTGTAGGTTTTGATTCCCTTGCAAATGTCGAAAATTTGCGGAATAAACGGCTGTATCTTTTAATTCCTTGGATTAGAAGTTTGATTTTTTTCACAGCTCCAAGTGACAGTAGACCTGAGTATTTGATATGAATTTCAGCTTGATATATCTACGCGTTCCTGAGAAAAGGGAGCTTGACAGACAGACAGTGAGACGGGCAACAAAGTGATCCTATAAGGGTTCCCCTTTTTTTTGCAGTACGGAACCATAAACGGAGTAATGGACGTTGAATTTATATGAAGTTGAGAGCACTTTGTAAGGTAGCAAGTCTAAGGTTGTAAGTCAAGTATGTCGATGCCCAAAGAAAATGATAGCGATTTTTATTGAGCTAAGAGTAAACAAACTATGATTGATAGGAAGTACTTACTACTATTGGACACTCAGTTAATCAAGGCATAAGAATGCTACTATGCCAAGGGAGATAGTTAAACAGCAATAACTATATAAAAGCATGGTGATTTTTTTGTAAAAATAACAACACAATATAACAAAATTAAACAATGAATAAATTCAACATTAACAAAGTAGTACCGTTTCATCACATACAAAATCCACGTTTATGTCCGCCCATAAAGCAATAAAATGTTCTAATACGCTATCCACAAACCCCGGGTTATGAACTATAAGCTGTAAATTTGAATGCTGTAGTCTCAACTTCACCGGTACATGTCGCCTGTAAAACTTGCATCGCAAAATGCGGATATTATTGGTGAGTTACCTTATTTTTATTTCAGTTTACAAGACTTGTAAGACGCTTGGCTTTGAGATTGTCTTTTTACTCATCGAGTGTAAGAAGACATCCATACACTCGATAAGTAAGAAGATAAAGTCTAACAATATACTTTACTTTTATATTATACTTAGATTTTTGAACTGCTTTAACGCGTCATGCATAGATTAACGCCTGATCATAGAACAATATGCTCAGTGTCTGATACTACTAAATTCTACTGTAAACCACGCTCGAAGTAGCTTAGAATCCGTAATCGTTCAATATGGTCCCTGTGTTATTTTCCTTGCGTGTGGTAGTAAATCTACGTTGCTAATCAGTGTTAAATATGCCGTTACAAAGGGTTCTACAACAACAAAGTCGTCAGGTCCCATTACATACATAATCCACGGTAATGTTCGTCCATAACACAGAGATGTTCTAATACGCTATCCAAAAACCCCGGGTTATGAACAATAAGCTGTATATTTGAATGTTGTAATCTCAACTTCACCGGTACATGTCGCCCGTAAAACTTGCGTCGCAAAATGCGGTTATTATCGGTGAGTCATCTTATTATTATATACCTTACTCCTACATTTACTTAGATTCTTCGAACTGCCTTGACGCGTCATGCATGGCTTAACGCCTGATCATAGAATAATATGCTCAGTGTCTGATACTTAGTGACATCCGAGGCTAAATATGCTCTCCGTAATAATTATGATGGAGCTATTTGACATTATTACTACTAAATTCTACTGTAAACCTCTCTCGAAGTAGCTTAGCATCCGTAATCGTTCAAAATGATCGCTGTGTTATTTTCCTTGCGTATGGTAGTAACTACTTAGTGCTAAATATGAAATTACAAAGGGTTCTACAACAAAAAAGTCATCAGGTCCGATTACAACAACAAAATCCACGTTAACGTTCGTCCATAAAACATAGAAATGTTCTAATACGCTATCTGCAAATCCCGGGTTATGAACTATAAGCTGTAAATTTGAATGCTGCAATCTGAGCTTCAACAGCATATGTCGCCCGTAAAACTCCGATGCCAAACGGCGATATTATCCATGAATTATTATATTTAGGTTGTTTTTAACTGTAAGACTCCATGTTCAAATTCCAGTCGACTTGTTTTCGAGGTCTTCTTCTTATTTTTATCGAATGTGTTTAGAGCTAACACTAGTGTAAGATTTAAATTTTAAAATGTCACAGCTTAATGACTGATATTTAGTGAACGCAGAGAAGATCGTGCCATATTTAGATCTTATTATATTTCTAAATTTGCTTCCAATATACTTCCATGCTGGTCTGGGAGAAAAGAAAAAACGTTGAATGTACCAGCTGCTTCTCTTACCGCGCAGATTGTAAAAGCCGATCGAGGGAACGGGAAAAATTCTGAGGAATCATGGTAATAGGCGATGCGGCTAGCAACTCATCACTATATTGATTCCATTTTCCACCTTATGCCTACCAACATGCTAATTTTTTTTTTTTTTTTAAATGACTATGTAGCTAGCTCCAAGTGAGCTTTCGCTACTTCACCGGGCGTTTGAGGCGAGGGCAGAGTGCCCTCAACCTTTATAGGCAACATCACCAAAGGGCCCCCAGGAGGGACGGACCTCGGCTTTGGGCGTTGCCTGTGTGCGCAAGGCTTGGAGAGACAGCAAACTCTCATATTGCCTGATGGGCCGCGCATGCAAGCCTGAAGGGCCAATCTGAGAAACAATGGCAAAAGCCTTTGGAGAGCAGCAACTCTCATCTTTTGCCTTATGGGCCGAAAGCTACGTTGCCAGAAGGGCCTATCCTGGGTGCAAGTCACCCGGGACCGCCGGGCGGTCACCAGTAATCGGAGCTAATCCTACTCTACGCACTCTATTCCGGTGGCGAGTGCGACGGGGTCGGATAGTGGGATTCCTCTGGCTATTCGGAGCCGAAGAGGGGTCGGGGCGGGCTTGTGCGATGTCAATAGGATCATCGGGATCGTCAAGTACGTTCCTAGGACGTCTACGACGTAAGGTCGTATCGTGTAAGTTGGGGGAGTAGTTAGCAGCTTGCACTACTACCGGGTTGGGGTGGCGTGCGGCTTTCTCAAAGTAACGCTTGGAGGCGTTTTTGAGATAGCCGCGAATGGATGGGAGATCTAGGTCACGGTGTAAGTCTGTCATGCGCAAGTACCGGTGATGACTCGTATTTGTGGCACGGGTGACGAAACGGTTCTGCAAGCGTTGCAGCCGATCGATGTGGGAGGGCGCGATATGGGAGAAGACTACGCCGGCGTAGGTCATGATAGGGCGGACGCAAAGCTTATAGAGTGTCAACTTATTTCTAAGTGACATCTTAGCATTGCCTATCATGGGGTGGAGACGGCCTAATACGAAGGCGGCATGGTTGCGGACTTTGGTGATGTGGGGGCCGAAGGTCATCGCGCTATCGAGTACGACTCCAAGGTATTTAGCCTTGCCCAGTGGGCAGGCAAGGCAAATGGGCTTTCCGTACAACGATACTGATCCTAACGAGGGGAGTTCTGCTCCGGACATGGTGATTTTTCGACGTGACACAGCTTGGTTATCCTTTGAGAAAAACACAGCTGTGCTTTTCTCCGGATTAACTTCGATGCGCCACCTCTTGAACCACCCGCCGAGAGCGTCCACGGCGGACTGAAGACGATTCACGATGACCGTTTTAAGGTGATGGGACGTGTAGAGGGCCGTATCGTCGGCGAATAGTGCCACTTCTACATTTGGGGTCTTTGGGATATCGCTTGTGTACAGCGAATAAAGGAGGGGCGAGAGAACAGCGCCTTGCGGGACGCCGGCTCGAATGGGATCCATAGAGATCCGAGAGGCATCCCCCTACTCTGTACCGAAAAGACCGATTCGACAAAAAGTCTCGTATGATGTGCACGAGACTATCCGGCAGGCCCAAGTTGGTCAACTTGGATATCAAGCCCGAATGCCAGACTTTGTCGAAGGCTTTCGCTACATCGAAGAAGAGTGCTCCCGTAGGACGTCCCCAATTTCTCAACTTGAGAATATGCTCCGTGAGGCGGTGCAGTTGGTGGTGACACGCGTGTTTGGCCCGGAATCCAAACTGTTCGTCGGGGATGAGACTTTTGGACTCTACGTAGTCCTTGAGACTTTTAAGGATGATCCGTTCGTAGATCTTGCCTATACAGTTCAAAAGACTGATAGGCCGGTAGGAGGAGGGGTTCTTCAGGTTTTTGCCTGGTTTAGGGATCCCGATCACGATTGCTTCTTTCCAGGCGGCTGGAAAAGTGCAATTTGCAAGACAAGCATTGAAGATGCTTACGAGCAAGAGGAGGAGGGTCTGTGGGAGGCATTTGATCACTCCGTTCGAGAGTCCGTCAGCGCCGGGCGCTTTTCGGGGTCTGCGATCGCAGATGATTGACTTCACTTCGTCAAGTGTCGTCGGGGCAAGGGGGGTATTCGGTGGGACCGTCGGGCTCACGACTAGGGGAGCATTGGCTCTCCAGGCTGTCTGCTAGGCATTCAGCTTTTTCGTCATCATCGAAGGCGATGGAGCCGTCTGGACGCGTGAGGGGGGGAGTGGCCGCAACCGTGTCGGTCTTGAGGCTTCTGGCTAGTCGCCAGTATGCCTGATGGGAGGGCGTCATCTCGGCAAGGAGATCGCCCCAGCGTTCTTTCCTAATTTCCGTTCCTAGTTTCCGATGCGTTCCTCGACTCGCCGTTGCAAGAAACGAAGGTGGGCACGGGCCTCTTCAGTGGGATAATTGTCATGTAAGCGTGAAGCGCGATTCTTCTCTGTCAACAGCTGCCGCATATCCTCGGGGAGCTCCATTCTGTGGGTGGGATCCACAGAAGGGACTTCCGAGAGCATTCCTTGTAGAAAGCTTGCAGGTGGCTGGTGAGAGAGGAGATTGCGCTGTCAGTGTCGTCAGTCGTGGTGATTTTGTCAGGGATTGCATCCAAGTGCGGTGTTGGCTGGTTGATAACTTTTCCAAGTTTCTTCCAGTCAGTCACCGTCCTTGTATGCACTATACGTCCGTTGTCTGTTGGTCCTAGTTGTAACACTACAGGTCGGTGGTCGGAGGAGATGTCAGGGTGGACCTCTACTGAACACACCTGAAGGGTGATGTTCTTAAGGAGGGCAATGTCAAGAACGCTGGGGTTTTGTCCCTCTTGTGTGGGGTAACGCGTGGGAGCTAACGTGGCCACAACGTCGAAATCTAGTTCGTCATGGAGACTCTCTAGGATAAGACCGTTGGGCGAGTCTGTGACAGAGTGCCAGCGGACTGACTTGCTGTTAAAATCTCCAGCCAAAATGGTAGAGTTTGACAGCGAGAAGAGGGATTCGAGGTTGCTACGGAGCAACGTCTTTTTGCAGGGGAGGTAAATCGAGGCGATGTTGATAGGCGCATGACCGGTCATGGCTATCCGGAGGAGGGAGCACTCGATATTTGTAAGAGCTGGGGGGTCTAGCTGGGTGCAGTGAAGTGACCTTTTGTAGTAGATTACTGTTCCGCCCTTTTGGGTGCGTAATCTGTCATTACGGATGATGTTGTAATTCGCAATCCGAGGATTGCGATGGTGGGGCTTCAAAAAGGTCTCTTGTGCAAGGAAAATGTCCACCTGATGTGTTGTAAGAAACTCCTGGATGAGGGGTTTCACATCGGTGAATTTGCCGTTGGCGTTGTAGTACGCGATAGTGAGGGAGCGGGGTTTAGTTCTCTTATTGAGACTACCCATATTAACGCGAGGGGAAGTAACGCGCGAGGAAGGGCGCGTTTTCTAACCTTTCTATTAGGAACCGGTGTTGGAATACGATGTCCAAGATTGCGTAAGCGTCACCGTTGGTCGCGAGAATGGCGTGACCCATTTCGAGGATTTTGGCGCGGTCCTCACGTGTTTCTCGCGCTATGTCGAGAACCACTCCGAAGGCCAGAGCGTCCTGGTCCCGGCTAGCCGAAGGAGCGCTGTGGCGCAACAGAGGTGGGGGCCTGCTGGGGGGAGCGCGGTTCCACGTTGGAACCTTTGGGGCTTCTGAGTGAGACACCGGCTGTCTCTGCTTCAGAGGGGGGAAGGCAGCTTGGCTGCTCATAAGGGTTTGAGGAGCGGTGGGCGCCGGCGCCTGGGGGGCACGATTTGTGCGTGGTTGGGGGGCAGCGCTTTGCGACGATTTTGAGCCCCAGGCGTTCCTGCTCGCTTTGGGGGCTTTTGAGCACCCCCGCCAGTTGGCGGGGTGGCCTTCCTGCCCGCAAAGTACGCAGGCCGCCTGAGTCTCGTTCTCCGCACTGCGGACTCTTTCACAGTCCGCTGTGCCGTGATCCCCCAAGCACTTCACGCATCTGGGGTGGGCATGACAGTTACGGGCCGAGTGCCCGTAACATTGGCAGCGGTGGCATTGACCGACAATGCCACGCTTGTGGGGGGGCTCTACTTTAAACGAGGTTAGCCCTGCGCACGACGAGATTTGGAAAATCCCCTTACCTTCCGGTGTGTTGTCTAAGACAACTAGCACCATTGGGTACGGGGTTTTCTTTTTCCCGTACATGCGGAAGACCTCGTTTACGGGGAGTGACTGAGAGACAAGGGTCTCTTTAACGTCAACATGCTAAATGTGGCCTTCGGGTCTTATAGACCTGGCCTCTGTCTACCCCGCAAAGATGAAAGTATGAATTTGCTTATCGTGCGTTCAATTTATTCCTGTGTTGTCTTTTTTGGGCATCGTGATGACAAACCGCGGTACAAAAGCTTCATACTAGTAGTTTGTTTATTAGTGTACAATGAGCAGTTAGGTAGACTTGACTATTTATAACATTAGTGTGAGTTTGTACCGAAGAAATACATCTACTTCTGTGGTTTGTACCTATTCACTAGCAACAAAGTTATTGTACCATTACTTACAAAATCCACGTTTACGTTCGTCCGTAAAGCATTAAAATGTTCTAATACGCTACCCACAAACCCCGGGTTATGAACTATAAGCTGTAAATTTGAAAGTTGTAATCTGAACTTCAACGGCATATGTCGCCCGTAAAACTTCCGACGCTAAATGGGGATATTATCTTTGAGTTATTTTATTTATATGTCACTAGTATATTCTTGTGCCTTTGTCCGCATTAAAAAGTTACACAGGTTTAATAATATATATATATATATATATTTTTTAATAAAATGTATGCAAAATTTCGTCTCAATATTTTCATCCGTTGTCTTCGTGCTCGAGTATCAAACATAGAAAAACCCAACAATGCACCACAATTTTCCACATGCTCCTTGTAAGCACACATGTTATAATTAATCCAAGTTATTGGTAAGATGCTAAATAATCGTTAAAGTAATATCACAACTCTAAGCATAATAATTGTTTCCAATTATAAATCTTTAACTTTGTATTAACTGACTCGTATATCGGTATTTCCGGTAAAGACAAATATCGAAAAATATCCGGAATTCTAAATACAGTTGTCTGATTGCATTGGCCATTAGATATGCATGTTTATCAATGATTTAAAATTTCATTTGATTAAAAAAGGCAGCCATAGAAACCGCTCAAAGGAGTGAAAACAACACTAGTGTGACGGACGCGTGATACGTAGCGTAACGCGAATTCACAAGGACTCTACGAAAAGTCACTCAACGCGCCATAAGAATTATTTACTTCAAAAATAGTTTCCCCCTCTTTATTAATATAGAACTAAAAAGGAAAAATAAGTACAAGATTCTCGTTATACGTCATACGTACTAACATGCTCTATTACTTACCTTAGACGTATGTCTGCATACACTTCAACGCAGAATATGTAACGTAGACTACGTGACTGAAATTGCGTAGCCAAGTCGTTAGGGGCACGGGAATATATACTTAAAGCTTATATTACTTACTTTTAGCTTAAGTTATTCTGGAATGATTGTTATATTATGTGATTTGTAAGTCTTTGGTAAAGTTTTATTGTCGGAATAACATTTCATTTATTTGATAAAATGTATGTTACAGTAAAGTACTCGTATTCGCAACATGATTCGTCAAAAAGTTACATAAATGCATCCGCTACATACTTCGTCAAGAATTACTTATGTTTATCCACTACAAGTTTCGTTCATGTCGGAATTAGAATCCCTAGCAAGAAAAAGAACCCTTAGAAAAAAGGTAAAAAATGAAAAAGGAAATTGGATCTCCTGTACAAATTCAAAGATCAGCTTGTTAAATTTCTATGAGAAATCTATTTTTTTTTCATTATTTTTTTTTCCGGTCTGCAGTATGTTGTCAATGTTTTTATAAATAACTTTTTTATGCTTCTTTGTGGGACTCTGATTCCGTTATTACGATATTGTCATAGAGTTCAGAATCACTGTTATAATTATGGAAACTAAAACCAAGATAATCATCATTACAGCCAGTAAGAAGTCCACTGCTGAACAAAGGCCACTCCCAAGGATTCTTTGCAATAATTTCCATGGAAAGATATTGCCATACTCACCACGCTCGGCAGGCGGGTTGGCGAGCGCAGTTTCTTTGACTCCTTGTGCTTACGACGCCACTGCCCATCGGATTTTAAACTGAGAAAGAATATGATAACCTAATAATAAATCCTAAATATTTTATTTTTTATTTTTTTTTATTTTAATTTAACAATATTTGTATGAGATGTTTATAACATTCACAATGCTTTTTTGACATACTCTTATAATATAAAAATAAATTAAATATATACGGACAAATCACACAGATTGAGCTAGCCCCAAGTAAGTTCGAGACTTGTGTTATGGGATACTAACTCAACGATACTATATTTTATAACAAATACATATATAGATAAACATCCAAGACCCAGGCCAATCTGAAAAAGATCATTTTGCACCCTCGTGTCGCAGGCTGGCGTGTTAACCACTGCGCCACGGAGCTGTCTCATAAAGGAATAAAATATGGTAAAAAAATTCAAGCGAGCAGGATTTGAGATCACGACTTCGTCTTTGTACGATCGGTGCTTTACTCTGTCTCTAAATATCGAGTGGGCTTTGAATTAGAAAAAAATCGAAAGAAATGGAAGCGAAACCTCATACAACTAACGATTCAATATCAGTCTCATTTACGTAAATGAACTTAAATCACAACGAAATACTTACGCACTCATAGACGAAGCTAGTTTGCGATTGGCCGCGTCAAGGTCACGGGGTGGTGTGAACATATCTAATAAACGCTATGGTGTCAACATTGACTCCGTAATTTTTAAACAGATTTGAAAAATTATGTTTTATTTGAAAAGATACGCTTTTCAATTAGTTCTATCAAAACATCATTAAAATCGGTTTAGTAGGTAGTTTGGTTGAAGTCGGTTTTTATGTACAAAAGATTAAAGTATCTAATAGATTGTAAAAAAAAAATAACAAGCAAAACTAAAATACAGTCAAATATTTAAAACATGACACCAATTACAGCATCTTGCCCTATGCACCTGCTAAGGTCGTGACCCGCCCTGAGCCCGGGGGTCAACGCACGCCGGATGAGATCCCTATCCATCGATTTTGGTAAATCTGATGCATAAATAAAAACTCGACTTTATTTTGCATTTATCAAGATTTCTTGACGTGAATTTTGTATTTTTGGTCGTCTTTTGATTGTTTGTTTGATATGTTTGCAATAATTTATTATGTACCAACAACGTACCTTTTTCCCGACTCTCTCCGCAGTAAAAAGTATTTTATATTTAAGTACCAGCTGTCCCGGCGAACTTCGTGTCGCTATAAAATAAAAACTATTCTATCTTTAAAGTTGGACCAAATTACAGATAGTCACGAAGTTTGATCAAAATCGGGTCAGTATTTTCAGAGTTTATCCATAACATACATAGTGAAACCAGATTTATATTATACTGTGTAAATGTACCCTCGATATTCTTTTAAAGGGGCGACTCAGCCCATTAATATGAACAACTTTTCCTATGGCACCAAGTCCCCGGAACTGAAAAAAAAACGATATTTCCATACAAAAGAGTTCTACCGCCCGGCCAGTTTGTATAGGTAAATAACTTATTCTAGTCTTTGTCGCTATGTGTCTGAAGGGCTCTGATTACATTAAAGGTTTATCTACGATTATATTCAATTGGTTATTGTTAATACTGCGTAGAGAAAACAGACAGAGTTTTATATCGCATTTTTAATATAAGAATGGATAGTATGGATGGAATTTCCTTGTTTCGGTTCAAATCGATGTCACAATTTAAGCTAAGTCTACACACTCCACACATTTAATACACACGAAAATTACATGTCTGTGTAGATTTATCAAATCACTTAACAAATCCACTTTCAAAAATGCCACACACAAACTAACTGGTAAAACTTATAACATCTTTATTTTTAGTCGTGGGAAAAAAGATGCAAATAAGAATTAAAGTTCCAAATTAATCAAACAGTCTATCTAAATTCATATTAACAACACATCTCTGTAATGTTTAAGGGCTCGTACTTCTCACTGCGTTGCATGATTATCTGTAATATCAATAATAATAAAATACTCGAGTTGAAATAAAAATGCAGCAAAGTTCAGGACTAACTCTGGTAACTACTGGTGGTAGCAGGCTTACTCAATAACACGATTGCGTAAAATTTTCTCAATAGAAAAAAATTGTAAAGTTGCCTCCAAATCACGTCTAATTTACTCGATATACAGCAGTATTCACCAAATTCATTAAAATTGACCTTGATACTTTTGATTTCAATAATTGCATTACAGATAAGGCAGCCATCATGTTTTTTTTCGAATAACCCTTGAATAATCTTTAAAAACGAAATTATCCAAAGTAGCCAACGCGTTTATACCGCCACGCCACCTGGCCTATGGCGGGCCCTTAAGTGCTAGATTCTTGTTGATGTCTTCAACAATATCTTATGTTCAAGCTCTGTTCACAAAATCAATTTAATTGATGTCGTTAGTAGTAACGTAACGCACATTATCATAATTCAAAGCTGTAAATAATGGGGTGGTTTGCCATTGCCATCACACACATCATCATCACCATCACCATTCCAGCCATTAGAAGTCCACTACTGGACAAAGTCCTGTTCCAAGGATTTTTCGTTCCATGGGAGGATATAGTCATACTTACCACGCTTAGCAGGCGGGTTGGCGAGCGCAGTTTCTTTACTTTCTTTGCTTTCGACGCCGCTGCATCGGAAGAATTTTTAAGCTGGGGTGGGAATTTCTTGTATTTGGGAAGGAATGAAGGTATTGGGATAATCTCACTAAGGTGAAACGGTAAAGCAAGTAGCAGCTCGGGAGGCCAGGCGCGCGTATCCGATGCCAAACAACCGGACACGCAGTTGGGGATGACACCCCTGACTATATTTTCACACACATAGTTTTATCCCTTACGAGGTATAGATATAGTTTGGCGAGCTCCGTGGCGCAGTGGTTAACACGCCAGCCTGCGACACGAGTTCGATCCCCGGTCAGGTCATGATGGAAAACGACCTTTTTCAGATTGACCTGGGTTTTGGATGTTTATCTATATAGTATCGTTGAGTTAGTATCCTACCTAGCTCAATTTGTGTGATATGCCCCTATATATGTATATATTTATTTATTTATTTATAGTCTTAACATAAGTCTAAAGAAAAGACTCAAAGCCCTCGTTGTGTGGGCATAATAATGATGGGTTACTAGCTGCATCGCCTATTGACATTTTCAGTCCTCGACCGGCTTCTACGATCTCCGGGAAAAGAAAAGAAAGCAGCTGTTCTATTTTTTTCTTTTCTCCAAGGCCGACATGAAAAAGAATAAACTATTAAATTGATATAGAATAAGTATAAAATAAAATAAATAGTTTATGAAAAATTAACTATGAGATTGATTGATGAGCCATGTGGTTTCCGGCAGAGTAGAATAGGACCCCTCCTAGTCTTCCCATGCAGGTCGTAAGAGGTCGACTTAGGATATACAAGCTAAAAAAAGCTCATAAACATCAATATACCAACAATAAGACCTCTCCAACCCGTCTAGCCAGCGAGGAGAGTGTAGACCAAATCCTCTGTCTGCTCTGGCCAATTATGGCTCTGGTAGTACAGAGAGGGTCATGCTAAGAAGACCTGATGATGATGATGATGAAATTGATCAAACGTTTGTTATTCAAACCTCAACATTTATATCTGATAAAAGGAAAATAACGTCCCTTTTTACATTACATTTAACCAGAAAATCGTCTATATAAACCAGAAAAACCTGAAAACAAATGGCAAAGCAAGAAACACACTTAAGATTATTAGGAGCGCAGTAAATTGTAGGTTATCGCGATGGCGAGTGTCTTACGTGACAAACTGGCTCATTAAGGCGTGGTCTTTGATAAAAATGCTAAACAACTGACCTTTAGGCAATTTGTGCTTTATGATAGAATTTTTCTCATTTGTGTACACAGGATTAAGTTTTGGGTTTATAAATATTTTGGATATAATGTTCGGTTTTCGGTACAAAATACAAACATACATAGTACTTCCATGCTGTTCTGGGAGAAAAGAAAAAACGTAGAACGTGCCAGCAGCTGCTTCTCTTCCCGCGCAGATACATAGTAAAAGCCGATCGAGGAAATGGGCGAAAATGTGAGGAATCATTACAATAGGCGATGCGGCTAGCAACCCATCACTATTTTGATTAAATTTTTAAACAACACGCCCTTCCAACATGCTAAATGTGACCATAAAGTCCGCGTTTGGCATGTTGGTGGGCATAAGATGGAAAACGGAATCAAAATAGTGATGGGTTGCTAGCCGCATCACCTATTAACATGATTTCTCAGATTCAAAAAATATCAATTATTATATATATCCTATTTGTTTTACCAAAAACTTAATACTTACGAAGTTTTACGTAGATAAGTAATATGTAGTTTTACGTAGGTAAGTACTAAGTGTTATAGGTAATTAAAATGCCTCTTAAAGTAAGAGCTATGCTACACGAGTGTTGTGCCTCTGTCTTCATAGATTTTCTATACACATATTAGTTAACCATTACCAACAGTGTATGCCATAGAAGTTCCCTGCAGATTTAGGTTGGACAAACGAGCATAACATTTTGAACACAGTGCTTAAATAGCTAATATTATTCATAATCATAAATCCATAAATCCCGTCTTGCCTAGGTATAAAAAAATACACTGTCTGGGTAAATAGCACCATTTTTAGGGTTCCATACCTAAAAGGAAATACGAAAACTTTATATAGGATACTTTTTTTTATTTGTTGTTTTGTTGTGCGTCTGTCTGTCTGTCTGTCTGTTGATAGCCGCATCGTCTATTAACATGATTACTCAGATTTTACCCATTCTCTCGATCGCCTTTTACAGTCTGCGCGGGCATAGAAGCAGCAGGTACAGTCTACGTTTTTTCTTTTCTCCCAGACCAGCATGGAAGAGACGTCAATACCAACAAATTTTCCAAATTGGGCCGGTGCTGAGTTCTTGAATGTTTTTTCTACATTTTCAAACAAAACTGTTCTGCCGTGGCAATTTGCATGGAAAATTAAAATTATTTTCATATAATTGGTTCCATAGAAAAGCTTGACTTTATAAACGTCTGGAGTTTGCAATGGCAACACATCCTTCGGAGTACCCACCATATTGATCGTTTTCGCCCCTGGTTTGTATACAGTGGGTATGGAGTACGTCCTCAGTACAGCACCGATCTTATCAGTAACTCCTTTTAATGTATATATGTTCGCGCTAATTGTCATTAATGCATTTAGTAAATATGCAGCGCGAAAGTTTAAAAGTATTTATTACTAGCTTTTGGGAATAGTACTTTTGCCGAAATAAAAGGTAGTCTATGTCCTTCTCCGTACTCCAGAGACCTTCTATGCAAAATTTTATGATGATTGGTTTAGTAGTTACGGCGTGAAAGCGTCAAACAAACTCACTTTCGCGTTTATAATATTAGTAAGGATATATAATAGTAAGGAAGTAAGGATTTAATTATTGATCTTCATTGGATATTCACAGTTTTAACACACATCGGGTACACATTATACACATTTTAATCTAGGGTAAACGTCATAAATATTTTTTTTAACTAACCTATATTGTCCCACTGCTGGGCAAAGGTCTCCCCCATTTCCTTCCACTTGTCTCTGTCCAATGCAATTTCAGACCATCCACATAGAAAAACGTCGAAATCGTCGCGCCATCGCTTTCTAGGCCTTCCTCTTCGACGTCGACCATCCTCAGGTATCCATTTTCAAAATGATGAAATAAATATATAATCTAACTTATTTTAAAATATGTTTTTATTCACTTCCTAAACACTACGTGACAAACTCGAGTAGTTTCCACAAATAATCAATTCGTACGAGATTTTTGTCCCAAATTTCAATTGTCCGAACACAACAATGCAGTTTCAAAATAAATATCATCCTTGTATGATGAAGTCGATTAAATTTATGGAACAATACAGTAATCCAATTGGATGAACAAAAGCAATATCGCGATGAAACTAGCATTCGTTAAGCACTCTTTGTGAGCGATTGTAAAATACATGTTTTACGCAACCCAGTGTTCGGAATTGGGGGCAATATTTATGATTGGATGGTTAAAAATTTTTACCCAGGATTTTTTTTATTGAATTTTAAAAAAAATATAAGAATGTATCAGTTCTGATCGAGTCAAGATGAAAATCGAACTTGGATAGGCATGTAACATCCTCGTCTTTATCGTCATTTACCATCAGGTGAGATGGGAGACAAGTGCCTAATTCAATACTTATTTTTTTTAAATTATTATTATGATTATTATAAAACAAATACACAGTATAAAACAAAGTCACTTCTCGCTGTCTGTCCGTTCCTATGTATGCTTAGATCTTTAAAACTAAGCAACGAATTTTGATGCGGTTTTTTTAATAGATAGAGTGATTCAAGAGGATGGTTTACATGTACATTGCACCCGTGCAAAGCCGGGGTCCGGGTCGCTAGTATAAAATATAGTATTGTTGTGTAGGTATCCCACGTCACAAGTTTATTACTTGCTGTGGGGCTAGTACAATCTGTGTGATTTGTCCTTCTCTTTCTTCTCTTCATAATCGTATCCTCATGCCTGAGGGTCGTGACCATCGGGAGCAGCTCCCCTCACAATAGTTTTTCACCCTGAACGGTCTTGCGCCAGGTGTATGGCTCCTTGAGTGTTTGTGCGCGCCACCCTACGAACGACATCAGTCCATCTTGTGGGCGGTTTTCCTTGACCTCTGCGTCCTGGGACATGGCCCAAAAGTACGTTTTTTTTTTAAATATATTTATATATTATTTCTACTTAATAACCTTTTGGCACAAAATTAACTCCTAGTTAGTGAATTACATTCAGTTCATTAGCTTATACCTATAGTGGCCAGGCCACTTTGAATAAGGTAGTGGTGAGTAAAAATTCTCAAACAAATCCTAAAATACTTAACTCAATTTCCTTTCTAAATTCAAGCTCCCGTCAGCTCTTCGCAAATAAAGGCACGATGCATCCTCACTAGAGTCCAGCAGATCGATTTCATTCCTTTTTTTCCTCCGTACTATGAAACAATTTCCAGCTCCCAAATACGAAGTGCTGGCGCGATGTATTTGGTTGAATATTTCATCTGTGAATGTGCTCGTTGTTGCTTTGGCGTACGTAGCTGGGACATAGGCATGCAATTTGTTTTTATAACACAACTGTCTAAAACGGAGTGTTATCAGAGTATGTAGGTTCATTTATATGTATGTATTTTTTTATGTTAATAAGATATATGAAATTTGTCACGAAATAACTCGTTAATCTTGAATTTTAAGATACTTCGCAAAACAAACTTTTGTACGGAACTCTCGGTTTGCATGTCTGATTTGCACTTGGCTATATTTTATCATGAATGTAATGTAATTCAGCACAAACTTTTACACAAATACTAGAATACTTACAGTCAGCTCTTTGCGAATATAGCACGATTGACTGCGCGATTTATCCTCACCAGTTACTTGATCGCTTGCTTCACTTTACAAAAATACAAACAGACCCAAGGCAAAAGACAGCGGCTCTTTGGACAGTTCTACCCCCATCCAGCCCAGGCTAGATCTACCAATGTACCCACCAAGTCCATCCAGTATTACCCAAAGAAGCTTCCATCCGGAAGAGATTTTCCCTAGGCAGTCTGGAAGTCCCTTCACCGATACCGGGATGGTGATGGGAGAAGTCGAGAAAACAGACTTAGGTGGGGTTTCTCTACCAACAATTTGTAACTGCGGTGCCAATCAGTCCATGTCTGACCTTCTGTCGTGCCCTAACTGCTCCAATAGTTGCACGACTTCGCACCTTCGTCTTTCGCACCTAAATTACACAATGTGGTAAAGGACCTCAATGAGGCTAATGATAAAGAAATCAGCGTAGCCACATGCTGGTCAAAAGAAATGTAATCAATTGGAACCATTTCGACTCAAAAGAGGAAGACAAGAAGACCGTCGTAAGATGCTTCACAGCAGTTTTAAACATGAATAGAAAAATAGATTACAATTGAAATTATTACTGCTATCTACCTCTTCGCGTCCCTTGTCCAGGAACTTGGAGCTAGCGCCAACTGTAACTCCTCACGGCCATTATCATGAGCTCAGCTTGCTCAGCTTGCATTCTCATGAGCTACACGTGCGATGTGCACTTATAACCGGCTTCGAAAAAGGAGGAGGTTCTCAATTCTGTTGTACGTTCTTTTTTTATGTCAGGTTAAAATGGCGAGCTTCTTGGTGCAGTTGTTAACGCCAGCTTGCGACATGAGAGTGTCCGGGTTTGATCCCCGGTTAGGTCATGATGGAAAACGATCTTTTTCAGATTGACCCAGGTCTTGGCTGTTTATCTATTTAAGTATCTTTTAAAAAATATAGTATAGTTTCGTTTTAGTATCGACTACTACGACACAAGTTCCAGCTTACTTTACGTTTAGTGCTTATTATAATAGTATTAATCTCTCCGTAATAAATAAGCCAAACTAATATTTTATAGTTATAATTGCGACAGAGAGTATTTTTATTAAATAAAAAAATTATATATAGTAAAAAAGAATTATGCGGGCGGGGCTTGAACCAGCGACCTAGGTCTATGTACGACCTACGCTCTGCCAGCGAGTTCACTGTTCATTGGTTTGTAATAAACAAACCAATAATCTCTCTCTCTCTTTTCTACAAATACTCTCTGACTTTTTAGCGTATCTCACTCCTTGACTATTAAACCAATAATCATGAAAATTTGCATTTGTGTTGACTTACGTCATTTGTGGCTGGGGTACGAATACGAAATAGGTCCTAGGCTTATCATTCCGGAAACGTGGGCAAAAGCTAGTTCAATATGAAAAATTGTAATATTCATGCAAAACAAAATACCTCGCGAAGCACAAAAATACAGCATACCTTATACACGGTGAAATTTTGATCGTTCTGGACTCCTAAGGCGAGGCCTCAAATGTTTGGTACCTTCGCTCGGCAAAGGACTGATCAAGTGCGCGCAAGGGATAGCGCTTGGCGGTTTAGCCCGTGAATGATGAGATAGGAGAAAGTCTCGAGTCGCTCAAAGAAAAAAACGTAAGCGCCAAATTCGTTTTTTCTATTTTATATAAAATCAGACCGGTTAATTGTATTTTCATATTTACATTTTGATGAATTACTAATAACCTATCTTTTAGTCTAAAAATCATTATTTCATTCGTCGCATTTGAGCTACAATAACAAAAACTCTGCGAACGAAGACCATTTTTCAAAAAATATTTCTATCGAGAAAATTTTATCAAAACGTGTTTTCATCTTCAATTTTTGGAGATGAAATAGGCAAAAATCATATTACTTAGATTTGAAACTCCTAATTTAAGTATTTTGCGAGATAAATAAGGTTCAGAACGACCTTATTTACAGTGGTATTACCTTAAAGGGGTAATTCAGCCCATCGATATGAACAATTGATTGACCGTGACACCTACTCGAAATGATGATGATGGGACCAATGCTGGGAACTCAAAAAAATAGGCAGTTCCATACAAAAAAATTCCGGCCGCCCGGTCAATTTGTATGGGAACGTCAAAAAATTTTTTGAGTTCCTAGCATTGGTCCTATAGGAAAAGTCGTTTATCGCTCGTACGATCTAAATTTCACCGTGTATAATACTGTTTAACACAGAATCTTCTTTTTCACATGCAGCATAAATTCCCCGTAGATAAACCCAACTATCTCTAAGTATTACAGCAACCTGGAGTTCACAGCACGTCCTTTATATTCCATTAAACTCGGGATCAACCTGCTACATTGAAATTAACTTGGAGTAGGTTTCATACCGCGGCTGCGCGCTTGATCTCTCTCACGATGATCCTTTGAAATTGAAATTTAAAACCAGATGACTGTAATCCTCACCTTGGCTGGTGTAGTGGTTATCTTTAGTTTTGCTGCTGTATCACATTTTTAAACATAGATTTTAACCCTTCTTTGAATTAATATTTAAGGAAGGGTTAAAATCTATGCAAGTCATGTAATCGTGACAAGCATGATAAAGTCACTGTTTCCTCACTTACCGTGCTTTTATAATGTTATTGAAAGGATTTTTCGATAGAGGTGGGTAGTTCTGAAATTTAAGTTTTAGCCATAGATTTTTAAAAAAAAATCGTTTTTTAGCCTTATGTCGTTTGTCCCGGCTGTCATTATAAAATATCAGTCTTTAAGCTAAGAAAGCTTAGGTAACTTGAAAAACAGACTAAAACTTTTTTCATGCTTACTATACCCCATTTCAATCTGACGTACACTGAGACATATACTATATACAAATACGTATTTACCCTTTACATATAAAAAACTTTCAACACTGCCCCATCACTCTTATTAAAATAGGAAATAAAATACGGTGAAAAAATTTTTTTTCAAGCGGGCGGAATTTGAACTTTGAAAAACACTTAAAAACACTGACATTCCACAACGAGACATTTCAGCGACTAACTAATTCACTCGGCCATAAGTTGCGCTACCAAAGACATTTAACTAATACAAGCCGCAATTCTCGGACGTCGGAGATGTCGTTCGCTTATACTGATGAGAGATCCTGGTGTTTGCTATGGAGTGAGTGTTCCTCTCTGGCTGTCTCAAGAGCTGGTCTTATAAGTGGTAACGAGAGAAAAGGCTTCTATTAAAACTAATGATACTCACGTACAAAGTCGGCTAAAACTCCACATAGAACAACTTCGAGCACGCGTCTTGCTTCACATTCTCCCTAACCTGAACCAAACCTTCGGATGAGAGCATGTTGACCTTTATATGACTTGTACATGAATGAACCTTATTTAAGAAAAGCTTTTATATCATCATCATTTCGACTAGGTGCCACGGTCAATCGACCATGTACACACTTCGGAATCACCTCTTGGCCTCTGACGTGATTCCTTTAACGACTACCAGATGGCAGCCGGGACCGACGGCTTAACGTGCCTTCCGAAGCACGGAAACATCATCACCATCAGACAATCAGGTGTTTCAAGCCTGCAATGTCCTAACCAAACTGGAAACAACTAAACAAAGTATGCTTCCCGTGGGAATCGAATCCAAGACCTCCGAGACTATAGGCAAACGCTTTTATATGCAACTGGCATAAAGAAGAAACTCCGTCTGCCTATTGCATATTAAGAAAGGGAACAAAGGAAGTATAAACAACCTATAAACCATGTATCTACCTCGGCAATAATACTACATTTCCCGTACGATACCCCAAGTGCACAGTTAGAGCACTATGCCGGTGTGAATAAGTAAACATGTACTTGACCAGGCCATTCTGTGTATATTGTGTTGTAACTAAAGTACACCGGCAAGATTTTAGATTCAATATTTAACAATTAATCTTGTTAAATTAACATTAAACATAACATGTAATACGGCGAGCTCCGTGATGCAATGGTTAACACTGCCATGCGTGGTTAGCCTGCAGCACGAGGGCACCCTCGTGTCGGGTTCGATCCCCGGTCAGGTTAAGATGGAAAATGATCTTTTTCAGATTGACCTGACTTGGGTCTTGGATGTTTATCTATAGTATCCTTGAGTTAGTAGTTAGTATCCCATAACAGAAGTCTCGAACTTACTTTGGGGCTAGCTCAATCTGTGTGATTTGTCCGTATATATTTATTTAACATTAAAATATATCACAGCCAACCTGACCTTCTTTTTGATTCTGATCTGTTTTTTCTAGTCCATGTATTTTAGCATGTATAAACAAATGTATTACCCTGGTCCTTTGAGAGGCTTGCGTTAGAGATCTAATACGTAGAGGCCCTTTGGAGAAGTTGATATAATATTGGCCTCCAGCCAGAACCCGTTCCTGAAAATGCCAATGTATGATATGCCCTTGAACAGTTCTTGGCTGGAGGAGGAACTATTGTATTTTAAAAGAGGAGTGTGTTATGGAATTGTTATCATGCTCAGTTCGTTCAAACATTAAGCGCGTGGTTTTTTTTTTACTAAATCTTATTTCTTATTTTAATAAGAGTATATCAGAGTAGCTTAGTGAATACCAAAAACCCCTTATAAAATATAAGGCTACATACATACGAAGAACAAAACACCGCAACACCGACACAAAAACCATCTAAAAAAGTAAAAAAACAATACGACTTTTATGTAGCTTTCAGTTTTGTAATGTTCCCACCTAATCCTTCCATTTGATATTTATTTGATTTGGTTCTACATACTAGAAAAGATTCGGTTGTTCATTCACTCTTTAGAAAAATTTTAAACGACGATCGGTAACGAGGTTTTGATTGTAGCTCAAAACATTCTCTTCAATTACCTTTAAATAATAATCAAAATCAGTTCAGCCATTTGGGGGCTAACTGTGTGACAGACAAACAGATAGACTTACACAACGTTTATTGGAAGGGTGGTTATAGCGTCTACAACTACGCAAGTTAGTTTCCGCATTTAAAACACGCCATTCGAGACACTATATACTCCAAGTATTTCTTCCATAAGAGTCACTTCGCCGAGAGTGCGTGACGCCCTTAAGACCGCATTGGTTGAACGCGCACCCCTACTGGAGGGAGCACTATGGTGTTGAATATTTAGCAAAGGAAAACCTTTTCTGTGTTAATGTATATTTGGTACACTTGCTGCTTAGAAAGCAAGATAGAAACTTATCGTCGAAAGAGTTTGACATTTATTAGAAAAAACAAGCAATGTATGACGAAATCTTTTGAATCCTCGCTCGTATTAGCTCACAAAGTCATCATTTATTTACTTAAGTTAAGAGTGTGTAATTTAGATGCGAAAGACGAATGTGCGAAGTGCTGAAGTGCGAGCGAACTCAGGCGCGAACTTATAGAAAATAAATTCTTATCAAATGCTCAGGTCTAGTAACCCTTGGAGCTGTGAAATAATCAAATTTCTAAGCCAACGCAATCAAAAGATATAGCTGTTTATGATTAAATATTTTGAATTTCGCAATGGAATCTATACCTGTAGGTAACCTGTAGTAAACCTACAGGGTACTTCCCGTGAACTCAGAATCTTGAAATTCGGTACGAAGCAAATTCTTATAGCGCAAGTAAAGGAAAATTTTCGAAAAGCATAATTTTTTAGTTACATCATAAAATAAAAATATTTTAAACTTATTATATGTAATGGTACTTCTTGCGCAAGTCCAACTCGCATTTGGCCGGTTATTTTACTTAGGAAGATGTTTCTTATCTAGGATGTAAGAATATATAGCTACTAAATGAGTATGACAGTCATGAAAATAAAAACAAAACTGTTTAGATTATACAACGTAATTACTTGGATTTCTTTTTGTGAGCATAAAAATTCTTCTTCTTCTTCTTCGCCTTTTCCCTATTTGGGGTCGGCTCTGTATGTCGACTCTCTCCATAATTTTCTATCCCCAACCATATCAATATTTACCCCCCATTCCCTCATATCCCCTCTGACACATTCAATCCACGTCTTTCTTGGCCTCCCTCGTCCCCCACGTCCCTCTACTTCTAAATGGGACATTCTTTTTGCCAGATGTTCGGCATCTCTCCTTTCTACATGTCCATACCATGTTAGACGTTGGCTTTTTAATTTGTCAACTACCGGTGCGACTTTCAGGCTCCCTCTTATGTACTGGTTCCGTATCTTATCCATCCTTGTTATTCCACACATTCACCTAAGCATTCGCATTTCTGCCACATGAATACGATGCTCCTCTTTCTTCTTCGTCGCCCAGCACTCCGCTCCGTAAAGTAAGGCAGGTCTTATGACGGATTTATATATTTTGCCTTTTAGTTTAAGTGGAAGCCGTTTGTCGCAAGTCATCCCTGTTACCTGTCTCCACTTAAGCCATCCCGTGGTTATTCGTTTGGTGACGTCACGATCGACATTTCCATCTTTCTGAATGAGTGAGCCAAGGTACTTAAAGTCGGTACAGACTGGCTGCAAGTTATCACAGATCTTTACGGTAGTAGCGCTCGAAGTTCCCCCAAAATCGCAGAACATGTATTCAGTTCTGCGATTTTGGGGGAACTTCGAGCTGTGAGCATAAAAATTATTAAGTATTTAAAGTGCTTACAAATCAGCCCAAACACGATAGGTTTGTATTGTATAATATAGGAGTTTCTACTTGCAAGATTTGATTACAGACGGACATGTACTGTGATTGCGAATCTATGCACATGGTCTATTATAACTTGCTTTACTTTATTTCAACCCGACTTCAATGAAACTTCTGAACTGTGTTGAAAATTAAATAGAAACCTGAAAGTATACCTACCCTTTGAAACGAAAAATATTTTTTAAAATAGATTTCCTTAATGACGGAGTTCTGATGTAACAAACATTTTATAAGAAATATTTATTTTTAAAATGAATATATAACTAAATATTCTGTGAATATTTAAAGCGTCTGCCTTTTTTCATTATCAATATCGAGCAAAAACAAGCAAAAAAATCACGTTTGTTGTATGGGAGCCCCCTTATATATTTATTTTATTCAATTTTTTTGTATTTGTTGTTACAACGGCAACAGAAATACATCATCTGTAAAAATTTCAACTGTCTAACTATCACGGTTCATGAGATACAGCCTGGTGACAGATGGACAGACAGACAGACGGACAGCGGAGCGATATTAATAGGGTCCCGTTTTTACCCTTTGGGTACGGAACCCTAAAAATGGTTAAAAATATTAAGCGTAGCATCTAAAAGACTGCATAAACAAAAAAAGCCTACAGCTAGACTTAAGAAGCTGCATTTATCCTTTAATACCTTTGTTCCTTGTAATAAGTATAGATCAAACAGCCTGTCACAGTTATGTTTCCTGATTTCACTTAGACCTGTCATGTTGTTTAACTTTAGATCTTATAGCCCTAGGGTATAAGTGCCTACACAATATATAATAAAACGTTTACATTTAAAACAATCCTGTTGAATGTGAAAGTGATTTTTAATATCTTAAGCAACACATTGTTACTCTGATAATTAGTAACTGCCACTAAAGATTTTGAATTATTCTCGCAACCGAAAATGGTCGTCGACATTTTTAGAAAATGCTTCTTGTCTAACCTATACAGCGTGATTTTGAACCCCCTAGCTATATTGAAATCTGGGAATCAGAATCCCCAATGGAATACAGAATTGTAAGAAAAAAAGGTAAAAAACGAGAAAATAAATTTAAGCTTTCATAGAAATTTGTCCAGCTAATCGGCGACTTTGTATGGGAAACCTAATTTTATTTTTCGTTTTTTACCTTTTTTTTGCAATTCTGTGTTCCATTAGGGATTCTGATTCGCAGTTTTCAATAAAGCTAGGGGTTCCAAATCACGTTGTATATTTTTAATTGAAAAGGGCACACAAACAGATTAAAGACAATACAGAACAGACTTACAAGATATTATAAATAAAAAACCACTACAGTGTACACAGATTGATTAAACAGAACCACGAAGGCATTCATCTTCGCTGGCAACCTTGGTTCAATTGTTGGAGATGCCTGTAAGCCAACAGTTTTATTTGCAGTCCACTCCTTAAATCTCCATATGTCACGGCGGTGACGAAACACTTGTACCGGCTAGTGTATAAGCAAGTAATCAACAATATACATATATCCAAGATAAGTAGCGTTTGAAAGCAAACAAAGTTATCGATATTTGAAAAATTTGAATATTCAAAGAAGCAATTATAAATCACTAGGCTCCGCCCGCATCAATGTCGATCCTTCGGGAACAGTACTTTTTCCCGGGATAAAATGTACTCTATGTCCTTCTCCGTACCCCAAATAACGTGATAACGTGAATGCAAATTTCACGATGATCAGTATAGTAGTTACAATGCGAAAGCGTAACAAACAAACTCACTTTCGCATTTGTAATATTAGTTAGGAATAGGATAATATATTTTTTTATGCTTTAGGACGGTAAACGAGTAAGGGAGTCACCTGATGGTAAGCGATCAGCGTTGCCCATGGACAACTGCAACACCAGGGTGTGACAGGAGCGTTGCCGGCTTTTAAATTAGTTGGGGGAAAGACACGGGGGGAGGAAATGAGGGAAGGACGGGTCTCCGGCTTTCTTACTCACCAAACGAAGCATAGAAGCGGTAAAGCTTCTACTCAAACGTCGATTTTCTGTGAGAGTGTGGTACTTCCCCGGACGAGCCGGCCCATTCATGCTGCTAGCAAAAATAACTTTTGTCGGTAGCGTGGCTTTACCACAACTATAACAACAATATAACTATAACACACACTATATACACTATACAACACGATAATGACAACAACATGGCTTAAGTAACATAAAATTCAATCCGTTGATGGCGAAGTCTCAAACTCCAAGCATCCTTTGTACACGACACAAGACGAAAAACGATAAAAAAAACGAACCACCCTTGATGTGCGACAGACGGTCCTCCAGACAATGGCGCCCTCTTAATGCCTGTATCATGTACACCAATTTAATCATTTAGATCTTATTTTATCAAGTATAGAGTCGGAATTTGCTTAGTCCAGGTTTTGTCACAGTCTAGTAATTAGCTCTACTAAAACCTTGTTTGTTGGAATACATGAGCTCTAAATAATACGTTTCTAGTTTCGTTGTTTTGGTCGTGTTTAATATTAAGTTGAGTGCATTTTGGGTATCTGTGGTCATTTAATCTAATAAACATATTTTAAGCTAGTTATAAAATTTTTACTACGTTAAGCTGTTGGTCCCGGCTGCCATCTGGTAGTCGTTAAAGGAAGTACGTCAGAGGCCGAGAGGCGGTTCCGAAGAACTCTGACACCAGGGTGTGCATGGTCGAATGACCGTGTCACCTACACAAAATGATGATGATGATGATAAAGAAAAATCCTCGAATGGCGATCTCGTACCGGCAAACAGAGCATTATACAGCGTGTAAATTGATCCTCGAAGTTCCCTTAACTGGGTGACTCAGCCCATCAATATAAACATCTTTTTCTATGAGAACAATGCTGGGAACTCAAAAAAAGAATCGCCATTTCGCAGACAAACTGACTGGGCGGCAGAACTCTTTGTATGGAAATGCCGATTGTTTTTTGAGTTGTCAGCATTGATCCCATAGGAAAAGATGATTGATGGGCTGGGTCACCCCTTTAAGGAAACGTCGAGGGTACATTTACACGCTGTATATATTAGCTGTCGCCTGTGGCTCTGCTCGCGTAAATGTTGATCCAGTGGAAATTTTTTTTTTTTTTGAGAACAAAGGTAGCCTATGTGTTATTTCTTAATTGTTTATCTATATAAGTATTTGTTGTAAAATATAGTATCGTTGAATTAGTATCCCATAACACAACCCATACAACCATTTTAGTCGCAGCGTAGTAACTGTTCCCATTTAGAATCTTTACACAAGTAACAAGATCAGTTGCTGTGACCACTTTATTCAGTCTCTGCTACCAAAAGTGGGGAATTTACGACACAAAAAAGTGGTTGTAATTTAAACTATAGTGTTTTAATATTGTAGACACATGTTACTGGATTGTGACTATAGTTCGGGTGAAGGGTGAATGATGACCGAATGATAACGAATGATTGATTGAAATTACGTCAACTTAAGGATTAAATGTCAACTTATTTTACTAAACTAAATAGACTGCGGCCATTATTTTGTTGCGTTTAGATATAATTTTCTTTGATGTGGATATTTCTTCGTAAGTAAAGTGTTTGACAAGAACAAAATCAAGTTCATCGACGGAATTTCGATAAAAATCATAATAAATAAGAGCGCCTCAATATTCTAACAGGTAAGCAAAATAAATATTTTAATTGCTAAATTTGTATATATGAAAATAAATTGATAAATCGTTATGAGTAGATAATATTAACGGTAACTTAAAAAACTTACAAATTTGAATAGATTTTAATTAAATTTGTATTGTAAATGTCTAATAAATAGTCTATTTGTAAGTTGTAAAACAGACATCATTAATTTTATGATGCTTTACAGTGTTTAGTCAGAAAGTGCACTTTTTTTGTAGTTCAGTAACATATTTCACTATGGCTGCCGTGTAAATCCAAGATCAGCGGTTCCCAACATATATGTTAGATTGGGGTCAATTCGAGTTGTACTCAACTAATATCAAACAAGAATTTAATCATGTTACTTTCTAATAAAATAAATAGAAAAGAACAGCAAGACATGGCAAATGGACTAGCAAAGTTTTGGCTTTAATTTTACTAAGTACCTACTCGTATACATGAAAATCGTTGGAGCGGTTAGATCACGGGTTAAGATCCGAGATTTTTTTATTGTTTTCTTTCAGATACAAATCAGCCAAATCTTCACCTAAGATGTCCGACAGCGAAAATATTTTGGGGTCAAGAATTATCACACTCACAAGAAAGAGGAAACGTAGTTCTTCAAAATTAGATAACACAGAAGATACGGATCAAAATGAAGAAGCTCGTATGGGCGAATCAGAAGAATATAGTAAATAGCAACTAATTAAATATGTATAGCGTGTGGATTTACTTAGTGATTTTTCATTGACTACAGGGTGTAAATAATAAAAACTTCTAATAATATTTAAGTAAAGTGTAATATTAATGATGGAAAGAACACATCTTTGTGGACAGAACACACCTTTCGTTTTTAGGGGTGATAAAAATTACCCTGTATAATCTTCTCATACGTACCAAAGGTTCTGATTACTAGTTGTGAAATGAATATATATAATATATCTAAATGAACAAATCAAGTGTTTTATTTTATAACGAATCATATTACATATTTCTATTTCAGAAAATAAAGAGATACCTTTAAGAGAGACAAAATATTAAAATATAACATGTAATATTATTACTTCTTAGACTACTGTAGTGTTGATAATATAGGCAAAAAACTCTTTTTTATTTTTATCCTTGATTGAAATTAATTTATATTTTACGTTGCTTAGTTCATATAGTTACAGTTCTTCTTGTTCAAAAAATGTAATAGTTGCATGTATCTTAAAATATCGAAATTTTATAGGTAGTTCAATGAAATCAAAAGTTATTTTTACTTTTTTTCCGGCTATAATTAAATTTCCATCAATGATTTCCCCGTATTGCATTTCTACTACCAGATCATCGGTAGACAGAAACCATTTATCTTTTACTGTACAGCAAAGACAAAAGTTTTTTAAGTAAACCGTAGTGTATATTGTCTTACAATTAGGTATAGACATTTTTCATGTCTTGCCGTAGGGAATATTTCTTTTAAATGTTCAGTTTTGCATTAATTAATTATTACACACAATTATTTCAACACTACAGGCAAAAATATCATAATTTCCACACCAATAGTTTGAGTACCACTGATCATTTTGGGCAGGAGTAGAATATTCTGGAATCATTTAGAATTACCACTTTGTTACGGCAAGTTTGCACATTTTTCAAGAACTATTGAAAAATGATGTTTCCACTTAATACTAACTTTAAAAGTAGTATTATCGTGCACACATTGAAACTCCTTTGTGACCGTTTAGAAAATGTAGTAACATTATAGTAATATCTACGTAACATCACAATTGAAATTTGTCTCACACATTTTCGTCACATAGTGTGCACTATATTACTACAAATTTCAGATAGATACTAAAGTGTAGTAATTATTGACACACTTCAACCAGATTTTGTGTTCAAATGAAATTGTTTCTACGCTGCGTCAGGAATTGGTTGTATGGGAAGTCTCGAACTTACTTTGGGGCTAGCTCAATCTGTATGATTTGTCTGTATATATTTATATTTATTTAACTAATAAATCAAACTTTCGCATTTATAGTACGACATTCGTAGGATTATAATATTAGATTTCTTTAACGGATTTCCTACTTACGATACGTTCGAAACAATACCAATTGTGGATATTGTACAGCTATTTCCACAGACGAGATGATATCTGAACACATCAGAGCTTTGAGCTTGATTGCAGCTTTCACAAAGCTACTCGTATGCTGTGCACGAATGCGACGCCAGCACGTCTGTCTGAATATCATACAAGTTGGGGTGTACTTATATAGATTATATTTAAACAAGCATATTCTAGTAATATTGTAAAGGTAAGCTTATAAATTTGTCTAATCTATACATCTGAACGAATTGCCTGTTACGGCTTTTTGGCGGTGATACGAGTATATTGAAGAATGAATTGCCTGTAAGTTTATTAAGGTTTTGAATAATGCTAAAACCCTGGTTTATGTGGCCAATATTACAATGTCTTCAATGAAAACTGCTTACACTATGTAATTTAAAAAAGGGGGAAGAAGAAGGATTCATATTCATTTATTCACTTAATATCTTAATGTGAATGAAATGTATCAATACTTTATGCCATAAATAGTTTAATTAAATTCGGATGCTTAAATTAAAATAAAATAAATGTACAAAACAAAATAAGTAGATGAATTGAACAGGTCGTTAAGTAATTAAATTATCATGTTTCTAGATTTTTCTTAGCAATGATTATTTACTCCATTTAAGACACTATAAGCGGTGTAAAGACTTTATGAGTACATTATATAAACAATTTAATCATGGGTTACTAGCTGCATCATCATCCGACCTTTTTCCAGTTGTCAGCTCTGATGCTTCGGAGCCTGGGACTCGATTTTATGATATTCATGCTGTGATAAGGTTTAGCGATTTTCTCTCTTTGGGTAATAATGATATACTCAACATCATCATGAACAGGCTGCAGCAGTCTACTGCTGGACGTAGGCTTTTTCTAAATTGCGCCACTTCGCTCGATCATCAGTAATGCTCATCCAGTTGCTGCCAGCCACCCGGCGCAGATAGTTGCTCCATGATACACTCGCTGTATAAAAAAATCTACACAGTCATCGTGTTTCACCATCATCATCAGATTTCTATTACCCACTGCTGGGTATAAGACTTCTTTTATCTACATTCCCATTTCTCTCTAGGCATCGCAATCCAGTTCCTTCCGGCAATTTGCCTTATATCGTCAACCCACCTAGCTACTGGACGTCCAACACTACGTTTTCCATCACTGGGATACCACTCGATGACGGCTTTAATTTATCTGCCATCATTTCTTCTAACCAAGTGTACTGCCCAGTTCCATCGTATACATTACATTTACACATAATTTATGAAAACTGTTAGGTTGGCTTCTCTTTCCACGCAGAAGCCTATTAGCCTATAAACCAGAAGATTGGGCTAAAATCTGCGGAATCAGGTCAATAGGCCATGCGGCTAGCAACCCATTGCTATTTTGATTCCGTTATCCATCTACACGCCCTCCAACATGCTAAAATTGGCCATAAGGTCTTACAGATCCAAGCGCTGTTTACCCGGCAAGGGAAAAAGACGTGATACTATGTATGTACGTATGCTAGGTTGAGAAGACTACATAATTTACCATTATAGCAGTTTCGTATACGTAACTACACTACCCAATTTTCAGTACACTAACACACACCTTAATGAAGCGTAGTCCACGAGTTTATAATACAAACATAATTAGCGGAAACTGTTATTATTGTGATCCCAGTTAATTGAATTCCAGAAGTTTATTCAGAGTTGAGGCAATTGGGCTGTTTGGGGTCTTAATTAAACTAAACAATCTTCCACGTTTGTTTGGGCAACCCCGGCCGATTATGTGGGTTGCAGTGTTTTCAATATGTAATTGAATTCTAATTATGGCTGGGTTGAATAGTTCTAGGTTCATTGGATTGAGCCAAAGAGATTTATTATACGTACTACTCGAGAGTAGGGTTGCCCTCTCTAAAATGTAGCAAACAGGACAAGACGCCTGAAATTTTGGAGCCGGACATGTTAAGTTTGAGTTATAATAAAAAAAAATAGTTTATTTTATAAATATTTTTGCTTTAATTTTGAAAGATATTTAGATTTAATTTCGACATTTTATCGTCATTTAAATGTAACAAAAAAATCTTCTTGCAAATTGTTTTTATTATCAGTTTGGAAAGGCGCGGCGGCTTAAGACTTAAAAGTTTTACACCCGAACTTCAAATGAAACCCCGACTGGACGCTCCCCGGACATCCTCTAAACTGAGACAAATCCGGGGAAACTCGGACTTGTCTCATCCGGGGAAATCGTGTATTTCTATAATTTTGTTTGCTGCTTTTAAGAGCACAAGTCAGTAGGAAATCCTATATTTTCTTTTTTTTTTAACGATGATTTGTCTGATCCACGTCTGTCTCTGTTGAATTATACCGAATTAGGACGCTTTAGTGCTAATTTAAATTATGTTTCTATTTCCTCTATATAGAACTTATATAATAACTAGTGGTTATGCGAGAACAGTAGACCTCGCGAGCCCTTACAATCAACATCCACATTTGCCCTTCAGTGCTCTGAAATATATATGTTACTGATATGCTAATTGACTAAAGGATGATTTCCTTCAGATACTATTTCCCAATCCCAGCTGCTCTTAATTAGGTACCAGAGGAAACGGAAATTTAAACCTACATTCCCTTACCAGAAGACCCGACCAGACCCTTTTTTTAAGAGGAAACACTAAGCTCAGAGAATTGAAAAATAGATATTTATAATATCTATTGCTGTCGCGCCGCGTGCCCAAACAAACCCCGCAGAGTGCGATAGAGATAACTGCAGCTCGGCCGGAAAATACCTAAAAAAAGTACACAAAATTAACGCTTCGTAGTCCTCTGATTTCTTTTCCAAAACTTAACCGATTTAATTTCTTTTTACATTAAAAATTTAAAATAAGCTATGGCTGTGTTTCTGCGTTTCTTTTTCTTATATAATTGCGCAAATTTGTTTTCTTGATGTTTGAACACAACGGAAATTCGTACCAATTTTTCATGTTTTTGAAGGTTCATATCTTTTTAAATAATTCAATTATGAATAAATTTTAACATAAGGATTTTATTAGTAAAAAATCATTACTCTATTGGTACTATCCGGCGAGGAATCAGGGGACTACTCTTGTATGGAAACACGGTCCTTGAGCACCATGTTTAGTATGCTTTTGTACACATTAACTAAGTTGGAGTGATCCTCTTCAAGATCGGAAATATCGGAATAACGAACTTGGCATGGGTGAATGGGAGGCAAAGTTTAAGTACCCGGTTTCATAGTTGTTATGTTACCAATTGGTAAAAAAATTAATAGGACGCTAATTTTCAACTATTATGGCAGATAAACATGCGAACTTTACGTTAAGAAGTGGCGGGCATCTATAAGCCCTGGGTTCAAGTCACAGGATAGCATGTGAATCTTTTTTATCTATTTTTAATTTTTATTTCAGGATTCTAAGTTTATTCAGTGTTTTCAATTATAAAAGTAATACGCATTATCATACTTTAAGCCAAAAAATATTTTTCATATTTTGATTTTTGTTCCTTAGGGAAAGTTTTTCAATTTCACTCCCTCTCCCACTTCACGTACTTCAACTTCTCTCATAAATACAGAAAATCGATTTCAGACAACTTTTGGGCAAATTGCCGACTATTTCACTTTCAAGTTTATCGTATAAAAAAGTTGTTCAGACAAAAAAGTTGCGTCTTAATGAGAATAACAAATGAGTCTAATGACATTTTTGATTTTTTTTCCAAATAACTGTGCTATGAGTTTTTTTAAGTTTCGGACCCCAATATATCCGCCATTTTTTAATATTTCGAAAATCTGGCACGACTAAAAAATTTTATATAATTACCGAACCTGCTCACAAAATTTCATGGGAATCGGTTGAGAAATGCGACCTGTAGGCGACAACAGACAGACAGACAGACGGACAAAAGAATTTTGGGCCAGTGGAAACTGAGACGCTTCGCTCGCTCGGTCACCTAGGTATCTAAAATTAGATCAGTGAAACTAGCGCAAGCCATATTTTTTTTTGTTTGCTCCTACCTAACTCGATTAAATAAAAAAAAATATAATTCTGTGCTTCGGTAGTAAATTACTTTTAGTATTTTTGGTATTATTTTAATTATTGTATAAGAGGAAGTGTGTTACCTGTATGGGTCCAAATTATGGGCCTCATAAAAAAGCTCAAGTTTCTCTGCAAGGAGCTATGGAGTGGACTATGCCCGCTGTTTCTCCGAGACCAAAGGCAAAATATGTGAATTAATATACTGTGTATCCTTAGAACAAATGCAGTGGAATTTACTCTCCTGGATAATCCAGAGAAATCCCACTCTCCGACACCCTTGCACTCGCTACTGAAAAATCAAAGGTCATAAAACAAAGATCGTGTTTAAAATGGGTATTGTAGAGAGTGACAGAAAGCCTATCTACTATTCTCTAGATAAACTTTTACTCCAAAAGAGGGAAGATATCAAACAGCTAGCTCATTTTATATCATTGCCTCTTCAGCAACTTGAAACTCTAAAATTATTTTCATCTAAAAGTTTTTTCTCTTTTTAAGTCTGTTCTGTGTTTTCTACTGGAACAAAAAGCATCGTACAAATATATGAACTAAATGTACTTAAAGCAAATGTAATTTAAAAAATTTAACAAGCATGCCATTGATGGCATATGAGATCTCTTTGTGTTGCAGTTTAAATAAGGATGCAGATAATACAGGAGCCCAACCACCTGCGAGATATACATAGCTAATGATTACAATACCTAAAACTAAAACCACTTATGCCAGATAACATACATACATACTATCACGTCTTTTTTCTTTGCAGGGTAGGTAGAGCCTAGGTCTATAAGACCAAAAGGCCACGTTTATCATAGTGGTGGGCATTAGGTGTAAAACGAAATCAAAATAGTGATGGGTTGCTATGCATTGCCTATTAACGTGATTCCTCAGATTTTACTCATTCCCTCGATTGGCGTGGCGCGAAGCGTTGTAGGCCTAGGAAACGTTGGTGTGACAATATAAAAAAGTTCAGAAGCAGAAAGTCGGATGTGGCGCGGGATAGAGAGGTATGGAAGGCAATGGAGGAGACCTTTGCCCAGCAGTGAGACAGAACATTTAAAATCCTTGTTATATCTAAATATGAAGAGATTTTATCAAGAGTAAAAACCTATACATATAGTTACAAAGGGTAATTAATTATAATGGGTAAATATTTTTAGGGCTTCATTATAAAAACACGGTTTCACTCACGTTAATTCAGTTGGAATTGCTACTAGTTTCGGTCTGTTACGAAGACCATCATCAGGGCGAGAGTTAGGGGTTTCGCTTCCCTCAGAGCACTGAAACTAAGTGAAATCGTGTTTTTATAATGAACTAGCTTTTGCCCGCGGCTTCATTCGCGTTAAGTTTCATACAAACTTTCATCCCCTATGTTATTTTTAAGTCTGTTCTGTGTTTTCTACTGGAACAAAAAGCATCGTACAAATATATGAACTAAATGTACTTAAAGCAAATGTAATTTAAAAAATTTAACAAGCATGCCATTGATGGCATATGAGATCTCTTTGTGTTGCAGTTTAAATAAGGATGCAGATAATACAGGAGCCCAACCACCTGCGAGATATACATAGCTAATGATTACAATACCTAAAACTAAAACCACTTATGCCAGATAACATACATACATACTATCACGTCTTTTTTCTTTGCAGGGTAGGTAGAGCCTAGGTCTATAAGACCAAAAGGCCACGTTTATCATAGTGGTGGGCATTAGGTGTAAAACGAAATCAAAATAGTGATGGGTTGCTATGCATTGCCTATTAACGTGATTCCTCAGATTTTACTCATTCCCTCGATTGGCGTGGCGCGAAGCGTTGTAGGCCTAGGAAACGCTGGTGTGACAATATAAAAAAGTTCAGAAGCAGAAAGTCGGATGTGGCGCGGGATAGAGAGGTATGGAAGGCAATGGAGGACACCTTTGCCCAGCAGTGAGACAGAACATTTAAAATCCTTGTTATATCTAAATATGAAGAGATTTTATCAAGAGTAAAAACCTATACATATAGTTACAAAGGGTAATTAATTATAATGGGTAAATATTTTTAGGGCTTCATTATAAAAACACGGTTTCACTCACGTTAATTCAGTTGGAATTGCTACTAGTTTCGGTCTGTTACGAAGACCATCATCAGGGCGAGAGTTAGGGGTTTCGCTTCCCTCAGAGCACTGACACTAAGTGAAATCGTGTTTTTATAATGAACTAGCTTTTGCCCGCGGCTTCATTCGCGTTAAGTTTCATACAAACTTTCATCCCCTATGTTATCCCTTTGGGGGTAGAATTGCTCAAAATCCTTTCTCAGCGGATGCCTCCGTGGTCCAGTGGTTAAGGCGTTTGCCTGTTGACTGTTGGTCGTGGGTTCGATTCCCACCGGAAGCATACTTTGTTTAGTTGCTTCCAGTTTGGTTAGGACATTGCAGGCTTGAATCACCTGATTGTCTGATAATAAAGATGATTCTGTGCTTCGGAAGGCATGTTAAGCCGGTGGTCCCGGCTGCCATCTAGTAGTCGTTAAAGGAACCACGTCAGAGGCCGAGAGGCGGTTCCGAAGAACTCTGACACCAGGGTGTGCATGGTCGATTGACCGTGACACCTACTCGAAATGATGATGATCAGCGGATGCCTACGTCATAACATCTACCTGCATGCCAAATTTCAGCCCGATCCACCCAGTGGTTTGGGCTGTGCGTTGATAGATCACTATGTCAGTCAGTCACATTTGAGTTTTTTTTTTTTTTTTTGAGTTATATATATTTCGATTTATCTCGCGTAAGTAATACTATTACTTTTAGGGCTTGCTTGAATCACAAAAAATATAACATTTTCCTCAAGATTACATTTTACTGTTCTTAACTTAATACTTACCGTCGTGTTTTCTGCTGGAAAATAAGGCCACGTTCAAAACATGCGAGCTAAATGTACTGTGTGTACTTATCACAAATATAGTGTAAAATTCAAAATTCCACTAGCATGACTTAATGGCGAATGAGATATCATTCTATATGTATATACATACATATTCTTACGTCTTTATCCCTTACGGGGCAGACAGAACCCAGGTCCACAAGACCCAAAGGGCACGTTTAGCATGTTGGTGGACGTATGTACTCGTATGCGAATTAATTTTCTCGATCGGCTTCTACGGTATGCGCAGGAATTGGAGCAGTTGTTACGTTCTAAATTATTTTCTTTTCTACAAGCATAGAATATATACCATATACCAGCATGGAAGTAATAATATATAAAAAGTATAAACTTTTTATATATTATTACTTTATAATTTAAACTAACATATACATATAGGTTAGTTAAAACTACATATCTTTAGTACAGTAATAGATTTGTATTATTTACGGAGTAAAACAAAAGCCATTTTTAGTGAGATTAGGTTACTATATACTCCTAGTTCAAGCATTTTTAACACAGCTGTTAAAAAAATGTAGTTGTTTTTTGAGTTTATCTACGTAGGTATGTGAGTTTCTTTATTCCACCATAACATCTAAGTGCCTAAATGGCTTTAGACGTATTTAATAACTTGATTGACCGTCTGTCCGTCTGTCAAGACCTTTTTTCATACGACCGGATTCGATCCCCAGTCAGGTCAAGATGGAAAACGATCGTTTTCAGATTGCCGTGTATGTTTGTTTATCTGATACATGTGTCTATCAAAATATAGTGTCGTTGACTTAGTATCCTACGACACAGGTTTACAAATTACCGCGGGGCTTTTTTTTTTTTTTTTTTATCATAAATTTGAGTGCGTTTGACCTCCATCGTGCCTGATGGGAAACAACGATGAGGTCTAGGGTGGTACACGCAAACTCAAATAATGCCTATTCACTCTTGCCTTGAAAATCCCTAAATTGTACGAGTCGGGAAACAGCGACGCGGGAAGGGAATTCCATTCCTTTGCGGTTCGCAAAATGAAGGAGGAGTCGAATCTAGAGGTGCGATGAGCAGGAATATCGACCACATATGGATGGAATCCCTGTCCACGCCGTGTCGTCCGAAGATGGAATGGTGCAGGGGGAATTAGATCGTGCAGTTCCTGTGCGCACTCACCGAAATGCAGTCTGGGGCTAGCTCTACCTGTGTGATATTATCCCTAATATTTATTTATTAATTAAAGACCATAGATATTTGTGTTTTAATCAGATTGTTGTAGGTTTTTGTTGATACAGGGACTCAAAAACGCCATTTTATAAAGGGGGGATACATACTTATAAGGTTACTCATTACATTTGTTATTTATTGCTGTAATAATAATAATATAATAATAATATCACTTTATTGCACCAGAAAACACATATAACATTACATACATAAAATAAAAGATTCACAATAGGCGGCCTTATTGCTAATGCAATCTCTTACAGGCAACCACAGGATTTGGATAATAAATATTGAAAGAAGATAGTGGTGCTAATAATAAGAAATTAACTAACGTAAACATGTAACACATTATTTGGGTGTTTTACTGTTTTTACATGCTATGTACGTGTTTATACAGTTCGTATCCACTAGTGGTTCTGCGAGAACAGTAGACCTCGCGAGCCCTTACAACCAACATCCACATTTGCCCTCCAGTGCTCTAAAATATATCTGTTACTGATATGCTAATTGACTAAAGGATGATTTCCTTCAGTTACTATTTCCCAATCCCCGCTGCTCTTAATTAGGTACCAGAGGAAACGGAAATTTAAACCTACATTCCCTTTACCAGAAGACCCGACCAGACCCTTTTTTAAGAGGAAACACTAAGCTCGAGAGAATCGAAAAATAGATATTTATAATATCTATGGCTGTCGCGCCGCGTGCCCAAACAAACCCCGCAGAGTGCGATAGAGATAACTGCAGCTCGGCCGGAAAATACTTATAAAAATTACACAAAATTAACGCTTCATAGTCCTCTGATTTCTTCTCCGAAACTTAACCGATCTTATTTCCTTTTGCATTAAAAAATTAAAATAAGCTATGGCTGTGTTTCTGCGTTTCTTTTTCTTATATAATTGCCCAAATTTGTTTTCTTGATGTTTGAACACAACGGAAATTCGCAACACACACAAAATTTTAACATACGGATTTTTTTAGTAAAAAATCATTACTCTATTGGTACTATCCGGCGAGGAATCAGGGGACTACTCTTGTATGGAAACACGGCCCTTGAGCACCATGTTTAGTATGACTTTTTTTACACATTAACTAAGTTGGAGTGATCCTCTTCAAGATCGGAATAGCGAACTTGGCATGGGTGAATAGGAGGCAAAGTTTAAGTACCCGGTTTCATAGTTGTTATGTTACCAATTAGTCAAAATTTTAATATCAAAATTTTAATAGGACGCTAATTTTCAACTATTATGGCAGACAAACATGCGAACTTTATGTTAAGAAGTGGCCGGCATCTATAAGCCCCGGGTTCAAGTCACAGGATAGCATGTGAATCTTTTTTTAATTATTTTTAATTTTTATTTCAGGATTCTACGTTTATTCAGTGTTTTCAATTATAAAAGTAATACGCAGTATCATGCTTTAAGCCAAAAAATATTTTTCATATTTTGATTTTTGTTCCTTAGGGAAAGTTGTTTAATTTCACTCCCTCTCCACTTCACGTACTTCAACTTCTTTCATAAATATACAGAAAATCGATTTCAGACAACTTTTGGGCAAATTGCCGACTATAAACACGTTCAAGTTTATCGTATAAAAAGTTGTTCAGACAAAAAAGTTGCGTCTTAATGAGAATAACAAAAAAGTCAAATGACATTTTTGATTTTTTTTCCAAATAGCTGTGCTATGAGTTTTTTTAAGTTTCAGACCCCCATATATCCGCCATTTTTTAAAATTTCGAAAAACTGGCACGACAAATAAATTCTATATAATTACCGAACCTGCTCACAAAATTTCATGAGAATCGGTTGAGAAATGCGACCTGTAGGCGAGAACAGACAGACAGACAGACAGACGGACAAAAGAATTTTGGGCCAGTGGAACCTGAGACGCTTCGCTCGCTTCGCTCGCTCGGTCAATTATAGGTATTTTTTAGGCAAGTGCATGAGCTGTTGCATAGTTATGCCAATGTTGGCTAAAACCTTTTTGGCTGTAACAGTTATTAATACGAACTGCTTAATATTAACAGAAATAAAAAACAGTGTTAAAATACTCTATTCCGATACCAGTAAAGTCTCTGGTTGATAGTTTCAATATTTTTCATCTGTCATAATTATGTATATAAACGGGACTTAGCACGAACCTTTTTACCTTATATACATAATTATGTGGTTAAAGCGCAAATGTTTAAAAAATAATATTTTTCATGTGTTACAACCTGGTCTATGTTTCTGACTAGCCCGTTATCCTGATTCTAAAGAAACAATTTAAAATTTACCATTTATTAAACATTTAATTTTCTTCTTGTTCAGTTTGTTTTACTGTTGCATACTCTACTGGAAAATAAGGCTGGGTTCAGAACATGTGAACTAAATGTACTGTGTGTACTTGGCGCAAATGTGGTGTAAAATTTAAAATGCAACAAGCATGTCGTGATGGCATATGAGACGTCGTTCTACGTATTAGAGTTTAAATTGGATACAATCTCACCTCTTTATTCTTGCGGGTGAGACAGAACTAGTTCAGGAATGCTAAAAGTCACTAAAAGAAATATAGTAGGATTAAAGATGGAACAAGTAGCATTATTTTAAAAATATAAATTACTAGCTGTTGCCCGCAGCTCCGCCCGCGTGTAATGTGTATAGTGTCGATCCCTCAAGAACAGTAGAATTTCCTGAAATTATAGGTACCCTATGTCCTTCCCCGGGCCTCAAACTACATCCATACCAAATTTTATCCAAATTGGTTCAATGGTTGAAGCGTGAAAAGAAGCCAGACAGACAGAGTTACTTTCGCATTTATAATATTAGTATGGATAGTATGGATATCCGCCTGCTCTTCTCTAAACATCTATCTAAGAACATTTTGGTTTTTGAGACGAACCTAACAATACTTATTTTATTGAACTGACGAAATCCAACTTTTCGTTGGAAAGATACGAGGTTAAAAAGAAATTTACAAACATACATCATAACATGCATACATGACGCGCGAACATAGCCCTTCTTGGCATTTGAATAAATAGAAAAAGAGATAACAACGACAATGAATTGTATTCATTTACAATAAAATTAATGACAGGTGGCTAATCATTTGCCATATACCTATAATTTTTCTCCTTACGCACTTTCCTTTAATGACTTTTACGATCAGTGAAAGAAGATAAGCAGTTAGTTTCATTGCTTTCCGATCAACGAAAAAACCCAAAACTTTCTTATAAAGCATATTTTTAATCACATCATTGTCAAATCTACCATCGTTAAGATTAAAAGAAAAACAATCGATCTTTCTTTTTTCAAATAACATAACAATTATATGTTTCATTAATGCTGAACAAAATTAATCACTATCTCTCTAGAGTTCTGTATTATTCTGGATTGTATTTCTAAATAATATTCCTCTTACAAAATACAAGAAAAGGTCGAGTTCAAGAATTCTCTTATAAACTTGGAATTTGTTATTCTTTAATTATATCTGTTACCAACTTGTTTCGCAGCTGTATTTACTTTCTAAGTATAGATGATATGTTCATTTCGACGTTATATTCGTTGGGATTGTACAAGTATTTATTCTGAGTATTTCCAAAAAAAAAAAAATGGCGAGGTTAAGGCCGTTCTCATCAGCCGTAAAAAGTCCACTGCTGGACAAAGGCCTCTCCCAAGGATACTTCGTTCCACGGGAGGATATTGTCATACTCACAGGTGGGGTAGCGACCGCAGTTTCTTAGGATTATTGTTCTTCCGACCCTTCTGCCCATCGGAAGCATTTTTAAGCTGGGGAAGGATAGGAATTTGTTGGAGTTGAGAAGACAATCTTCTTCTTCTTCGTCGTGTCGAGTACTGAATATAGTATGTGTTTACGTCAAATTACTTCTGACTAAATCTACCACAACCATCGTATTGGGGATTGCAGCCATGAGGTTCTCCATTTTACAAGATGTGGGACAGGATGGACATTCAAGTAGGTTTGACATTATCTGCGAATCGTAGCCACACGGACACTTGGTATCATTGGCGAAACCCCATCTAACCATATTGCTTTTGCAACAACCAACCTGGGTCCACAACCTATTGATAGACCTCCAAACCAGCCAAGAAGAATCATGGCCAGGAGGCAGTTCTTCAGGAAGGTTTGGGATACTACTCACTCAGATAAACGGGAACAAGCAAGTAGCAGCTCAAGGGGCTGGGCGTGCGTACCCAATGTCAAACCTGCAATCATTGGACAAGCAGTTAAAGACGACACTCCCGATCATCGTTCTACACTGTAGCTAAGATGGTTCCTTCCATGCTGGTTTGAGAGCAGAAGAAAAACCTAGGATGAACTAGCTGCTTCTCTTCCCATGCAGATCGAAAAGCCGATAGAGGAAATAGGCAAAAATCTGAGGAATCATGTAATAGGCGATGCCATCACTATTTTGATCCGTTTTCCACCTAATGCTCACCCCATCTAACCATATTGCTTTTTCAACAACCAACCTGGGTCCACAACCTATTGATAGACCTCCAAACCAGCCAAGACGAATCATGGCCAGGAGGCAGTTCTTCAGGAAGGTTTGGGATACTACTCACTCAGATAAACGGGAACAAGCAAGTAGCAGCTCAAGGGGCTGGGCGTGCGTACCCAATGTCAAACCTGCAATCATTGGACAAGCAGTTAAAGACGACACTCCCGATCATCGTTCTACACTGTAGCTAAGATGGTTCCTTCCATGCTGGTTTGAGAGCAGAAGAAAAACCTAGGATGAACTAGCTGCTTCTCTTCCCATGCAGATCGAAAAGCCGATAGAGGAAATAGGCAAAAATCTGAGGAATCATGTAATAGGCGATGCCATCACTATTTTGATCCGTTTTCCACCTAATGCTCACCCCATCTAACCATATTGCTTTTTCAACAACCAACCTGGGTCCACAACCTATTGATAGACCTCCAAACCAGCCAAGACGAATCATGGCCAGGAGGCAGTTCTTCAGGAAGGTTTGGGATACTACTCACTCAGATAAACGGGAACAAGCAAGTAGCAGCTCGAGGGGCTGGCCGTGCGTACCCAATGTCATACCTGCAATCATTGGACAAGCAGTTAAAGACGACACTCACGATCATCGTTCTACACTGTAGCTAAGATGGTTCCTTCCATGCTGGTTTGAGAGCAGAAGAAAAACCTAGGATGAACTAGCTGCTTCTCTTCCCATGCAGATCGAAAAGCAGATAGAGGGAATAGGCAAAAATCTGAGGAATCATGTAATAGGCGATGCCATCACTATTTTGATCCGTTTTCCACCTAATGCTCACAATATACTGAACGTGACTTTCAGCCCTCGTACGCACGTCAACGTTTGTTGACTATCGCCACATTGTTTTTCGTAATGTCAAGTGCTAGATGTAAATATCGCGCGATATAAACAGCGTCGTGGGTGCCATGCTTTGGGTACCTGCCTTATAGACCACTCTGTCTACCCCGCAAGGGAAAAGACGTGATAGTATGTATGCAGAAACCTACATATAGTATGTCAGCTACAGAACGTTCTCTATAATCCATTAGCTCCCAGTTATTTGACCTTCAATTTTAGCTTCTGTGCTCGACCCGTGATAGATTTCTGTGCTTTTTAGACTCTTTACGTCTGTCCCTTTTCACCGCACAAATTTTCTTGCCTTTTATTGCCGTCACGGCTATTCGACTTTGGAACAGCCTCCCTGAAAACATCATGAGGGCGCAGTCATGTGATCATTTCAAAATGCTTATAGTCAGACATTATCGCGATCAAGTTATGCTGTTTAGGTATATATAATGCTAAAATTTATATTACTATAATTAAACCTCATTATTTAACGTATATTACAGTTTGTCTAATACTATCAATAATATTTATTATTATATTCTTATTAAACAAATATCTCTTTATAAACTTGCATCCCTTCGATCATCTTTTCACCACATTCCTAAAGCAAAACTGGTAGACAATGCCTTTTGTACAAAAATCTTTTGATTGACGTACAGTAACTTATATAACAAAATATGTATGTATGTAAGTGATTTATATTCATAGTACTTTATTAGTCACAATACTTCGCTGACAAAAGGCTTCGTGCGTGTAAGTGGCCAACCTGGTGTCACATTTTTCAAGCTGCCCAAAGATATCTGACATAGGTTAACGACTGCCATCAATGATGACGGCCGGGACCAAAGGCTTAACTTGCCTCCCGAAGCATGGAAGAGCTCAAGATATTTTTATGCCTATTGCGGTCACCCATCCTCGTTGGGACCGCACCCCGGGTTGCTTAACTTGCGTAAGCGCTAACAATGCTCACGCTCACTGGGCCATCGTGCTCAAGACTAATTACATTAAATAAACATGTCTACTCAATTATTATAATACGACACAATGTAAATGACATTTTTATTCCACGTCATATCCCTTTTCACATTCAGCTCATCATTACCAGGTCGTGTAAAAATGAAAAACGCCTGAGGCCCATATACTCTGCATATTAAGCACGCCAAACTGTATGAGAAATGAACTTCCAAATAAACATAATTTATTCAACAAAGGCACACACGTTTCATCTTTTCGTATAAATATTTGGCGAGCACTTTATTTAACTTCACTTCGCAAATTAACTAAATGTTATGTTTCGGCTTCGTCGTTTCTTTTTTGATGAATGAATGTGACATTATTGTAATTTATTTATGAAATGTAAATGTAAATGCTTATTTCAACATGTTTTGTCGAATGATATTATTCGTAGCCTAAATATATTTGTAAATGTCTATGAAAATATTATAAATATCCTTCTAATGACCAGAGCTATCCTTACCCAGGGGTGCAAAGGGGCAGAACACCCGAGGGGTAGTGTATTAGGGGTAGTGTTGTGCCGTGCTCGAAAGTTTCGAGAACGGTGAGAACGGATTGGTAAATATTTCCGAGAATTTCTTCTTCTTTCTCTCAAGTGCAGGAATAATTGAGAAATTCTCGAATATTATTGGGAATTTCCCGCAAATTTCCATGAGAACAGAGAATTTCTCTCCGGCACATCACTAATTAGGGGGCGCCGAAAGGATCCAACCATGTACCCCAACATCAGAGTTCAGAGGATGACAGTCTGGCAAGGAAAACAAGATAGCAATAGATATAGATGTCTATCTATATAAGTATACATTATAAATTAAGTATTGTTGAGTAAGTATCATACGACACAAGTTCACAACTTACTGTGGGGCTAGCTCAATTTGTGTGATATGTCCCTATATATTTATTTATTTGTCGTTGATAAACGTTGCCGCGCGTGCCATGGTACGAGGGCTGGTTCTATTATATACCAGCAGTGAAATTTGAAACCAGCTATCAAGGACTCTAAATAAATTTTAGTAACTGCCTCCGTGGTCCAGTGGTTAAGGCGTTTGCCTGTAGACCCGGGGGTCGTGGGTTCTATTCCCACGGGAAGCATACTTTGTTTAGTTGTTTCCAGTTTGGTTAGGACATTGTAGGCTTGAATCACCTGATTGTCTGATAATAAAGATGTTTCCGTGCTTCGGAAGGCACGTTAAGCCGGTGGTCCCGACTGCCATCTGGTAGTCGTTAAAGGAACCACGTCAAAGGGCGAGAGACGGTTCCTAAGAACTCTGACACCAGGGTGTGCATGGTCGATTGACCGTGTCACCTACTCGAAATTATGATGATGACGCCTTCGTCATCATCATCATTTCGAGAAATCATCAGATCGATAAATTTGTAAGAAAGTACATTTACGAGTCCTTACTCGTAAATGTACCTACTTTCTTACAAATTAATTTAAAAACTGTATGTTCCTGTAAAACGAAAATAGCAACAATATTTCTTCCAACAATAGAATCCTAATACATCCAAATTGTACAAAACAAGGGTGCTCGAAAAACTGAAAAATGCAGGGATTTCTCGTTTGCGATCCGACAAGGGTTGCGGTCATAACGTCGCTGAGCCTCTCGACACAAGGGTTGACCGCGGCTACTTCGACTTAACAGCAAGATTGGTGTAAAGTATAAGAGAAAGCGTGTTGTCTATCATGAGAGAAATAACGAGCGTTTATGTTTGTATCGTTTTATAAAAAAAAAATATTTGATGAACTTATTCTTCATGTGGAGATCTCAGTTCTTCCACGTGGTTTCCTCAGTTTACTGTTTATTGCAGGGACCGATTTGGGAGCCCGCCAGGAGTTGGGAATGAAAATGCCCCGCTTCTGTTACACCGTTTATTGCACGACTGTACAGAAATGTCCACAACATAATTCAAACTTCATCATCATCATCATCATCATGATGAAGTTTGACTCTGATTCGGTCAGATGTACGTTAGATAATGATTTTGGTTATGCCGCGTTTGAAGGCTCATTTTCGTGGTTCAACACAACATCGATAAGATCAAAGATTCTTTGATTCATCACCAACACTTTGATTTAAAAGCAACATAAGTGTTAAAATATTAAAATCGTGTTTTTTTTTTGTTAATTAATTAAAAAATTAATAAAAATCATGGAATTGAAACTTTAAACGTTGGAAATAAGTTGGCTCACGAAAAAAGTTACGTTACTAATTTTCCACTTTCAGCTGTATTGATCCGAAAAAATATACGTAGACTAGAGTTTTGCTTTTTAAAACAACATTGGAGTGTTATTGTTTAAACACATAATTATGTTTTATATAAATAGGATTTTATTATATCTATCGTGGTCGTTGCGAACACTAGTTGCGACCACGATGGATGTAACTCTATTGAAACGTGTTGACGTTTCAATAGAGTTACATCCATCGTGGTGGGGAAACAAATAATAAAAAGGTTTGTGATAAGTCCCGTTCATATACATAACTAACATCGGAGTGTTTATTTTATTCATTGTTATTCATAAGTTTACCTTTTTATCCGACTGCCAAGAAGGGTTATGTATTTCGCGCGTATAATTGTTTTTTAATTTTTTTACTACCTTATATCTTTAAAACTGGATGGATGTCGACAGTAAATGTACGATACATTTACTGTCGAAATCTTAGTAGTTCATCCCAAAAATAAAGTGTTTTAAGATAGGTTCTTTTTTAATGGACAGCAGTTTTTTTCTTTTTTGTATTATATCAGCTACTTGTTTAGCAATTTTCTTAAGAATCTAAGATCCGATTTAGGCCTAGTTTATTATTGTACCACACGCAAAAATTTTACTCATTCAACCTCTTACCGACTGGCCACTGATGAAACGCCTATTTGAAGGTTCAAAATAGCCTTTTAAAACTGTAGTGCGTTTTACGTATGCTCATTTTGTTGGCAATAGGAACTCGGTGGTGGAGAGCGTCGATGGGCCAGATGTCGAAGGTTGTTGGTTCGAATTCTACCTGTAGCGAATGTTTTCCCCACATATTTTCGATTTAAATAGAAGACTCATTAACGTCTTCGTCGTACGGATGATTGTGTTGAAATAAGAAATAGTTGAAATAACTGTTGTGATCCCGCAGGAACAGTAATTTTACCGAGATAAAAGGTAGCCTATGTAAAGTCTATGTTAAAACAATTAAAACATCTCACTCCTATTTTGAGCAGTCTTTATAAATTAAAAAAGCACTGTAATTACAGCTAGTGTTTCTTTCTCCAATTGCAAAATAATCTTTATTCTTTACAAAGTGACAGATCCATTCGTCCGTAGTTTTGACAACTACGGTGAACAACGTTTTGATCGATACTTCAAAATACATTGCGGCTTTTGTATGATTTACTTTTTTAAGGAAAGTAATTAGTTGGGCCGCTAAATAATTCTTTGGACAGTAAGATTTTACAATTGGGATAGCAGAGAAGACATTTGGATAAGCTTTGGCTTTCCACCTGGAATTACTGAAGGCAGAAAAGAAGTAAAGCTCAGATTACTTTTTTTATGACCATCCGGAACGAATGAGGGCAAAAAAGATGTTTTGCTGATCATTAGTTTCTGCCCAACTTGCTATTTTAGCTGACCGATTACATTTTATTTTTGCTAACAAAAATTCGAATGGCTAACTGTTTAAATAACGCTCCTTTTTTTATTTAAGATATAAATCGCAATGTAATATTGAGCTACCACCAAAACGTAGTACATGACACTGCTCCCAAAAGTTAGCGAATAGCTTGCAAGGCTCAAGTAAAACTGATAATTTTATTTGAGCCTTGAAAAAAGTAGAATAAATGGTATCTCTTGGATAGGCATTTAACATCCTCGTCTTCATCGTCACTTACCATCAGGTGAGATGGGAGACAAATGCCTAATCCAACATCTAGTAAAAAAACATTGTTTACACATTAAATAGAGTTGAAATTTACTTAATTGAATTACTTCGTATAAAAACAAATATAAAAAGAAAATAAAGAATTCTATCCCACGATGATAGTCCAAGTTACTACTTAATTGTCCAAGTTACAACAGCTTATTACGAACAGAAAATCTAGACACAAAGAGTACTAGAGAAACCCAATGCCAAAATGGCGGACTCGTTAAATTTGGTATCGCAGTATTGTATAGCAAAGGGTGGTATTCGCACCCTTATCTCGTAAAAGGGGTAAGGGTGTGGCTGAGTGTCGGATATTGATTGAGTCGGGTAATTTTTACTTTTAATTTTTTTTTTTATTTCCAAACACCGGCTCCTAAAATAAATTTAATCTGAATAATACTTACTATGATGTCTTTTTCCCTTGAAAGGCAGACAGAACCTAGTTCCATGAGACTTGAAAGTCACGTTTAGTATTTTGGTGGGCGTGTAGTTGGGACGGAATGAAAATACTTATAAAATTATATATGTTAAAAAAATGTAAAACACAACTAAATTGATAACCTCCTTTTCTAAAATCGATTAAAAAGATAAAAAAAAATGTAAGACTACTGACATCAAATTAGATAATTGAGACGAGCACCAACTTACGACAACTTATTCGTGTTATTTATCACCAACTTATCTGGATTTATATTCAAACGCAATAGTAAAACTTCCAGGAAAAAGTATGTATTTTTGTTATGAAAACGGTGAGTATACAGTACAATAACGATACATTAGCCAAACCTTTTTTGCAAACAAATCTGTATTATAAAAAAAAAATCATTTAGGAAAGCTTACACTTAGACCCCACCCTAACTAAGCCTAGTGTACTGAAGGGTCATTGATGGTCTTAATAACGTCGTCTTAGCGATCACTGGGGTCAATGTCAACTTGGAGGTATCTGTTAATTAGATTTAGCCGAAACAATAGGGTTTTGAGTAACTTTAATTGATGTATTTGTAAGGAGATCAGATATCAGCATTGTTCAGTGTCAGTTGTTGAAATTTTGCTTTAATTAAAAATTGATTTTAAAATCTTCAGCGAAACTGAAAATCATTAGACGATATTTTTCCACACCATATTAATAGCTAGTCCATAAACTCGAGGCTCTTCATTCGACTCGAGATTTTAGTGAATTATGGACATATGAGGAACAGGAGGACCGTATTTCCATACAAGCGTCGTCGACAAAAAAATTACGCGATTATTATAAATGTAAAAATAAATTAATTCGGATTAAATCGGTCAAGTAAGTTTTGGGTCAGAAATCAGTGGAGTACGAAGCGTTAATTTTGTGTACTTTTCATAAGTATTTTCGGTCCAATTTGTAGTTGTATCTATCATACTAACTGTAGTTGTCTCTATCACACTCTACTAAATAACCTTTTTTTTTAAATTCTCTCGAGCTTGGTGTTTTCTCTTATTAGTTTTACATCACTACGCATACATTAAAGAACTGGGATAAAAAGTTGTTTCTTTACATTGAGTTGACAAATATGTTTTGTTCGTGAATTATAGTTAATACGTATTACAGACTTTCATCATCATCATTATCATTTCAGCCGTATGAATTCCACTGCTGGACAAAGCCCTCTCCCATAGATTCTTCGTTCCACGTTGTCGTCTTTATAAATATCGTCCATATTGCCATACTCACCACGTTTAAGGCGGGTTGGCGATCGTAATATCCTTGGCTTCTTTTGCTTACGACGTTACCTATCGGAAGTATTTTTATGCTAAAGAAGGATAGGAGAGGGATTTGGGAAGGGAATGAAGGTATACTACTCACTCGGATGAATGGGGGACATGGTCTTGCTATTCTTGCAACCGCCGAACAAGCAGTTGAGGATGACATCCCTGACCGTACAAAGACAATGGCTTTACAAAGTTGCAACATTGTACAGATTAAAAAATGCTATTTAAGGGCCCGTACTACCTCACACTGCTTTGCATGATTGATTGTTATATCAATAATAATTAAATATTCAAGTTGAAATAAAAATGCAGCAAAGTTCAGGACTAACTCTGGTAACTATCTGACTCAAAAACACGATTGCGTTAAATTTTCTCGTTAGAAAAAATTGCAAAGTTGCCTCCAAATCACGTCTAATTTACTCGGTATATAGCATTATTCACCAAATACATTAAAATTAACCTTGAAACTTTTGATTATTATTGCATTACAGATAAGGCAGCCATCAAGTTTTTCTTTTTCGAATAACCCTTGAATATTCCTAAAAATTCGAGGCGAGTGTCAAAGTTTGTTGGACACTCAGAACAATGCGTACCGTTCCCTCTGCTCCCCAAGCCACCGCCGCGTCAATCCCCCGTGCGAGCGTCCAGCAATGTCTTTTGAAAATTTTTGAGAAATTATTTTTTATGTGCGAATACCAAAAATGATGAATGAAACTTTATTATATTTTCATTTTCTATATGGCATTGTACAACTAGACAATATAACCTGTGGTTCTATTATAATTACATTATGATTGATTGAATTTGTAATACAAAACAAATAGGCGGAAAATACGTCGTTATTGTCCTAAAAATGTACGAAATGTAATCGCATATATTTTGAAGTAGGTGAATATTTTAAAATAAAAAAATTAATGGGACCCTAGATAAATACTGTCTTAATCCAAATAACAGCATATATACGTTGAAATTTTCTTGAATTAAAAATTATTTTGGTATTACGTTTGTATGGGAAATTACCTGTTCGTCGGCCTCTTAAGGTGTAAATATAGCTTTTTCAATTATATGTAATGGATATCTCAAAAATATGTAACAGAAGTAAGTTCCAAAGAGTTATTTTACTCGTATTGCAAGAGCTTTCATTTTTAATAACAAAAGGTATTACAGTTACACTGTTAAATGCCAAAATTTATGTTTTCATCTAAACCGTCGTACACCGTGACTTTTACGCTATACGCCCGTAAAACGGAATGACAATGTAATATCAATATTCAATGGTTATGGTCTATCCAACGTGAGATTAACTGGGGCATAAAAAGAACGTAATAATTTGTAATAAGATATATATGCCTGTAGACCCGGGGGTCGTGGGTTCGATTCCCACGGGAAGCATACTTCATTTAGCTGTTTCCAGTTTGGTTAGGACATTGCAGGCTTAAATCACCTGATTGCCTGATAATTAAGATGATTCCGTAATTCGGAAGGCACGTTAAGCCGTTGGTCTCGGCTGCCATCTGGTAGCTGCCACCGGGGTGTGCATCGTCGATTGACCGTGTCACCTGCTCGAAATGTAATGAAAATGAATGTTTTTTAAGGTTTATATTTGGTACTAGCGTAAACGGTGGAGCACTAACTTTAACTCTTAACTCACAGAAACTCGACGTTTGAGTAGAAGCTTTACCGCTTCTATGGTTTGTTCGGTGAGTGAGAGAGCCGGAGGCCCATCCTTCCCCCATTTCCTCCTCCTATGTCCTTTCCCCAACTCCTTGAAAGGCCGGCAACGCTCCTGTTACATCCTGGTGTTGCAGTTGTCCATGGGCAGCGGTGGTCGCTTACCATCAGGTGACTCGCTTGCTCGTTTGCAGTCCTATATATTTAAAAAAAAAAACTTTACTGTGCATATTTTTAATATAATTAATTAATTCGTTTAGGTCTGTAAACGTGACAAACAAACTCACTTAAAAAGAATACATAGGCGTTACACCTTGCTCTTTTCATTTGCTGATAACATGCATAATATACACGTGCAAAGACAGAACACGTACTTCAACCCCAAATCCGTCATGAAAGCCCAATCAAAACATAATACTACCCGCATTTAGAATGATATCCATTAGACAGGGCTTAACCCTTGAGATATAACATCTTGCGTTATTAACACGTAATCCTTCACAGAGTTGACCCACAGTTCGTATGGTAATGCCGCCATTAATGTTATAATCTTGTGTGAATGGGAATATATGAATGGTAATTTATGGCAGGTAAGTGTTAGGTGACATTTTAAATCAGATTATGGGATTATAGCGTTTAGTTTACTGCCTCCGTGGTCCAGTGGTTAAGGCGTTTTCCTATAGACACGGGGTCGTGGGTTCGATTCCCACGGGAAGCATACTTTGTTTAGTTGTTTCCAGTTTGTTTAGAAAATTGCAGGCTTGAAACACCTGATTGTCTGATAATAAAGAAGTTTCCATGCTTCGGAAGGCACGTTAAGCTGTTGGTCCCGGCTGCTATTTCGTAGTCGTTAAAAGGAACCACGTCAAGGGCCGAGAGGTGGTTCCGAAGAACTCTGACACCAGGTGCGCATGTTCGATTAACCATGACACCTTCACGAAATTACGCTCATCGCGTTTAGTTATTTGGATTCTTGACCCATGTTGCGTCAAAGACAATTTAATACTAACGTAAAGATTACCAACCTCATACAAATATATTGACCTACATCATCATCAGGTCCTTTTTAGTCTCCACTACAGGAGCACGACCCTCTCTGTACTACTAGGGCCATACTTAGCCAGAGCAGCCAGAGGACTTGGCCTACACTCTCCACGCTGGCTAGACGGGTTGGAGAGGTCTTTTAGATGTTTATAAGCTTTGTTTAGCTTGTATTTCCTAAGTCGCCTTTTACGACATCCACGGGAAGACTTGGAGTGGTCCTATTCTACTCTGCCGAATACCACACGGCTAATTGACCCACAAGATAATGCCTTTAAGTACGTACATGGTCCAACCATGCCAGCAAGTCGTGGCAGTTATTTCCACTAACTGCCACTATGGGCGGCCGCGAGGGCGCTGCAGTGCAATAATGGCAGTCTTTGCCACCCGTTACTAGATGGCGTTAGCTTAAAGTTACTGAAACTAACTAAAACTTTTTTAATATATGCCGAAAACATTTTTCGACTTTAATAATGTAGATGGCGTAAATTTACAACTATGTATCCATCATAAATTATGAGAAAATAAAATCAGTATTTATAAAAAAATATTTAAAAAATTTAAAATATTTTCAGCTTATATTCATTTGTCGTTACCACATTAACTAGACGTTACGTTCATATCCGAACGCAACTTATATCGATTAAAAAACAAACTGTCAGTCCATCCAACATTCACGTTCTAACATCATCGCCTTGAACTGCGAAATTGCTAAAATATTTTCTTACCTATATACTTAGCTATAAAATGTTTTAGTATGATAATTTCCTCGTTACGTCATAAACATTGGAGCGTTTATCCACCAGGTAATTTCGTACCCAAATATGCACAATTATACTAAAAGCGCAGGATTTTGGTAAACTAGTGCGCACATTGTTCGTAAAAGCTACGTTAGCTGACGCGTATTTACCATGTAATGAAAGAGCCACAACCCAGGGACCACATTATTAAGGCATGGCCTTGCCCACCACTTTCTTGGCAATGCTTGATTGTGACTTATTTTTTATCCGTGCATTTTTACGGTATGCGCTTTAGCTGCCAACTTATAAAAAAAATCGGAGCGAAGCAATATTATAAGAAAACAGATGCACATTTTTATGAATATAGTATGAATAACTACTATGGTAATGGGTCGCGGTTCAATCAAGTTTACTGAGACTGTTTCATCCTATGTATATTAATTGAAAAACACTAATATCCTCACAGGACTAAATTTCTAATATCATAAACAACAACGTTTAATTTCGGATTTGCTATAATCTTTGATTTGTTGGTTTTGTTATCATCGAACCCAGGACCCTGCGATTCAAAGGTACTTGCGGTACTACACAGAGGTCGTCAGGTATCTTAAGAGTCGGCAACGCATCAACACCTCCTCTGGTGTTGGTCCATGGGCGACGGTGACTTGTCTGCTCGTTTGCCGTCAAATATATATAAAAAAATACAAACACATAGCATAAATTGACCGTCGACGTTCCCTTATAGGAGTGAGACCACGGAGTAAGACAGACCATCAATATGAACAACTTTTCCTATGGGACCATTGCAAGGAACTCAAAAAGAAATCGGCATTTTCCTACAAAAGAGTCCTTTCGCCCGGGCAGTTTGTATGAGAATGTCTCGTACATACTGTGAGGGAATGTCTCGTTCATAGCGAACTCAGAATCCAACGGTACGACGCCACGTCATAGCACAGATAAAGGAAAAATTATAAATTTTCAGTTACACCATATATTTAAAATATTTCTATTAATTTCAAACTTATTAAAATAATGTACCCCTTCGTGCGCGAATCCTAATCGTACTTAACCGGTTTTTTATAGTCATTTTATATCAACGGGTGGCAAACATAATAATGCCGGGGCACTAAAGTTTTAAATATGCCACTGTACGTTAGTAATTTAGATGTGGGACTCTCGCGTTAGGTTCCAGATTAACTGGGGCTCGCAATCCGTCAGTCTGCTTTGAAACGCATTTCATTTCATGTAGGCCACATTTCTATAACGGTCTAGTTTAATTTTGACATGCATAATGAACTATTTTAGCTCCCTGTTTGCTTTTATTGATTCTATACTTTGGTAAATTCGTACAACAAGCTCGAAGGTGCGATTTCTTCAATCCTGGTCTAGGGGAAGAAAATAATGTACCAACTGCTTTTATTCCGTTAGAAGCCGAAGCCGAAAGAATGGGTGAAAATCCAAGGTGTAGATACAAAAGGAGATGCGGCTAGCTACCATTTCGATTTCCACCTGGTCCCCAACCTGATCCCCAACACGCTAGCTGACCTTCGGGTCGTATGGCCTTAGACTTTGTTAAACTTTTAAAAGATAAAGATGGGTTTAATATGCATTAAAAGCTTATATTTAGTTATAAATTTTCAATGACTGTTGAATGTTCTAAACTTTAACTTTGATATCTGCGAAGGTTTCATTTTATCTCAAAAGTAAGAAGTGGTACCCTTTGATCAAATATAATGGTAGATACACGATTCGCGCTCGAAAAGTGGCACAGGCAGAACAGCGCGCTAATCGAGTTTCGGAGCTGTTTTGTCCACAGTTTCAATAAACCGCGCTAACACTCACACGTCTCGCGATGACGAAGGTACAGTGAAAAGTAAAAAACTACGCATCAAAAGTAAAAAAAGATGGAATTATACTTTCAGTATGTACCTTTTTTGTCGTTGATTGTAAGTATGCATGGTGATTTAATTCGGAAACATTATTAAGGCTTCATTTTGTATGAGACTGTGTATTTACCATCATATTTGATCGAAAGTGGTACCCCTGGTATTACACGCATCTATAGGTTACAGTATCGCTTTCTATCAGGTGGGCCGAATGCCTGTTTGCCTGCTTTACTTCAGCATTTGTACCAAGGGTCCTGTACATTGGATGACCTGATCACAGCCAACACTAACGCCATTCAAGTGGCTGAATACTGGAAACAAAAAATATAAGAAAGGTTTTCGACCGACACGAAAAGAAGAAGAAGGGTTCCGTACCGCTGTACAATATTTACCCACAGAAACCAGTTTCTTGTATGAGGATTCTGGTGTAATAATTCGCTTAGAACCTCTACCAAGCTGCCTTTCTTATGAGGTGAACGGAACTCTTTCGACCATGAACACACTTGTTACTGATGGTTTGAGTTGTCAGTAATAAATAAACAGCAACTTGAACACTATAACTTCATGACATTAACCATATCCAGAAAAACGCGAAAAGGACACGTTTCTTGTATATAACCCATTTATCGTGCGTGCAGCCGCCGTTCATCAATTTATAGGACATTATCACCTCAAAAATACGTTCTATTAATATTCAGTTTTAATTTTTTTTTTCGAAAAATTAAGTAAAATGTAGAATATACCTACGCCAAATCTTATACCTTTAAACGAGCAATGCTCGTATATTTATTTATATATAAATTTATTTATATGATCTTGGAAACGGCTCTAACGATTTCGCTGAAATGGTATATACAACAACAATCTAGTAAACAATCGGTCTAGATTAGTCTTATGTTTGGGAAAATGCGTGTTTTTATGCGTTTTTCTGTGACTTACTTTTTTATACCTTCAAGTTCATTTTTTTTATTTTGTTTTTAAGCAAATTTTAAAAGATGTAATTATTGTTTGATTTTACTTTTTAAGTTCATGTAAATTATCACCTAAACACCACCATATTACAATAAATAGTAATAACCGAGCGAAGCTCGGTCGCCCAGGTACTTTTTACTCTATGTAATTCCAGATAATAAAATAACACAATGAAATCCACAAATATAATTTATCCAGATTGGTATTCATCATTTATGTAAATAGATATTATCAAAGCGAGCTGTGAAATTACTCAATTAAGTTTAATGTTATCAATTAGCGCAGAGTTATGACGTCATCAGAGGCGTCACGTGTGAATTGTGACTTGTGTGGTAAGTACGTACCTATTATCTAATTTACACGGGGGATCAGGAATTAATTGAACTATTTAGTAATATTTTGTTTGTTTTTCGAAAATATCATAACTGGTGACACATTTTTCAAGTTGTCTAAAGGCATAGCCTTACGTATGTCATTAATGATAACAGCAAGAACATTAGCTTAACGTGTCTTCCGTGTCATGAAGAAGCTCGGGATATTTTCCTGCCATTTGAGGCCACCGATCCCAGAAGGGACTATGCTCTTTTTGTGTGCCCATTTTGTAGAGTTACCATAGTACACTGTTGCCTATGGTTACTCTACCTCCTCTAGATCTCCAGTTGTATATACTTTTTGTCAAATCTTTATTTTTATTAGGGATAACATACATACTTATATAGTATCACGTCTTTTTCCCTTGCGGGGTAGACATAGCCTAGGTCTATGAGACCTTATGACCACATTTAGCATGTTGGAGGGTGTGTAGATGGGAAACGGAATGAAATAGTAATAAATAGTTGCTAGCCGCATCGCCTATTTACATGATTCCGCAGATTTTAGCCCAATTCCTCGATCGGATAAAATAATAATATCCTTATCCTTACTAATATTATAAATGCAAAAGTGAGTTTGTTTGTTTATTTGTTTGTTTGTTTGTTTGTTACGCTTTCACGCCGTAACTACTGACCCGATCATCATGAAATTTTGCATACAAGTTCTCTGGAGTACGGAGAAGGACATAGGCTACCTATTATCCCGGGGAAAAGTACTATTCCCGAGGGATCGACATTGACGCGGGCGGAGCCGCGAGCGAAAGCTAGTTAGGAATAAAGCTGGCGTAATTTAGGTTAAGATCCTTGTGATAGTAGGTAACATCACTAGCTCTACTTAAGAAAGATGTTCAAACATTAGTTGAATGGTCCGGAGTTTCATTCTCAAATGCGGGGTCGATGGTTCCAGGAAATGGCTTTGGGTATGCGAGCCTCGTCTTTCGAGCTGCTTCTTGCTTTTCTCTCATTCTTCTGCGGAGTAGTATCCTAATATATTTATTTATTTTTCAAATTTAACAAATTCCTTTGTTTCTCCAGCTTAAAACTGCTTCCGCATGGGTAGCAGCGTGGGAAGAAGTTAGCGACTTCTTCTTCGACGCGACCCGCCCGCTCTCGTCAACCTAGCCAAGCGTTGTGAGTATGGCAATATTCTTTCATGCAACAAAGATTCCTAGAGAGAGGCTTTTTGTCTTGCAGGTTTCCTTACGATGGCGGTTAGAAAAATGATCGTTCATAAGTCAGGTTGGTCTTACTAGAGGTCATGAGGTCTAGCGACCATGAAAGTGTAAAATCCATAATAAAATCAATGTCTTTTGAAATGAAATAGAATTTTATTCAAATTTGGATATCATGTATCTCTTTCTGAACGTCATATTATTATTTTTAATATTTGCAAAATCGATAAGCTACTAGCGTTTCGAAACGACCACTGCTGAGAAGAATACGCCGAAAGAAACTCAGTCCAGTATTGGTCCCTACGTGCCTGAAGGGCTACACTTTCACATATTTATAACAAATTGAATTATTTTACATTAAGTAATCACTGATGTATATTGATTAACAATTTATTGAATATATTACTTCCATCTGTTAAATAGTCATTAATACAATAGTAGGCATTTTTAAGTAATTGATTTTTAACAGCAGTCTTAAACTTACCTAATGACAGAGCCAATATTTCTTCAGGAATTCTATTATAGAAGCGTATACTAAGTCCCATAAATGAATTCATTGTTTTCTGTAATCGCAAAGTTGGTGTCGCTAATTTATTTTTATTTCTCGTATTCCTGTTGTGGATATCACTATTTTTCGCGTAAAGATGAAGATTATTACGAACAAACATAATATTTGCAAATATGTATTGCGTGGGGAATGTCAAAATATTTATATTTTTAAACAATTCTCTAAGAGATTCTCTAGCACCTAGTTTATATATAGATCTGATAGCGCGTTTTTGAAGGACGAATATGGTATTAACTTCTGCTGCGTTACCCCATAGTAATATACCATACGACATGACACTATGAAAGTAGCTGAAGTATACCAAACGCGCAGTATCAACGTCAGTCAACTGTCTTATTCTTCTAACAGCGTAAGCAGCAGAACTAAGTTTACCCGCTAAGGATGTGATATGGGCACCCCATTGAAGTCCCGAGTCAACTGTCATCCCAAGAAATACTGTTTTATCTACCAAATCTATCGTTTCGTTTTCGACCACTATGCGTGTTGGTACTTTTGTAACATTCGGTAAACAAAATTTAATACACTTTGTCTTTTTAGCGTTCAACAGCAAATTGTTTGCTGTAAACCACTCTAACACTTGAGCTAATGTACTATTGACCTCGTCAAAATTGTCTGTTGTCCTATCAACAGGGAAAATAAGAGAAGTATCATCGGCAAATAGTACAGCTTTACATGTGTTAACATAGTATGGCGAACATTAATATATATAAGAAACAACAAGGGGCCTAGTATAGATATTTACAGCCAACGGTTCAAAGCTCGTTGCAGAATAGCCTATGATTATCCAGCCGGATTTATTACGGTAAATCCTAAATCGTCTACAAATTGATCTCATTGGCAGATGAAGTTGAGAACAAACGCGTAAATTATGCAAGTACCCGCTGTCCAGAAGAGCAATATTGGAAAAGCACTCGACTATGCGCTAACGAGATGCGAGTCTAATGAACTTGAAATCCTGTGCTCCCATTTTGTATAATGGACATTTACGAAGAACAAAGAATTTTTGGATCTGAAGGATCAAATTGATTGCCTAGTTTTGGTAATATTTTAAGACCCACACGTGATAACTTTTTACCTTGAGCCAACTTGCGCCATCCATCATTCTATTTCTTTTGCTCTTAAATCAGATTAAATATAAAATTCTTAAACTTTGCTTCGCTAATAAATGACTTTTAGTTTTTTTAATATTACTAACATTTTGATAAATTGAGACAGAGATTACTGCCATAAGTGGCCACCATTGGCGGTTAGCGACAATTATCTTAATTTGTAATACAAATCAAGGAATACCAAAAATACAACAAGGAATCAATCAGGTCAAAGCTGAAATGATGATGATGATAATAGTAAAGTTTATGTAGCATCTCTTATTAATCTGATGTGACTAAGGAAGTGCAAATAATATTTATATTGTTAATTTTCGTGCTATAATATAATTTATTATATATATTATAGCACGAAAATATAATAAATTTAGCTTAGCGTGCAGTTTCACAATATTTAAGTTATTATGTAAGGTCTTATAGTTATTAATTAAGGTTCAGTTCAGTTCTGTCCAGAATATTGCCTTGGGGTCTCATGGTATTATTTACTCTTCGTCATCATCATTTCGTGTAGGTGCCACGGTCAATCGACCATACACACCCTGGTGTCAGATTTCTTCAGAACCGCCTCTCGGCCTCTGACGTGGTTCCTTTAACGACTACCAGATGGCAGCCGGGACCAACGGCTTAACGTGCCTTCCGAAGCACGGAAACATCTTTATTATCAGACAATCAGGTGTTTCAAGCCTGCAATGTCCTAACCAAACTGGAAACAACTAAACAAAGTATGCTTCCCGTGGGAATCGAACCCACGACCCCCAGGTCTACAGGCCAACCGCCTTAACTACTGGAACACGGAGGCAGTGATACCAGTGACGTGCACAGACATTTATCATAGGGTAGACATAATTATAAAACTTACCTTATAAATATACAACCTATATACCTTACCTTACTATACGGCTAGTTATCTACAACTCGTTTAATATTATGATAGTCTTTCGATCTTCGACCGCAAAAGTATTCAAAACAAGCGAAAAATTAGAGATATGATTACAACCTGCGAGCCACGTACACATATCATACGGTTTAAGATTAAACTTTAGAATAACTAACCATAACTAACCGGTTGCTTGATTTGTTCAAAAGCGTGTTCACATAACACTTTATATTTCGGTTTCGGCATGCAAACACTAAGCGTCACAACTTTCACATGAAAATATTTTTGTCACAAATGAAATTTAACTGTTATAGCATTTAATTTTAAAATAAAACTTTCCTCTTGGATTGTTTGTAAACACATAAATCAATGACATTGTTTATGACATTGACTTGACATAAGTATGAATCCTTAATGACATTGACAAGTGACGATGTCATTTACATCGCGCGCGACAGCCAATAGAAATCTCGTAGACAGTGTCTTATATTCTCACAGCAGCGCAAATTTGCTTTGCATGTGTGTGCCGATGAAAGATGTTTACTTGTACTACTACAAAAGCGATTTCCTGTCGGTGTATAATAGTTTTCTATGTGTGCGTGAAAAGTTAGACCTTTGAAATTTTGTCTAACGCGGCTTACGCGTATAGATACTGGTTAGCGCGGACACGCGCCGGCCGCAAGACGTACTTGAACAAAATCGACTATAAAGTATTTGCTAGCAGAATTTTGCAGGCGCACAGACTATAATTTTTTGTTAGAAAAAAAATTGTATTTATTTAGCGACTGCAGGGTAGACAGTGTCTAACAGTCTATATGGACTGCACGTCACTGAGTGATACTATATTTATAATGGATAAAGATATAGAAAAAACAAACGAAAATTTTGTGAATTTTAGTCTTCCATGTGGCATATCATTTGTCTCCTGAATCTTCTTAGTTCCAAGTAAATCAATAGTGATGACGCGCTGCGCTTTCCCGATGTAAGCCAAAACGCACCCTGTGGAAATGTTTGGTGAAAGGTAGAATCATCGTTTTGTAATCGCCAACATTTAGTTATTCACACTATGCTAAATTGGAAAACTGTCTCAATAATCTTTCATATAAAAAAATACCGTCTTCAGTCAAACTACTGCACCGATTTTGATTTACTTTAAAAGAAACCAATTTGATAGCATACACTTTCAAAGAAATAAAGAATATAAAAAATCGATTCATATATGAGGGAGTTATGCGGTAAATAACATTTAAAAAATACAACAGACCTAATAACCTCCTCCTTTTTTTAAGTCGGTCAATTTTACACTTTTTGTAATCATTGCATAGTCAAAAAGTCGTGTTTTTTGTTTCATTTCTGTTTATAAAAATTATTAATTGGCAGAATGTCTTGAATAATTCCCTTAACTAAATGGATTTACAGCGGTTAATCTCAAAAGTAGGTACACACTATAAATTATGTTACTTTGACTTAGATAAATAAAATGTTATTGTATTATATGCCTATTAGCATTATATTAAGAGAAATCATTATTACCTTATATTTTTTATGATATTGGACGGCAAACGAAAAAGCGCGTCACCTGATGGTAAGTGATCACAGATCATCGCTGCCAATGAAAAACTGCAACACAGGAGCGTCGCCGGCCGTTCAGGGAGTTGGGGGGAGGATATCGAGGAAAGAAATGGGGAGGATGGAAGGATGGGCCTCCGGCTCACTCACTTACCTAACAAAGCAAAGAAGCGGTAAAGTTTCCAACTCAAACGTCGATTTTCTGTGAAATTGTGATACTTTCCCGGACGAGCAGAGAAGCAAAAATGAATTTTGCCGGTAGCGTGGCACTGCGCCTCAAACAGCCGCTAATTATTCAATAAAACTTTTGCTTTAAAAAAATACGAAAATGTCAATAAAATTCATTAACAACCTATTTGGAATATCCATCCGGATAAGTCCCAGATGTCATTGAATTCACGTCCATTAATAGTGATGAGCGCTGCGCTTTCCTGATGTAAGCCGAAACGCACTCTGTGGAAATGAGTCGCTTGTAAGCAGCATTAAGTGGTTTCCATCGACGGCAATTAGTTAATGTTCACACTCGGGGGGTATTGTTGCAAATTGTCTGATAAACGATGCAGTTTTTCGAATCGTTTCGGTTATACTATTTTGTTTCAAGTTGTAAAAAGCATAAGCCACAAATATTTTGATATGAAAACTGTTAGTTTGTCCAAATTATAGCCAGATGTGTTTAATATTAGCTATTTAAGAGAAAAGAAGTACTTTCATAAAACAATTTCCAACATAACTGCGTCAAGATCGCATGTTCCCGATTTAGCGGCGACGCTGTAGTATTAATAATTCCACGAAGGAAATTTAGAAGCAAATTTCCTTGCGATCTTGTTTAGGGCATAAGTAGAAAATAAAATCAAAATAGTGATGGTTCGCTAGCCGCATCGCCTATTGGCTTGATTTCTGAGATTAGTGTCTATTTCTTTGACTGGATTTTACAGCTAGTACATTCTACGTTTTTCTTTTCTCCCAGACTTAAATGGAAGATAATATCGTATATGTAGTTGAAGTACAGAGGAAAAAATACTACGTACAATACAGAAGCTAGATGTGTTTAATATTAGCTATTTAAGAGAAAAAAGTACTTTCATAAAACAATTTCCAACATAACTGCGTCAAGATCGCATGTTCCCGCGTGATTTAGCGGCGACGCTGTAGTATTAATAATTCCACTGAGAAAATTTGCTCCTAGCTCCCGTGAAAATCTCCCTCTTGGGTTAATATTTAGTTTTTGTAAGATGTATAGTACCAGATGGCTAAGTCCATAGGATCTAAAGGCCACGTTAAGGCATAGGTGGTAATGGAAATCAAAATAGTGATGGTTTGCTAGCCGCATCGCCTATCAGCTGGTACATTCTACGTTTTTTCTTTTCTGCCAGACTAAATAATAATAATAATTAATTTATTTCGGTTTCCCATGTAATGTTAGTAACAGTTTGACTTAAATGGAAGAAAATATCGTATATGTATTTAAAGTACAGAGGAAAAAATATTACGTACAATACAGAAGCAAGATGTGTTTAATTTTAGCTATTTAAGAGAAAATAAGTACTTTCATAAAACAATTTCCAACATAACTGCGTCAAGATCGCATGTTCCCGCGTGATTTAGCGGCGACGCTGTAGTATTAATAATTCCACTAAGGAAATTTGCTCCTAGCTCCCGTGAAAATCTCCCTCTTGGGTTAATATTTAGTTTTTGTAAGATGTATAGTACCAGATGGCTAAGTTCATAGGATCTAAAAGCCACGTTAAGGCATAGGTGGAAATGGAAATCAAAATAGTGATGGTTTGCTAGCCGCATCGCCTATCAGCTGGTACATTCTACGTTGTTTCTTTTCTCCCAGACTTAAATGGAAGAAAATATCATATATGTAGTTAAAGTACAGAGGAAAAAATACTACGTACAATACAGAAGCAAGATGTGTTTAATTTTAGCTATTTAAGAGAAAATAAGTACTTTCATAAAACAATTTCCACCATGACTGCGTCAAGTTCGCATGTTCCCGCGTGATTTAGCGGCGACGCTGTAGTATTAATAATTCCACAAAGGAAATTTGCTTCTAGCTCCCGTGAAAATCTCCCTCTTGGGTTAATATTCAGTTTTGGTGAGATGTATAGTATCAGATGGCTAAATTCATAAAATCCAAAGGCCACGTTTAGGGCATAGGTAGAAATGGAAATCAAAATAGTGATGGGTTGCTAGCCGCATCTCATATTTTCATAATTCTTTAGATTTTCGCCCATTCTCTTTACCGGCTTCTACGGTCTGCGCACATTCTACATTTTTAGGGTTCCGTTCCTCAAAAGAAAAAAACGAAACCTTTACAGGATCACTTGGTTGTCCGTCTGTCTGTCTGTCTGTCGGTCTGTCTGTCGGTCTGTCAAGACCCTTTTTCTCAGGAACGCGTAGAGCTATCAAGCTGAAATTCATATCAAATACTCAGGTCTACCTACAGTCCCTTGGAGATGTAATAAAAACAAACTACTAAGCCAATGCTAATCAAAGGCTACAAGCTGGTTATGCCGCAAATTTTCGTGTTTTTCGACATTCGTAAGGGAAAAAAACCTACAGGGTACTTCCCAAAAACTCAGAATCTTGAAACTTGGTACAAAGCAACTTCTTATAGCACAGATAAATTGCGAAAAGCGTACATTTTTAGTGACATCATATACTAAAAATATTTTTAAAAATTTTTCGACACTCACAAGGGAATCGAAACCTACAGGGTACTTCCCGTGAACTCAGAATCTAGAAATATGGTACGAAGCAACGTTTTATAGAACAGATAAAGGGAAAAAATGCGAAAATTATATATTTTTAATTACATCATATAATAAAAATAATTTTAATAATTTCAAACTCATTTTATATAATGTACGGAACCCTTCGTGCGGGAGTCCACTTGTACTTGGCCGGTTTTTCTTTTCTCCCGACCAGCACGGAAAAAAACATTTATTTCCATAAACTACTAATTATCACATTCTTATTTATTCTCTATCTTATTAACACAATAGTTGTGAAAATTCACCAATCACAAATGTTTCAATTTTCATAACATAAAATAAATGACTTATTACTTATTCGTAGAAATGAATAGATGTAAAGCTACTTCAGTAAATTCATACATACAACTATCTAGTACTATCACGTCTTTTCCCCTTGCAGGGTAGACATAGCCTAGGTTTTTAGACCTTAAAGCCACATTTACTATGTTGATGGGCATTAGGTGTAAAACGGAATCAAAATAGTATAATCATGTTTTTCCCTAAAGGTCAGTTCAGACTAGGCGGAAAAAAGCTCGAGCACTTTTTAAGTGGTAATTAAATATCCAACTTATTCCATTCAAACAAAACTGAAAATAGTATGCAACATAAAATAAAATAAGAATTCAATGTTGCGCACTTTTTTCGGCTTCACAAAGGTGTTCAAGCATTTTTCTATCTACCATATCGGTAAACAAAATTATAAGACCCAAAGGCCACGTTTAGTGTTGGTTGACGTATACATGAAAATAGTGATGGGTTGCTAGCCGCATCGCCTATAGACGTGTTGAGAGTTTTGCTTATTTCCGTAACCGAGAAAAGTAGCTTCATTCTTCATACTTTAATTCCACGTAGTTTGATGATATGAATCGTTTGCATTGGGGCTGGGGCATATACTTTAAAAGTCGGTATTTTTTTGTGATCCATAAAAGGTGTAAGGTTCACGGTTTCATGCAAGTTCGTTAATATATATTTCATTTTATTTTATAAACGTAGTTTCTGAATGCCTAAGCAGATGAAAAAGATATCTGACATAAATAGATGACATTGTTGGGACTTCAATTTCACTGGAAGTTATAACATAAAGTGATCAGTAGGTTAACTTTTGCATTCTTTAGATTTTTTATTTAACTAAGTAGGCAGGCATACGGTTCGCCTGATAGAAAGCGGTTACCGTAGCCTATGGATGTTTGTAACACCAGAGGTGCCACTTGCGCGTTGCCAAACCTGAAGAAATTTTTTCACGCCCTAGTCTACTGATAGACAATCAAAGAGTTCCAAGGAGATTTATACAAGTACGTTAGAGGATATAGAAAATTTTAACCGAGACGAATGATAGAAACGAAGAGTGGCGTGTGCTTAGTAGTGAACGGAACATGGGCTGTGATTATGATTAGGTTTACGTACGTATATTAACTTTTGCTATGGTAGCTGTCCGGATACCGTCGAGATTGTTTCTACTTGAGGCCACTTTGACCCGCGGCCCGTGAACGCCAAGACTCTCACAATCTTTTTATTTATACAAACAATTCTGCTTGTCAGTAAGTTGTAATTGAAATTACCAAACAATTCATCGGCTATGGGGATGTTTCTTTAACTTATTTATTTATTTTTTGTTGATTCCATTACTTACAAAAGTGATTTCATAAATTGATTAATGTTTAAACAAATAATATTCACCATAATGCATTGAACCCATATAGGTTACTTAGCCGAGTCTGCCAACTTTACAATTCATTAGTAATATACATACCTACAACAGCATGTTTTCCTCTGCGGGGTAGACAGAGCCTAGGTCTATAAGAACTAAAGCCACGCCTAGTACGTTGTGGGCGTGTAGGTGGAAAATGGAATTAATATAGTGGTGGGTTGCTAGCCGCATCCTATTTACATGATTTCTTAGATTTTAGCCTATTCCCTCGATTGGCATTTGCGATTTGCGCGGGAAGAGAAGCAGCTGATACATTCTACATTTTAATTTTTTTCCAGACCAGCATTGAATATGAATAATTTAATATTGATAATTTACTATTTACAAAAGCTTTAGGTATTTTTGAATTTGTTATAATAAAGTATGAAGTAGACATCAGGCTCAGGAAAGCACTTCAGCTAATGAAATGCACACAATAAAGTTTTACAAATAATATTAGACACAAACTTGTAAGTCAAACTGCTAAAGTATCATAAATGGGTGAGCTGCCGATAAATTTCATCCAATTAATTGTACCCTTCATCTGCTCAAGCCGATGCCAAATGGGGGCTCAGAACCAAAAAGGGTTTTCATATTAGATCGACTTAAACTTGGTCACAGTCTAGAAACACTCCTATATGAACGCAATAATAGCACAATGTCCTTGTTTGAACCTTTATTAAACTATGGCTAGTATTCAATTAACCCACTACCATAGCTCAGAAATATTCGTATTAAACCAAGGTGAATTTGATAGTAGATAAAGGATAGTGTGAGACAGTTGGTTATACTGTGTAAAATTCTTCATCGTCTTATGTGTATTATCAGGGGCAATATCGTATGATTGATGACGGACGGAGGGATCGCTAAATTCATTTCGGAATCGATTCGTCACTCTATTGGCGAAGTATTGAGATGTTAATTAGATCTGAACGGCCCTTGGGTGAATTGATTGGATTAGTTGGATAAGACCATTTTTCAAGTCACATTGGTCTGATTTTAGTGGCTAAACTTATTAAAGGTTCTTGAGATTTCGAAAACGTGTAAAAGAATATATGAACAAAGTTAGTCTAATCCCCAAAATACATAATGTACAGTGCATCCTTATGTTTGTTTCTGCGCGAGTTTCCCTGTTTACTTAGAAACAAACTAACAAATCGTTTCATCATCACCATCATCATCATCATCAGGTCTTTTAGACTACAGGAGCATGATCCTCTCTGTACTACCGGAGCCATACTTGGCCAGAGCAAACAGAGGATTTGGCCTGCACTCTCCTCGCTGGCCAGATAGGTTTGAGAGGTCTCATTGATGTTTATGAGCTTTGTTTAGCTTGTATTTCCTACGTCGCCTCTTACGACATCCATTGGAAGACTTGGAGTGGTCCTATTCTACTCTGCCGGAAACCACAAGGCAAAACAAATCGTTGGACGCGCCGCAATAAACACAGACGTTTTGAGTCGTTAATATTTTTAGCATACCAACGATGTGTAGAGTGTAATAAAACCTCACGTTATGAATCCTTGATAAATGTACTTACAAAAGTATTTTGAATGCAATAATAGTGCCTTCGATAAGTGTAAACATGGGGTATTGAGTTTATTTAGTATGTAACCCATTTCCTCACTTTTTTATTCTTAGTTCCTTACTAATATTTTAAATGCAAAAGTTTGTTTGTTTGTTTGTAATGCTTTCACGCCGTAACTACTGAATCGATCATCATGAAATTTTGCATACAGGTATTCTGGAATACCTCTCATCCCGGAAAATACTGTTCCCGAAGGGAACGACGTTGACGCGAGCGAAGCTGCTGGCGAAAGCTAGTATTGAACAAAATAAACGCAGTCAGCAAAAGCGTTGGAAGCACAAAAAGAACAAAGAGTCCTTGGGAGAGGCCTTCGTCCAGCAGTGGACTTCTTACGGCTGCAATGATGATGATGATAGTCAGCAAACTACTGGTAATCTTTTCATCAGGGCCGATTCTTGGTTGTATCCTGAGCTTTTGTGTTTCGCGTAGTCCGTTTTTATGACAGCATGTTAATAATTATCACTGTAGTATAATTTGGCAGATATTTTATAGCCGGTCGCCTGTCTGATACTTACCCTCCGGAGGAATCACTATAACCGCAGAAAAATACCAGTGAAATAAAGTACAAGTAATCATCATCATTTCGAGTAAGTGTCACGGTCAATCGACCATGCACACCCTAGTACAAGTAATTTAAGAATCGGAGCCTCTCGCGTAACAGATTGGCGTGGTTACCACTGTGCCATGAAAGCCGCCGAATTCTCGCCATCGTGTGTCAAGTGTAAGATTTTATCAAAAAATATCATCCCTATCGGCATCAATTCAAACTTCTTGTAAGTAAATTATTGAGCGCGAAACGTTTCCTAACCTTTCCTCAAAAGTCAAGAGCAGAATTTCCTGGTATTTAACATAATTACGTAATTACCGCGACACAATTAAAGCCCCGACGATAGCAGAGTAAACAATAAAAAACGTGGCGGTAGCACTTTTCAGGAGATGACGAGGAAATGAGCAATTACGCTGCCGACGTAACGACTAATGAAATTTAGAGAATACCGGAACACGGCGGCTGTGGAGCTGTGGAGGGGATAGGCTATATTGCTCTTCTGAGTATACAAAATAGTCGATTTTCTTGGAACACCGGAAAGTACATATGTTTTGACACATCAGATTAAAGCTTTCTATACAGTGTGTAACATAACCAAGGACGTTACAGTGAAGTCATAATGAACAACTTTTCCTATGGCACCAATGCTGGGAATTAAAAAAAAATACATTCGCATACAAAAGTGTTCGGCCGGCCCGGCGATTAGTATGAAAATATCAAAAAAATCTTTGAGTCCCCAGCATTGGCCCCATAGGAATAGTTGTTAATTTTGACGGGCTGAGTCACCCCTTCACGGCAATGTCGTTGGTTATGTTACACGCTGTATACGCGAGCGTAGTTACACGCTAATACTTAATAATTAAAAATCTTTGTCTTTGACTTTGCCCTGTCCCAAGGCATCAAAGATTCTTATTCAAAATTGCATACATGTTTCTCTTTTTGAACGTCATATTTTTATTTCTTATATTTTGTAATATAAGCATAATCAAAATACTACAAGCGTTTGGAAACGAGCACTAGTAAGAGCAATACGCCCGAAGAACGTCCCTACGTGCCTAAAGGAGATCCCTTCAGGCACGTAGGGATAACATTGTTTTAATTAATTTCAGACACAATTTTTCATAATATTAATTAGTTTACATTAAATAAATTATTTCCACGAATTTTTCGTCACAGGGCAGACTGACTTCGCCCACCCTTTTCAACATATATATGAACGAACTTATTGCTGAGCTCAGCAGCGCGAATGTTGGCTGTCATGTTGATAACGTGTGTGTAAATAACATCAGTTACGCGGACGACATGGTGCTGCTGAGCGCATCAATTTGTGGTTTAAGAAAACTGACAGCAATCTGTGAAAAATATGCTGAACAACATGGATTGGTATATAATGTGAAAAAATGTGAAATCATGGTCTTTGGGGCCAGGGGTAGGTATACGGAAACAATTCCATCACTAAAGATCAATAACACTCCACTGAAACGGTCATGTAAGTTTAAATACCTGGGTCATATTTTAACCCCTGATCTCAAGGACAATGAGGACATTGAGAGGGAGAGAAGGGCGTTGTCGGTGAGGGCGAACATGCTGGCTCGCAGGTTTGCGCGTTGCTCTGACAGTGTAAAAACTACACTTTTCAGGGCATACTGTACATCGTTTTATACGTGCAGCCTATGGGCCAGATATACTCAAACAGCCTACAGCGCCCTTAGAGTACAATATAATAACGCGTTCAGGGTGTTGTTGAGGTTGCCTCGCTTCTGTAGCGCATCAGGGATGTTCGCCGAAGCGAGCATAGATTGTTTTTATACAACAATGCGAAAGAGGTGCGCTTCTCTGGTGCGCAGAGTGCGGGGCAGCAGCAACAGGATCCTGAACATGATTGCGAGTCGCCTGGACTGCAATTATGTGATCCACTGTTGTACCATTTCAGGAGGAATGGTGCAGGAGTGGCTCACATAAATTTAATTGTATTAAATTAAATTTGTACTAACATAGATATTAAGTTTACTAACCAATTATGAGACTTAGTTTCTTGAAATAAATAAATCATTCATTCATTCATTCATTTTATCTATTAAATAATCATCAATGCAGTAATAAGACCGCGTCCTCTTCCATGCTGGATTGGAAGAAAAGAAAAATCATATAATGTACCAGCTGCTTCTCTTCTCGCGCAGATCGTAAAAGCTGTTCAAGGGAATGGGTAAATTAATCTGAGCAATCATGTTAATAGGCGATGCGGCTAGCAACCCATCACTATTTTGATTCCGTTTTCCACCGAAAGCCCACCAACATGCTAAACGTGGCCTTCAGGTCTAACTCTAGGCTCTGTCTACCTCGCAAGGGAAAAAGACGTGATACTATGTATGTACTCGTATGTTACCGCGTAAAAATAGACATAAGACCTATATTTAAATGAAAATCTGAACAAATTTATTTATCAATAACAAGCTTTCGCCCGCGGCTTCGTCCGCGTCAATGTCGATCCCTCGGGAATAGTACTTTATCCCGACATAAAAGGTATGTCCTTCTCCATACTCTAGAGAACTTTTATACGAAATTTCATGATGGTCGGTTCAGCAGTAACGGCGTGAAAGCGTAACAAACAAACTCACTTTCGCATTTATAATATTAGTAAGTAAAGGATAAGGATACATCAAAATGGCTTTTTATTCTTAGTTCTAGTAAGAATATCTGTAAAATGTAGCTACGTGCTACATATTCATACTAGAACTATACTAAAACGCCCTCTATGTATAGTTGATACACAACTCTAGTTTGTATGAAAAGTCGTGGGTACATCAAAAATGATACCACCATGGTAATACCGTGTAGCCTATGAAATAAAACTAAAGAATAGTCTTATACATTTAAAAATCATTGACCAAAGATAAATAATATATATTCACTGCCACACAAGAAAACTGACGCCTCAAAGCTATTATTGACTCAATAGAATGCAAATAAATTCGCATAACTTTTAAAAACGCCGAAGTTCCAAGGCGGCTCCACGAATTCCAGGACTAGCTAGAATTCAGGAGCACGGAAAATTATACCGAAATACAATTAAAGTGTAAAGCAATTTATATTAATTTTAATCCCGCCGCCCGCCATATCTTAGAGTTATCCACAGATGTCGAAAGAAATAGAGGAAGCAGTAACGAGCGAGTTTAGAGTTCAACTATACCACACAATAACAAGTATTGACTTTTTCTAAGAATTCTACAAAAAAAATTACTTCGTCTTTTTTTTAGGATCTGGACTTAGTACTTATCTTCAATAATAGTCTAAATATTATTTAAGACCAATAATTTGATGTAGGTACCGTCTCAAGAAATCCAATTGCGCTAGTTTATTGGTATAAGTTTAAAATAAAAATTTAATTTAATTTAAATTTTATTCTTCTTTATCAGTAGTAAGGGTTCCAATAAATTTAAAATTATAGGGTTGATTTAATCAAATATTTAATAGCACTAATTAGTTGAATTATAATTATGATAGTTCTCACCTTTCTCTCTTCTAATCTGTACTCTCCTTGTTCTGAATTGGTTCCAGTGAATATGAGATTGAAACAGACTTTATATATCACAATTGAAATTGTGAATTACATTTCCATGCAATTGGATACTTATTTAGTAAACCTCACTTATCTATTTTACTATATGGTCAATGAACAACTCCCTTTAATATTCATTTCAGAAGTTGATCACACGTATTGCCGTTATGGGAGGCATAAGCTGCTTAACAAACTGTAATTAGTAATTTATGAGAAATATTAGAGTTTCAACACTCAATTGAGTAAGATTAGACGAGTAAGAAGTTCTGGAATGGTATGTCAGAGTAATTTGTAATTAATAATTGATATCCTTTCGTAAGGAGTAATGATGGCTCACATTTACATTTGTAGGTTTATATTAATGTGAATCGTAAACATTTACTTTGAGGCAAATTAAATAGTAAATTTTGAGACGGGTGGCGAAAGCGAAAAGAGTGATGATGATGATGATGAAATAAAAAAAATATTAAATTCTACTTACATTAAAAAATTATTTGATAAATTATAATTGTATAATTTCTGCCCAAAGTTACGTAGGAACTAAGACGACAGTTTGGTATTGGTTCGGACCCGCAGGCCTACTCACAAACTTTTGAAAATACGTTTTGATGGTCACTTTCATCATCATCATCATCAGGTCGTTTTTATTTCGATGAGCATTTTCTGCGGAGTCATAAAGTCCACGCGAACTTTTGCACTTGATAAATTATGTATATGAGAGACTGATATTATTAAGACATTTCTAAAATCAATATCAAATCTTCTAACTAAAGTCAAACACTAAACTCTCTTACTATTACAAGTAGCTACAAAATAAATTGTTGTCTGTAAAGTCGGTTTACGGACGATAATTTTACGTAATACCGGTGGAAAAGAGATAGATGCGTCATAAACCGAACGTTTAGGCCAATCGTGCCTCTCTATCGCTTGTTCCGCGCTCTCGCTTGCACACGGAACGCGTCACTTTTTGGAGCGTGCAGCCGGCGTTCATTAAAATAAAAGACGTAATCACGTCAAAAAATATCAATTCCAAAATAATCTCAAAGTGGACTATTGCAAAAAAGGAAAAAAAAAAACAAAGCCAAAGCGTATTTCATAAATAAAAAAACTCATTACTTTATTGCGATATCAATGAAGTGCATTCCAGCTTTGCCAGAGCCGACAGGAACTAAATAAAGAAATGTATATCTAAGGGTGAGTCACTGAAATAGGTAGGGTTCAGTACTTCTTTTATCCCAGATCACAATACATTAGTAGATTTGTATGTGTGCCACAGCATGGCGCCTAGACTTTACATCGAATTTATCGATTTACTCTATCGCCTCACAAGGAATTTTTTGATTTACTCGCTTTCACCCGCGGCTCCGCTCGCGTTAATGTCGATCCCTCGTGGGTAGTAATTTTTCCGGGATAAAAGGTAACTCATGTCTTTTTATAACTTAACTTCTATGCAATTCTTGTTCTCATTCAGTACTTAAAGCCTGAAAAAGTAACAAACTCACATCCGAATTAACGATATAAGGATTTTATTCAATGTGTTTTAAAATAATTTTCGTGTCAATATCTTATCAATTACATAAAATGAACATATAGGAAGATAGAAATATAAAAAATAGATCCTCTGTATTATTAAAATCTTATGTTGAAGTTACACAATTTACATAGGTCATTTTAAAATCGTATCAATTGTACTCCTTACTATTATGGAAATCATTTATATTATATTACTAGCTTTCGCCCGTGGCTCCGCCCGCGTCATAGTCGATCCCTCGGGAACAGTACTTTTTCCCGGGATAAGCGTGAAAGCGTAACAAACAAACAAACAAACTCACTATCGCATTTATAATATTAGTTAGGATTATAGTAAGGAAGTAAGGAAGTAAGGATAAGGATAAGGATTCTAATGAATGCCTCTTATGTCATATTTAGACCAGGGTATTTTGTATTTGCACTCGTATGACGTTCTCGTGGCGCACACTTTAAGCCACTAATAACTTGAAGCTCTTTAGCTATATAGCTTCAAAATTAATAACTCTACGACGGCAAATTATAAATAAATTAAAAAAAGTTTAAATAAATAAATTCTACACATTTCAACATTTCTAAATGGTACCCTAAAAAAGTGCATTTGCAATTACCCCATTGAAAGCCGGTCGCGTTTCAAGCCTTTATAGCGGCCTCTATGAGTCCGAATGGAGAGCTATACGAGTACAGCCAATAATGAAATATAAAAACAGAAATAAGCACTCTTCACTCAAGAGCCCTCTATTATTCCATTCAGCATCCGACGGTGCTTGTCAGGCGATTAATTTCCCTTATTTTAAGATGCCACTTTCTTTTGAGGGCTGCCGAAATATTTTTTTTTTGTTTTTGTTTGTGGAAATCGAATACTTTTAGTGGATGTAGAGTTTTGGGGGTCTTTTTGAGACTATGAAACTTGAGTTAGAATTTGGGTAGCTCGTTATTAGTAGGATCTTTATCGCTTTTTTATATTGTAATCTAATGTCGTAAATCAAAAAGTTTTTAATCAGTGAAGGTTCAAAGCAATCACAATAAAGCTTTATATTTTTCAAGATGATAAATGCCCTTGTGTAGAAATAAGGCTTCAAAAATAAAAAATGTTATCTTTAAAAAGATTTATTTTTACTAACGATATCGAGTTATTATATATATAGTGGTAGAGACACGCTATCGACAAAATGAATCGCTAGTAGCATGAATGGGCCGGCCTGAGTAGAAAGAAGCTTTACCGCTTCTATGCTTCGTTCGGTGAGTGAGAGAGCTGGAGACCCATCCTTCCCCCTCCTCTCCCCATTTCCTTGAAAGGTCGAAAACGCACCTGTTACACGTGTGATTTCGTCTTTTATTTCGATGAACGCCGGCTGCACGCACCAAAAAGTGACGCGTTTCGTATGCAAGCGAGAGCGCGGAACAAGCGATAGAGAGGCACGATTGGCCTAAACGTTCGGTTTATGACGCATCTATCTCTTTTCCACCGGTATTACGTAAAATTATCGTCCGTAAACCGACTTTACAGACAACAATTTCTTTAGTTGCTACTCGTAATAGTAAGAGAGTTTAGTGTTTGACTTTTTTTAGAAGATTTGATATTGATTTTAGAAATGTCTTAATAATATCAGTCTCTCATATACATAATTTATCAAGTGAAAAAGTTCGCGTGGACTTTATGACTCCGCAGAAAATGCTCATCGAAATAAAAACGACCTGATGATGATGATGATGATGAAAGTGACCATCAAAACGTATTTTCTAAGTTTGTGAGTAGGCCTGCGGGTCCGAAAAAATACCAAACTGTCGTCTTAGTTCCTACGTAACTTTGGGCAGGAATTATACAATTATAATTTATCATATTAGACTTTCAAACTTACATATAAAATAAAATAAAAGTTAATCCAAATTTTTGCGGGGTAGTCAGAGCCTAGGTCTATGAGACCTAAAAACCACGTTTAATATGTTGGTGAGCATTTAGGTGGAAAACGGAATTAAAATAGAGACGAGTTGCTAGCCGGATCGCCTACTAACACGATTTCTCAGATTTTTGCCCATTCCCTCGGTCGGCTTTAACGATTTGCGCAGGAAGAGAAGCAGCTCTACATTCTAGGGTGTTTTCTTTTCTCCCAGACCAGCAATCATACATACTGTTCCGATCATTTCAAAATTAAACGTATGTTATCTTATTATTTAGATTTTCTGTCGGGAACCGACTTTGGTATGCGTTTGTTCACTGGATGCCAGTGTTATTTCTATTTTCTTATTTTCTATACACCTATACCGCTTGTGCTTTCAATAATAGTTCGCTCATCATCATCATTTTGAGCACTGTCAATCAACCATGCACACCCTGGTATCAGAGTTCTTAAAAACCGCCTCTCGGCGTCTGACATCAGATGGCAGCCGGGACCAACGGTTTTATGTGCCTTCCGGACCACGGAATCATCTTTGTTATCAAACAATCAGGTGATTCAAGCCTGCAATGTCCTAACCAAACTGGAAAAACTAAACAAAGTATGCTTCCCGTGGGAATCGAACCCACGACCCCCAGGTCTACAGGCAAACGCCTTATCCACTGGACCACGGACGTAGCGCGGTAGTTCGCTGTTGTTAATAAAGCTATTGACTTTTTTATCACCAACAAGATCAATGTTTAATCCGCTTTCGTCCAATTCCAATCATTTAAAAAATTAAACGAATGTGCAGGAAGCAGCTTTATTGTCACTCGCAATGCATGTTTTTTTCTCTCGATGTGTCCGTTTGAAGCTTGCTGAATGGGAGATTTCATTAGTTCTTTTTGGAGCGTTTGGAATAATTAGAAGCGTACGATCTGTCGTGTCTACTCGATTTGTTCTCATTGTGATTCTTGATGCTTTGAAATGTGTTTTGTTCTTCTGTTTTATTTTGTATTGTTACTTCAAATGTTAGTACAGTCAGCGACAGAGATACCTTGCCAGGCCCCGTATCTAAATCTTGAATTTTCTCTTAAACTATAGATAATAATAACATAAAAAATTATATACACAAAGATTTTAATGAAGCCTTTCTTAATATAAATTTTCATGTTTATATTTTTTATAGTTTAAGAGAAAATTCAAGATATAAATACAGGGCCTGGCAAGGTATTTCTGTCGCTGACTGTACTAGTAACAAGTGATATCAGAGAGTGAACGGATATCGTCATTATTTCAGCCGTAAGAAGTTAACTGCTAGACACAGGATTCTTGGTTCCATGGGAGGATATGGCGCACACGCTTAGCAGAAGGGTTGGCGAACGCCTTTCTTTGGCTTCTTTTGCTTCCGACGCTGCTGCCTATCGGAAGCATTTTCAAATTGGGGAAGGATAAACATTTGTTGGATCTGGTAAGGGAATAAAGTTATTAGGATACAGCTCACTCGGATGAATGGGAGCAAAGCAAGTAGCAGACTATTTAGTATTATGTGGGAATTACACCCATGACTAACCCCTGACCAATGTTATATTTAATACTAGTTTTTCCAGGATCTAATTTGTTTATTCGCGTAATTTGTAGCCTCTTTGTTTTTTTTTACATTTGCTTAGTCCTTACAACATTGTAAAGTTTCATCTAAATCCTTAGTAGTTATTTTCCGAATAAAACGAATGGTCAAAATTCCAGACATCATCACAAACATTTATATATAATAAATGTATAATATTGTTTTAATTTAAACGAGTAAAAAGGTAATATAATTTCAAATAACGGTTCAGTCGTGAAATTTCTCACTATATATAATCTTGCACCCTATTCTATCATATTTTCGCCACATCCCTAACGTAAAAGTGGTAGTTGGTAAAAAAATAATTGATTATACGTACATTATTAGTTTTATTGCACGTACAATTAATTAATTTTGTTCTTCTGCACTAATATTATAAAAAGAACAGATTTGATTGTTTGTTTGTATTGAATGGCTCCGAAACTACTGGATCGATATGAAAAATTCCTTTAACATTATCCTATCCCTGATGAACATAGGCTATAGATCAAACACCTATATCTAGCCGTGTGAAGCCAAGGTGGGTCGCTCGTTGGTTAAAAAATAAAATAATTTTCCGAACAATGTGCCTAAACAGTGAGTTCGAGCTCCGTGGCGCAATGGTTAACACGCCAGTCTGCGACACGAGGGCCCCGGGTTCGATCCCCGGTCAGGTCAAGATGGAAAATGATCTTTTTCAGATTGGCCTGGGTCTTGAATGTTTATCTATATATGTTTTTGTTATAAAATATAGTATCGTTGAGTTAGTATCCCATAACACAAGTATCGAACTTACTTTGGGGCTAGCTCAATCTGTATGATTTGTCCGTATATATATTTATAGAAGAGTCCATATCATGGTCCTTCTAAAAAAATGTAAGGTTCGCTCAACGAATTTTACCGAGAACAATTTACATTATACAATTATTATAATAATATAATAATAATTATATAATGTAAACACTATTATTCAATTGGGAGTCACCGACTAGAACCGTATTTTATAATGAATTTATCTTGCGTAAGTTTTAATATCTTGTGAAGAGAAAATAAACGTTCCTTATTATTAAAAAAAATATTATTACCACAAATTACTTATTCTTCAGTATAATATAATCCCTAACTACAACAGGATCAAAGTCTGTCAACGGTTCTTAGTTGGATTGAAAACGGCCGTAATACATGATGACTAGGAGATATAACAGTTGAATTAAGAATAAGTTCATTAATGTATAAACCAAGCTTTAAATCATATTTCGTAACGATCAGCAAAGCTAAATTAATAAGATCATTAAAATAAAACAATGCCTATATAATATTACGTCTTTTTATCTTATGGGGTAGACCGAGTCTACTTAAATGATTCCCCAGGTTTTCCATTGCCTCGATTGACTTAACGATCTACGCATGAAGAGAAGCAGCTGGTACATTCTACGTTTCTTTTTTACTCTTACACCAGCATTTTACATCTTGATATACTTTTATTGAATCCCTACTAATATTATAAATGCGAAAGTGAGATTGTTTGTTACGCTTTCACGCCGTATCTACTGAACCGATCATCATAATTTTGCATACAAGTTCTCGGGATTTTTCATTGATCTTTAATCCCGGAAAAAAGTATTGTTCCCGAGGGAATGACGTCGACGTGAGCGAAGCTGCGGGTGAAAGCTAGTTAAGGAATAAAATATGTTGATAAAAACTCAACGCGGACGGGGCTTGAACCAGCGACCTTAGGTTAATTGTTTATTATTACCATTACAGATTAACTTAAATACACAACAGATGATTAAACTACAAGTTATAATTATTTATAAATAAATAAACTAAAACTACTAAAACTATATCATCATCATCAGGTCCTTTTTAGTCTCCACTACAGGAGCACGACCCTCTCTGTACTACTAGGGCCATACTTGGCCAGAGCAGCCAGAGGACTTGGCCTACACTCTTCACGCTGGCCAGATGGGTTGGAGAGGTAATATAACTAAATATACTGATGTAACTAAATACAAAATTAAATAATGTTAAAAATTTATTACATTAATTTATATAATTATGGTTCTCTTATTAATTTCTTAAATTATTAAGAGAACCACCTGAACTTAAGATATTTGCAGTGAACACTCTAACGTGAAGCTAATAGTAGAAATATATCGGGTTCTCGCAGTTTTTGCGGCGGGTCAAGTGAGGGGCAAAAACAGAGGTCTGTCACCGCGGCCATCTATAACCGATATTGTCCAAGGGAAGTCAGACGAGCAAAGGCTAGTGATGAATCAGTATGAGTACTATTGAAAATGATTATTGTTAGATAATAAAAGCGAAAAAATAAAAGACATGTGGCACTAGGGGACTGCCGCGGTAAAGCTATTGCATAGAATTTTTTATCAACTTATGCAATTATAATTATTTATTTATTTTATTTTATGCAGTAACTCCGTTACTGTAACTCACTGTTAACTTACTGTAATAGTAACGGTAACTTACTGTAACTTAGTAACTTAACTTACTGTTAACTTAAGTTAACTTAACTTACTGTTAACTTAAGTTAACTTAACTTACTAAATTAACACATTGTAACAGTAACTCCGTTACTATAACACTAACAGTAACTCCGTCGAGCCTGTCGCGATACCCTAGTCAAAGTATCACCGCTGTGCCGGTCGGAGTGGAGGGTGTTAGGTTTTTTCGTTACGGAATTTTTGGATTCGGTCTCCACGCTCAAGGCCCGCGATAGAAGCTATGCAACAGCTTAAAAAAATAAAAAACGTAAAAAGTCGCCTACTTTTATCCTTATTTTATTGTATTGATCTAATTTTTAGGAAATAAAACAACACATTTGAGTTGTTGATTGTATTCCATACATTTTCTGAAAGATTTTAAAGTCAAAAGCATTTTGTTCTGCAAATTATTAACCCATTTACATATAGATGCGTAGAAAGTTATTTGTTGTCATCACAGATATATGATACTAGCTGTTGCCCGCGACTTTGTCCGCGGCAATTTCTGTTATTATGATTAATTCGTTTTTTATTAGTATAGATGAATAATTTACCTCCGTTTTCAAAACATTTTTTACTGATGCTTCGCTCCTATTAGTCGCAGCGTGATGTTTCATAACCTAAAACCTTTCTCAATAAATGAACTATCCAAAACAAAAAACAAAAATCAAATTTGAACCAGTAGTTCCTGAGATTAGCGCGTTCAAACAAACAATCTCTTAAACTTTATAATATTAGTAGAGAAGTAAGCAGATATAACGAATGTCACTTATAGTGTATCAGAATCTGAAAATCTCATTTAAACATAATTTTTAAAGTTTGTTTTTTGTATATTGGTATTTTTTACGTTTATTTTTAACACAACTTCAAAATCTAGAATTTCCTCATATTTTTTTACGGAAAAAATTATGCTCCCTATCGTATTTCAGTACCAGAGACACAAGAATTTCCATGTTTTTGAACCATTTGTCTCGTGGTGAGACACAACTAATATAACACCACTTATATTAAAACATTTTTTGTATGGGAGGATTTGAACCATGCAACAATATAAAATTAGATTTACATTGCAAAGGATAGTGTGCAGTTTATATGAATATAAATGTTTACGTAAGGTCTGTTTAAAGTCAGCGAATTCTGTGATTGTGATAATTTATAACCTAACAGAGAAAAAAATCTGCGTTTGTTCTTGTTTACGCATGTGAGTAATTTTAAAGCAATTTTGTAAAAGCTAATAAATAATCTTTACAACTTTGCTAACATACAATGGTAATGTTTTAAACACATAATAAATCACTCTATACTGCTTGTACTCACGGAATCCTCCCTACATAGTGATGTGCCGTTCCCAGGAACGTTCCTACATTCCCCAGATTTCCAAAATCGTTCCCGGGAACGTTCCCAATAAATGGAAATGTCAGGGAAAGTTGTAATTTTATTTGTCATACAATTTTTTTGTCAATGCAAATATATTGAACTAATGTATATGCATTACTTGGTATATGTAATATATAAATATTTTCAATAATCCACAAAATTTCCGAAATAAACGGGAAAGTTCCCAGGGAATGTTCCCAAATTCCCGGGGAACGTTCCCTTGTTGCCGGAAACGTTCCCTTGTTGCTGGGAATGAGACCAAATCTCAAAAGTTTTTATTTAGTAAGTATACAAGATTTTCCTAATTTAGATGGGAACGTTCCCCTGAAATTGGGAATGTTTCCGGAAACATTCCCGTAAATGGGAACGGGGAACGTTCCCTGGGAATGGGAATTTGGGAACGGCACATCACTACCCCTACAATGCTTTCCCTTATGCACAGTCTAATTAACACTAATTTGATAACATCTTGCTGTAAAACATAATCATTAACAAATTAAGGCCGTCTCCTCTTTGGTGAAGAACGACAACGACACGATATTTTAGTCGTGACTTCCTATGTCATGCCTGTATTGTATATGCATGACGAAGTTATGAATTTGAATTCATTAGCAAACGTTTAAGGTGTGACTCAGACCATGAATCTGAACAACTTTCACTATGGGACCAACTTCGACATCGTGAAAAAATTATCTGCTCTTTCATACAAAAGTCGAATATCTACTTGGCCAAAATCTATGAAACAGCTGCACTTTCGGAGTTTGTCCCATAATGAAAGTCGTTCAGATTCGTGGTTTGAGTCACTCCTTTAACGTTTGCTAATGTATTCAATTTCACCCTGTAACAAAGTCGGGTTTGTTCGAACACAAACTTTAGAACCGATTTTAATAATCTTTGGTTTTTTGGTTTTGTTACCAACCCGTTTAGCAGAATAACTGTTAAAATATAAGAAATATTTACGACAGAATAATAGCGAAACGAAGTTCGCTGAGAGAGTTTAGTTATCCATAAAATAACCCCCTCCGTTCCTTGATATGCCCGGAATAACTCCGTTTCTTGATATGTCCTGATATATGTTTTATAGAATGTTATTCATTCGGTGTATTATATGTTTTAGACGTGGGTGTCCGGCAGAGTAGAATAGGACCACTTCAAGTATTCCCATGAATGTCGTTAGAGGCGAATTGGGAAATACAAGCTAAACAAAGCTCCTAAACAACATCAATGAGACCTCTCCAACACGTCTGGCCAGCGAGGAGAGTGTAGGCCAAATCCTCTGTCTGCTCTAACCAAATATGGCTCCGGTAGTACCTCTCTGTACTCATGCTTCTGCAGTGGAGACTACAAAAGATCTGATGATATATGTTAAATAGAATGCTATTAAGCATATAATATAACTTCCTTATTAGGTATGAGCGACCACACAACGACATAAGTTTGTTGTCTGTGAATATTAGAAGGGTTGTATGAGGAAATTCATCAATGAATTACGGTAATTTTTATGTTAAAAATTAAGGTCTTGTCAACTAGATAACTAGACATGTTATTTAACTGATATTGCTAAGTATATTTTTTATACTACTAAGTAGGCAAATAGGCATTCTGCTCACCTGATGGAAAACTGTTACCGTAACCAATTAGAGTCCAAAAATATCGCGCGTTGCAGGCTTTAAATAAATCTATTCATGCCTTTTTTTAAAAAGCCTATCTGGTAAAAACCATGACCTTCAAAAAACAATAGATTGGTTGATGGATAAACTTTTAAAAAAAATTGTCTGTTAGTAAATTCGTTTTATGTGATAATAGTGGAAGAGAGAGATGCGTCAGAACTCACAAGCCAAACACTTAGGCCGATCGTGAATCTCTATCACTTGTGCGCTTTCGATTGCACACAGAACGTGATCCTTTTTCGTGCGTGTAACCAGCGTTCATCGATTTTTAAGACGTTATCCCGTCAACAGTTCACAAAAACAAAGAGTTAATAATTTTGTTTAGCTTACCGTTAGCAAAATGCGGTACTACTCGTATCGAAAAATCGAAAAGACATTGTAAATAATAGGCCCAAATTTCTCTCAATAGCCTTGACATAATAGCGCGGAAGTTTCAAACAACGAATTTGTAACTCAATAACCTAATTAGACTTTGTTTGGGAACTCGGGAACTAATTAATAGAGTCGTTCCGAAATTAGAAATGCGATAAGAAATTTATTAAATACATGAGCAAGAATTTTTTTTGTTATTTTTCGAACGAATTTCAGCTGATAATTTCCGAACGCTGCGAAGAAAATTTATGTTAATTTGTATGCTAAAATGGAATGTTTTGGCCTGGAAAAACATATAATGGACTTTTTCGAATATTGGATGAGTTTTTGCAACTGTCAGTACAGAGATTGGAAATGTAAAAAAAAAATTAAGAAAAATAAATTTGTTGCTTCAAATTTTATTATCACACATTCATCGTTTTAGCCGCAAGAGTCTATTGCTGTACAAAACCATCAAGTTCCTCTCCCTAGGATTTTTCGTTCCATGGGACGTTATCACCACACTAACCACGGCGGGTTGATCACAGTTTCTATAGCGTCTTATATTTCCGACGTTGCTGGCCATAGGAAGCATTTTTGAGCTGGGGAAGGATAGGAATTTGTTGGTTTTTAGGAAGGAAGGGAAGACAGGATATTTTGATAATATTCACTCGGATAAATGGGCGAAAAGCAAGTAGCCTTTTGGGAGGCCGGGTGGTCGCGTACTCAAGGCCATACCTTCATGACACCCCTATTCAAATACTCGTATATATTTAAGACGAGCTTAAACCAAACTACTGAATGATGAAATTAAGATAGGGCAAATCGGCTAGTATACGCTTCAAGATAAAAAAATAAATGAATCGATTCATATCTGATCCAGTTATTAACATTCACAAAAAAAGATATCTATTTAATTGAGGAGCTTATAATCGAAGTTAAAAGAATTCAAGGACAACATTTTATCCATCGAAATATATCAGTCAGTCAAACAATCTGTGTGTCAAACTACAAGCTCAGTTTTATCTATGTGTCAATCTATTCAATTCAACAATTTTGGCGTTTACGTAACTAACACCGTCCGTATCGGTTATTACTATTATGTTGACCTTGAGCTTGAGAAAAACTGGCCAAATGCGAGTCGGAATCGCACAAGAACAGTTCCGTACTACCATACAATATTAAACTAAAAAAACGATAAAAAATCACGTTTATTGTAAAGTATTTTTGTTAAAACGGCAACAGAAATTCATCATCTACAAAAACTTCAACGGTCTAGCTATCACGGTTCATGAGATACAGCTTGGTGGCAAACACTGGAGCCCTAGTATTCGGGACCCGTTTTTACCTTTTGCGTACTGTACCCTAAAAAGTGAACTCATACGCCAATATCAAATAAGTATGTTAAGGAATTCCTAAATATTTTACCCTCATCGAAATGCAAAACAGATAAAGTGCTTAAGCTACGAGATTATTAAATTCCCTATACGTACCGTTGTTTTCGGTAAAGAACATTGGCAAATTTGCTCGCAAGTTAGCAGGGACGGTGGAACGTTCACTCAATTAGTTAATTTCGTTAAATATCCTTGATTGAGCAGCGGCCAGCAATCAGCCATGCAAATTACCTTCATCCCGGACTCAAATAGGGTTTTACTAAACGGTGACTTATTTAGCCGCTAGTCGGTGATAAATTTACATTTTATTTTCGTAGTGGTAGTTAGCTGATTAAGGCAACACTGTGATTGCATTTGTATATATTGGATTTTAGTCTTTAAAGTAAAAAGGATAGAACTATGTTAAGTTACTACGTAGTTGAAGTTACTACTTGTCATACAACGTGACAATGCTGCCAGCACGCTACCACGGGGTAATGAGCTGCCAGAGCAATTTTATTTGCAATTTAGTTTTCTATTTATAAGTAGTTTTTAAGTTATTGATAAATTGTACAATTCTGTTTTAATTATAAAAAAAGTTACTATTACCTATCTGTGTGTGCGTCTGTATATATAGGTGAGAGTAAAGAAAATTGTAAGTATTTTATATTGATACTTAAAACTTCATATTATCTTGTTAAAGCTTCGTAAGAAATGAGAAAGAAAGGGTTTAAATTACTGTATTAAATGAGTCCTAACTCCCGAATTTGGTTTCATTACACTACCAAGCACATACATTTTGGACATAATGGCAACCAGATGTGATTAAGTTAAAAATGCTTCCTGAAACCGTTACCGAAACTGCTCAGAACAATATTGCCGATTGCTCTTAGAAATAATTTTAACAAAATTACTCCTACATCAACATTTTTTTAACAAATTTTAAACTTTTCCAATTTCTTTAACTGCTATTCTAATCGTTGACACCGCCCCGTGACCTTGACGCGGCCAATCGCAAACTACCTTCTGCTATAAGTGCGTAAGTTTTTAGTTGTGATTTGAGTTAAGTTTGTTTGCGTAAATCGGACTGATATTGAATCGTTACTTGTATGAGAGTTACGCTTCCATAGTTTTTCTAATTCAATGCATACAATCTTCAATGCTGGTCTCGGGAGAAAAGAAAAAACGCAGAATGTACCAGGTGCTTCTGTGTTTAATTAGTCTCTCTTTCTAATTAACGGGGGCGTGGCTGACCCAGAGCTAGATGGTGCGATGAACATAACAGCTACAACAAAGAATGATCGACATCATCATCATTTCGAGTAGGTGTCACGGTTAATCGACCATGTACACCCTGGTGTCAGAGTTCTTCGGAACCGCCTCTCCGCCTCTGACGTGGTTCCTTTAACGATTACCAGATGGCAGCCGGGACCACCGGCTTAACGTGCCTTCCGAAGCACGGAATCATCTTTATTATCAGACAATCAGGTGATTCAAGCCTGCAATGCCTTAACCAAACTGGAAACAACTAAACAAAGTATGCTTCCGGTGGGAATCGAACCCACGACCCCCGGGTCAACAGGCAAACGCCTTAACCACTGGACCACGGAGGCTGTTGTGTTGTGAACAAAAGCAACAGAGAGACTGACATGGAAAAAAGAGGAAGAGGCCTTTGTCCAACACTAGTACACTTGTTAATGGCTCGTTATAATAATAGAAGAAGTAAAAAAAAATAAAGTCTTCAAAATAATTTAATAATAATTCAAAACTAATAATTTTGGTCAGTTGTTGTGTTGTCTGTTGTCATTTACAATAGAGCTTTAATTTATCTGTTACTCTGCGGCCTCCGGCAATTTGTATTGGGTCACGTTTTGTTAGGATTTGCCTTTGGGACTTTTAAGCGTGTTTGCAGGATTAGTGGCGCAAATATTTGGCTTTTTGAAGCTGAAATATTTGAGGGTTAAGCCGAGAAACGTAGTGCAAAGGTCGAAGAGATTAATGATACGATTACGCCTCTGCATTGTTCGCACTAAATGTTACTCGAAAGAAAGTTATCTATACTTATAAGAATCGTTTGTCTTGGGTGACAAACAAAGCACAGCCAAAGTCATTAAATTTTGATATTTAATTTCAAATTCTATAAGTACCTATATTAAAAGAAATAAGAACTGTTAACTAATCACAATGTACCTATGTGATTGTTAACCATGAAACTTGATAGCCGATTAATAAAATGTAACGTAAAAAACAAGAATTAGACTTAAAAATCTATAAAAATAAAGGATGGACGAACACGCGTGGTAAACCGCTGGAAACAGTTAGTGTTCTAATATATTTCATGGTATTTACCACGTTTGTGATAGATTAGCACTATGATTTATTAATGTTAGGAGCAAGATGGCGTTTTTGGTAAGATTAATTGTTATACTTACGTGAAATTAGAACAAAAAACGGTCAAGTGTAGGTCGTGCCCAAAAGATTAAATGCCTTGCTGAAAATAAACACTGCTTTTTCATTTCAGTTTTACTATAAGTTTTTATAACAGCTTTACATACTCTTTGGAAAAAAAGCAACAATTATCCACCTACTAGAACCATATTAATATTGATGCTTTTATTATAGTCCATCCACCTATAACGCGACATGGTGTATTGAGTTATCAAGAAAGATACATCAAAAGACAATAACTTAGTATGAGATTGGTATTTGTGTGCGGGAAAAGAATATATACACTAGAGAGAAGCACCATACAACTCTTTATATATTGCCTTGCTTACTTTTTATAAAAGCTACTGTGGAAAAAAACCCGGCCAAGTGCGAGTCGGACTCGCGCACTAAAGGTTCCGTACATTATTTTTAATAAGTTTGAAGAAATTAAAAAAAAAAATTATATGATGTAACTCAAAATTTATGCTTTTTGCATTTTTCCTTTATCTGTGCTATAAGACGTTGCTTCGTACTAAATTTCAAGATTCTGAGTTCACGGGAAGTACTCTATAGGTTTTGATTCCCTTGCAAGTGTCTAAAAATTATTAAAAATATTTTTATTATATGATGTTATTAAAAGGTATACTTTTCGCAATTTTTTCTATATCTGTGCTATAAGATGTTGCTTTGTACCAAATTTCAAGATTCTGAGATCACGGGAAGTACCCTGTAGGTTTTGATTCCCTTGCGAATGTCGAAAAAACAAGAAAAAAAGCGACATAACCAGCCGTATCTTTTGAGTGCGTTGGCTCAGAAGGTTTTTTTTTCACAACTGCAACTGAACTGGACAGCAGACTTGAGTATTTGATATGAATTTCAGCTTGATAACTCTACGCGTTTCTGAGAAAAAGGGTCTTGACAGACTGACAGACAGACAGACAGACAGACGGACAACCGAGTCATCCTATATGGGTTCCGTGTTTTCCTTTTGAGGTACGGAACCGTTAAAACAACAATTATCTGCATTTTGTTTTTTTTTTTACATTTGGAAAATGCGTTATGCATACTGATCTGCTACGGGGATACAGAACAGTATCTAAATTTAAGCCTATATTATAGTCTCTCCATCGGTTGCGCTACATAGTGTCTTGAGTTACCTAGCAAGAATCACATCCAGTGTAGCGATTCGACTTGTCGCCACCAAGCTGATCGCGCAACTATGTGGAGCCAAGTAACTAGGAGATACAACAGTTGAATTAATGATTAATTCATTCATGTATAAAACAAGTTTTAAATCATATTACGTTACAATCAACAAAACCTAATTAATAAGACTGTTAAAATTAAACCATACATACATATTATCATGTCTTTTTCCATTGCGGGGACTAAGGGTGTAGGTCGATAAGACTAAAATAAAAAGCCACGTTTGGCATGTCGGTGAGCTTGTAGGTGGAAAACGGAATCAGAATAGTGATGCGTGGGACAGATGCTAACCGAAACGCCTACTTACATGATTCCTCATCCTCAGATTTTCGCCCATTCCCTCAACTGGATTTTAAGATTTGCGCGGGAAGAGAAGCAGCTGGTTCATTCTACGTTTTTTCTTTTCTTCCAGATAAGCTTGGAAGAATTTTATACATATCTATGTTATTTATTTGTTTGTGGCATAAACTTAAAATTTTTACCTCCGTGGTTTGTAGCGCCATTGCTGGCAACACTATGGTTTCCTAATGCGATAGAACCTTTACTGTTCAAACAATACAAATCGTCTTACAGACGGACGTACAGGCAGCGGAGCCTTCTTTTGTCCAACTACTCTAAATACAACCAAAAAAAACCAATATATCAGTTATTTTTGATTTATTTATGGCATGCTCAAGGATCGTAAAAATATTTATCTTCGTTTAGATTAGACAAATAGCTTACTAAAATTGGGGTAAGTTTGTTAAACTAAATGTCTAAAGGATAAAGTTTATCTTTAGGTTATTCTTTATCGTAAGTGCGACGTCGTAACTCATTGGATAAGCATAAATTGTCTCATATGACGTATAAGATAGATTAAATAGAATATGAAGAAAAATGCTACGAAAATTTTGACTTTTATGTAACAAATGTCTTGAATTTGACATTTGTTGAATTTGTAATTTTGCTTTTACTGACCGCTTTCATTTATGACTAAAATTAGCTTAAAATTTTATCTTTACTAATATTATGAACGCGCAAGATTGTGAGTATGTATGTTTATATAGCTATAGGTTGTATGGGTGTTTGTTATCAATCGCGCAAAAACGGCTGAACGGATTTTGACGAAATTTACCACACATATAGGTTTACCTATATTAACACTTACAATAGGCTACCTTTTATCCCGAAAATAAGTACTGTTCCCACGAGATCGACATTTAGGTGAGCGGAGCTGTGGGTGACAGCTAGAAGGCATATTATAAAAAAATCGAAAGTCACAAAATGTTTTTGTTTGAAAATTCTCTTGCACATATTTATTTCCTAAATAAACGTATTGATGATTCCTTTGTATAATTCTTAGTGTGCTCCCTGCTTATAGCAAATAACACCATATTTCAGATTTACGACTGTTATTTGTTTGTTATTTAATTGACTTCGAAAAATGGGGAGGTTCTCAGTCCAGTTGTATGTTTTTTTACATATTTGTTGCCTCCTAACTCCGTCATTTGAAAAATTCTATTTTTTTTGAACGGGTATGCTACCCAATGAGGATCCGTAAAGTTTTTAGTTGAGAATGCAGGATTATAGAGCTAAGAAATCCATAACATACAGTGCAAAAATTATTGTTCTACGATAAAAATTGACGAAGTTATGACCAAATTACTAGCAAAATTCACTGGCTGGCCGGCGCGGTGGCTGTGACGTCACTGTGACGGACGCCGCTAGTTGCCCGTTGGCAGTGACAAGGCGCGCAGTGTTTTCGTGGTAATTGCGACTTTACAACAAATTATTTATGTCTAATTTATCTTTTTAACTATGTACAAATATTGTATAGTGCCGAACTATACAAACACTTCTTTTAAAACGCCAGAAAAACTATCTTTTAACGTGCCCAAAGACACAAAACTTCTGGAAAAATTAATAATTTTAAACGAAGTTTTGTGTGTATTTTATATCATCTCTTTTTACAACGGAATACAATTTAAAATTATATTCCGTTGTAAAAAGGGATGATTATAAGACTCCACCCTCTACCCCGGCTAGTAGACAATGTTGTGAATATCATTTCGATGTAAGTACCTACATAACTATTCTTACCTTTTATTAAGTTGATATGGAAATAAGTTAGTGCCTATGTATTCTCTTTTTATAAGGCGGATGTATTAATAAAAACATACCTACTTATCTCTTTCTAGTTTTGGGGACAAACCTACTTACCTTCCAATACTTCCGTTTCCATTTCTATGTAATATTCCAAGGTCAAAACAATGACACAGGGACGTACTGGAGTAAAAAGCAAATAATTAATGATATAATATGTATCTGCCCCAGCTATGCCTGATTGTTGTAAGCAAATACGTTAATACAGGATGTAAGGGTGAACACCGTTGTACCTAAAACCATTAAATCAGCCCGTCTAAATGAACAACGTATGGGACCCAGGATTGGACTAGAAAACAATATCGACATTTTCATACAAAAATGTGAGGCCGATTAAAATATGGTATTATTTTATATTTATATATATCAGGTGGAAAAAGACATGGAAAATTACGTTAAGTTTAACTGAAGAAGGGAGTTTTGCCTCATTAGTTTGAATGTCAAAAGCTTTCAAAAAAACCGTCGAAGTGCGAGTTAGCCTTGCGCACGTATAAGTTTGAAGTTATTATAAATATCTTTATTATATGATGTAACAAAAAATTTATGCATTTCGCAATTTTTTCATGATCTGTGCTAAAAGACGTTGCTTCGTACCAAATTTTAAGATTCTGATTTCACGGGAAGTTCCCTGGTAGGTATTGATTCCCTTGCGAAATCGAAAAATCACGAAAATTTACTGCACAACCAGCTGTATCTTTAGATTGCGTTGCCTTCGAAAATTTGCGGCATAAACTGAATATTTGATATGAATTTCAGCTTGATACCTCTACGCTCCTACGTTCCTGAGAAAAAGGATCTTGACAGACAGACGGATAACCAAGTGATGAAATGGAACCCTTAAAGGGATCCCCTTTTCCCTTTTGAGGTACGGAACCCTTAAAATCAGGTCTATAGACCTGATTTTAAGAAAAGATAAGAAATAGAACAGTTTTAATGAGTTTTAAGTACAGTTCCAACCCAAAACCTACAGCAGAAGAAGTTTTGCAAACAAAAACGATCGCTGATATAAGCGATAAAGAGTTCTCGTTGAAAGAAGCATATGGAAGTTGAAAGACTATAAAATGATCGGACCTCACGCATATGTCCATATTTCATACTTTTTTTTTGATAATATTGTAACAATAGCATGTGATTTAGTTAATTTACAAGACTGTCTATATAGCAATCAAGAGTAAAAATAAAAAATCTTCCTTTGCTTTGTTTTCTTTATTAGTTCCCAAAATAAGTACGTTTTATACGTAAATATTATAAAAATTGCACTCTAACAAGACTTTATTTCAATAAATTGTTAAATATAGCGACGAACCGCGTCGTCGTCGCTCAGTCGAATGATCGCTCTATGAGTGCCGACTGCCGACCGCGCTCGGTCCGTCACAGTGACGTCACACGCAGCGGCGTGCAATGCCTTTTCGCGGCAGGAACGGCATTATGTTTATTATTAATATCTTCGTAAGTAATGGTCTGATTTGGATAATTCAAAAAGATTTATCATTGTAATGTCATAAAGAATAATGTGGATATTAGTCCTATTGAATTTGCTACAACTTTACTGATCCTCATTGGTCCCACATTAACATTTTTACTTTTATTAAGTCAGTTAAGTAGTTTGGTTAACATAGATTTTTTATTATTAAAGATTATCGTGAGTAACCCTATAATCACACTTCACAATGTTGTCAGATTTTTCAAGCTGCCGAAATAAGTGGCCAATACTAGTGACAGATTTTTCACGCTGCCTGAAGGCATCTGACATAGTTTATCGATAGCCAGCACCGACGACTTTACGTAACTTCCGAAGTACGGAAAAGCTCGGGATATTTTAATGCCATCCGATTGTTTTTGCGACCACCAATTTTAAATGACTACAATTTCATTGAAAGATCCATCCCTACTATCCATACTTATATTATAAATGTGAAAGTTACTCTGTCTGTCTGTCACCTTTTCACGTTAACGAACCAATTTGCATGAAATTTCGTATGAAGTTAGTTAGCCCTGGGCAGGACATAGGGTACCTTTAATTCCGGGAAATTTTACTGTTCCCGAGGGATTAACAATAATATGGGCGGAGCCGCGGGCAGAACCTAGTAGTTTATGATAGAAATATGTCACCTGTTTTTGCATCTTTCACTGACCTTCGTCATAGCGAGACGTGTGAGTGCTAGCGCGGTTTATTGAAACTGTGGACAAAACATTTCCGAAACTCGATTAGTGCGCTGTTTTGCCGGTGCCACTTTTTGAGCTCGAATCGTGTATCTACCATTATATTTGATCGAAAATGCTTGCTGGTACAATGAACGGCCTTGGTAGAGGCCGTTGTCCTATATATCTGCTCAACTAAACTCGTAATCCGAGTGATATAACCTTTGGTTTTCACCAACAACATGAGCAACATTACATATATATAAATATTAGAGTAACCACAACATAGGAAGCGAGAGGCGGAGCTTCTAACAAAGGGTTTAGTTTGTGCTCTTCTGGGGATTTACTTAACTTTATTATTTACTACATCGAGAACATTATTTATTTATCTAAGTTAGAGTATATACCGTAAGATTTTACTTGGCAGAAATATTATTTCAGCCGGCTTGTTTGCTAACTTAGTGTACAACGTTTTGATAATTACTTCAAACTACATTACATTTTATATATCTTAAATAAAATAGACAATCATACAAAAGCCGCAATGTATTTTGACAGCAAGAGACAAGGACAGCGTATAGACTGTTGTAGGTTGTAGTTACGAAGTTATAAACATAAAAGAGAATATACAACCGAATTAAGAACCTCTTTTTTTCTTGAAGTCTGTTAAAAACATTAGGATCACAAAGATAATGAATTTAAATGTGCACTTGGCACGTCCGTTTCACAAATTAGCCATGTTTAGGGCCATTAATTTACAAGTTTGGCTATATTACCCTTATAATGGGCTGCGACCCTTATCTGCGTTGTATCTGTTTTATTATCACTGAGAAATTGTGGAATATTTTGTTTAGTATCAGTAGATATGTAGTTTAATGTGAAGCAAACATTTCTGATGGCAATTATTTTTATGACTGCTGAAGTTTAGGCTGACTTAGTTAAGATTAATAGTTACCAGCTGTGCCCGCGACTCCATTCGTGAACTTTTGTATGGGGGCCTGTCTAATAGTTTTTTTTTAGCTCTCTATGTCCCACTGCTGGGCAAAAGCCTCCCCTCTTTCCTTCCACTTATTTCGATTTTTCGTATAAATGTCAATGGGCCATGCATGTCTTATTGTAACTGGAGAAAAAAATTAAGCAGACTATCCTGTGCCCTGTACGTCAAAATGTTTATCTACGAAGATTCATAAAATGTAATTAATTCGTTTAAGAGTTGTGACGAAACATACATACCTACGTACATAAAAACAAAAAATCCTCAATTTAGTTTCAGTATCATGTATAGAGCTTATAAACACTATATCTCTGAAAATAAAGTAACTTACTCCATGACCAACTCTTACAGATTTATTACTAGTATTGATTACTAAAATGAAAGTAATTTCATAGGTATATGTAACATAGGAAGAAAAAACAAAAGATAGTATAACATTAACCCGTCAATTGCGGAAACGTAGACACAATGGAGAAACGTAGATACATTGTTATACGACCCGATTGAGCCGCTTGGTAGCTGATAGGCAAGAAGGATAATATAAGACGCAAATACCTTATGCTTGCCTTCGATCAAATACGTGTATAATGGTAGATACACAGCCTCATACAAAATGAAGCCTATATAATGTCTCCGAGTCAAAACATCATGCAAAAACGATACATACTGAAAGTATGACACTCAATCTTTCTTTTTCACTTTTGCCGCGTAGTTTTTGCATCTTTTCACAGACTTTCGTCATCGCGCGACGTGTTAGTGCTAGCGCGGTTTATTGAAACTGTGAACAAAACAGTTCCGAAGCTCGATTAGTGCGCTGTCTTGCCGGTGCCACTTTTCGAGCGCGAATCGTGTATCTACCACTATATTTGGTAGAGGCCATTGTTCAGCAATGGGCTTCTTACGGCTAAAATGATAATGATAATAATTTACACATATTCAAAGCGGAGGCAAATTAGCCATATTAAGGACCATTAATTAAAAAGTTTGTCAACCCTTATACTGAGCTATGGACCCTTATCTGCGGAGTATCTGTTTTACTATCTCTGAGAAATGATGGGATGTTTTGTTTATGGGGTATAAGCATTAGATAGTTTAATGTGTAACTGAAATTTCGCACGTTAAGTTTTACGACAGTTGAAACTCGGCCGAGATTAATTTATTAAATGATAGCTAAGAAAAGGAGTATAATGTTTTTCGAGTTGATATACCTATCTCCCGGTCTTTTTTTGATGCCTATGGTATGTAAATATGTATGTTTAACTTCTAAACGCCTCAATCAATTTGAACGTATGGGGTATTGTTAGAATATATCTATCTTTTATTTAAGAATTGTATTCTTGTCGGTGGAGTACTCCCCATGTCTGCGGTTCTCAGCCATTGTCTTCACTACTTCATATGACATAACTCTAGCCTTTTTAATTCTATTGGTAGAATCCTTACACACTTAATTCCAATTCTTAATCCCGAGTGACATATGTAGGCTATAATTTTTTCCAACTCCAAGCCAAGTTTAAACAGGAGTTTTTTTTTTCATTTAAAAATAGAATTAGTTTCATACTGCAATTGTGCTCCCGTTGGTAAGGTCTCTTGGCAACGGTATTTTTTCACGAATGTAAGATACTCTGCCCGTACTTCTCGGTACCCATAAGAAAAAATTCAAAAAGATCAATTCATAAGTATAATTGTACCAATATAAAAAAACGGATGTACGAACTCAATTATGCATTTATGATATTAGTAAATATAACCTTACTAAAATACCTAGTCATCAGATTATAACGTTTATTTTATCATTGTCTCTTCGATCAAATATAATGTGGAAAAGTGGCACCGGAAAAACAGCGCACTAATCGAGTTTCGGAGCTGATTTGTCCATAGTTTCAATAAACCGCGCTAGCACTCACACGTCTCGCGATGACGAAGGTCAGTGAAAAGATGCAAAAACTACGCGAAAAAAGAAAGATGGAGTGTCATACAAAAACGTACCACGTATTAATGAATATGTACCGTTTTTGTTATTGTTTGTACTCGTAAGTATGCATGATGTTTTGGCTCGGGGACATTATTTAGGCTTCATTTTGTATGAGACTGCGTATCTACCATTATATTTAATCGAAGTTATGTCTATACAAAGTAACGTAATAACGAAAAAAAAATAACTGTTTTATTTCAGTATTTATTTATCTATTTATTAAATTTATTTATTTAATATCTTTTCAAATGCCAATAGCATTAGAAAAGTTTATAAATAAATAAATAGCAACGCAACAAAATAAAAAGGAAAACTATCTTTGATTTTGTTGCGTGTTTAAGGTGTTTTACCACAATTGTAAATTTTTGCAGACGTGTTGTCATGGCCCAAAAAAGTTCCTAAGGGTTGATAATATGAGCAAAGCCTCGATAAGTGATAGCTTAACGTGATAAAAGCTTGTATTAACTTCATCAAACATGCTCACATTGCAATTACGTTGTTTTTCGAAGTGGAATCACTAATGAAGTTGTTGTTTGTCTTTGCAAATTAATTCGATATCACAAACTATTTCCAGAGTTGGAAACATTACGCTCTTGCTGCTATATTTAGATCAAGTAGATACTGTATTTAATTTGCTAAATAAATACTGATTTGAGGAGTTTGATGGTTCAGTGGACGTACCTACGCAATAGCGTTTACGCATATTAAGAAACAAACTCAGGTAGCTCTCTCTGAGATGTTATACGAGATATTAATATACTTTTAAAAATGCCTTGACCTTTAAGGTGATTTAACTAATCACTAAGTCGGTATCATCAGATCGAGATTCGATGGATGAAAAAAAATTTCTCGTGCTTCTATGTAATGTTCCTGTTAAAAACATTTCAATATCATCGACTGATCATGCCGCTTTTTATGATTTCGCTATTTTCCTTTTTCTTCCAAAAATAGTCATAGCTCGCATTTATTTCGCAGTGACACCCCAAAGCCTCACTTAAAAAACTCTAGAGACTATTAAATAAGTAGAAAACTGAAAATAAATAATGTCAGACTAAAGTTTCTCGCTTTATCCAAGTCTGTCAATGACTTACGAAAATACCAACAAGTTCCTTTGAGCGCGGTATTTATTTAAAATGATATCATTAGACGTTCTCTTCTCTAACAAGCATTGTTGAAGTCTCTCGTTCTCAAGTTCCGACCCTTTTCTCACTTTGACGAGTCGACCGTGAAGATTGCTTAGATCCTTGCTGCTTAACTCGAAACAGGCTTATCTTTGGATTAATTGAGGAAATACTGCGATGGGTGGAGTTATTATAACTATAATTTTTATATAACACAATATGGTTTGACTCAGGTATTTTTAATAATAAATCCTTTTTTTTCAGATTTGCATCCATTTAGGCGTTATATTATATATTGTTTTTATTTTATATTATACACATATTATTTTTTATATTATCATTATAATGTATATTACTTTTAGGCGAAAAGTGTCAATCATATCTCGCATAAGTTTTATAGATTTATTATAACTACTCGTATCATGATTCGAGCAATCTGGATTTGTGATAGTTTCTACAAATTTAGTAGCGAAAAAAAATGTTTAATTATTTTGCGTTTATATTTATTTGATTTCGATATACATTTACTTTTATTTTTTTATATTTTTGTGTTTAATTTTGCATTCACAATGCTGTATACTCTTATTATTATTTTTTGAGTGTCGGAAGGAAAGCATATTTTTGCACCTATTTTATATATAGCAACTATTTTTTAAACTGAATTAAAGGAATGTTTTGCGACTGTCATTTTTAAATTTTTTTAAAATAAATATATACGGACAAATCACACAGATTGATCGAGACTTGTGTTATGGGATACTAACTCAACGATACTATATTTTATAACAAATACATATATAGATACACATCCAAGACCCAGGCCAATCTGAAAAAGATCATTTTCCATCTTGACCTGGCCGGGGATCGAACCCGGTCACTCCGTGTCGCAGGCAGGCGTGTTGACCGCTGCGCCACGGAGCTAGCTAGTCAAAAATTTCATATAAAACAATGCTTTTGAAAAGTTGGCTTGACTTTTACGTGCATAATAATGTACAATTTGCTTTAAAAATAGCTCAGTATTGTAGATATTCCAAAACTACCAATAATTTAAGGCTCTAAGCTAAAAATATGTCAAATAGGGACAATAAAAGCAACATAGAAAACCAATTATTTAGAACAGTCAGCAATACACATAGACAAATTAAAAAAATGCTAGCGTCATCGTTAACTGAACGTGAAGCGGTCTGTCTGTCAGTGTTAATGAAATTTCGTGTCGCTTTTTTAGCCCTACACCGTTCGTGTGAATATTTGTGCATGTTGGTTGTGACTAACAAATGTTATTATGAATCTGACTCAGGCGTTTTTTCGTTGAGGTCTAACTTGCTTCTGAAAAAGGAAAATATAATGCGAAAAATGTGGATGGACGTAGAATTATGTTTCTCTGTGTTACTTGTAATGCACAGAATAGGGAAGAATCGCGCACTTTAATGTCGGAGGCCAAGATCCGTTTAACGTATAATACATTTAAATTATCCTTTGATACCCTCAGAGCTATAAAATCCGTCTTCCAAATTCAAATGTATTTTAAACATACTAAAAATAACGTCTGCGTATCTCCTTTGAAATCGAGGAAAATATTGAGAATGTATATCGGTTTCAATATCACTGAAGTCTTATTGATTTAGAAATAAATTGAGGATAGCTTGTGCGAGATGGAACAGTCTTGTAGGATATAAAATGTAATTTTATTTTATGGAATATGGTGGGGCTGGGTAGCCCAATAGTAAACTTACGCGTGTTCCCTCTCGTGAATCGCAAACAAGAAATGTATAAGAAATATCTTAAATTGAAGTCGGTTCATTTTTCCACATATTTCGATAAATTATATTTTTGCCCATCGTTTCCTTTTATTCTACATAGTGATGTTATCTTATCTAATCCTGATTCTAATCCTAGCTAATATTATAAGCTAAAGTGAGTTCGTTTGTTAGTTACGCCTTCACGCCCTATCGACTGTACCGATTGTCATGAAATTTTGCATACCCGTTGTCTGGGTACGGAGAAAGAGATAGGGGACATTTTATCCCAGGAAAAGTACTGTTCCCGAGGGATCAACATTGATGCGAACGGAGCCGCGGGTGAAAGCTAATAATATATAACTTAGTGTGTCTATTTATTTTTATTATTTGCGAATGGGTTTGTTATAATAGCAGCAAAATTAAAAGTCAATTCGAAGGCCTTTGATCCACTTGACAACCTCCCCGTCAGCTTCGTATATTTTACTATCCCTTAAAAGATAAAAGGAGTCCGTTCAAAATGGTAAATGATATTTTTTTGGGGTGTTCAGGTAGTATCTCATACACAAGTCTTGAACTTACTTTGGGATTAGCTCAATCTATGTGATTTGTCCTTATTATTTATGTATTATTATTTATTCATTGAATAATTTTTACTGACTTGTTTGAGGCTCATCCAAGACTTTGTACGTACAAATAACTTTTTAAAACCGACTTCAAAATAATATTGTAATTAGTTATATAGGTTTAGGTAGGTATTAAACGAAATTGAGTAAATAGTATAATATAATATACGTGTAGTAGATAGGTTAAATAAGGTTTTTGTTAATTTTATTTAGTTCTTACAACGATTATTATGTACATATTTGATTTAAAAAGTTTTTTTGTGTTATAAAACTAAGTTTGATTATTTTTCACTTTTTAGTGAGTTCCTTACTTATTTTTTGAAGTCGGTAATTTTTTTTTTTAATATTTTATTCTCGGTGCCAACCATATTGTAGATGTGGAAAAACATATTTTTTATTAGATAGATTCTATAATTATACGATACATCAGGTGAAAAACAGAGTCAATTTTGGCTTTAAAAGACCACTTAAACCCACGGTAAGTCCGCTTTTGACGACCAAATGACCCTTGGTCTTTGAGAGGGCTCTTGTACCCTTTTACTCGTACCTTGTCCTTCTTTTATGTCCAAAATTATGCGAAGATATTGTACTAATATTTAAAACAGGTACTTTGTTTCTGTATGTATATCACATTGGAAGTATTTCGCCAGATTTTTGTGAGAATTTCATCTCAAAAATGTAGCGCACTGCACTTTGTCAAACTCAGCAGTAATCCCACAATAGAGGCGGACATCTTGCGCCCTCCTAACTTAAGTGCAAAGTGTAGTCATGTCCCACATTTAGAAACTCTGTCCAGTGATATACTCATCGTATATCACAGTGTATTATTGACTGCGTTTTAGAAATCGAAGATATTGTATTCTCCACCTTTTCGCTCGGTCGCTACTTATTCTGACTACGAGTATTCCTCAAAAATTTGTAAGAAAATGGCGAGCTCCGAAGCGCAGTGGCTAACACGCCAGCCTGCGACACGAGGGTTCCCGGGTTCGATCTCCAGCCAGGTCAAGATGGAAAACGATCTTCTTTAGATTGACGTGGGTCTTGGATGTTTATCGTTGAGTTAGTATCCTACGACACAAGTTCACAACTTACAGTCGGGCTAGTGCAATTTGTCCATTTTATTTATTTATTAATATTTATTACTATGTTGTTTTCCGTTCCCCCTTATCGGGGGTTAAGGGCGAACGGAAAACAACATTTTTATCCGACTCAAATGTCAACCTCACCTGCTCGCGCCGGATGGCGGCGGAGACCGAATGGTTTCCGTGGTGGCTCCTGCTAGATAACAGACGAGGCTCTGGCGACCGAGCAAGGGCGGTATAACCCCACACCTAGTTACGGCTAGAAGAGGCTTTCGGCGGCCTTGAGGAGTTAAATGCCCCAAAATGATCGAAAGGAGAAGAAACTTCGAGAAAAAATCTAGTGCGTCGGTGTGCTTCAAAGTAGCAGCCCTACTAGCCGTCTAGGGTACTATGGGCTAATAACCTGTATACCTGAAACCATAAATATTACAGAAACTCAAAGAAGAATCATACGGACTGATAAAAAACAACTGACCTTTGGCGCGAATAAAAGAACACTGATAGGTTGCTGGAATGTACGTACAATGCGAGAAGAGAGCAGAGCATACCAGGTTCTCAAGTGTATGAAAGACTATCGTCTGGAAATACTAGGCATTTCCGAGGCCAGATGGAAGGAGTTTGGGGAAGAGCCAATTGAGGACCACACCTTTCTATACTCTGGTAAGGCAGACAAGCACGAGGATGGGGTGGGTATCCTGTTGACCAGAAAGGCCCGTGGCAGTCTCCTCAGTTGGGAACCGGTGTCTCACCGAATCATCACTGCACGCTTTAAGTCTCGAGTTAGAAACATTTCTATAGTACAGTGCTACGCACCAACCAACTTAGCGAAGCTCGATAAAAAAGAAAAGTTCTACTATCAACTCACGGCGACATTGAAAAATATACCAAAGGGCGATATTGTTATTTGTATGGGAGACTTCAATGCTCAGATCGGGAACAACAACCAAGGCATAGAATCATGGGTAGGCAGACATGCGTTAGGAAAGCGAAGCGAAAATGGCAACATGTTAATTGACTTCTGCTGTGAGTATGATTTACTAATTGGAGGCTCAATATTTCCCCACAAAGATTGCCACAAGGTATCATGGGTGTCCCCTGACAGACGCACTGAAAACCAGGTGGACCATGTTATGATAAGCAGGAAATGGAGACACTCTCTGCTGAACGTCCGAAACCGAAGAGGAGCCGATGTGAACAGCGACCACCACCTTATTGTCGCTAAGATCAGCCTGAAGATAGCAAAGGTGCAAAACAATTCAACCAAATTATCTCGGCGATACGATGTCACGAAGTTGCAGAACGATGACACAAATCAAGCGTTCAACATCGAACTGCACTATCAATATCACTCACTGAAGGTTGAAGGAGGGACAGTCGAGGAGGAATGGGAGCTTGTCAAGAACACCTTTCAGAAATGCTGCGAATCTCTTTTGGATCACAAAAGTACTAAGCGCACGGATTGGATTTCTACTGATACGTGGGATAAAATCCTTTATCGGAAATCGCTAAAACAAAAGCTTAACGTTGCAAAAGATCAAAGCACTAAAGAAAGTTTAGCTAACGAGTACTTCCTTTGCGAAAGTGACATAAAACGCAGTGCCCGAAAAGACAAACGCGTAAGAGCCGCAGTGATAGCTCAAAGAGCGGAACATGCTGCAAATTCTGGTAACACCAAAGAGCTGTACCGTGCTGGAAGAGAGCTATGCAACAAACCACCATCCAATCGTCCAGTTAGGGACAAAACCGGCAAGTTGCTTACCACGCAAGAAGATCAAATGCGTAGATGGCATGAGCATTTACAGAGATATTTCACGAATTGGCAGATGAGGAGGATGAACCCACAAAGCATGCTGAGATATACAAAGAGCTAGACATCCGAGTGGATCCTCCAGACAGGTCCGAAATCTCACAAGCCATAAAATCTCTGAAATGTGGAAAGGCACCAGGAAATGATGGCATCCCAGTGGAAGCTCTAAAAACCAATGCAGATGTAGTAGCAGATATTTTGTTCCCATTAATGTCTGCTGTATGGGAGGTAGAGCAAGTACCTGAAAGCTGGAAAGAAGGCATAATCATCAAATTGCCTAAGAAGGGAGATCTGACAGACTGTTCCAACTGGAGAGGCATAAATTTATTGCCAATATGCTCGAAGGTACTGAGCAGAATCCTGCTAAACAGAATGGCGAGAGCTGTCGACGAGGGATGAGCAGAGTGGATTTAGAGCAGGACGTTCTTGCATCGACCAAATTAACGTTTTACGTATGATCTTGGAGCAGTGCAATGAACTACGAAGCGAACTTTTCACTTTGTTCGTAGACTTCGAGAAGGCTTTCGACAGGGTCAAGTGGTCTAGTATATGGCGCTCGCTGAAGAAAATTGGTATACCAGACAAGGTCAGCAGAATAATCCAAAGCCTTTACGTGGGTTTCTCATGCCGAGTGATGCACAAAGGCCTACTCACAGACCCGATACCAGTTACTGCCGGTGTGAAGCAAGGTTGTTTGTTGTCGCCTTTGCTATTCCTTATTGTCTTGGATGACGTGATGCGCAGAGTAACAAGTCAGGGAAACAGGGGCCTACCATGGGTGCAAGACAAAACCTTGGAAAATATAGACTTCGCTGACGATCTTTGCTTTTTTGCGTTATCACAGGCTCACCTATAAACCAAGGCTAACGACCTCGCCAATGCTGCTGCGAAAGAGGGACTGCTCATTAATTGTTCCAAGACGAAGGAAATGCGCCTTAATACCGAAGACGTGGCGCCTATATATATAAATGGTGAGGTAGTTGAACAGGTCCAGCAGTTTGTCTACCTGGGTAATGTTGTTGATCCGCTCGGGGGAGCAGAAGCCGATGTCGAAGCACGCATCAACAAGGCTCGCGCAGCATATGCGCAACTGAAGCCGGTGTCGACCGTAATAACACGACGCACTAAAATCAGAGTCTTCAACTCCAATGTTAAGTCAGTCCTGCTGTACGGATGCGACACATGGCTCGTCAAGAACGACATCACCAGCCGACTACAGGTGTTCGTTAACAAATGTTTACGTCGCCTGCTAGGGATATACTGGCCACGAACCATATCCAATGCAAGACTGTGGCAGATAACTGACCAAAAGCCCATCCAGCAAGAAATCCTATTAAGAAAAATGGCGATGGATAGGACATGTGCTGCGAAGGCCTGATAACCACCTACCCAATCAAGGTCTCCTATGGAATGCCCAGGGCAAGAGAAGACCAGGTTGCCCTCGTAAAACTTGGAGGCGTTCAGTCGAGAAGGAGGTCGCTACAACTGGACTCATCTGGAGCGAGTTCAGAGTCACAGCCCAGGACCGTGATAAGTGGAGAATTCTTCTGCGAGCCCTATGTCCCTGACAAGGGATCACAGGAACACATCATCATCATCATCATCATCATTCATATTTATTAGTAAAGAAAGACTGGACAAATATTTTATGGATAAGATATATATAGAGTAAAAATGTAAGTAACCGTGATTAAAATAACTAATCGACAGAAAGAGAGAGTGAGAGAGATTTTAAACAATTTTGCACTTAATAAAAACAGATACCTACAGTTAATGTATACTTTTCAGAACTTGTCAGAATATTACTTAAAATTAAAATAGTGATGCCGCATCGCCTATTGACATGAATATTTGGATTTTCCCCAGCCCGCCCGGCCACCTTTTATGCAGCACATAGTATATTCTATATTTTTTCTTCTCCCAGACTAACAAAAATATAAACTAACGTATTATCATACTATATGACGTAAATGCTGAAAACAAAACCAAGAGGAAAATGTATTAAAAACGTAATTCCGATTCTATTATTAAATTTCAACCCATTATTTGAATTGAATTAATTTCCACATTTCACGGGAACGGTAATTACTTAATTCGGCGATTAGTTTTGAGAGAGACGTGGGTGATTCATTGCAACTACAGGGGCAGCCGGGTTATTTAATTAGAGCTATCTGTTACCAATTGCTAATACCCGTGTTGGTATTAGCAATTTGGTAGCTTAATGAATTTCTATCGGTGATTAATAGATAGGTATTTATTAGAAAGTAATACAAGAATAAAAGACGTACTCCAGAGAACTTGTATGCAAAATTTCATGATGATCGGGTCAGTAGTCACGGCGAAAGCGTAACAAACAAACAAGCAAATAAATAAACTCACTTTCGCATTTATAATAATTATTACTAGCTGTTACCCGCGACTTCGTCCGCGGCAATTTCTTTTTTTATGATTAATTCGTTTTTTATATTAGTTTATAGATAAATAATTTTCCCCCGTTTTCAAAACATTTTTTGAAGCCTCGCTCCTATTGGCTGCAGCGTGATGTCCAAATGTCCAATTTGAACCAGTAGTTCCTAAGATTAGCGCTTTTAAACAAACAAACTCTTCAGCTTTATAATATTAGTATAGATTATTATTATAATATGTAATATATATGTATATAATATATCTATTATGTATACTAGATTATTACTAAATACCTATCGATTAACCACCGATATAAATGTAACGTAGAAAAAAATAGGAAAAATGTATTATACACTTGTGTAAAAATGAAGAAATCAATGACAAACCACCATAAAATTTCTACCAAAGTGCATTTTTTACACAATGACTTATACAAATAAATAAATATATACGGACAAATCACATGGATTGACCTAGCCCAAAAGTAAGTTTGATACTTGTGTTATATGGGATACTAACTCAACGTAACAGATCAAAAGGCGTAAGCTGAGCTTTACATTTGTGTGAGTGTACACAGATAGTGTAGGTGTGATGTCGGCCTAAGGCGAGGCTCGTCCCTTGCATGTCATAAACCGGTTTAAGCGCCAATTAGACCATCCAGAATTCAGGATCCGGAATTCAGTCAACGGATAGTCAACGGACAGTTTAATCGCCGATCCGTTGTCAGGACAGAATGGCTTCCGACGTCCTTATCGGAAGCATAACGGAAGCGTAAAGTAAAACCATCCGGAATTCAGGATCGCCGCATGAGAGGGACGCCGCTATACGTTAGAAACGAAACGATAATATCTCCAATCGCGTCGCACGTATACGCGGCGTCCCTGTCACGCATTCAGGATGGCCAACGGATGGCTCTGTCAGGACGCGCAGTCTCCGTTCAGGACACGTTCTGGACGGTGTAATCAGGAGCTCTGACGACTGAATTTCTTGTCCTTATCGGATGCTAAATTCCGGATCCTAGATTCAGGATGGTATAATAGTCGCTTTATACTGCTTTTTGGCAATCTGCCTATTACGCGGTTCGTCCGCATACTGACACTTATACTGGTGGCATCGTAACGTGTTTAATTCTTCTATTTTATTTTTGTGTTCGATTATTAATATTAGTGAAATGGTTGCCAATACAGTAAACTAAAAATACGAAATCCCTTAAATAGCCAAGTAAAGTTCAACATTTAAATAGTTATTTAAAAGCCTTGAACGATAAAGACATGTCAAGTGTCACATCTTTTGGAAGTCGGAAGCAAATTTGAATCTCGGAAAAAGATCAGATGTAAAAATAAAGATGAAAATTGAATTCATTTAAAAGGAGCGGTACCTACTTAACTACTTAATTCGGTGATTATTTCTGATAGAGACGCGGGTGATTCAAGGCAACTACCAATTAATTTTAGCACTAATTATTGTTAAGTAAACCGTCGGTCCAGATGGGTTTCTTACAATTGTTGCTGGCAACAAAGAATTATTTTCTAATAAAAACTTAAGTTCAAAAACAAGTCAAAAGGTTTTCTTTGTTATGTTAGTACAAAAATGATTCAGTTGTATTTCGGTTCCTAACCTATCCAAATCTATTGTGTACTGTCCAAATAGATGTCGCGTGTGTTACAATAAAATACCATAATCCCAGCAGTCCAAGTTCTTTCTATCTGTATCAACCAACCTACCTACATAATTATACAGTTCACGTTCATCATTTTGGTCCTTTTTGTGCCGGCATCAACAATAACTAGTGGTATCTTTTACCAGTGTTTGTAATAGCTCCAATTATTTCAATCGGTGGTATATGGACAAGTCTAATAAATACGTAATAAAAATGTAATATCTTCCTTACAGCTATCACGAAAGGTTATTTTTGAAAAAAAAAAAAAAAATAAGAACCTTTCCAACAAAGTTCAACTAATTTTGGAAAGAAGAAGATTTTTTTTATAAAAGGTAATATCAACTTATACCAATTTTGTCAACAAAACTAATTCATGGGAACTACAGACCCTAGTTGGGTTATTTGATTAGTGCTATCTATAACGGGTGTTGCTATAAGCTATTAAGTCTGTAGGTTATATGTTAAATGCTAAATTTGAAGCGTTTAAAAATCAAAAATTGTAACGAAGTAATGTCTTATATCGATGATCACCGGCTGAACGCACGAAAAAGTGTCACATTCGATGGAGAGGCTAAGCGTTCAGCTTGTGACGCATCTACTCTACTATATTTCTACCACCGTTATGTCGTAAAATGATCATCCGTAAACCGACTTTACAGACATTTTTTTTGTTTATGGGTGTTGCGTCTTCCTGAAAGAGTCACTGCACTCTCCGATCAACCCCAGAATCACAGCAAGAGAAACAGTAAGCACTAACCTTGGATCCAGGTGGACAGGGCTCTGGGAAGAAATCGCCGGCGGCAGGCCTCGTGGCGGCTGGCTAGCAATTTCCCGGGCTTGAACTGTATTCCTTTTCTTACTTCTGACACTAGTGGTACACCAACACACACGTACGGGTTGTTTTCGGCCAGCGAAGCTCTTAGGAGACGTTATTTTTAGTTATTTTATCAGCGCAAGCGACGCGCTTCACAAGACTCGATCGCCATTTTTTTTGACTGTTCGGGCGACCAATCACAGGCCGCCGACGGCAAAAAAAGGAAATATGTAGGGGGGAACGGAAGCAAGATAGATAGGTAATTTTATAAGGGTTTTAAAGTTAATGCTTACACATTTTCCCCCACCTGAAATCCACAAGGGTTTCACAGAGAATGCAAATTGAAACATAAAAAAAACAAAAGCAATAGCTACGCACTATTGCAAGAATATCTAGAAATATTATTTTCGAAAGATAAAGTAATAAATAAGTTTTAACTAGCCTAAGGATTGGATAGTGTGTATTTATGTTTTAGCAATTTATGAAAAAATATCTCAATTAATTGGTAAGGGACAAACCTTTACTACCGGCCTACGAAAGGTCTTTCCGTTAGCAGTTCGGAAAGTAACTACTCTGATTACTTGATCCGAACCAGCATGCACTTGCACAATACGTGCCAACTTCCAAAACATCGGCAGAAGATTAGGTTCGTTAACTATGACTAAGTTATCTATTTTAATATTTGGTTCATGTACGAACCTTTCGTTCTTTCGTTGTAATGTATGAAGATAATCACGCTGCCATACGCGCCAAAATCTCTGGGTAATTTTCTTAAGCATGACCCAACGAGAGCGCGGACACGAAATAAAACATCTAACACACTTTGACAGCACGGTACGTATCAGAAGTCTCAGTCCAATTATCCAAAACTGGCGTTGAATAAGAGATTGTAAGGTTCGAGGTCTACAATGCAAATATTTTTTATGAAAATGTTTTATTATAATTTTAGATATTGGACATTGTTTATGTAACAAAAAAGGGTGTAACGCAGATGATGACAGATTAGCCTCATCGATGCGTTCCCCCACCCGCACGATCCCATCATCGTCCAGGAAAGGTGAAAGTTTTTGAATGGACTTTACACATGGTTCATTATCTCGCACTCGACTGACTTCGGAAGACATATAATGATACGGACTCAATTTAAATAATACTTTGGTTAACTTCTCGAGTTCAGGACTACTGAGAAATGAAAGAATTCGATTTTGCCTTGTAACCCTCGAATTTGAAATAAATCTAATACACCATGCTACAATTCTTAGAATTTTTGTAAAAGAGGAATGTCTGGCAATTAAGTCCAGAAGTGGGTTTCTCACATTAATCACTTGAAGACTTTTAGTTTCTAGTGATTTAAACTCGGGTAAGTATTCTTTTGGAAGTAGAACCCGTTTGTTAGGCCATTGACTAGGCAAATCCTGTAGCCAAGAAGGACCTTTCCACCACAGAGGATGGTCTATAAGCTCTGAACAGGACACTCCGCGACTACAACAGTCGGCCGGGTTATCCTTAGACGAAACATAATACCAGTGATCGGTACTAATCAAGTCAGTTGCTTGAATGACAAGATTGGCTATATACATTTTCAACAAATGAGGGGCGGTATTAAGCCATGACAAGGTAGTGCTGCTGTCTGAATAAGCTCGAATAGAATTAATAGTTATGTGGTCTTTTAGCAAATTATACATATGCGATAGAACTTTTGTCAGAAGCACCGCTGCGCTTAGCTCGAGTCTTTTTACTGTGGTAGGTTTTAAAGGAGCTACTCTAGATTTTCCAATCAGTAAACTAGTCGCAGTAGAAATTCTGGGCTCATTAGTAACCACACAAATATACACACAACAACCATAGCCTTTCAGAGAACCATCACAGAAACCTACCAAGTGTACTTCCATCGGATTGGAAGGTATAACTAACCGCGGAAGAGAAATTTTTTGTAAATCAGACAAATTGGCCGCTATTAAATGCCATTGTTTGATTAAATGTTTTGGAATAGTCTCATCCCACGATAAATTTAACCGCCATATTTCTTGCAACAGCGATTTTGCTGCAAAGACTACTGGACATATCCAACCGAGTGGATCGAAAATGCGAGCTACTAAAGAGAGTATGGATCTTTTAGTAAATTTGACTTCGAACGAGTCTGAAAAGGCATATGAAAAAGAATCATTAATGGGATTCCATCGTATCCCTAATATTTTGACAAACTCATTTCCCGATTCATCGAAGGATTTGGAACTTTGACAAAATTCAGGAGGAACATCCTTAAGAAGACGAGGAGCGTTAGTAGTCCATTTCTCGGGTCTTATCAATATTTGCCGATACATACGACGGATGTCGGCAGTAAAAACTATTTTGTGAAGTCTAAATTTTGTCACTAAATCGACAATATCCACTTGCAGCTTAGGACCCACATGAACAATATTATTGAGTGACAGATTATTCGAGGTCCGACTACTGGCATCGAAGACTACTCGTAAACGTGTCGTTGTACTATCGGGTCCTATTACACAATGGTGAGGAATAATATAACGGTCAGTAGACAAAGATTCAGCAGGCTGCATATGTCCCAGATCTTCGTACTGCTGCATAAATTCCTTATACTCCGTTTTGCACTCAGTCTGGCTGGCAAGACGCTTTTCCAAGTTGAGAAAACGGTTAAGAGCCTGATGATATGATTCTCCTAAGGCTGGAGTATCATCTTTAAGCATAATTGGTACAACATAACGACCTTCGAAGGTACGATATGTGCCATTTTTATAGTTTTGTTTACATATTTCATCCTCAGGACCGGAAATTTTACATTTCGACGGTTCTTCGGATTCCCAAAACCGTTGAACGATCTCATCGAGCGCACAAGAAGACGCGATGAGTGACGTAACGGGTGTGGCTGGAGTTTGAGCCACTTCACATATTTCATCCTTAGGACCGGAAATTTTACATTTCGGCGGTTCTTCGGATTCCCAAAACCGTTGAACGATCTCATCGAGCGCATCAGAAGACGCGATGAGTGACGTAACGGGTGTGGCTGGAGTTTGAGCCACTTCACATATATCATCCTTAGGACCGGAAATTTTACATTTCGACGGCTCTTCGGATTCCCAAAAATGTTGAACGCTCTCATCGAGCGCATCAGAAGACGCGATGAGTGACGTAACGGGTGTGGCTGGAGTTTGAGCCACTTCACATATATCATCCTTAGGACCGGAAATTTTACATTTCGACGGCTCTTCGGATTCCCAAAAACGTTGAACGCTCTCATCGAGCGCATCAGAAGACGCGATGAGTGACGTAACGGGTGTGGCTGAAGTTTGAGCCACTTCACATATTTCATCCTTAGGACCGGAAATTTTACATTTCGACGGCTCTTCGGATTCCCAAAACCGTTGAACGCTCTCATCGAGCGCACTAGAAGACGCGATGACTGACGTAACGGGTGTGGCTGGAGTTTGAGCCACCACGTTTTGAAGAAACTGACCACTTATCACCCAGCCGAATACACTAGACAGTGCACATGGAAAACCAGGACCTGGGCAATAACGTGAACCAGTATATATCTGGTCAAAACAGTCTACTCCTAACAACAGATCGATCGGACCCGATTTATCAAAATCTTGGTCGGCGAGATCCAGATGTTTAAACTTTTCCTTGACAACCGACGGTAACGAAGTTGAAGGAACCATTGAAGTGATTTTAGGCAAAACCACTAATGGTATATCGAATTGGGGCGAGTCATTTGATTTAGGCACAATAGAGCCAAAAGTATAACCTTTGAAATTACAAACATAATTTTGACCGAGACCGGTTACATTTAAATTACACTTTTTTATATGTAAACCTAACTGTCGCACACAGCTACTTGTAATGAAAGAGTCCATCGAACCACTATCTATGATTATACGAGCATGCTGCAATGAACCATCCACTCTTCTCAACCGAACCACTGCTGAACCAATAATATTGGTACTCATAGGTGACTTTGATATGTTTGGCTGAGTTGTACAAGTTAGGGAAGTGCTCATATGGGAATTCTCAGAAACCTTTAGGTCAATGGTATTAGCTAATAAACTTTTATGTTCTTCATGTAATTATGTGTTATGTTTTGAGTTACAAATGAAACACATGGACTTAGACTTGCAGTCTGCACTAGTGTGACCGGGCCTTAAGCAGTTTTGACATAATTGTAACTCTTTAACTATTTTTTGTCGCTGTCCTATATTCATAGAATGTAATTTACCACAGCGATATATTGAATGCTTTTCATGACAATACGCACAGACAGCCTGATTAGGTTTATTATTATTTGAGTTCGAAGAAGTAATTAAGGAAGAATTTGATTGCCGAGAAAAATTATCTTTCTTTGTATTATTATGGTTCTGTTTATTTGTAGAATTGAATGACTGTAAATTACTAGGTTGACTAACCTCTAATACCTTTATATAATTCTGTAAATAAACAATCAAATTATTAAATTTAGGAATTTCTTCGGTATTTTGTAATTCAAACCTTTTCCTAGTTTCTGTATCAAGCGGCCGAGGTGCTATGTAAAATAAAAGAAATTCACTTAAATCATCAATATTTAACCCGCGCAAGGCACTAACACATTCATAAAGTGTGTTGGTTAATTGTGATAAGTTTGATAATGATGGCCGTTGGATCGGATTTAATTTTATTATTTTTTCTAAATAAGCGGTAGCTAAAATACGTTTATTATCATACCTGTCTAGCAACGCTGCATAAACAACAGAATAATTAGTTGATGTTATAGGAACACCCTTAGCTAGAGTCAGGGCATATCCAGACAGACATGACAACAAATAGTAAAATTTCTCTGTGTCCGACAACGAAACATTATTATGCACAAGCGACGTATAACTGTCTTTAAACATCTGCCAGTTCTCTATATTACCATCAAACTTAGCTATTTGCAATTTAGGTAATTTCACTTGAGAGTTGGAATGCGCATGACCTTGACACAGTTCCGAGCGCGAACTGACGTCGAGAGAGTCAGCAAACTCAATGACAAAATAGTATAACTCGTCAAATGACAACAAAGCATTATTATCTGTTCTGTTCTGTTCTGTTCTGTGCCCGCCCAGCCAGTGGTTAAACTGCAAGAGCGTAGGAAAGAGGTCCACCAGGGAGAGAGTGTACCGGCGCTTGTGAACACAAGTTGACGTGTTTACTTCTTGCACAGCTACCTCCCTCCGCGTTGGATCACGAATCCAGGCTCGAGAAACCGGTTGGGCACGTAGATAGGATTGGGAGTGTAGGGCTGTGCAGTCTGGATGAGGAGTGAAGAGGAAATGTGAACCGACCGAATACTTGCATCAAATCAGTATGGGGAAGATAGATACTATACTTGGTGTGTAATATATAAAAGGGAGGAAAATAGGACTGCTTTGTTGTTGTTTTGACTTCGTCGTTCTATTTGTCGTCTCCAACCTCATACTTTATTACGTTTTGCTCGTCGGTTCTCGTAAAAGTTGTTTCTTCTCTCGTTGGGTAGGTTGTTGTTTCCATGTTGGCTTTTGCCTGCGTGATCGATGTGATGTTATGGACTTTGATCTGGGTGTTTTGCGCCCACTGCGTCTGCGAATGACTGGTGAGAGCTGGCTGTGTGTTTGATTTGATATCGAATGCTCCAAATCTAAGTCAGTTTTTGTGTCTGTTTCTTCCACTTCGAATATCTTTTCTGCTTCTTTTTTGATTAGAGCTCTGTGTTTTCCGCTAAATTGCCCCATTCTTCCTTACTTTTACTCATATAATTCGTGATTTCATGATCTAGGGAGTCTTCCCATGTGTAAATAGGACGCCCTATTTTGCGCTTATTTTCCTGGTGTTGATAAGCTGCCTGAAGTAGGACGTCGTAATATGTGACCATAATAAGAGATTCTTTGTATTTTTATTATTTTTGTTATGGATTTTCTTATGGATTAGCCTTGATTTTTCGATTTGGGTAATGTTTCCCCGCATCCAACATTCCCCGTAGTATTTGCCGTTTGTATTTTCTCAGTCTCGATCGGTTAGCTTTCGTTAAAGCGGTCACGTTTAGACCATAAATCATGCATGGTCTTATGACCATTTTTTATATTAATACTACGATGCTCCAATCTATTTTATTATCTTGTATGAATGGTAATAGGACTTTGGAATTTTTTATTGCTTTGACACATATTGTTTTAATGGTAGCCCTTTGATTGTGGGCAGCTGTTATATAAGTTACTAAATATTTTATCTCCTCTACCGGCTGGATTATGACTCCCCCAAGTACTCTGCACGGTTGCTATGCGGTTGGGGGACCAAAAAGATTGCGCACAACAAGTTTTGTTTTAGTTTGGTTTATAACGAGGCCGACTGAGTTTAATAACGTATTCATTTTGCCGATTATGCGATTAAGAACGTCTACTTCTTCACCAATCAATATAAGATCATCTGCAAAGGATAATATTATAGGTAATTTTGATTCTAGGTCTTGATCAAGTCTTACAGCTTCGTCTTCTTCCTCGAGGGTCTTTAGTACCTCGTTAATGATTATAGTAAAAAGTCTTGGGGATAGGGGACAGCCCTGTTTGGCACCCTTGCCTTTGCTTATTACCTCTGAGTTTTGTCCACACCATGAAACAAAGGTTTCCTCGTTCATACACGCTTTTATTATTCTATCTGTAAGAGATACACCTACTCTGTTTACTTATATATCTTTTAGTGATTCTAAATTTACGTTGTCAAAGGCTTTCTCGAGGTCAAGGGCCACGACAAACATGGCTGTTCTCTCTCTCCATTTTGTATCCAGTACCTGCCGGACCGTAAAAATATGATCGTCTGTGGAGCTATTGTTCAAGAATGCTCTTTGTTAGTTACCGGGGGTGCTGGTGGCAGCATTGTGCTTTTCTAGTAAGAAATTCGCGTAGATTCGGTATCCTACGTTGCATATAGATATTTTCCTAAAGTGATTTATATGTTTTGGATATGGTTGTTTTCTTATTGGTACCTGTTTAGTGAGGCGCCATTCACTAGGGATTTCATTGTTTACCCATATCGTCGCCATTGTTTTTGTGAGTTCTGCTACATATTCCGTTGGAGCCGCCTTGTATAACTCCGGCACGATATGGTCGGTTTTTTTCAATATCGTCAGTTGTTGGTGGCTCCATTCCGGGAGCTACTTCCTCCGTTTCCTCAAACATAGAAATATGTTTGCCTTGACTTTTTTAAATCGGTAATCCAATTGGACATGGTTATGTAATGCTTAGTCTGCGCTCGAGTAGACTTACTTTAGTAAAGTCGCAGGAACCTATAGGTTATTCTCACACGTAGTGATTTGTGCGTTTTACTAAGGCCCTTAAAAAAAACTTGGCAACGCGCGCCTCTTCTTCATCCAAAATTCTTTTCAGATTGCGCCGTGCTTCCTTTACTTTTAGCCCTAGAGTAGTGTCCTGAGGACTTTTAGATTTTTGAAAAATGGCCTTTTGATGGTTAGCGAGTGCAATTCTGCTTTCTTTTGTGTTGGAAATAGGTTTTTGTAGTACATCGTGTGCGGCTTCTTTCAGAATACTATTTAGGGTATCCCATTCCAATGAGAAATTGTCGCTGGGTTCGCTAATTGGATTCCGTTCACGTTTAACGTAATGGTTTTTTTTTTTCTGATAGCATTTAGGAAGTTCGTTACGTGTTCTTTCCTTTGCAGAAGTTCGTAGTTGTGGTTTTTATGGTTATATGCTAGTCTTTTATTTTGACGGGTTTGTTCGTTTGGATGGCTTTTGTAGTTGAGCAAAGGAAGATATTCTTACATTGCCCCATACCAGTTTGTGGTAGGTGTTGACTATCAAGTTGCGTTCGCCTATGATGCTGTGGAAAAAAGGTTTGTTTGTGTTCTTGTAAGGATATAGTCACCTGAGATACTTGATTTCCTCATAACCAGGTGGTCTTGCATGTGGGTCTGCCCCATGAGCTGCTTACTTTTAATCGGTGTTGCTGTATTAGATTTAGAAAAAAATTCCCATTTGTATTGGTATGGTACAGATTTTTTTTCCAACTAGATTTTCAATTTTTATGTTTCTAGTTTTCATTTTTCTTACATCATCACGTACTTACCTATATGGGCGTTAAAGTCCCCTATTATTACTTTTTTTGCATTTTTTGGGGCTTTACTCATGGCGATTCCTATTTGCAAGAAGCGGGATGTTGATTCAGCTGGAACGTGGCATGTAATTATGAAAATATTTATTGGTTTGTTAGCATTGACTGATTTCAAATGCAGGTGTACTGCAAGTACGTTTTGGCTTTCGCGATGAGTCTGAGTGACGTCGTATTCGATTTTATTGTTTATTAAAATTGCTATGCCTCGATATTCTTGTGCTCTTTTTTTTCTGCCACCTAAGACCCAATTGTAGTGTTTTGATTTAAATTCTCCCGTGGTTAGATGCGTTTCTTGAAGACCCGCTATGGTTATGTTGCGATCTGATAGAACCTTGTCAATATTAATTTTATCACGTTGCCGAGCACACCCTAGTTCATTCTACGTCACTATTGAGAGTGATTTGCAAGGCCTGGGCGTAAGTAATCTAGATGAGGGGAGTGTGGAACGTAATCTTTTGGGACACATGTAGCTGGGTTGTATGTTCGTGAAAGTGCTTGAAGAGATTTCCGCTTATTGAGCGCCGTCTTCTGAATGTGTTTCACTATCATATATGTTGTCGCGTGTTTCTCTAGACTCATCTGGTATTGCACGTTGAACTATGCTAACGTAGTGGCTGTTCTCGAAGTATGGATGGATGTTTTCTACCGGGCTATCTGGCGGGCGGTAGGTGATGGGATCTCTGAATGGTATTTATACTTTCATTTTTTTCATTTATACGGTCATTGGTCCGTATTATGTTATGTTGACATTGACTAAGTAGTACTCAGCGGCCGCTATAATTGCGTCCTCTCCTCCCCAAAATCCAAATTGAAATAGTTTTTTTTTATATACCTATCGATTTTTTCGTCAACTGTTAAGTTGAAAAAGTCTGAGCCATGCGCGACTTCCGTAGCGGTATTTTGTAAGGCCAGGTTAATACGTGGTGTGAATTTGTTGTTCTTGACGTAAGATGCTAAGTCCTGTCGTGTCATTTTATGATCTAGTGTTAACATGTATACCTCATTTATTTGGTCAGCAATGGCCCTAAATAGACAGTTACCATCTCCGTCCATTTTTTTACAATGACCTCTGCTGTGCCCATATTGCACAAAGACTTTTTTGGTGCTTTGGCTTATCTTTTGTTTAGTTTCCTTGTGAAAGCGTGAGAGACAATTACTTATTTTGGGGAAACGTCCGGATGTGCATCCAACCAAATGTCCAGGCATGTGCGAAGTATTGTTCAGTAACTTTAGAGCGGCCTTTATGTTTATATTACTTAAATGGAAGACGGTTTTTTTTATCTTGGTATTTTTTTTTTTATTATTGTCCTGTAGAACTAAACTGCCTAAATAGGCGCAGATATGTTTCTCTATTGAAAGTTTGTTCACAGATTTTTATTATAAAACAGTTACTATCCGTCTGTATTTCTTTTTTTACTTATTGATCCAAACTGTAAGCTATGAATCTAGTTCAGTAAGATTGAAGCTGCTATCTGGGCTATTGAGGAATGTTTTAGAGGTTATTACAAAGCAATTGGGACCTAGATGGGTGTTGCGTCAGATATTTTTAATATAATAAGCTTTCCTTCTATGTTATAGCTCTATATACGTAATTCAGTAATTTATTTGGACACGTAGCTAGAACAACTTATTAAATGACCTGTACCCTTTCCTGAAAGGTTTTTTAGTTCATGTAATATGTCGTTTTTTCGTACTGATATATTGTATTGAAAGTTACTTAAACTATGTATCCCGTCGTGGTTCTGCTACATTTGATGGCTCGTTTGTTATTATATTATAGCTATTTAATACAGATAGGAAAGTCTTATTTTGGGTTACTGCGATATTTGAGCATGTAGGTATCACGTATTTATATTGTATCTATATTATAACGTAGCATTGGAAGCCAGTGTCAGTTCATCGGTTGTGAAATGGTTTAGTCTGGGATTGTTTTATAGTCGGATTTACGATATGTTTATCTATGATGTTTTTCTTTATTTCCTGTCTTTAATATCAGGATATACTTCTACTCTACTTACTTTAATAATACCTATATTGAGTAAATTTGACGCAAATTTTATGCATATGGTAGTGAGATTTAAATTTTCATTTCATATTAATAAGTAAGAGTTAGGGTAGGTGTATTATATTTAAGGTAAATACCCAGTTTTCTTTGCAGTTTAGTTGGGTATCTGAGTATGAGTATCAGATAATGACTGAGTAATAGATAGTTTGGATCCTAATCCTTTGAATAAAGAACCTAACAACCTTATTCACCTAAAATACTGCTGGCAAAATCAGTTTTCTGGTGCTGGTCCTGCTGTAATTTTGATGTTTTCTCCAACTCAATCCCAAACTAGTCAATTATTTCCGTTATGGCGGTCTACTTATACGCGGTGTCTACCGAAACAGATTTTCTTACATCTTTATTAAAAGGATAGAATATTTTGGGGCAATATAACACGAAATCAGTGCTCTGATTTTATATTTTATTATATTTTGTGTTTTTATCTTTTATTATATTTCGTGGTTAATGTATAGCCTGAATGTTCAATGATTTTACCATTTAGACATTGACTGGAATAAAACGGTCTTTAATTACTTGATTCAAAACATTTGATTTTAGTACCTACTCGTACTTGGTATTTTCTTGAAGTATTAGTTCATTTATAAAATATGTAACTTAAATCGAGTTTTTTTTTTTTAATTTAACTTGAGATTGCATTCATTATTTTAATAGTCAATGGTCAAATATAAAATTTACAATGATTTTCTCATATTTTGCAAATTTAAATAGTGATCCTTGCGAAAAAGGGAAGGGAAAAGAATAGATTAGATAAAAGTGGTAGTTTAGAGTAGATTAGGTATTAGACAAGGGAATATGATGATATTAAGTCATGCAGTGAAGTTGGTGTTACCGCAAAATTGATTTATATACAACATTGCACAAGTAGATAATTTGGATTGATCTCACCAGGTTTACAGCTTCTGAAGGCTCGTTCGCGTGATCATTTACAAGAATACAGGAATAACACATAAGTTACATTATACATAGTTCGCGTTATCTAAATTGATCAACGGGCACTTTTCTATCACTATAGCACAAGTTGGTACGAAACTACAAACTCAAAAAACTTAAACTGCTACGCGATGAACGGAACTACTACCTGTGCGCGGACAGGGCACCAAATGGTTTTATGACTAAAACAAAAGGCGCCGGAGAGGACCGCTCTGGGAGCGACTGCCTCGGGCAAACGACAGACAAGAACTCTCCAATGACAACAAAGCATTATTATCGATAACAAATTGAGGATTTAGTTTAAGTTGCAACTGGTTTACACGATCGTTGCATTCCATGAAATTATCACGAATTTTATCAATTCTTTTATACCTAGCTCGAAAGGATGCTAATTTAGTTTTATTTTCTTTCGTAATTTTTGCTAAGTCATAAAGTATTTGCATATTTTTAAACTCATATTCACGTTTTTTAATGGTTGACATTAATTCTCCTTCTGCCATGTTTTCGCTAAGCACTAATTGTGAAAGTACGAGTAATGTAGGTACGTAGCAAAAGTTTAAATGGAAACTGAGTAATGGAACAGATATTCACAAACACGTAGGTTTTAAAAACTACGGACTATTACTTATAATCATAAATACACACCTCGCTGCTATTAATTAACCTTAGGTAGGTATCTAGGCTATCCAAAATAGTTCGAAAGCCTGAGTAACAAGATAGTACCTTATGGCATACAAATCGAACGATTAAGGGATTATTATAAGGGAATTAACGAGATAAGAAGTATGTACTCGTAAGCAATAGGTATTTACTATGGTATGGAATTTCCTGTTTGATCCGAGATTGTTAGACAAATAGACAAATGCTAGGTGGGTAAGTACCTAGTTAATTTGAATCTATAATAAGTCTATTTATGAATAGTAATTAGTTATCCATATTTGGAAATAACTTTAATTGGAAATATTGAAATTAAGTGGGTAAATTTGAAATAAGTACGTGAGGAAGTTCCTCACAGGAGGCACCATAAATTAATGTTGCGTCTTCCTGAAAGAGTCACTGCACTCTCCGATCAACCCCAGAATCACAGCCAGAGAAACAGTAAGCACTAACCTTGGATCCAGGTGGACAGGGCTCTGGGAAGAAATCGCCGGCGGCAGGCCTCGTGGCGGCTGGCTAGCAATTTCCCGGGCTTGAACTGTATTCCTTTTCTTACTTCTGACACTAGTGGTACACCAACACACACGTACGGGTTGTTTTCGGCCAGCGAAGCTCTTAGGAGACGTTATTTTTAGTTATTTTATCAGCGCAAGCGACGCGCTTCACAAGACTCGATCGCCATTTTTTTTGACTGTTCGGGCGACCAATCACAGGCCGCCGACGGCAAAAAAAGGAAATATGTAGGGGGGAACGGAAGCAAGATAGATAGGTAATTTTATAAGGGTTTTAAAGTTAATGCTTACACAATGGGTAATGTAATTTATAGAAGCGGTAGTGAATGACTCAGTGATTTAAGAATTTAACACATCCCGAAAGTGATCCCTGTCTAGATCGATTTGTACCTTTAAGTAGTATTTAAGAGCCTATTACCCATATTTTTTTTAATAGCCGCCTTCCCCTTCTGTGCCCGGATATATATTATACTTATCCTCTATACCCGGATATATTATACATCATAGTCGCCCCCTTGCTTCCAAGATAAGCCTGTACCGACTTTTATATATTCATATACAGCAGCTTATCTCTAAGGTATTATCAGAGATAACTCAAAAAAATATTAACGAATAATTTGAGAACTAATATAAAATAATACAATGCTCCTATCTGTTCTTCGACCTCTGTTGTCAATTGTCATGGACTGGAGTTACTTCAAAAGTTAAAACTCTTTATTAGAGCAATAAGTGCCTATTCCAATGCTCCTATCACACCCAGGTGCTGCAGTTGTCCATCGACAGCGTTGATCGCTTACCATTAGGTGACTCGCTTGCTCGTTTACCATCCCATATCATAAAAAGTGCGTACATGGAGGGTCGGATTAAATCGGGCGCCTTCCAGCGCTTGTTTGCCTTTTTTATACTATCAAGTACGCAAACAGCCATACGGCACACATGATGGAAAGTGGATATCGTAGACAGACGCCTGCAACACCATATGTGCAAGTCACAATTACCGACCCTGAAGAAATATGTTTGTTGTACCTAGTCTCTCGAAACAAACATAGCAGGAGTGTTCGTTCCACAACTTTAGCGAACGTAGATGAAAGTTTCTTTCAAAACGTAATTGTTAATTGTATATCTAGGATGAAAGGCGTGAGGTCGTACTCCCTGTCGATGGCGTGAGGTGTGATGATAGAAAGGGGCCGAAGGTATCAATTCAAATAGTTCCGTTGAGTACAAACGACGAGGGCAATCTAACGCTTCTTATATTTATTCCAAACTAGTGTATAATACTTGTATTCTACTATAACACTGCTTAGCTTGTATACAAAACTTTCTATTATCGCACCTCACGCCATCGACAAGGAGTACGACTAACTTCTTACTAATTCGGATGAATAATTAAGTCGTATCAGTCGATAATAATCTTTGATGACGTGTCAACCTGCAAAGGCGATGACCAAAGAGCTTTAAGTTTATTCCAGGACACCGACGAGGGTCGACAAGATTATTTAAAGATTTGAGAACCTTCTTAGTTTTAAAGAACCGTGACTAATAATTTTAGCTTGCGAGCATAAAAGGATTACAGCATTTAAAATGCATAAGATTTTGTACGTTTGACATGCTTAGCCGAGTCACAAAGTAATGGAAATACAGCTTTATATTTGATTCGCTCTACAACTGTGCGTTTTTTTGGTTGTATCTTCCACTGTGACGTGCCGGAGTCTAGTCGGCTATTATGACAAGGCTGTCAGGAAGGCTCCTGTTGTTATATATAGTAAGGCAGCTATAGCGTGGTGAGTATGACAATATCCTCGAACGAACGAAGACTCCTTGGAAAAGAAAAAAAACATGCCAAACCAGGATACACTTAACAACTTAGACCATATAGATCTCCATCAGTCAAGAGTAAACTCATTTCATATAAAAAAACTTACCTCCACAACGTCTTCCATATAGATCTCCAATGTGGACCGATGTTAGATTTAAAGCTCTGTTCAATGTAGAAAAATCTTGGTTAGGCGCAAGATTTTTGTACATTGAACAGAGCATCTTGCAACCTAACACAGAATGATATTATAATCTTGGACCCAACGAAGAAACCTGCGGGCTTTAGTAGTCGAATAGGGGTATAGGTAAAACTAAATCGATTCCGAACGTGATACAGACGGTAATTACTACTACTGACCACTAGGTGGGGTTATAAAGACTCTCCAAAATGTAACTGTGAGGCCGAGGATCAAATATTGTGGCATATTGTCGAATATTGCACACTTTATGGTTTCCCTGGAAGTTTTAACGAACTCCAGTACCTTTCTTCAGCAGCAGCAACTTACTATGTCATACGATGTGATGATGATGCTGTTTCTTGCTATAGTTTTTACGGTTACATGCCTGCCTGATGCCTACTCTCTAGGTAAGCTTAATCAGCCTTTTGTAGCAACTTTATAATCCCACATTAAAGTTTCAATAAGCACATCTTGCAAACTATTCTTACACAAAATCAAAAGCTTTTTGATTAAAAAAATTAAACCACTATACTGCTCGCACTATTCTTAAACTTATTATAATGTTAGGATTATAACGACCTCATACACCTAAATTGTTCAGAAATTTTGAAGTTAAGGCAGAATAACGTACCGAGATACGTACATACATGGACGCTTCAATAAATAAATAATAAAATAAATATATACGGACAAATCACACAGATTGAGCTAGCCCCAAAGTAAGTTCGAGACTTGTGTTATGGGATACTAATTTAACGATACTATATTTTATAATTTGATAACAAATACATATATAGGTAAACATCCAAGACCAAGGCCATTTTGAAAAAGATAATTTTCCATCTTGACCTGACCGGGGATAGAACCCGGGCACCCCGTGTCGCAGGCTGGCGTGTTAACCACTGCGCCACGGAGCTAGCCTAAAAACATCCTTTAATTTGTACAAGGGTTTACTATAATCCAAAGCAGTGTTTTAATACCTACTGAGCTCATTAGAATAATATTGGCTCTTTATAATAAGAAATGATCGCTAGGTAATAAAAAATCTTGTTGAGTAAACTTTTCAAATATAAAATAAAATAGCTTCCCAAAAAAAATTTAACATTTCAACTTTAAATTTCGTTCCAGCCATTTGTTCCACTTTTTCGCCCAACTTGTGTTACTTGAACTTTTTTATTCCACGCCTCGTTGGAAACTGAAATTTGCCAATACCTATCCATTTCATAGAACGACGCTTTCAGTCGCTGAAATTTGACGTGTGTATTTGAAAATTGCAACATTTTTATCAAACGGATCAAGTGGTATAGGCATAATTTTTTGTGAAATTGTAAAATATGCAAATATTTTAAAGTAACGTAACTTTTATGATTGTTAGGTATATGACGAATCTTTTAGACTGTTGGTGCTATAAGAAGACAACTATAATATTTTTTTTTACTAAATTTAAGGCCTGTCCGTCTTTTACAAAATACTTGCCGGAGTATTTCGTTTAAGATAGATGGCAAGTGTCATTATAACTCCATAACTGCAGCACGAAGGTGCACTAGGCTAGCACTGCATTAGGATGTTCTTTTTTATGTTATAGGGCGGCAAGCGAGTCACCTAATGGTAGGCGACCAGCGCTGCTCATGGACAACTGCAACACCAGGGTGTAACAGGAGCGCTGCCGGCCTTTCAAGGAGTTGGGGAAAGGACATGGGGTGAGGAAATGGGGGAAGGATGGGCCTCCGGCTCTCTCACTCACCGAACGAAGCAAAGAAGCGGTAAAGCTCCTACTCAAACGTCGATTTTCTGTGAGAGTGTCGTCGGAATTTAACAAAAAAAAATTATTATTTCAACGATTTGTCATCAGCTTCATCTAAACATCGGACGCGATATTTAGTTCAACCATATCGGCTGAGCTACTTTTTACCAGTGTACAACGTTTTGTTGTTCGCTTCAACATCCATTGCGGTTTATCCATACTATCCAGACTAATATTCTAAATGCGAAAGTAACTCTGTCTGTCTGGCTGTCTGTCTGTCTTCTTTTCACGCTTTAACCATTGAACCAATTTGGATGAAATCTGGACATAGGGGACCTTTCATTCCGGGAGATACTACTGTTCCTGAGGGAACAACACTAACAGCAGGCGGAGCCGCAGGCGACAGTACATCATAAATAAAAAAAGTAAATCATACAAAAGTTGCAATGTATTATGAAGTAACGATCAAATTGTTATACACCGTATTTTTTTAAAATAAGCGAGTAACTTTCTTAGACTCTTATCACCAGGTTATTATCTCAGAAAACCTTCAATACCTATTTAATGTTATATACAACTTAGGCCGAAAAGCAAAAAATATAACTAACAAGAATGTCTAAACAAACATTTAAATATTTTCAAGGTTCATGTATTTAGATAATGTATGTGTGCGTTTTGTACCCCATAACTTCGAAATGGCTGAACAGATGTTGATTTGTAACCAACAAGTGTAAACCTCAAATCATCGTTATGCCTGACATTTCGTAAAGGCTATATTGTTTTGATGATGTTAGAAAAATGTGTGCCTTACAAAAATGGTTTTGTAAGGCACAAGACCAAGATGAATGGCGTGCATTGACAGAGACCTATACCCAGCAGTGGGTTATAGAAGGCTGTTGATGATGATGATGACGTTTTTTTTTTTGTGTAAGGCATCTTTACTTATTATCACGCCTGTTGCCTATGCGGGTAGGCAGAGACTACAGAAAAAAAAGATAAAAAACGGAAAAAAATAAACTTCCATAGAAATTACCCCAGCTCATCGGCGACTTTGTTTTCTTGAAATTTTGTATTCCATTAGGGATACTGATTCCAGGATTACAGTATAGTATAGGAAAACGTACAGTGTGAATGTGGTCATGGAGATCAAACCATGTCACACCTTTTGTCATGTCCATTGTGCCCGCACAAAGTACGACCTCAACTCTGCCTCAGCGAGTGGCGTGGCTGGCGCAACCTACTGGAGGGACAAAATTTAATATATTTTTAGATGTTTTGAACTACCGACACGATAAGAAGCAGTTAGTTCAGAGGTTTAAATTCACGCGGTATAACTGTAGAAAATTCTGTAGGCAATTTACCAAGAAAAGTAATTCACCTTCAATTTATTCCACAAACCATCTTATGTTTAAATAAGGCGGTTGAAAATGATTGTGCCCGGGGATTGTGACAGGCCGGGAAACATTTTTTAACTGCCTCAAGCCCTACAAAGCAATTTTCTTGAGTACACAATCTGTATTCTGGCCTTGCTTTGAGAGATTTTCCATCTCACTCACACTTAACAAACCTTTCGTTCACCAAAACAGAGTCCTTAAAATACTAAAATTTTAAACGCCCCATTTTTTCTTATATTAGTCGGTCGATGTTAACTTTAAATTACCTTTTTGTACGATTATATTTTTATATGGAATAAGACTCTATATTTGAATGACTTTCTGAATTCGTCGAAATATTAAGTAAGTAGCTTTCGCCTGTGGCTCCGCTCGCGTCATAGTCGATGCCTCGGGAACAGTTATTTTTCCCGGGATAAAACGTTTATGCAATCCGTACCCCAGATAACGCCTATGCAATTTCATGGTGATCGGTTCAATAGTAACGGCGTGAAAGCGTAACAAACAAACAAACTCACTTTTGCGTTTATAATTATTTGTTATATAAGTTAGATCTATAAAAATATATATTTTTTTACTATTTCGCTTGAATAAAATCATTTCATAAACACGTTTTTTTTAATTGTGTTGTAGTGTTATCTCTATGGGTTTGAATATTAAAGTTCAGTATATTTCAGGTATATTTTTTTAAAATATCTACTCGTTGGTATCTTACATAATTAAAAATTTGCATTATTTTAATTTTTTTATATATTATTATTATTATTAATTGGATATAATGCAAATGCATTATACCCTATTTTAGCTTGCTACCAAGAGCAAAGCAGCAGTAAAATTCTAACATATCCGCATCCATATTCGACAATATTCCCAGCAGAGTTCCCTTAAACCCAGCCATAATCTCAATTTTAATCCCGAAATATTAATTTTGCGAGCAAGAATCAAAGGGACTGGTCTTTTTGTATAAAAAAAAATGGGGGATACGATGAGAATTTAAAACATTCGAGTTTCGCTGGCGGCCGCTAGTAAAATAGATTTTAATTTTAAATCCGGCTCACATGGCGGTCGAATGTTTGCACATTTTTTAGTGCATGGAAGACGAGTATTTTAACTTCCAGAATCATTCAAACATTTATATTTCTTTATTAACTTGTTTGATCAAATAAGCAGACGGTCTGTGGATTAAGCTATATTTGATAAAGTAAAAATATTTTTACATTCACATATCAAACATTGCTATTGTCATGTACTCGTAAATCACAAAAAGTTAAATTAAAGTCTTTACTTCTAAAGTAAATTAAAGTTTTTACTTCTTTTCGCGTCCAAAAACTATCATTTTAAATTTGCATTTATTGCAAACTTAATTTTTTATAAAGCAATTTAAATTGTGTTAAAAAACATTCTTATACCTAATTTAAGTCTTAACTAAATACATATAAACATTAAAATTTAATAAAATAATTTGAATTTAATGACGTGCATAAAGCAATTTATAAAAACAAAACAAAATAATAAAATATAAATTATCTACCGTGCAAAAAATCATCAAAGGAATGAAAGGACTTTTCCAGTAAATATTTCTTTAATCTGATTAAATTTCCGAGTGTTTATAGAAGTCCCTTTATTTCCATAGGTAATTTATTAAAATATCTTATCTTGGTTATAATCTGCAAAAGAAAATTTCACACTTCCATGTAAGCTGGCTCTTACCCGAGCACCCTCAGACAGGACGTATTAAAATTTCCAGGGTTTAACTTTGGGGCGGCGAGCGATGCGTTTCCGAAAGTACATACATGCCCACAATCCTTATACGGAAACCTTATTCCCTCAAAACTAGACTCTATTATTATTACACTAAAATCTATTTGTGGATGAGTAAGCGTAGTTATTTATCGTTAGAAAGACGATGAAATATTAATGGCTACGTTATGCTCAATTTCCACGCTTTCACCAAACAGCCATCGGTAACTTTGTTCTTTAAATTGTTAATTGATTGTTTGAACGAGCCTGCGAGAATTAAAGGGACAAAATGTGAGATGGGGATCATTTTTGGATTATTATATCAAAACTTTAAGGTAGTTTTAACCTTGGAGAATAATCTCACTTGATCTTATTACTTACTAGCTTTCGCCCGCGGCTCCGGCCGCGTCATTGTCGATCCCTCGGGAATAGTACTTTCTCCCGGGATAAAAGGTAGCCTATGTCCTTCTCCGTACTCCAGAGAACTTGTATGCAAAATTTCATGATGATCCGTTCAGTAGTTACGGCGTGAAAGCGTAACAAACAAACTCACTTTCGCATTTATAATATTAAGTTAGGATTAGTTAGGATTAGGATTAGTTAAGACTAGCAGTGTCCGCGACTTCGTTAGCGTACATTTTTTTGTTATATTGATATTGAATTCCTAATCAAATACAAACTTTACCCCCTCCCCCATTTGACCATTTCACTTACACAGATCTTTTGTAATCAAGAAATTATATACCTATTTTCATACTTCTAAGTCTGGAAATGAGAAAATTCCATATAAACCTCACCCCCCTATTTCACCCCTTTAAGGGGTTGGATTTCTAAAAATCCTTTCTTATTGCAGACGTACATAATAAAAGGAACATTTGTACTAAATTTCACCTAGTACTTCTACCAGTAAGTCGTACTGACAGCATGTCAAAAACAAAGTGGCCAAGTTTGAGTCGGAGACGCCCACTAGGGGTTCCATAGTAGTAAGCACAGATTAGACATACCTACAATATACTAAAATCGACACCCACTTAACGTACCCGGGTAGTGTCATGGTTACTAAATCGTGTTAGTGTAATTTGGCTTATCATCAGGGTACTACATCACTCAAGAAAACATTAAGAACATGAAATCTTCATCTCGAATGTATTCTCATGTCTGACCACCTCTTTCTCAGATTGGCCTGGGTCTTGGATGTGTATCTATATATGTATTTGTTATAAAATATAGTATCGTTGAGTTAGTATCCCATAACACAAGTGTCGAAGTTACTTTGGGACTAGCTCAATCTGTGTGATTTGTCCGTATATATTTATATATTTATTTATTTACTTACTGCTTCGGAAGACACGTTAAGCCGTTGGTCCCGGGTGCCATCTGGTATTCGTTAAATGAACCACGTTAGAGGCCGAGAGGCAGTTTAGAAGAACTCTGACACCAGGGTGTGCATGGTCGATTGACCGTGTCACCTACTAGAATTGAATGAATGACCTCTTCTTACTACATCTACCAAACGGGCGGTCTTCTGCTAGATAAATAAATAAATAAATATAAATATATACGGACAAATCACACAGATTGAGCTAGCCCCAAGGTAAGTTCGAGACTTGTGTTATGGGATACTAATTTGCCTCGGCCAATGTAAAAAGATCATTTTCCTGGCCGGGGATCAAACCCGGGCACTTCGTGTCGCAGGCTGGCGTGTTAACCACTGCGCCACGGAGCTGTCAAATTCTGCTAGATGTATTACGCCCTGGGTTATAGTGTGGGTTAGATGTCTGAATGCATCAGCTTTTCATCAAGATCTATATTCTCTTACAGATTATGTACTCATACAATATTAGGTCGGGGAAAAGTAATCTATTGTCCATACGGAGTTGTTATAAAATACGTACATTCATTGTCAAATATTTTTTGGGAAATTTGTTCAGCAAAATTACCACATTCAGAAATAAAAATAAGTAATTTACAATTATATGGACAGGTACCGTAAGATTCGCTCAGAGACATTAACTTTGGTTTCAAACAGAAATGAGGGTTTTCTTGGGGAGCTATATTCAATATCCCAGTACATTATATTTTTATATTACGCCAGAGGCCGCCCGCGGGTTCGTAGTAAATTTGAATGTTCACCGCTCCCCTTCCCATGGGAGGTTTAAAAATCCCGCCTTTGTCGTTACATTATGTAGGAAGTGTCTTCAAATTTCATGTTCCTTGAGGCTACGGGTGAAAGTTCGCGTCTAAAGATTAGGATTATTCTTTAATGTAAGATAATTCTGAAGGAATGACAGGACTGGAATTTAAGCATTATGTTAATAACTTATTTAAAGTTTATTACTGTGACTTCGTCCAAGTAGAAGTCTAAAATGGTTCTAATTATAGCAGTAGATTGGACCAAAGAATTACGTTAGCAACCCCACTTTTTCGAAGGGAAAGAATTTTGGAAAATCCTTTCTTATCGGATGCATATGCTTTATACAAAGAATACAATCTCCAAGTTTATGGTCTCTATGATTAGCAGTATAAGGCTGTGCGATAATTCGTCTGTCAGTCATGCATTTTATATGTGTATAGGTTACGATCTAATTTTAACACTTTAATTTTCATCGACAACTACTTCCAATTAAGGAAATATCGTGAGGCTACCTACAAGTAGATTTGACACAAGTGTATGAAATGGAGAAGGGAATCTCAAACCATTATTTCTGTCAAAAATTGTTATTGAGTGCATTTCTGTATGCACTATGACATCAACAAGGGCCTAGCTTTTCATTTTCGGACGGATAACTATTATTACCCTAATTCTATTTTACGTAGAAAATTAACTTATGGATACAAGTGGAATTGCATAACGCTAGGTTCCCTGGGTCAAAATAAAAATATTAAAAATTAGTCCATCGATTAGGTAACAAAGATATGGGACACGAATGTTATTCTGTCATTAAAAAAAATAAGATAAAGAACGTCAAAGCTCATAAGCAGGGAGTTGTGATGTCAAAGTTTGCTAAAAAGTGTAGCAAATTGTGACGTCACACTGAACTTCAATCAACTATAATCATTATAATACTCGTTTAATTGACAAATAAAAAAATACGTATCGAACATTTTTTGATTATCCAACTGACGGACTAATAATATTTTTTTATGAAAACTAGCTTATTGCACAACATACTAGCTCCGCAAGATAATGTAAATTAGATGAAACTTCAAGCTAAAGGTGTAGTTCCTAAATCTGAGCTCGTGTCGCTCACTAAGTTCTAAGAGTTAATTCTAGCTGCAGATTTAATCTATATTGTAAGTATTTGAATAACTTCATTTGCTACATAAATTTATAGTCTCTTTGCTAACTTACTTCGGGTCGAGGTTATTTTTGGTTTTGATAACACAATTTTTAAACTCAGTGATTTATGTGTTACCATATAACATAAGTAACATGCTAAACTGATCGCTCTTTTACGCAGTTAATCCCTATAACGTAGAAATTAAGCTTACCTAATGAATTTAAATTAACTTATGGATACAAATGGAAAAGCAAAATGAACAAATTGCACAACAAACTATCTCCGCAAGATAATGCATCCGCAATAACAGCCTCCGTGGTCCAGTGGTTAAGGCGTTTGCCTGTTGACCCGGGGGTCGTGGGTTCGATTCCCACCGAAAGCATACTTTGTTTAGTTGTTTCCAGTTTGGTTAGGACATTGCAGGCTTGAATCACCTGATTGTCTGATAATAAAGATGATTCCGTGCTTCGGAAGGCACGTTAAGCCGGTGGTCCCGGCTGCCATCTGGTAGTCGTTAAAGGAACCACGTCAGAGGCCGAGAGGCGGTTCCGAAGAACTCTGACACCCGTGACACCTACTCGAAATGATGATGAATGCAAACTTAAATAATAATATCTCAAAACCCAATCGATACAACAACTTCCGATATAAAATGCAAACTAGATAAAACTTCAAGCTAAAGGTGTAGTTCCTGAACTCTTATCTGAGCTCGAGTCGCGCACTTAGTTCTAAGTTCTAAGAGTTCATTCTAGCTGCAGATTTAATCTATGTTGTATGTATTTGAATAACTTCATTTGCTTCGTAAATTTATAGTCTCTTTGCTAAGTTACTTCCGTTCGTGGTTATTTTTGGTTTTTATAACAAAATTTTTAAACTGAGTGGTTTATGTGTTACCATATAACATAAATAACATGTTAAACTGATCACTCTTTTACGTAGTTAATCCCTATAACGTAGAAATTAAGCTTACCTAATGAATTTAAATTAACTTATGGATACAAATGGAAAAGCAAAATGAACAAATTGCACAACAAACTATCTCCGCAAGATAATGCAAACTTAAATAATAATATCTCAGAACCCAATCGATACAACAACTTCTGATGTAAAATGCAAACTAGATAAAACTTCAAGCTAAAGGTGTAGTTCCTGAACTCTTATCTGAGCTCGAGTCGCGCACTTAGTTCTAAGCGTTCGTTGTAGCTGCAGATTTAATCTAAGATGTAAATATTTTAATAACTTCATTCTCTTTGCTAAGTTACTTTGGTTCGTGATTATTTTTGGTTTCGATAACAAAATTCTTAAACACAGTTATGTACAACCATATAACAGAAATAACATGCTAAATGTGGTTTTCGGTCTCAAAGACCTAGGCTCTTCCTCCCCCGCAAGTGGATGTAAGACGCGTTTGTATGCATGTATCCTTATCCTTACTAATATTATAAATGCGAAAGTGAGTTTGTTTGTTTGTTTGTTTGTTACGCTTTCATACCGTAACTACTGAACCGATCATCATGAAATTTTGCATACAAGTTCTCTGGAGTACGGAAAAGGACATAGGCTACCCTTTATCCCGGGAAAAGTACTATTCCCGAGGGATCGACATTAACGCGGGCGGAGCCGCGGGTGAAAGCTAGTATATTATAAATGCGAAAGTGAGTATGTTTGTTTGTTTATTTCTTTGTTTGTTTGTTACGCTTTAACGCAGTAACTACTGAACCGATCATCATGAAATTTTGTATACAAGTTCTCTGAAGTACGGAGAAGGACATAGGCTACCTTTATTCCCGGGAAAAAGTACTATTCCCGAGGGATCGACATTGACTCCTGAGCTGCTACTTGCGTTTCCCCCATTGATTCGAGTGAATAGTATGCCAATACCTTCAATCACTTCCCAGATCCAATAAATTCATATCCTTGCCCAGCATGAAAATGTTTCGTCAGTCATCAGCATCAGAAGCATATGAAGACAACGAAACTGCGCTCGCTAAGCCACCTGCCATACGTCGTGACTATATCAATATCCTTCCATGGAACAAAGCATTCTTAAGCTGATTTCCAGCACTGTACTTCTTACGGCTGTAATAATGAATAATAAAAGTAATAATAGCAGCTGACTAATAAAGACTGATTCTGTAAATAGGTAATGAAGTAAATCATAACTCTTTTATTCACGCTATTCCATGAATAACTTAAAAATATTGCTTCTTAAACGTTCACTACCCACATGCGCCGTAAACTACGAGCATAAGTCCCTAACCTGTTTTTCCTCCAAAATATTCATTGCATTGCGCATTAAATTTTCACACCTGCATTGCATCAACTCCTAAAGCACGGTAAAAATTATATTCAAAGCAAAACTGCAAACACAATTCTCGCGAATTATGGAACTCCTTTCTATAGGTTGCACTTAAAAGGAACATTCATTATGAGTGTAGCGCCATATAGAATGGCGTGTTTGTCACTGATGGTGAATTTTATGGAGGTGACAATCGGATTTATTAAAAATAAACTTATCCTAGCTTTATCTTAATAAATTGTATCTTAATGATTAAGATGCTCTATAAATTTGTAAGAACATCAGCAAACTCATGCCTCTATCCAAATAAATGACCAAACAAGGCATGTTAACAACCCCCGTGGTCCAGTGGTTAAGGCGTTTGCCTGTTGATCCGGGGGTCGTGGGTTCGATTCCCAGCGGAAGCATACTTTGTTTAGTTGTTTCCAGTTTGGTTAGGACATTGCAGGCTTCAATCACCTGATTGTCTGATAATAAAGATGATTCCGTGCTTCGGAAGGCACGTAAAGCCGGTGGTCCCGGCTGCCATCTGCTAGTCGTTAAAGGAACCACGTTAGAGGCTGAGAGGCGATTCCGAAGAACTCTGAAACCAGGGTGTGCATGGTCGATTGACCGTGACACCTACTCGAAATGATGATACAAGGCATTTTCACAGACTGCATATTTTATGTTATGTATAAAATTTACTGTAAGTGTGGTTTATCATACATTGGACAAACAAAGAGAGGTACGCCCTCTATTTTCCCGTGTGTTCAATATTACAAAGTCAAACATTACAAATCTAATATGTTTATAAAGTTACGTTCTCCATGTTCTCCAGTTCAATTCAACCAATTGTCATTTCTAGGGACAATATCCTTCAACGGCGCCACTCCGAAATGCAGTCGACCTAAATTCGACACAATGGCCGATGTTTTCGGGAGCACAACGCATTCGTTGCAGTTTGTTCAGGTGACACTTGCAGCATTACTTTACTTTTACTGCCTTTACTTTGGCTAGAATTTAGCAGATGAACTGTCAATGAAATGCCTATAAGTAACTAAAGAATGACGGCGAAAATTTAGAGGAAAGTAACCAAATATGGAATACCGGTTTGTTTTATGGGCATAAAAAAACAAATATTTGAAATCAAAACCTTTTACTAGTAATTTTATCTTATTATATATTTGCGTTTCACAAAGTAACAACCAGTTGTCATACTTATTGATTTTAAGTATAATATTTTTTCAAAAACAAAATTATCATAAAGGTATCTAATCATGGAATAGGTACCCCAAATATGGAATAGTATATAAACTCAGGCATAAACCTATAAAAAAAGTAACGTAAATTAAAAAATCAACATAAAACAATCAAAACTTAATGTAACTATAATACTGGCATTAGGAACTTTCATAAAATAGAAAAAAGAACTTGAATTATTTGCAGAAGTCACAAATCCAGGTGTCCATATTCATAGTCCATATTTGGCATTTTTAAATAATTGAACATAAATTAAATATTTTTGAAATGAGTAAACTAAGATAACATGTTGCTTCTAATACTTTCACAAAAACACTTAATTAATGTAGAGAAACAATAACAAACACACCATTCACAATAAGTAACGGAAAATACATTTTTTATTACGTACCCGTAAAAGTTTTCTGACGGCGACAAAACAAAACATCTCCACCGTGGCCAAAGCGCTCGCACAACTGACTTGTCAAGACCGGTGCACGTGGATAGAGGTAGAAAGAGATGGAATATCAGTACTTATCGCATTTAGGATTATTTGTTTACGAGTAATGCCGGTATTCCAAATTAGGGATACTATTCCATATTTGGTTACTTTCCTCTATTTGTTAGTTTACTAAAGCGTCTAGAATGATCATATGGGTAAATCGTTTTAATATATTTTTGTTCAATTTTACTCATAAACCACTATTTTAAATAATGTCTCAGTAAAAATATTACATTTAAAGGAATATTAATTGACTGCGATGGCTGCAAAGATGGCCGATGACACCGGAATTAGGTACTTCCTTGAGTTTAGGGTTACCATTAGCACGACCTACAAGCAACAACCTAAAGAAAATAATTTATTTAAGTACGTATGTACAGAATACCTTCACAAAATATTACATTTACATCAAGGCATTCCATGAAAGTGAAGTGAATTATTTCTCATCCATGCCTAAATATCGAAGAAAAGTACTGTTCAATCTCCCTCACCTTTTTTACACGTCTAGGTAAGCCGTAAGCCGCTATGGAGATTTTTATACCTGTCATTATGACACATTGTAACACTTTTATTTTCAAGTATTGTTTCACAATGACAGTTGGTTGTGCGTCTCCAATGTCATACATTCGAGTACTACATCCTAAATAGCATTTGTCGCATCCACAGGGTATTTTTATTCAAGATTATCCTTAAAATATTTAAAAATATAAAATAATAAATTAGGTTATGTTATTGTTAGTTGTGGTAAACTGACATTTCGATTTGACAGCCGGTTTGAGAGACATTTATGCGTCAGTGAGACCATATAAAAAAAAAATACTATTAGAATCTACCAAACACATTTTTACCCGACTGCAAGGAAAGGGTTATGTTTTTTTAATCTAAATGCCTCCTTTTGTGTGCTTGTGACTTGTCAGGTGAGGTGTTTAAATTAATTTATTTCAAAATATTATGTGGTTTCAAAATACAAAACGTTGTTCTTTAGGGTAATTTATTAAATCGGAAACTACTATAACCTACTAAATGCTTGACGAAAATGCTGCGAATCTACCAAAAAGTGGAAATCTACTGCAAGTGGTCACACTGTTGTGTTCAGTTTCACGTACTGGATTATTTGTTGACATTGGTTCTGACTTGACAGAAAGGATTGTCAAATTGGTTTTGTAGATTTTCAGGTTATTTCATAGTTGCTGAATAGTGGATGTGTTTACTTTTGGCTATTTGTCATTTTGCGAGTCTTAAATATAAAAAGTTTAATTAATTTCTTTAACTTCGAATGCCGTGGATGTGTGTGAAATGGACTGCGTGTTGTGTATAACGAAACGCGAGGATAGCTTCTTTTTTTTGGGTGCGCCGGCCGGGCTGCGTCGACGCATCGCATGTAGTTGGAGAATTGTGGAAAAGTAGTGGCTGATGGTGTTTGGTTGTAAGTTCCTTTTGGTGAGTATAATGCTGTGTGCGACCTGTGATCTGTATGGCATTTGCTTTTCGTATCTAATCGAAACACATTTTCAGGGGAGCGTCTGTCGTTCCACCGGGGCGTTGAGCACGTGGATGTGAAGAAGTGTGTTAAAGCTGTTAAGGCTTCTTGTGTGTGGCTGTGTGGATTTTGTTCGTGTCTTCGAGTAACCTATAAACCCCGAACCACCTCCGTAAAAGGTACGTCGAGTATTATATACTTTCCAACTCAGACACACTCACTCGCTGTACTCTGATGTAAAAGTCTTTGTGTACTAAATTCTCTTTCTAAAGTAACCGATAGCCGTCCCTTGAGGTTAAAAACCTTTTAACTGTGAACCGTAGAAAGAGGGCTAACTATGTTTCATTGGTTAGGTCTCAGCATGATCGGCCTGAGATGCTTTTCTGGCGTGACCGCATGGTGGCTTCGCCATCGTAAGCGTCCAACCCTGAAGCGTCTACCTCCCATGCCTGGGTGGGTGTGATTTAATTATTTTGTAACTGATTTGAGTAAACAACTTTATGCTTAGAGTACACTAGTAAATTATGTAGCTAGAATATTCCCTTAATCTGATCACTTGAGTGTCATTGTGTATTTAATTAGATATAGATGTCTTTGGCTTTGTGTTTAATACTATATAGACATGTAGACAGTTTAAAATTATGTAGGTGTAGTTTAGTGATTGAAGGCTGTACATGCTAATGTTAGCATGATGATGTGTTTAAAAGCTAAGACGTGTTTAATTTGTTTACTGCAGGAGGCGTTTGTATCGGATAGACATTCGAGGCTGGTTCGCGTTTGTATCGGCTAGAGATTCCGGGCTGGTTCGACGGCACGGGCTGGCAGGTCGGGCTCGGATTTACCGGAGCTTATTTATCTTTTCTAATTACTTTAATTTAATGTTAAAAACCTCGTAACAAGGTGCAGCCTTGCAGCATTAGCTGTTTAGCGTTACTACGAGTGGGCCAAACCCCAAATTGGTCATTTTGTAAATTTAATTAAAAAACATAAAACTAATTAATTTTCTTAAACTCACTTAAGGTGCTTAATTCCTGGTTGTGCTACGGCCTGTGGGTTTTCCTACGTTCTTCTTATAATATACTGCCGTTTTAATTAGCCAAAATTGTTTGTAAGGCTAGTTAATAACTTTATTTAGTTTTATTTCAATTGAATTGATGGTGTTCACGAAGCTGCCCTGTATTTACGACTGAATTTTGTGCATTTAGTTTTTTTAGTTACTCGGACCAGCCAAACGAACCAACAACCCTCCCCTTTATTTTTAATTTGTGCTTTATGCTAAATTTTAGTTTACGAAGCAAACTTAAACTGTTAGTGTTGTGATTGGAAGATCTTTAAATAAACCTTGCTCCGAGATACTTGTGTTTTTTTTCTTTTCTCCTCTCTGAGGTAGAGATACAAATTTTAAATTAATTACTTGGAGCCCGAACTGGGACAAGAGGTAAAATTTCTATCTATTACAACATAACCTCAAAAATCTGAAAATCTTTACATACCAATATCTTTTTGTCTCTGAGTTCTTATGCCATAATCCTTTTTTTAATATATTAAGGAACAGACTCTTATCAATTTAGGATATTTTCCATATGTAGACGCTGGCGATTTAAGTCAACTATTTTGATGTATGGAAGTCTGCCGTTGTTCTTTGTTCACGGCTGATGTGGACTGTCTAAAATCCTTACTGTTGCATGGATTCACCTCGTTTAATTTATATAAGAATATCTTTGTTTTTGACGTGATAACGTCTTATAAATCAATTAACACCGGCGCACGCACTAAAAAGTGTCACGTTCCGCGAGAGCGCGGAACAAGCGATAGAGAGGTGCGATTGGCCTAAGCGTTTGGTTTATGACGCATCGATCTCAACTCCATCGTTATTAAAAACATTTTTTTTCTTTCAATTGTGCACTTTTTACGTAGAATTATCTTATGCCGGGATATTCAAAATCATTATTACTAATGACGTTATAATTTGCTGTCTCTGTCTCGCTAAGTTATTGTCTAGACAGAGATATCGCGATCGCGATACGATTAAATATTTGGACGCCTTGTTAACTTATATCTCAGAACAATAACAATCATACCTAGCATTTTTAATTCTTTTTCGCGGCCAATTCAACAAATTGTCACTTCCAGAAGCAAGACAAACACTTCAATGCAGTCGACCTAAATTTGACACAATGCGTTCGTTGCAGTTTGTTCACGTGAAACTTGGAGTATTTATGGTATTGTATTGTGGAGGTGTAAGGATTTTGCCATTGGAAAAGTATAAACTTTTGTGTTTTCTGCTGAATTTGTATTTCAAAGATAAATCGAAGGTAGAATCGTTTGTTTGATAAATCTCACACTTTCTTTAATTTGTCTATATTTTATTTTATTTTTAATGTTGGTAGACATGTTAACTTCTGAAAACCTATATAAATTTTGATCTACCACAAATAAAATAAAAGATTTGAAATAAAAAAAGTAAAAATATGTTTTCAAAAATTACCGCCGATCGAGCAAAAAGGTTAAAAGACTGGCGACCACGTACCAAGGCAATCGCAGCGTTGACCAGTTGGTTGATTAGCCTGACCAAAATCGAAGAGGCTGGATGCAGGCCCCTTTGAATCGAACTAGTCGTATTAGAAATTGTTGTTGCCCGATATAATGGCGATGATGAAGAGCCACAAATGTAGCATGAGAATATAATTGCGATTGATTATGAAAGACTTTTACTTGTGGTAGAGCCACGCTACAGGCTAAATTCATTTTTGTTAGTAGCATGAATGGGCCGGCTCGTCCGGGGAAGTACCAAAACTACAAAAGTACCTAAAGTACCAAAAGTTGTAACTTGTGCTCGTATGTATGTAAAGCCAGGGGCAGATAAATCTGACCCTTATACAATTTAAAATCTTTTAAGGGTTCCGTACTTCGAAAGAAAAAGCGGAACCCTTAAAGGATCACTTGGTTGTCCGTCTGTCTGTCTGTCAAGACGCTTTTTCTCAAGCAAGCTGAATACTCAGGTCTATTGTCTATTGGAGCTGTGAAAAAAATCAAACTTCTATGCCAACGCAATCAAAAGATGCAGCTGGTTATGCCGCATATTTTGGTGTTTTTACGACATTCCCATGTACTCAGAATCTCGAAATTTGGTATGAAGCAACGTCTTATAGCACAAATAAAAGAAAAATTGCATAAATTTTTAGTTAAGAGGGGTCAGTTTAATCTGCTCCTGACTGTACTTAACCTGTTAATATGAAAATACGATCCAAAGGCTCAGCAATGGTCACTCATGTAAATACAAATCCCTTGTTCCATTACGAAACAAATGAAGACTTAACACAGGACACAAAATGATTTATATTCTCTCTTTATTATTACGCTATTACGTATACCACAATGTGAGGTTTATGTTTTATTATCAGGATTACGATTATTAGCAGAGAAAAGATATTTTATAAAATACATATGAAAATTGTAGAAATGTTACTTTATATTATTGAAATAATAAGCTTTTTATTTTGTGTCATATGTATATTATATTGTCTCAATGCGATGTACAAAATTTAATATTTCTGTTCACCAGATTTAAGTATGTATTATAGTCGTCGCTTTACATGTTGCTTTATTGAAAAGCTCGCCTAATGTACTTACCTACTTATATTTCAAGGTGTTATTTTAATTTTTTATTCGGGGTGCAATAAAGAAATTTAATTATTATTATTGTCCATAGGTATGGTATTAGACCGTGACAACGATGGAATTCCTTGTTTTCGCATTAATTTTATTTCTTCAGAAACTTTGGTATTTTGCATATTTTATTTTGGCGTTATATACGCCAAAGTAAAATATGTTTTTTACCAAAATATTTTTTCACAATCAGTTTATATTGACATAATTGTCTGTTAAGTTAATTTGTTTTAGCATAATTTTAATTCGCAAAATGTTACTAGATATAATAAAAAAGTATTTGATTCATAAATAATATAATAAAGTAATCATAAGATATAATATAGAAATGATATAATAATAATAAATAAATAAATATATACGGACAAATCACACAGATTGAGCTAGCCCCAAAGTAAGTTCAAGACTTGTGTTATGGGATACTAACTCAACGATACTATATTTTATAACAAATACATATATAGATACACATCCAAGACCCAGGCCAATCTGAAAAGGATCATTTTCCATCTTGTCGCAGGCAGGCGTGTTGACCGCTGCGCCACGGAGCTAGTCTATAGATATAGATAGAGTAGATATAATGATGATGAAGTTAGTTGTTATAGTTGAATAGTTTTTTTTTTCTCTCTGACCAACAAGATAGAGTATAAAATAGTACAGTAATTTTCGTTTACTAATGGGTAATTTATTAGACCAATTTTCTAGATCAACGACAAATATCGAACAAATAGTTCTGAAATAGATTTTCGCAACACTCCGTTTTTGCATTGTACACACCAATTTTTCGATTCGCTATTCGTTAATTGTTTTCGGATGTCGTTTTACATTCGGAATGTCATTTGACGCGCGATGGATGTGAAGTTCCCAATTTCATGGTCCATGGGTGCCCCGAAGGGATCGGCTTCGATTGCGAATGTTAGCAAGTGACTATCGGTGACAATATATTTTTCCGCGTGTGTTTATTTCCTTCCGACGCGAACGGCCACAAACGCAAAACGCCAATGCAAACATTTTTGCGAATAGCATGTTTAAACTCAAATTCATGAATTACCATGATTTTGATAAGAGTATTTTCTAAACGTTTATTCTATTACTTTTGAATTTTTATAAATTAAAAAAAAAATATCTACAATTAATTTAAATTTAAAAAAAAGATGAGACAGTATAAAAGAGGCTATTTGAAACATCCCTGAATAACACTATCTTTTGTATCTCTTGTAAACTTGTGCCTGGTATACACGGACAGGCGCTTTCTCCCCCTCACAATTTGACAAGAACATACAAGAATTTAGTAGACGTAAAATAATGTTATTATTTCAATTGTAGTTCAAGGTCAAAAAAGGGGACCTCTTTTACGTTTAAGATTCTCACTTTAATGTTTAACAGCTAGATAGTTGTCGGTGTAGTTTGCTAAAAAGAGCGCACATATTTTTAGCCGCCATGATTTATTTTATTCTGTATTGACATGCAAAACAGATAATGACAATAAATAAAATAATTACTGCTCAAGATACATTTGTCTTTATACTTAATGTGCGTGTATGCTTTGATAATATGTAAGCCGTAACAGTAAGTATTTAATAATGTAAAAACTAAACTCAACTATACATTTTAACATGTATATTAGATACATATACCTGTTAAAATGTATACGTACACAAAACATTTGGTTAAACTGATGATGAAATGGTTTCCTTATTGCCTTCTCAATTTCACAAATCAGTGAACAGTCCACTGTTTTGTTGATTTTTTCAAGACCTAAGACCTACCTTCGTATTACAAAAATAATTTCTTCTTACAAATCGATACGGCCGAGGATTGAATGCGGGACTTGTAAGTTGAGTTACAATCAACCTCTCTTCTCCACGTTTACGTTTGAGAGTTGAATAAGAATAATTTATTTGCAAAAAATATGGTACATAAAGATGTTACACAATAAAGAAACGCACATATTTTACCAAATTGTGTAATGCAAATATACAGAATTTATAATATTTATCTATGTCATATTTCACAATAAATATAATATTTTTGTTTATGAAAGTTTTCAAAATTATATTATATTATAGATTAAATTCAAATTCAGTTATTTACATTTGACAAAGTTCATGTTGTCAATATACCTACTTATTAGAAACAAAAATAAAGAAAACCCACCAGAGGCCAGTTCGTGATTACCATTTCTAATTCGCCTAATGTTTAACACTAATAACATTAGCATGTTGGCGCCGTTTTTTCTGTCCCGCACAATTATCACAACAAATAAGAATAATTTTATTGTGTACGCCATGACATTTTATTTTGGGCAGCAGTGTTATTTGTATGTTAACTTTTTAATTGATGTTAAATATTTTTAGAAGACCGGCCACTAATTATAAAGCGACTGTTTTAAAAATGCACTTTTATATTTTATTTTATGTAGGTAAGATAAATAAAAACCTAATAGTTTGAGTCGGCATCGCACAAGAAGTGAGATATTTGAGTCATGGTAGAACCACGCTACCGGCAAAATTAATTGCTACTAGCATGAACGGGCCGGCTTTTCCGAAGAAGTACCACACTCTTACAGAAAATCGACATCTGAGTAGAAGCTTTACCGCTTCTATGCATCGTTTGTTGAGTAAGAGAGGTGGAGGCCCATTCTTCCCCTCCCCCTTCCCATTTCCTTCCCCCAACTCCTTTTAACCCACTTAACCCGACTAGGTGTTATAACACCGCTCAAATTTATTTATATGTACCCTCAAATTAAAGTTACGAGAAGTGACATTTATTTATTATTTCTTCGGTTATCTCATTCAGTTCTTATCATAGTTAAATCGTATGCAAAGTTAATTATTAAAAACAGTTATTTTAAAGTAAATATAGTATATTATAGCAGCAGAGATATTTCGACCAATTAGGTCTGGTAAGAGGTGAGCAATTTATAATATATATTTGTATTTTTTCTGTATTTTAGGCGTAAATTGTAAATAATGTGACTATTTGTTACTGGAATAGAAAATATATTGATCATAAATATGTCATATTATACTTGTTTTTTCTGTTGAAATATCACAGGTGTTATAACACCTGGTAGTAATATCAATGTTTAATACATTTTTGTATGAACTTTTAGGATACGACCAAGAAGAGTGTTAAAACATGATGTCATATTAGGGGAATCAGAGAATGCCAAGGATGATATAAACTTTCTTCTTGTTATTTCTATTTTACCCCCGGATAGTGCAATTGCAGAAGGTACTTTCGAGGATTCGGGCGATAAAAACATCGTGAAGTTGGACAATCTTTCAGGTTACAACGTATTTTGATTATTAGCTTGCAACTTACTAATTATCAACTAAAACGAAATAGTCTGCCCGTTCTTTTTTGGGTTTGCAGTTAAGAGCTGAAGCTGAGATTGTTAATAGTGAGTCTTCCTTGGATGATGAAGATAATATCCCACTATCTCATTTGGTTAAAAGAAGATGTATGGTCACAAATGAAACCAACATCAATGACTCTTCTGCCGCTAGTACATGTACAGCTGTGCCTAGTATATCTACAGCTATACCTAAACTGCCTACTAACCTGCTACCTGCCGAAAATCAAAAATATACCTACATGGCGCAATCAGCATAATCCAAAAGAATATCCTCAGTGGCGAAATGATCAAGTCCCTAAATATTTACGATTGCCAATGTATTATTCCGAAGGTTTCATGAACAAGGAGATAGTTGATTTGCTTGTGCGTTACACAAATATTTATTCTCACTGGCAAAAATTAGTACTTTCCACTCATTTGTCATAGTTTAGACCACACATAATGCGTGGCAATTATAATGACAGAATGGGGGAGAACATGACTACCTTACTTTTCGCAGTGTTGTTGCCAGAGATTTTATAGAAACTTACAAGAAAACTGATAAGCGTGGAACTTGTCCTACTCCGACTAGTCATGGGAAACTTCTCGTTTTGACAGATTGGACCACATCATGGAATACGAGAATATATAAATGTCTTTTAAATTTTGAAAAAGAAAACTAATTTTGTATGTAACAAGTGTGTCGTTTATTTATATTCAAAATATGTTTTATGGCATATACTTCAATTTAAGTTATGGTCAAAATTAATAAAACATTTAATTCTGTTATTTTAATTTTGTTTCATTTCTTGACCTTACCATTCAGTAGGTACTAATTACAGTAGTGCATCGTCCTACCAGGTATAACACTACCCATTTTCCGGCTTTCCCAGGCAGCTTTAATTTTTTTTATTATTTTTCCCGGAAATTTTAAGACGTTAGTACTAATATTCTGAGATATTTTAAATATCTGTAATAATAAATAGTTTCAGGGTTATCTGGGTAGGCCGATAACGCACCTGTCACACCCTGGTGTTGCAGTTGTCCATGGGTGCGGTTACTTACCATCAGGTGACACGCATGCTCGTTTGACGTCCTAGGTATATCATAAAAAACTGAGTATTCCGTTCTTGCACACAGACACTACAGACACTACTTATCTTTGAAAAAATAAAATATTTTACCAGTGTAAACAAAGGATTTTAATCCTCGTACAAGGTTTGGCTGTATGAGCTAGATATTGCGGCTTTAAGAATAGAACGTGACGTGCCTGTAGGAAGTACACAATATTGTTAATTGCACGTTCACCAGAACACTTATTTCTTACTAACAGCAAACTACCCCACTTCTGTTCGTACATATATTTACCTTAGTATATAAGCTTATGTTAAAAGAAATAAAGTATGGTCATTCCATTCCATCATTTTACCGGTCTAGACACTTTTAATTTCCTTACATTTTAGTCCCATTTTATTTCCTATTAATGAATAAACAGCTCATATTAACAGAATGTACAAAGACGCCAAATAGTAACACATTTCTTATATAGGAACCACGTTTAATTTTATTTTGTTGTTAATATTTGTTATTATAGCAGCGATATATTTATACATTCTATGAAAATTGTAAGTTGTAGATAGAGATTTCAAGAGATACAGCCCCAGACAGACGGACGGACATCAGAACCTTAGTAATAGCGTCCTGTTGGCTTTCTTTGGGTACAGAACCCTAAAAATCATACAATAACGATAGCAAAAATAATTCCTCACTAACTGCGTTTGCCTGAAAGTATATAACCTATTCTTGACCACTAGTCCATTCTAGGTTCAGCACCATCGCATATAGGAACGCTTTTCATCTACTTTCTTGGCAATTTCACTGATGCTATCTAGTATTTAGCACAAAACTGTCTAGACGTCGTCATTCTTAAGCACCCTGTATTCCCGGAGGATGCAGTGATCCCGAATTACACGGCATTATGAATTTATGACCGAGCTGCAACCTGCTGGTACTTATTTTACTGTAGCTTCATTGCTTTGGATTAAAGTTTGTTTGTACTATTCATCATCATTTTTGTGTAGGTGACACGGTCAGTCAACCATGCATACCCTGGTGTCAGAGTTCTTCAGAACCGCCTCTCGGCCTCTGACGTGGTTCCTTTAACGACTACCAGGTGGCAGCCAGGACCAAAGGCTTCAAGTGCCTTCCAAATCACGGAATCATCTTTTTTATTAGACGATCAGTTGATTCAAGCCTGTAATGCCTTAACCAATCTGGAAACAACAAAGTATGCTTCCCGTGGAAATCGAACCCACGACCCCTGAGTCTACAGGCAAACGCCGGCCGTAACCAATGGACCACGGAGGCAGTCAGTTACTATTAAATACAACATTTATTTAATATTTATTTTATATTTAAAATCGGATACCTTGTTTTTGATTGTATTGATTACAAATACAAATATTTCTTCTATATAATATTATTATATAAAGTTTCCGACGAATTGACAACCTCCTCCCTTTTTTGAAGTCGGTTAAAAATAGGTATTTGCAAGCGGGAGCAAAAATACATAATTAACAAAATACATATGAAATGCACAGCGCAATCCTTCATATACACCTGTGAGTGGAAGTTTTTCTCAGAAACCAGGCTTGTGCAACTCATGACAGATTTCTTCACAGAACTTTCATGAACTGTTGGAAATTTACCTCAAAAAGTTGGAAAATGAGAATTTTATATACAGCTGTGAATGAAGCTGTATCTATTTTTTTTCTCATTCTGAAAAAGAACCAGCAGTTTGTTATTATTTTTCGTGAAAATTTTTTTTTTATGGACAGCGGATAATATTAAAGTATAGTTGATAAGCCGAGCCTAAGCAGAGCCTTATAATTTTTTATAAGAAAGTCCCGAACCATACCGTCTACACCTGGATAGAATCATGCATATAACCCTTTCTGAGTATATGCTTTATATTATTGTGAAAACTGCATCAATAAAGGGCTATAAAGATAAATAAAATTTACGTGACATCAATTAATATTTTTTGGTGGCACAGAATAGGGAAGAATGGCACACTTTAAATGTCGAAGGCCAAGATCCACTTCGGGTCGCTGAGCCAGCGAAGTAAGTAAGTAATTTATATTTTTAATGACAATGATGTTGATAGCGCCCTACACTGGCATAAGTATGCATTATAAACAAACTTTTCTAAGGCTATGTTTTATATTAGGTGAAAATTGCATCCAAATCAACCTGTAGTTTCCAAGGTCAGCTTACACAGACAGATATACGCGCTGAAGGAGTCCAATTAATTCTATACAATGGTAATAAAGTCTCTACATTAAATAAAATCAACGGTTGTATTGTATTTATCGGTTCCAGTCCATCATCAAGGCACTAAAAAAAGTTTTCTTTCCATTTTATGTAAGTTATTTCACTGTCCTATATAGTTTGCTAAATCAAAGCATTCAAATGTAAGGGTATGAGTGACTGACGTACAAACTGAAATTCTTTAAGCATAAAAATCTAATTCTAATGCTCGCGTTGCGGACGGAATTTGTACGAAAATTAACAAGGTAAATATTTTGCGATATAAAATATGATGTTACGTGATATAACTTTTATTTTCATAGCATTTGTTATCTATTAAACATACAAGTATGTTGTATGTTTAATAGATTTAATTTTATTTAATAAGTTAATTGTGTGCATGACTAGCTCCGTGGCGCAGCGGTCAACACGCCTGCCTGCGACACGGAGTGACCGGGTTCGATCCCCGGCCAGGTCAAGATGGAAAATGGCTGGGGATCAAAAAAATCAGAAAAAGACCCAGGCCAATCTGAAAAAAAAAATTTCAGATTGGCCTGGGTCTTGGATGTTTATATATACATGTATTTGTTATAAAATATAGTATCGTTGAGTTAGTATCCCATAACACAAGTCTCGAACTTACTTTGGGGCTAGCTCAATCTGTGTGATTTGTCCGTATGTATTTATTTATTATTTATTTATTATTAAGTAAATATTTACATCTTGTTTTCTGTGTCTGTATTAAATTATTTACTATTTATTAGCTTTTGAGACAACGGGTGCTTGGAGTTCTGAAGCAATGGCCTTTGTAAAGTGTGAAATACCATAGTAAAATGTTTAGTATTACTGAATTTTTCACTATTTAATGTTTAGTCCTATAATAATAGTTGTATTGGTGTATATTCCAGGAGTTACCTGAGGAAGGTTAGCGTCAGCCAACGAAGACGAGCTCAGTAGCCTAGTGGTCATCATGCTAGGTTGCCACTAACGAAAAAAAAAAATGAAAAAAAAATTCTATCTTGACCTGTCAAGATAGAATTTTTTTTTCAGCTTGACCTGTGTCTTGGATGTTTATAATAATAATAATAAATATATATAGGGACATTTTACTATTATCTACTATATACTTGGTTGTTGTACTATATACATGGGGTTAGCTCAATCTATGCGATTTGTATATATTATTAGTAACACGAAAAGCGAGTGCTTAAAAAAAACAATTATACACAACCGAAATTACTTTTAATTTTAAAAACAAGTACATAACATCAAAAATATAAATTGGCATTAATTTGCCATAAATACAAATTTAAAACAAAACAGAAAAGGCAAATAGATACAGCATAGATTTTACTATAGTTGTTGCTCCGACGAGAAATGTGTCTCAACTGACGCGTGCAGTGGCTTATATAGACACGCTCCCACCACTCTCGTTACCCCCGCACGAGCTTCTCTGCTAACAATATATATTTATTAATTTATTTATAGCCAAGCGATTGGCTTAAAACACTTCGTTAGACAAATTATATTAGGTGAAAATTGCATCCAAATCAACCTGTAGTTTCCAAGGTCAGCTTACACAGACAGATATACGCGCTGAAGGAGTCCAATTAATTCTTTACAATGGTAATAAAGTCTCTACATTAAATAAAATCAACGGTTGTATTTTATTTATCGGTTCCAGTCCATCATCAATGCACTAAAAGAAGTTTCCTTTCCATTTTATGTAAGTTATTTCACTGTCGTATATAGTTTGCTAAATAAAGCATTAAAAAGTGAGGTGAGAATTTTTTTTTTTTTGTTAACCTATACTGTCCCACTGCTGGGCAAAGGCATCCCCCATAAGTTTCCATGTCTCTCTATTCTGTGCCACTTTCAACCACTTTCGTTCAAAATATTTGTTGTCATCACACCAACGCTTTCGAGGTCTGCCCGCTTTTCTACGTCCATCCTCCGGAGTCCATTTTGTTGTTGAAGCAGCCCAGCGATCTGGGTGCATTCGGCAATTGAGCATAAAAATCTAAATCTAAAGCTCGCGTTGCGGACGGAATTTATACGAAAATTAACAAGGTAAATATTTTGCGATATAAAATATGATATTACGTGATACAACTTTTATTTTCATAGCATTTGTAATCTATCAAACATACAAGCAAATATTTATATCTTATTTTCTGTGTCTGTATTAAATTATTTACTACTAGCTGTTGCCCGCGGCTCCGCCCGCGTTAGTGTCGATCCCTCGGGAACAGTAAAATTTCCCGGAATTAAATATACCCTATGTCCTTCCCCGGGCATCATACTACCGCCATACCAAATTTCATCCAAATCAGTTCAATGGTTGTAGCGTAAAAAGACAGCAGACAGAGTTACTTTCGCATTTATAATTTTAGTATTAGTATGGAAGTATGGATATTATTTATACTTTTAAGTCCAGAAATGAGAAAATTTCCATAAAACCTTTACCCTCCCATTTTACCCCTTTAGGGGTGAATTTTGTCCATTTCACCCATATATATCTTTTTTAATTGTAATCGAGAACATACCTATTTATTTTCATACTTCATAGTCCAGAAATGAGAAAATTTCCAAACAAACTTTACCCCCCTTCTGGGGGATTTTTTTCCAGTTGAGCTACACAGATCTTATTCAATTGTAATCGTGAATTTATTTACCTATTTTCATACTTCTAAGTCTAGAAATAAGTAAATTCCTATACAATATTTACCCCGCTCTTTTACCCCTTCAGGGGAAAATATCGTCCATTTTACCTACACAGATATTTTAATAGTAACCTAGAACTTATATAACCTAGAACTTATATTCATACGTCTAAGTCCAGAAATGAGAATATTTCGATACAAAGTTTATACCACCCACCCACCCCCATTTTACACCTTAAGGGTTGGGGGATTTTGCAAATTTTATCTACCCACACACATCTTTTTTAATTTTAATCGAGAACTTATATACCTACTTTCATACTTCTAAGTCCAAAAATGAGAAAATTCCATATAAATTTTACCCCTTTAGAAGTTAAATTTCATAAAAATCCTGTCTTAGCGCTCACTTACATCATTAAAAGAACCCCTGTACCAAATTTCAAGTTTCTAGGCGCAGCAGTTTCGGTTGGTTTGCCGTTTGCCCGCGGCTACTACGCCGCCGTTAGTGTCCATCCCTCAGGAACAGTTTGGACCTGTCTGTCTGTTTTTAGTTCCCAGCATTGTTCCCGTAGGAAAAAAGAAAAAAGAAGTTTTTTTTAGTTCCCAGCATTGTTCCCGTAGGAAAAGTTGTTCATTTTGATGGTCTGAGTCACCCCTTTAAGGGTCCAAAACGATAAAAAATTTACCGTGTATATTTGCAGGCAAACTAATGCTTTGAGTTCATTCAAATGACGATAACTTTTTTTTTTAATGAACCGATTTTGATGAAACAAACTTTAGATGTTTTGCTGAGTTAAAACAAAGCAATTAGTGAAAGTTTGAAGTAAATCGGTTCAGTATTTTCGGAGATAATCGTGATCATACATACAGACAGACAGACAGACAGAAAGACAGACAGACAGACAGACAGACAGACAGACAGACAGACAAGAAATTCCAAAAAAATTTTTTTGCTTTCTATTATTCTTTTTAAGCGTCCCTCTATCCATTTCAGTCAAAAATTCGAAATGTACAGACAAAATATTTTTACTGTTTTATTATATGTATAGATTTTCTCTTCTGGACTTAGAAGTATGAAAGTAGGTATATAAGTTCTCGATTAAAATTAAAAAAGATGTGTGTAGGTAGATGAAATTTGCAATATTCCCCCCTTAAGGGGTAAAATGGGGGTGGGTGGGTGGTATAAAATTTGTATGGAAATTTCTCATTTCTAGACTTAGACGTATGAAAATAAGTATATAAGTTTTAGGTTACAATTAAAAATATCTGTGTAGGTAAAATAGAAGACATTTTCCCCTGAAGGGGTAAAATAGCGGGGTAAAGATTGTATAGGAATTTCTAGACTTAGAAGTATGAAAATAGGTAAATAAATTCACGATTACAATTGAAAAAGATCTGTGTAGGTCAACTGGAAAAAAATCCCCCAGTAGGGGGTAAAGTTTGTTTGGAAATTTTCTCATTTCTGGACTATGAAGTATGAAAATAAATAGGTATGTAAGTTCTCGATTACAATTAAAAAACATATATGTGGGTGAAATGGGCAAAATTCACTCCTAAAGGGGTAAAATGGGAGGGTAAAGGTTTTATGGAAATTTTCTCATTTCTGGACTTAGAAGTATGAATAATATCCATACTTCCATACTAATACTAATATTATAAATGCGAAAGTAACTCTGTCTGTCGTTTTTTACGCTTCAACCATTGAACTGATTTGGATGAAATTTGGTATGGAGGTGTGAGGCCCGAAGAAGGACATAGGCTACCTTTCATCCCGGAAAAAAGACTGTTCCTGAGGGAACGAGCGAAAGCTGGTGCTGTAATAATAGTGTTGATTCCATGGCATCACAGCTGATGATGGAAACGCTCAAACGAGGAAGAGCATTGATGATTTCATGAACTCCATTTCGTTTTATGAGATGTAACAATAGACCTCTGTTATTTATACAATTTATAACGGTTCAAAAGCAATGAAAATTATATTTATGCAAGTACGTTAAAAGATAATATTTTATTTAATTTAAACGCAACATTAACTTTTAGCTACCATTCGCTATTTTCTTAACCCTAACCCTTCTTCAAGCACTAATTTATATAATAATAACCTTCGTAATATTATGGAACAGAAGCGCTGCGTCCCTCAGTCGCTAAAGGCTAAATTCATTTGCATATTGCGGTCCGGGCCAGACCATCTGCAAGACACATAATCACTCCACGCCACGGAGAATTAGCCCCTAAGGTGCTGTAGTCGTCAACTATGAGGGTTTATTATGTCTCAAACGTGTTCACTCATGTTAATTCAAAGCTTTGTGGTTACTGTATTTGCGGAATAAAATGAGAAGAGCATTATTTTTAACCAACTGTGGGCATTTGTGTGGGAAATGGGATAACATACACTTAAATTTAAAATAACATTGTTACATTTTTTAACCCTTTACTTATATATTACGAAGTCGTTGGTTTTAACAGAAAATATTGCTAGCGCGTCAGTACTAAGCTTGTTCCGTACTCGTACTTCTAGAACATACAATATGTTCTTGAAGTACGAGTGGTAGTGATTTACAAGACTCGAGTCCTAGAGTTCTTATTGCGCTCATAAAGAAGAGCCCTGGAAATTCTCGAGTCAAAATATTTTAATTTATCTATGAAAAAACCACAGCAAAATGTAACAATTCTAAAAAAATATTTGATTTGTCTCACTAACTGTACCAAATGTTGATAAGGTATAAAATTAATAATAATATAAAATAATAATCATTTATTTGTCGACCAACTATAGATCATGTTTTTGTTAGTAACATAGAAACCTTAAAAACCTAATGTTAGTACACAAACACAATACATCGCGCAAAAACTCATCACACCTGTTCGTTCCTCAGCATATGTATCATTGAACAGTGATTCACATACTGAAAATCTACACGGGAGGCAAATAATCCAGAATATTGTTGGAGCTGGCCTGAAGTCTATTTGCCAGAGATGAGCAACGTTTGCGCATTGTAGAAAAAATAATGTATATTTTGATTTTCTGCAATTCGTCCCAAATAGGCTGCAGGTATGTAGGACGAGTTGTAAAATTACTCCAAGGCTCTAGTGTGGTCAAAATATAAAGGCCAGCAGCTGGTTTTGTACTAATTGAAAAATTATTCAAGAAGTGCACTGCTGGACAAAGGCCTGTCCCAAGAATTCTTCGGTCCATGGGAGGATATTGCCATACTCGCCACGCTTAGTCGGGTTGGCGAGCGCAGTTCCTTTGCCTTGTTGTACGTACTTCAGTTTTATGAGCTGGGGAAGAATAGGAATAAAGGTGTTGGAATACTACTCACTCGGATGAATGTGGAAAAGCAAGTAGCAGTACGGCAGGCTGTGCGCGCGTTCTCCATTCGTTCGCTCATTAGCTCTTCGAGCCTGAGTTCGCTCGCACCTCAGCACTTCGCACCTTGGTCTTTCGCACCTAAATTACACACTCCCTGCGACTAGTTGAGGATGACACCTCCGACCTTTATTTACTATGCATAAAAGTTACTACATAAAGATATCCTTACTACTTAATATTATAAATGCGAAAGTGAGTTTGTTTATTTGTTTGTTTGTTACGCTTTCACGCCGTAGCTACGATCATCATGAAATTTTGCATACAAGTTCTCTGGAGTACGGAAAAGGACATAGGCTACCTTTTATCTCGGGAAAAAGTACCGAGGGATCGACATTGACGCGAGTGGAGTCGCGGGCGAAAGCTAGTTATCCATAAAAGGTACTACATCGACTGAAACCAGTTCAAACTACTTCAAACTGGCTATAACGATGTTTTGTTAACAACTGTTGGCTTTGGCACCACGTTTTGTTCTGTATTGCCCATCTGTGGGATAATTTGGACTAATTTTGTTAATGTACTGTAATTTGGACAGTTTAACGTTTAGGATTTTATGGTTTCCTGTTTCGTATGAAATCTGTTGTAAAATATCACCCATCATTTTAAAAGCTCCAATTGTATGAACAAATAATATAGAAACAGAAAAGCAATATTTCGACATTAAAAGCGACTCTATATTAATGTCTTTATAATTATACACGGTGAAATTTTTTATCGTTTTAGACCCTTAAATGGGTGACTCAGATCATCAAAATGAACAACTTTTCCTATGGGCACAACGCAGGGAACTCAAAAAAAAATTCGTCATTTCCATACAAAAGAGTTCCGCCGCCCGGCCAGTTTGTATGGGAATGTCGAATTTTTTTTTTTGAGTTCTTATCATTGTTCCCATAGAAAAAGTTGTTCATATTGATCCAAAACGATCAAAATTTCACCATGTATAGCGTGATTTTGATAATCTGAACTTTATTTAAATCCTGGAATCAGAATCCTTAACATAATACAGAATTTAAAGAAAAAAAGGAAAAACGAGAAAAATATTTGACCTTCCATAGAATCGATCGTCCATCTCATCGGCGACTTTGTATGGGAAGACTATATTTTTTTTGGAATTTCAGCTTTTTCTTGCAATTCTATATTTCAAAAGATTCTGTTTCCAGAATTTAAATATAGTTCAGAGGTTCAAAATTACGTGGTATGTATATCAATTCAAATATACATCGAAATCTGTCATTTTCATGCGTAGAATTTACGAGCTGATTCTCTTATCGTATAACCGCAGAAACTGGCCAAGGGAATCTAATTTCTAAGCATGTTTGGGATAAACATTATTCGAGGCAAGCTCCGTGGCGCAGTGGTTAACACGCCAGCCTGCATCAGGAGCGAGGGTGCCCAGGTTTGATCCCCGGTCAGGTCAAGATGGAAAATAATCTTTTTCAGATTGGCCTGGTTCTTGGATATGATTCAAAATGTATTTGTTATAAAATATAGTATCGTTGAGTTAGTATCCCATAACACAAGTCTCGAACTTACTTTGGGGCTAGCTCAAGCTGTGTGTTTTATTCATTCAGATGGAAAACGACCTCATAAACGCTACTGAACTAATTTTGCTGAAATTTAAATGGAATCAATTCAAAAGTTATACTCTTCAAAAAATAAAATAAAAAGGTATCTTAAATAACGGAGCTGTGGCGTAACAAACCTTTTTTTTTATAGGAGGTCGAAAATTTGTATTACCACGAAAAGCTTTCATTAAAATCTTACTAAAGCTCGGTTTTCCAAGTACAATTACATATTTCAAAGCTAAAACGGCAGCGTTTGAACAATCCGCAAACAAAGCCACAATAAAACCGTCATCGGCTTAACACAATAAAAGTGAATGCGAATAAAACTCATACAAAATTTACTTACATGAAAACTCGGGTTTGCTAAAATCCGACAATCCCGTGCAGTCGCAAGGATTGTAACTGTAGCCTGAACACTCTTTATAATCCTGGATTAAGCCGGACGATGTTTTCCTGTTGTACCCAGTGACTTGATCATAAATTTATTTATCACAAAAAAAAAAATTGGTAATTTTTTTTTATTTATTTTACTAAATGAGCGAGTTTCGTTATTACAGAATCGAAAGTAATTAGGCATTTGAGATTGCAAAATTGGATAACATAATATACCTATCCAATTTGACAGTTTCAAATGCCCACTCCGTATTTAAAGTCCAGAGTACGACAAGTTTTCCTAAAATATACAGCTATAGAAAATTCTATAATCATAAAGTAAATATACAGATTTGTACCATATGGATTTATGACCGGTTTGCTTACTTTCATAAACTTTTTCGAAGTTGTCGAAGTTTCCCGTGCAATCGCAAGGATTATAACTGTCTACAGTTACCCTAACGGCTTCTCACAAGGAAACATCGTCCGGCTTAATTCAGGGTGGATTAAGCCGGACATTGTTTTCTTGTGGAACCCAGGCCGTTAGGCGTGCGTTCGGCTGTAAAAACTTTGCCAATCATGTGATATCCTCATCCGCCCACATCAGCATAGAAGACATTACGCCATGAACACTAATATGATAATGGTTTCTAATGTTTTCGCGATTGTTACACATTTAAATTAAATCACTTTAATACGGTGTTATCGCGTATATTTTTATTACATTATTTTTACACCTAACGTTTCGAAAGCTTTAAAGTTTTCATGGTCGCAGGTAGACTAAGTTGACATTTGTCTTTTGTGTTATAAGAATTATACAAAACTACCGCCTACAATATTTATTGATAACGTTCCGGATATATTGGCTCACGGTGTCTGAAGGTCTTGCAGTCTTGTGATGAGCTTGAGATTTAATTAAATTGATGACAGGATCCCAAGTTGGTAGAAAATGCCAACCATCCTCTCTATTGAAAATAGGATGGTTTTTTTTTAATTTTAATAACCTCACGAAGCATTCTTGGAGTGTATTTGTTTTCTTTTGGAAGTACTGTAAAGTTTTCGAAACGGTAGGTGCAAAAGTAATGCGATAACACCGTATTAAAGTGATACTAATATAATGTCAGAAACGCGGACTACGGGCTCCTAATTTCGACCTACCACAACTGAAAATGAATAACACACGCCTTAACGAAGAATAAAAGGAGGAATGCAAAACTTTTCATTTAAATAAAAATATAGCTAAATGCTGTTGCTCATTGCTTGCTCATTTTGTTAATTTCATAATTTTATCTGAGGTTAAGTTTTCTTCTTGCTGTCTTAAATATCTGGGTAAAATATACCCGGGGAAATAAATGGTGTTTCTTATTAGGTACTTCGTGTAACTTTTAAATTAAATCACTTAATAGTTGTCGAAACTTTCCTTTTTTTTAACTGATAATAACGTAGTAAATGCGATAAAACTGTAGGTTCAAATAGATCAAATAGGAGTAAACCAGTGAAATCGTAAAAAAATATGACAAAGTTGGACATGCTCTTTTTAGGATGTCGTTCTGTTGATTGCTCAGATTAAAACTTTTGAATGATTTTTATTATTTTCTTACATAACTATCCAAGCACGAACTGGATTACTAAACGGAACGAGATATTTAATAAAATATACGCACGATAAGGAAAAATAATTTGTAGAAAGCAGATATAATGCCATCCAACTCGGAAATGCTGCCAGCCTTTTAGACACAATAGTCAAGGATTTGTCACGGTAAGCGAAAGGAGTAAGGAACACTAACCCCACAAACTTTGAATTTATATGGCACACTTTGAAAATCTTACTGTTTTCATGCTTTGCTAATAAAATTCTGTGGGTTAAAATTTTGCTTTCCTTAATGTTATCACAAAAAAGGAAAGCATATTATGTCGTTTAGTGGTGATTGTGTTAAAAAATCAACATACAATATTTCGGCATTTGATACGTATATACATATAAACGTACGAACAAACAGAAATAGAATATATACAATCGTACAATACGCATAGGACCCTCGTCTGTTTCCCCTAGGACATTGTTCGGAGCTCGCTCAAACTAATCCAGAGTAGTGCTTTTAAAACAAAGGACCCTAGGAGCCTAGGGCTCTCATTGGCGGAGATTTATCCACTCATACGAGTAGTTGGGACAACCCCTTGTTGTGAGCGTGTTTTTATGTTCCGCCCTTAGGTATACTTCAAAGATGAGAATAGTCATTAGAGCTTTCTTAATTGCCAACTGTCACCATCATATCCACGCCGTATCCAGCGACGGCGACTCCTATTTGTTTCTAAATATCAAATTCTCATTTGTTAAAAAAAAAAAACGTTTTTTTGATTTGAATTATTAATGAATTTGGTCTTTGCTCTGGTGAGCTCTGATGTGATTTGCAAAACTGAACTTAGTCTTAAAGATTCGTTCACAAGACGCACAGTATAACTGGCCTGTTGAGTTGATAGTGTAAGTACGAGGGTTTTGGCTTGGTCTTCCATATATGGCGCTTTACGTCAATGTCTTTTAGATGCTTAGTTACAAAATTTTCAACGTTCGTGTGACGATGATGATGATGCTACTTCAAAGGCACATCTTTAAATCGCCATACGAATGTTGAAAGTTTTTTTATTTGCTTAATAAATTAAGAAATAAAATATGGTGAAAAAATGCGGGCGAGACTTGAACCGCCAACCTAGACATATTTTATTTTTTGATTTATTAAGAGTATATCAAAATAGTATTTTGAATGCAAAATAAAACACAAAAATATTGCTTTTAATTATTGAATTTGCTCTTATGACTATTCTCAAATAATCTTTAGAGCTTTCTAAATTAAAACCGTCATACGTTGTCTTGACTTCAAATTCCGTAAAGTAAATGACAATTATATACGACTACAATGATAGTACGTTAGTACTTATATTAATTGTGTGATGATAGCTAAGATTGAGCTTAACGTACTTTCATGGCATGGCGGATTTTATATTAAGCGTCAATTACCTTGTATATTACATCGGAGATACATCGCGTTGAAGTTGAAAAATCCTCAAACTAAAAAGAAAAATGTAATAGATTCATCAATTTGAGATATTCAACAAAAAAGAGAAATGTGAATTGATTGTGAACGCATTTCCTTTATTTGATACAAGATTTAAATGGTTCTTATTTATAGTTTGTAGAAATTCTAATGCCCCGAGAAAAGAGCAAACGAGTCACCTGATGATCTCTTACCATCGTAAGTGATCACCGCTGCCCCTGGTAGACTGCAACACCAGGGTGTGACAAGAGCATTGCCGGCCTTTCAAGGGGAAGGATAGGCCTCCGACTCTCACTCACCGAACGAAACATAAAAGCGGTAAAGCTTACACTTAAACGTCGATTTTCTGTGAGAGTGTAGTACTTCCCCGGACGACGCATTCACGTTACTAGCAAACTGAATTTTGTCGGTGGCATGGCTCTACCACAACTAGATTATCTCATTCACGGACACTGGACCAGACACAATAGGTGTAACAATTAGAAGTCTACGTCTACAGGCCGGACGTCTCAGAAAGTGTTAAGAAATATCACAATCTTTTCATTTAATACCCAACTTTACCATACCTTCAGAGTTAACCATTTCTCTTAATTCCCAAAACATTAACGCACACTGACGTGCGCAGTCAAGTGACTGCACTAGTGTATTATCCGGCCGTATAGAATTACATCGTATAGCGGCCATTTTTGTAAACCGATGCTTCTCATGACTGACACTGCAAGGGTTGAACTGGGACAACCAATCAGATACCCGTATGTATGTCTTTTGTTTTTAGTAAATAGACCATGGGAGGGCAGGCGGGTTCTGACAAACAATGGAAAAAATACGGAGTATTTTTGTGTTAATTACTTGGTACTGCAGCGTACGTATTTATGAATTGCAAATGGGGAAAGGATAAAATGTAAATAATATTTGAACAATCCTTTTTAACTTCCTTTAAATTTTTTACTTGTGTATTACGTAGAGGACTAAAATAAAGTAAAATTTTGTAAAATAATGCATATTATTTTTGCTATCAAGTCGGTAAAAAATTCGCTACCGAATACAATTTAAGATGTCAGAAAATTGACAACTCTATGTATTATGTACTCTGTTTTTTATTAGATTAGACCAACTAATAGTTTGCTGGTTTTCTTTCTAAAACCTTATGTGCCATTGGCATTAGTCATTAGGAGTCTGAGTATTCGTAGAAGATTATAGGTAAAGACCTTCACATTATGTAATCATCCATAGAATCATCATTGACTCTGATTTCAAATGCAAAGCTTCCCGGAAATTACTTGTTAAGTTCAATTTACGGAATGCTGCGCACAGGAAATAGAAACCAAATCATTGTATTCGGTGCCAATAACAAACTAGATATTATCTATCAAATCAACCCTTTCATCTTCTCATTGAAAGAAGTTCACACATTATAACACCCTAATGCATGTTTTATGATATTTTATCAAACATGTTTCCGTCATATTTCACCAATGACATTATCATGTTGTATTATTTGGTTGATAGTATGCAATAAGAAGCAAAATTTGTAAACACTTATAAGTGTTTACAAATTTTCTTAAATACATTTATTTTTTTTATTTTTTTTTTATTTAAAAATCTTTATTGACCACAATGGTACAAAGGGCGGACTTAATGCTAAAGCATTCTCTACCAGTTAACCTTAAGGAAAAACCGATAAAATTGTTGCGATAGGCGCATAAAGACTATTAAAAACATATACAATGATTGTTTTGATTTGATACATAGGTACACATATACATAAATACTCACATAAATACATAATTATAAAAAAAAATATATATATATATATATATAATACTATACTATCCAGAAAGTGAGTTACTAATTCTGCTGCATGCTATTTACAGAAAGGAGGGCATGAATCTTTTTTTTAAATAGGAACCTATTTACGATACCTTTTATGTCTTCGGGCAAGGCATTCCAGAGTCGTGAAACTTGGAGAGTAAAAGAATTTGACATAAAATCAGAACGATATAAAGGAATATGGAGGTGAAGCGTATGGCTGGAGCGGAGGTCACGACTGTGAGAAAGATAGGGTAGAATCGAAATAGGCCGAAAATTGGCCATAGCCTGTGGACTAGAATTTTTTGGCAAAGGAGTAACGTATGCTTTTCCCCAAAGATTAGGGAAATTGCCAGATACGAGTGAACAATTTACAATATGGGTAATGATAGGAACTAAGATATTAAGAATATTAATTATCATTTGCCGACTAATATTATCGCAGCCAACAGCATTAGACTTAAGGGAGATAATAATTTTACGAATATCATCCTCAGTTAACGTAGAAAAAGTGAAGGAATCAATTTGGAGATTGGCCATGGAAAGAATCTTTGAAATTGTTTTGAGTCTGATAGAAGGATTAATGTTAGATATGTTGGAAAAATGATTATTAAAGTCATCAGGCGAAAATAGAGAAGTTACTTGATGAGAACTTTTACCTAGATTTAAGGAATGAAGGAACTTCCAAATGTTGGCCGATGAAGTATCTGTTAATTGTTCGTGGAAATAATTTCGTTTAGCTGCCTTTACCATCCGATTGCAACGGTTTCGTGCTTTTTTATAAGCATTCCAGTTTTCATCTGACCTGTCTCGTTTATACAAGCGAAAAGCACGGCCCCTTCGCGTCATAGCCATGCGAATTCCCTGTCTATCCACGGAGCCGGTGGCCTTTTAACCTTGACTGAATGCATAGGAGCATGAGCATCATATAATTTCAGTACCGAAGAATTGAATAAGGCGACCTTGTCGTCAATCGATTCTGCTTCAAAAATATTTGCAAAGTCAATAGCCAAATTTCGCATCCAAATGATTTCTGGTTTGCGTTTGGATGGCTTGAGTTTGTACTGCAGGTAAATGAGATCATGCTTGGAAAAGCCCGGAGCAGCTAGTTGACCATGATTAGTCACCAGGTCTAAAGGAGAAGTCAAGATTAAGTCAAGCCAAGTATCTTTGGTTGAAGGATTAAAATGAGTGGGGCCTAAAGGCAGAATATTGAGATCAACTGACTTGACTATGTGACTAAGCTTTGAGGAACGTGAACCTCCATCGATGAGATCAGTATTAAAGTCACCCATGATGATGTGATGTGTGTAATCCGAACAGTAAGAATCAAGGATGGACTCAAATTGAGAAAAATAATCATAGTTAGGAGGAGAATACACCACCCCGAGAAGTACCTTTTTACCCTCGACATATAACTCTACAAAAAAAAACTCTGCCGCACTACAGTATAAAGGTGGTGATGTATACAAAATTTTGTAGGTATAGTTACTGCGTATGTACATTGCCACTCCACCACCGCCACATCCAATGCGGTCATTTCGAATGAGCACATAACCTGGAAGGCCGTAAGATAGAGAAGAGAGAGCAGGTTTGAACCAGGTCTCGGAAACTAATATAGCATCAAAAGAAGTTGAGGAAAAAGTATCAATAAAATCACTATAGTGATACGGCAGACTTTGAGCATTGAAGTGACATACATTAAAGATTAAGAAGGGTATTTAGAGTTTCAGGATCATTAAAAGAATCACTACTAGAATTTGAGATAGCAGACAGAAATGAGCACTCACTATCACTAGACATAAATAGATAAAGTACAATACAAACTTAATAAATTACCTAATTATAAACTAAGAATAGATTTACTTATAATACTGTATGTCCTGCCGGTTGCCAGTTGAGAAATAATTGAAAAAAAAACTTAATAACAAAACGCACAAACACAATTACAATGGCAAGACTGCAAGTTAAAAAAACAAAACGGAATCTGTTGTGTCAACGTCACTTTGACAATTGACAGCTCTGTGAGTTGAATTGAATTGATATGATTGCAAAACAAATTTACGTTTACCTTACATAATTAGAAAAAGAAGAAGAAAACATTTAACAGATTACACAAGAACAAAACCATACAAAATGCTATCGTTGGACTCCGGCACATTGATAAAATGAAACTCTGCTATGGATTACTATCACAGAACGATTATTTCTTTCCTCTCGCCGCCCGCTTCGTCTTTGGGGCCTGCTCAGTGGAAGCAGCCGCATCTTGTGCTCGTGGAGCCGACTGCGCTTCATCCTCCGACTCAGGCAGTCTAGCAAGATCTAACTCTGTGTAAAGCCGCTGCTTCGACCCGTTTCTCAGCTTGACAATGACGTTGCCACTCATGGTCCAACAGCGCTTCATACCAAACCGTTTGCGCGCCTCAATAAACACGGTCTGTCGCTGATGAGTCAGGAACTCTGAGATGCTATACTGAGATCCTTTAAACAGTGTCTTCTTATCCCAGATAGCAGACTTAAGTGCAATATCAGTGAACCGCACCAGCACTGGCCTACATCTTCCTTCAGTCACCTTACCAATGCGGTGACAGACAGTGAGCTTCTCCGATGTGAGCTGAGAGACACCAAGCTTCTCTTGAAATAACTTTATGAGAAACTGTGGCAAATCACTAACATTATCCGGGACACCACTGACCAAGATTGCTTTTCTCCGATGTCTAGCTTCGAAGGAGTCCTGAGCTATAGAAAGTGCAGAGACCTGCTTGCTCAACAGTAATAACATTTTGATAGTATCAGACTTAAAAGCTACGAACCGCTCCTCGAGTTGAGCCAGTGTGGCAGCGGCCGCTGCACCGCTGGTTGTGGAGGTCTTGACTTTGAGCTCATCCTCGAATTCAGCAAACTTCTTTGTGAATAATGCTTCCATTTCACGCTGGTTCTGTGCTATTTCCTCAAAGTTCGACATCTTGAGTGTTCCAGTGCTAATAATAAGTTGTGTGTGATGGAAGGCAGGACTACTACAGTGTCCCATGCCCTTAGCATTTATAACTAACTTAGTGCATCAAAATGGTGAAAATAACACTTTAGTGTAGTTATTGTATTAATTATTATGTATTATATAGAAAATAAAGAATTGTAAGTATTTATAATTAAATTAAATCAGAATTTTTACTGAGAGCCTTATGTGCACGTTTTTCACACCTACCGCCGAAAAAAAGGTGAAATAATGCATAATTACAAATACACTTTCTTTTACAGCGGTATACCGCTGTAAAAGAAAATGTATTTGTTTGCAAATAAATTACAAAACTGTGTTTAAATCTTATTTCTTACCTATTTAATGTAGTCCTATTCGTTTTATTTGATACTAGTGGCCCTTAGGATTGTTATTCACCTTTTTTTTGTATTTTTATTCACAACTTAGGTTACATTATCGAAGTTTTCATACGGCTCCCTAATTTTTTGAAAATATTCTGTAGCCTATGTTTATCAAGGATAACACAGGATTCTATTATTTATATATTAATAGAAATTAATTATTCAAATCGATCCAGTAGTTTGAAGCCTTTTTAGTGCAAACAAACAAGCGAACAATTAACTCTTTCCTCTTTATAATATTAGTGTAGATACAAATTTCTAAGATTTTAAATAGAGCTTGGCGCTCTCAAAATAGCCAGTTTTGCTTTAAATTATTAGCATTAATTTCAAAAGCGGATAATTTCTTAGTTAATACCATCATAATCTAAATATTACGTAATACCTACTACAATTATTCCATTTCATAAGGACAAGTTTCTATAATTAAGGTTTACTGAAAATAGTGGCGGCAGCTCTTAAGCATCGGGTCCACAATCTGTTAATGGACAAAAATATGTCAGTAGTTGCTGCTTTTCAAATATTAACTCACTCATCAGACACTACGATTCAGTGCTAGAATTTGGTGTTATGCTTTTCGCAAAACTCTCATTGTGACCAGTTTTGACCACTTATCCACACGAAAACAAACAAATGATAAAAACAGTAAACTATTCGTTTATAATTTTGATTAATTTTGGATCAATTGATCAATGATTTTAAATTTGGAAGTATTTCTCAGGTCAGGTATTTCCCATTGCACCATTTCATTGAAGCTTCAGTAAATGGACCTACTTATTTTCCTAAACAATAGTTGGTTTATTCCTGCATATCTCCATCCAATTGATAAACTACCACAACGTTACAACAATAGGTTATATTACCGTCACGAGTCATTTAGCAGGCACGTGATCGCTATACCCTAGTTTATTGTTTATTTATTAGTTTTTTGCCAGTTTTTATGTTAACAACTCGTAGGGGAAGGATTGTGAAATATTTGTTGTCATTGCGATGTTTATGTCGTGTCTCTATTGTTATTTGTTTTTGTTCTTTCGTCGATACCCAAAGAAAAGTTTTTATAATCGGTGAGTCCTTGCACATTTCGCATATAGAGAGATGCGCAGAGCATCTCGAAAATGAAAATGAAAATGAAAATTTTTTATTCAAAGTAGGATACAAGTATCGCTTTTTGAACGTCATATGTTTCTGTTGATTATTTTTGTTTTTTTTTTTATGTTTGTAAAATCGAAAAACTACTAGCGTTTCGGAATGGCCACTGCTGAGAAGAATACGCCGAAAGAAACTCAGTCCAGTCTTGGTCGTAGGATATGACCGGAAACTCGCTCATATAAAAGAGAGACAGATGGTTTGCAAGGAAATTAATGAAAGAAATATCAATAGTGGAATGTGCTCCAACCCGAGGTTTTCCTTGGGATCTGGGGTTCTTCAAAAGGTGTTTTTATAAGAATCTTAAGAGTCAGCAACGCATCAGCATCTTCTATGGTGTTGTAGATGTTTATGAGCGACGGTATGGTGTTGTAGATGTTTATGGGCGACGGTGACCACTTTCCATCAGGTGGCTTGTCTGCTCATTTACCTTCAAACACACATAAAAAATGCATTTCATGAACGCCAAAACTTTAGAATGAATACATACTTTTATTCGTACCGATAAAACCTTAGTTTAAGCAAAGAATATATACGCTACACGAAGTTTAAGTGAGAATCTATGCAGTAATATGCCTATACTATGAAAAATATATCTAAAACGTAACCTACCACTAACCAAGGTAAGTAAATTACTCGGGTTGCTCTCTCAGAAATGCCTTAAGATATTGATATTGTGGGGTCGAACGGCGGCGGGTAGGTGCCCTTAGCATTTATTTACCAATGACCGCAAAATGGCCGAGAGTCCGCAATCACTGTAGAAATGTATTTACTCGATTAGATGCGTACTCACTGGCTGGGCAGACGAGACTTAAATAGCGATTTCTAATTCAATATTTTTATTACCAAAAAAAAGCAGAGTTTTACAGTTTGTATCCAAAACCGCCAAGTGTGAAGTGCCGTTACGGAAAGGAAAACGTTTTGTAGAAGTCGTTTATTTAAAAAAATATGTAATTTCCGTGGATATGAATTATATAATTTCCGTAAAAAATATATTATAATATAACCAAAAGATGTATCTTAATTCGCTAAAATTAAACTTTGCTTGACGAAAAAACTGTGTTTTTTTTAAGGTATAGGACGGCAAATGAGACCGCCAGGGTAACAAGAGTTTTGCTGGACTTTAAAGGAGTTGGGGAAGGATGGGCCTCCGGCTTTTTCACTCCCGAACGAAGCATAGAAGCGGTAAAGCTTCTGCTCCAACATCGATTTTCTGTTAGAGTTTGGTACTTCCCCGGACGAGCGGTTTCATGCTACTAGATAAAATTATTTTGCCAGTAGCGTGGCTCTACCACAACTAAAAAGTGTTTGCCATGTCGATATGTATTCTATTGGTAGTATAGGTATACTAATTGTGAGATTTAACTGCCCCCGTGGTCCAGTGGTTACATAAGGCGTTTGCCTGTAGACCTGGGGGTCGCGGGTTCGATTCCCACGGGAAGCATACTAAGTTGTTTCCAGTTTGTTTAGAACATTGCAGGCTTGAATCACCTGATTGTCTGATAATGAAGATGAATTCGTGCATCGGAAGGCACGTTAAGCCGTTGGTCCCGGCTGCAATCTGGTAGTCGTTAAAGGAACCACGTCAGAGGCCGAGAGGCGGTCCCGAAGAACTCTGACACCAGGGTATGGATGGTCGATCGACCGTGACACCTACTCGAAATGATGATGATTGTGAGAATTCTAACGACATAATGTATCTAAGTGGAAGGATGTAGGAGAACAATGACATGCAGTTTCGAAACAGTTTGCAATATGCATTCTCAACTTTAGTCAGTAGAAAAAAATCGTTGCATTTAGTCGTACGTTTGCTGCTCTCACCACTATTTTAATATTTAACTAGGCCCACCAATTATTTATTCACACGGTACAGGCACGGCCTATAGTTGTAAACTTAATAAACAAATAGCCGATACCGTCTATAATTTTGATATACCTAACTAGTTTAATATACAGCGCGGTTTGGAAGTTCTTGTGGGGTCTTGGAAACTAGTACCTAAATAAAATTATTAATGAGTTCTACTAGCGTAACACACATGTTTGCGTTAATATTAGTTTGTATTGAAGTAATTTATGGGCCAATATCAAAACAAGAAATTTTTGGCGAAAAATTTTTTCTTGTTTTCTTAAGATTTAAAGTAATTTTATTATTAATAATGCCTTAATTATGCATATTTTTTTGATTCGCCTAAAATTGAGATAGTATTTATTGAAATATTGAACTCCAAAGTTTTCAAACGCCACCAAAACTGAAATCTTCCCATCTAATCTGAAACCAACCCACCAAATCTGAATTTTGCCCACCAACACTGAAATGACCTAGGGATTTAGGTAATATTATGAAAAAAAAGACCACAATATCATTTGAATAATGTTTAAATATAATTGTATTTGTTAGAAAAAAAAAGAACGTCTATTTTAACTCGAAATTGAAGATCTGTTGGATTACTCTTACAAATTAGATGCAGAATAAAAAAATAAAGAAAAAACATTAATTGTAACGTAATAACAAGAAATTACGTTACAATGAATTATTTATACTTTATTGCACAATTTAAGTAAAAGAGTACAAATGCTGTACTTTATACCATTAAGCATTCTCTGCCAATCATAGCATCAACCAGAGCAATTAAGTTAGGGCGTGAATTATTGCATTATTTAAAATAATTTATTAATTATAAACAATATACGAATTGCGAATACAAATACAGAATAAATATATGTAAATAAAAGTGCCTACACATATAAATATAAAATTTTACCTACATATATAAATTTATATACATGGGGATGACTTATTTTAAGTTGATAATTTTTGATGAGTAGTAACCTCCTAAAGCATTATGATTTGGGGCTCTTCTAACTGAATTAGGGAGAGCATTCCAGATTTTCGGCTCTGGAATGTTCAAATTCTGTGTGGCTTGGACTTAAAAAGATTTATCCATGAAGTCAGTACGATAAAGAGAAGTCGCTAACACTAAACTATTAGAGGAGCGAAGGGAGCAAGTGTGTGTAGAATTTAGAAAATTAAATTTGGATTTTAAATAAGAAGGAGAATTAGGATCATTGAGGGTAGATTAAAGCATAGAAAGGATTCTGACGTTTCGGCGCATGTGAATAGGGAGCCAGGATAACTGAGAGTGAAATAAGGAAATGTGGTAATACTTCCGAAGTCCAAAAATAAAATTAATGTCGTTATTAGATCATTTATATAATTAATTAAAATGTATTGAACTCAGATTTAAATAACATTTCACTCCAATATTTTATATTGTCATAAAATCTAACAAACGTTAACTGTATCTTTTAAAATAATAACATGCATAATTAGTATATAATTTTAAATTAATAAACTTCCGTAAGCTTTCAATAGCAATGAGATCACAAAATAAGTGCTTAACATAAAAACTTAAATGTAGTATTAACATCAATTAAATAATCAAGTCGTTCCTTATCTATCTTCTAAATTGTAAGCATAAAACAAAGGAATTTCACATTTTTCAGTAAAAGTTTAAGAATTCTATTAAATATTTAACATTTAAACTCTCTAAAATAAATTAGTAACATGTCAATATCTAGATATTATCTAGTACTTAGATACTAATATCTTCGTAGGCACTATTAGCTAGGATACTTTTTATTTAAAGCTTGCTTAAGTTAATTAACTTAAGCAAGCTTAAATTTTTATTAAAAGCTTGTTTAAGTTAATTAACTTAAGCAAGCTTTTAATAAAAATGAGATCACTGAATCCTATCCTAACTAATATTATTATATTTTTTTCGCATTTATAAATGCGAAAGTGACTTTGTTTGTTTGTTACGCTTTCACGTTGTAACTGCTGAACCGATCAACATGAAATGTTGCATACACGTTATCTGGGGTACGAAAAAGGACATAGGATACATTTTATCTCGGGAGAAAGGGATCGACATTGACGCGAGTGGAGTTGCGGGGGAAAGCTAGTTTAAATTAAAACTTAAATCTAATAATAATAAACTCAAATAAATTAAAAAGAAATGTTTGAATCGTCCTCCTTTAGTATCTTCTCAATAATTACTTTCTCTTCTTGAGTCTAAGATCTTTGAAATTGTGACAACGTAGAAAAGCAAATGTTTTCGAAATCTGAGCAATAATTTTTTTTAGAATTAATATTTAACATCTTTTTGGCTTTTTGGTGTTCATAATACTCCCTGTTAATTATTATTTTATTTTTTTAGCTATATTTTTTTCCCGACGAGTCATTTTATTATTAGCTAATTCATTATTCTCATTTTTCTATGATATCTTTCCCTCTCAATCCTCCTTAGATTTTCCGCTTTAACAGTATCACTTTTTGTTCTGGCTTTCCTTTTTCTTCCTAACTATTCTCTTCTTTTCTAATCTTTCTTCTCTAGTTTGTTTTTCTTTTGCCATTCTAAAATAGTAAAATACTTACATAAATTGATTACTACTACAATTTTACACGTATATATTTACTTTCTGCACAATAAATACATGCTTAGCAAACTTACATACATTATAATCACGTATTTATACCTTACGGGGTAGACAATATTCTGGGTCATATCACCTAAAGGCCTCATTTGGAAAAATCGTAGTAGTTTAGTTGGAACAGGAAAAAATGGTTTGCTAGCCGCATTGCTTTGGTCAGATATATACAATTATAAACTGAATTATATAAATTCACATATATATTAATAAAAAAGTAATAGATTTCCTGTAATTTTCAGATTTGGTGGCATCCGTTAAGATTTGGTGGCACGTATTGCGCCACCTTTTCATAAGAGATGTGGACTAGACTGGATGAGGCAGGCGAGAATCAGAGACGAGTGGAGGAAACAGGGGGAGGCCTATGCCGCAGAGGCGACTTCAAAAAGAGGGAAAATAAAACTTGCTAGTGGAATCTGTGTCAATGGCATTCATCTATGATAATTTTGGAGAATAAAGGCTTTTTTATTTTTTTATTTTATTTTATTTATTATTTTATTATTGCGCCACCTAAGCCACCAAAACCGCACCACCAAATCTTAATAATCAAGAAAAAAGATTGCCATTAATAGATAAGTTAATTTACAGCTAATATAATAATATGTAATGGAATACAAACCAAAAATGTATCTAACGGTGTTTATTTTCGACAAGTGGACTTAAAGGTAAACGTATAAATTGAGCCACCCAATCTTACAATTATCGAAATAAAACGCCACCAAAGGGTTTATTTACGTTTTGGCGGGAAAATGCTGCGCACAGTCATACCTTCGATACCGGCAAGCGATAGCGCATGACAGAGGGGAGCGGGGAATGGCAACATGACATCTCCAGAACTAATACACGAGAAGACACGACTTGTTGAAAATGTGCTACCCAATCTTACAGTTTTGGCTGGACCAATTTTGAACGTGTGTCCTGTGTATTATAAACACGGAGTACATACAGAGTGGAGACGGCGTTAGCTACTGTGCACTGTGATTCCAACTAGGTCCTGACGTCATCACGTTAACATCGAGAGTAGGACTGGCCTATTAGTCTGCTGATGTAGCTGTCAATGTTCGTACGTGGTTCGTTCTGTGCACACAGTGAGATTTTCGGACTTTTCTTGTTTTTTACGAAGAAAATCATGAAGTATTGCATTATATCATGTAAAAACTACTCAGATAAACGTTCAGATGCTATGGAAGGAATCACATTTCATTTGTAAGTATATTTATTCGTAATTTACTTAAATTATTCTAGAAAAATCTTTTGGCGACGTTCCGTGCTACTCATCGTTAGATGGCACCACTTTGCGTAATGGGACGTATGAACTATAAAAATATATTAAAGCTAATTATCGTAATAAATAATAGCCATAAGTACTGAATTTTGTTCTAAATTTATACCTAAAGACTTTTACCTTGACAAAAAGATTATGTTTATGTAGTTTCATAATTCACTTTTCAGCAATGCGCCACCTGTCGTCAACGTTGAATAATAGTGAACGTCAAGATTACGAGACTCCGCCCGGTTTTGCGAATATGATGTGTCTAGGATGTAGTACCATATTAGTGCTATTTTATACTTACATAATAAAATTTTATTATGGAGACAGTTTTATTATGGAGGTTAGGCTCTGTCTTCCCCGTAAGGGAAATAGACGTGATAATATGTATGTATGTTTTAACATTTTGGTTTTGCACTGAATTGTTTGTACATTTACAACTACAACAAATTCAGTGTAGAATAACCTCCATAATAAAACTGTCAAACAAACGTCTAAGCAAATTGTAAGAGCAGTATAATGCTACTTGGCTTTGAAATTCCCTTTTTTCACAGGAGCTTATTTGTTTATTTATTTATTTATTTGTCAAACATGTGTTACAATGTGTTAAATAATATAAAAGTAGGAATCAACATGTTTACCGTTAGGGAGTACAAATATTGAATCAGATGAGCTACTGTTAGTACCACATAAAATAAACAATAAATAATATTAAATTACAAAATAAGTCAATATATGTACAATAAGCACAAAAAATATATAAATAGAGAAAAACCACTAAATTTTATCATTAAAAACCCACTAATAGTAACACTTCTGGTTTAGGAATGATTTCAGTTTTTTCTTAAATAAATTTAAATGAATGTTTTATATTCCTTAGGGATTTTATTATAAATTTTCGGAGCAGAGCTGTTTTTGATTGATGTAGACAAAGTCTATCGCCATTTTTTCTGTTTCTTGCACACACATCCGATATAGGTTCGAATAAATGGGGATTATTTTGAACAAATACAGCTATCTCAAATATATACAGTGATGGCAGTGTAAGTATTTTATATTGTTTAAAATAAGATTGACAGCTATCAGTGCTTTGTAGACCAAACATAGAGCGGATACACCGTTTTCGCATTTTTAAAACCAATTTTTTTATCTGTAGAATTTCACTAGTAAAATCGTTCAAAAAATTTTCTTTTATTTTTACAATTGAAATTATTCTTTTACAAGATAAACAACAATCGGAACTTTGTCGTACTATATCGTATTAAAGTTTGGTGAGTTCGGCTTACGACGACGGCATGTGTTTTTTAAGAACTGAATTGTGGTCCCGCCATTTTGAGATCATAATAGCGGGACCACTTTCTTTGTTGAATATCTTGAAATCATTTGAGTGTACAATTTTATTATAGCACGTATGTAAGTATAAAATAGCACTAATATGGTACTACATCATAGTTACATCATACTCACAAAACCGGGCGGGGTCCCGTCATCTTGACGTTCACGAACAATAGCGATAAACATGGCAAAATGTCTAGGGTTGCCAACCACCTAGTTTTCGATAGTTAATACTTTTTACTGTTTTATCAAAAGACAGTATACAAAATACTGTTTTCTCAACCGCTGATAAAACTACGATTGGATTTTGAGATTTTATAAAAGTTACATGGAAGATGAGAGAATAATGATGTTTCTGAGCACCCCGAGAACATTTTTCATCAAAGAAACCTACTTTCAGTCAGTGCTCACCCCATATGCAGACAGCATCGACCACAATTCTTTCATAGGTTTTTTCCAAATCTACGGATACGCAGTACACTTTTTGACCTTTGGCCAAAAATTGAAAATGGAAAAATTGATGATGGAAAAGACCTGCCAGTCTATTTGCTTAACTTAGTGTACAACGTTTTGATGGTCACTTCAAAATACATTTTGATGGTCACATCAAATACATCTTATATAAAAATTGACAATATCATACGAAAGCCGCAATGCATTTTGAAGTGTCTATCAAAACGTTGTACACCGAGTTAGCAAATAGGCTGATCTGTACATCCCATTACTTTTCTGATCCCGCTTGTTAGTTAAGTTAGTTGTAAATAAAACTTTTGTACATGTTGTATCATTTTTTGACATTCATACAAATCGAATATTGCACTTTGGCATTACGTGATACTTGATTACGTGATATTGAGATTATGTCTGTTAATGTAGATTTTTCATGGTAAGAAAAAATATAATGGCTATTCTTAAGCTTATTTACACTCCATGCTATGATTATTAAATCATAATACTTCAAGAAATATATGATCGAAGCATAATAGTATTTGATTTTTACTATTGGAACTAATATCTCCCTATGTCCTTTATTATTAATGATGGAAAAATGTCATGCGATCGATGTAATTTCTTGATAAGATCGACGATCAACAAAAGATCAATCCACCAGTTTGTATATTTTTTTGACATGTGGGTCGAGCATGTGGGTCAAAAAAATATACAAACTTGTGGCGGCGTCGAAGGCCGGCTAGTACTACTACTAGCTCAAGTCACCTCTAGTATGGCTAAGTTTTGGGTGGCCCGTGCGTCAAGTCGTATGCTGCCTGGATTTTGACTACTCTTTTACATGATATGGTCACTGACACTATGGTTTTATTATGGAATCTGATTAATTATCTATGACAAAAAACAGAAAGGAAATAAAACTTATTGATTCTTTGTTTTTGTGGCTGTGAAGATGTAGTCTCCAAATAAACGATTGCTTTGAACAGGTACAGAACTATACTATATACAACAATATTATGTTATTAAAATTATTTTTGAAGAAATATTAATTTGTGCAAAATTTAATATTTATATGTTTCTAACCATAGTTTTACCAGCAGTCGTGAAAACAGTGTTTTGCAAACTCTCTTATAATAGAACAGTAAAAAGCATTAACTAGCAAAAACAGTATTATACTGTTTTTAACAGTCTGGTTGGCAACCCTATTTACTCAGCTATCCGACACTAGATTTCAGTAGGTGTTAAGGACATCTAGTGACGGATAGATAAACTAAAAAGAAAGATCAACATCGAACTTATTAAGTAGTTGGGCTATTCGCCGCTAGATGGATATAAAGGAGGGAGTGAGACAGAGCAAGTAGAGCGAGACAGATAATACCCCCCTCACGTAAGTGATATGAGATATGAGATACCCCGTGAGTGCCACGCATTGTTTCATAGAAAATATTCCTTAGGGCAACTCCTCTTCGTATGTACTCCGTGATTATAAACGACAAAATAAAATAGTGTGTCCATTATATAAGGCTCTGACTATGTAATAATTAAACGAGTCAACTGTTTTTAAAAACAAACGTAAAACACAGTGAATGTGTGTTTGACGCAAAGTCGATTTGGGACAAGCCACCGGAGACTGAAAAGGGGTGAATTTTTATTTTTTGGCAAAAAACTATTAACTTTTACAAAAATATAAAAGTTAAGCCAACTGTATTGCTACCTATAATATACAAGAAAAAATAATCATAAATTATAATGCACTTATCACCACAATTCTCAGCTTGGACGCGTTAAAAACGCTGTTTTGATATTCACCCTTATGAATATTTTTTAAGGATGACTTCATACTAAAGGTGAGATATGAAGCGAGTTGTCTTGATATGAAATAGAAAAACACGTGACGTGAAATTTTCTATCAAAACTACTTAAAAACATTATTGATCCGCTTTATTGTGTTACAATTTTATTCATCAGCGACCAGAACCTTCCTCTTGAATCACTCTAACTATTAAAAAAAAACACATCAATCCGTTGCGTAGTTTAGATTTAAACATACATCGGGACAGAAAGACAGCAGGTTGAGATTTTGGTTATGTAGTGATTATAGATTTTTCATTTCTAGACAAGGAAATTATAATATTTTTGGCTCCCTATTTTTCCTTTTAAAGTTTCGCTTTAAGATCATGGAAAATGATTGAAAGATTACGCATTAAGGCACTTATAACCATTTCTTCTAAACTCTAATGTATAAAACTTAGACAACATTTTAAGAAGATTGTTCTTCTATCTTATCAAAGGCTGTTGAATATTTATTGGCATATTTTATTTTTACCACATTCCTAATATAGTTCCGGTATGGAAAATTTTATTACTGTTTAGTCAGCTTGTCGATATGAACAACTTTTCCTATGGGACCAAGTTAAAAAACAATACTTCCATACAAAAATGTTCAGCCATCCGATAAATTTTTATAAAAAAGTATTTTTTTTTAGGGGCGTCAATTTAATTTAATGGCGAGTATATCACTCACCTCCGATTTGCTGATGCCATTGTGGTCATGGCGCAGTTACTGGAGGACCTAAGTACCATGCTCGAAGACCTCAATAAATTTTCCCAACAAGTGGGCCTTACAATGAACATGGACAAGACGAAAATAATGTCGAATGTCTATGTTGCGCCCTCACAAGTGTCTGTTAGGAACTCCATACTTGAAGCTGTTGACCAATATATCTATTCCAAATAGTGATAGGTTGCTAGCTGCAACGTCTACTAATATAATTCAGATTTTTGCCACAAATATAAAGTCAATTTAAATGAAGCGCAAATGTTTTTAACGGCAGGCAGCTAGAAATATGCTTTAGTGCTTATTGCTTTAAAGAAAATCGACACGCTAGTTTTCTAGATATCTAAACCTGAACATTCCCAAAAAACAGATAAAAAAACATCCTGTGTACAATAAAACACTTTCTCGGCAAACAACTTTTTACTATTATCTATTATGGATACCAAGTCATTGACGCCAATGGTCAAAACTGCTGATTTATCGATTTTAATAAAAAAAAAGTACTTTGTTTGAAAAAAAGAGTTTGTTTGACACAAGAACAAAACATAGCGTAACAAAAATTTGCTACTAAAGCATTTCTTTGACCTTAGAGACCCCTTAAAATATTTGCGCTTAATTAAATAACAATACGCATTATGGCATAAAATTCATCTATTCGTGCTTCGGTGAATATACCCGACGCACTACATCGCTGCGGCAGCCTTAGCAGCATCCTTAACGCTGCATTCACAATATATACATTTAAACATATAATACATCACATAAAATTAAAATGGACTTTGTATATTATGACATCAAAACCACTCGAACGACAACTTCTGTTAAATTCCGACATTCATTAGTTGAACCTAGTCACAAACCCGAAATAATAATCCGATGCGGGCGAAACCTCAAGCTCTAAGTCCTAAGGAATTCTCAGAGGCACACATACCCCTATTTACATATGCGGATTTGGCGGCTTTCGCGGATGCGTGTGGTTTCGTTTCTATTTGCACTAGTGGGGTGTGTTCGCGTAATTACGGCATTGGGACACGTCCCGAGGCGAGGCAACCGCATTGGAGAGTTAAAGTAGATGGATATGGCAAAAGTAGTAACTTAGGAGAACTTTCTTTTCATTCTTTTTCCCTATAATGGGGGCGTACCTATAGGCTGAAAAGAGAGATAAAAAAAAATAGTTTCAATCTTACCCTATATATTGAGAATTATACAGTATCCTTGAAGGAGAGATTTAGACAGCAATTATGAACAACTTTTCCTATGGGACCAATGCTGGGAACAAAAAATTTTTTTTACTTTCCCATACAAGCTGACCAGGCGGCCGAACATTTTGTCATTAGTTTTTTTAGTTTCTTTTCCTTTGTTCTCAGTTTTGATCCCACAAAAAAAGTTGTTCATATCGACGGTCTGAATCACCACTTCAAGGATCGCATCGGACAGGGTTTTCTTTACATATGGTATACCTGATGACGTGAGTGACTTATCTTAGTTAGCTTCTACCCCAGTAACTTCGTGTATTATTTCTTTGGTACAGTTCTTGCAAATTACGAAGGCGTGTGTGTATGCGTATCTATGTTTATTATTCCACAGCGTCCACCGATGGTCTTGTGGACAGGAGCATTATTAACATGTTCGCATGTTAAGCAAACTCATTCTCATTTCGTGTAGGTGTTACGGTCAATCGACCATGGACACCCTGGTGTCAGAGTTCTTCGGAACCGCCTCTCGGCCTCTGACGTGGTTCCTTTAACGACTACCAGATGGCAGCCGGAACCAACGGCTTAACGTGCCTGGAATGCAGAGATGAAATGGAAAGCACGGAATCATCTTCATTATCAAACAATCAGGTGATTCAAGCCTGCAATGTCCTAACCAAACTGGAAGCAACTAAACAAAGTATGCTTCCCGTGGGAATCGAACCCAAGACCCCCGGGTCTACAGGCAAACTCGAGCGCAGTCTCCACTGGGATAGGTGACCGCAAGTGGCATAAAAATATCTCGAGCACCTCCGTGCTTCGGAGGGCACCGTTGATGGTAGTCGTTAAACTATGTCAGATGGTCAGGGGTGTCATCCTTAACTACATGTCCGGTGGTTGCAGGTATAGCATCGGAAACGCGCGCCCGGCCTCCTCTGCTACTTGCTTATTCTCATTCATCCGAGTGGGTAGTATTCCAATACCTTCATTCCCTTCCCAAATCCAACAATAATCATCATCAGGTCTTTTTAGTCTCCACTGCAGGAGCATGACCCTCTCTGTACTACCGGAGTCATACTTGGCTAGAGCAGACAGAGGATTTGGCCTCCTCGCTGGCCAGACAGGTTGGAGAGGTCTCATTGAAGTTTATGAGCTTTGTTCAGCTTGTATTTCCTAAGTCGCCTCTTACGATATCCATGGGAAGACTTAGATTGGTCCTATTCTACTCTTCCGGAAACCACTCGGCTAATCAAACTGGGAAAGGAAAAAAATTCAAAAGAAGAATCCTTTTCTTTCCCAGCTTAAAAATGCTTCCGATGGGCAACAGCGTTCGAAGCACAAGAAGCCTAAGAAAGCGCCTGCGCTCGCCAACCCGGCTGCCAAACGTGGTGAGTATGGCAATATCTCTCTATGGAACGAAAAATCCTTAGGCGAGGCCTTCGTCCAGCAGTGGAGTACTAACGGCTGAAATGATGATGATAATTATGATGAAACTATGTCAGATGCCTTGAGGTAGTTTGATAAATCTAAGTACAGTATTTTTTAGGTTACTTCTAGCTTCATTATATCTTCGGAGCCATCCTCCAAACGAGCCGTGTTCATGTTAATTCAGCCCTCACCTGAACGTGGACCTTCATGTGGAAACTGAAGACCCTCCTTTATAAATATTGTATTGGTTGCCCACTAGAATTCATTTCCAAGGTAAATGTTTATTTATATCTAAGTAACGCGATTTTACTAACTAATGGTCTTATGGTCTTTACATTTCCTTTTACTTTCGTTTTCCTTAATTCTTAATAAAATTCTACCTCTAACTGTTAAGAAAAGAAAATTATTACATATTATTAATATTTTGTAGAAAAAGAGCTCAGAAACTTATAAAGGTTTATATATAGGTATCTGTTGTTGTAGCGGCAACAGAAATACATCATCTGTAATAATTCCATCTATCTAACTATCATGGTTCATGAGATATAGATGATGAAGATGATTCCCTGCTTCGGAAGGCACGTTAAGCCATTGGTCCGGCTGCTATCTGGTAGTCGTTAAAGGAACCACGTCAGAGGCCGAGAGGTGGTTCCGAAGAACTCTGACACCAGGGTGTGCATGGTCGATTGACCGTGTCACCTACACGAAATAATGATAAGTGACAGACGGACGGACGGACAGACAGACAGACAGACAGACGGACAGCGGATCCATATTAATAGGGTCTCGTTTTTACCCTCTGGGTACGGAACCTTAAAAAAGTTAATTGTTGAAGCATATAGAAGTATGGAAAGGAATGGGGACAAACAAATCAACGCAGTAAGTAAGAGCCACTTCTTGTTTAATACTAACTAAAGTTAACATAATACTAGCATTAAAACTAAATATTACAACATAATATTTAGTTTTAATACTTATAGTCAGATAACAAAGAGAATGTTTGTCCAAATTACCGAAGTTTATTTTCTTTTCTCTAAAATCACCGTTTTATATATCAAGTATACACTAAACGTATGGTTTTCTATGATAAATCAATTTTATCATTCGAATAGATACGATCAATCGTAAAGTCTGCTATCAATGCAGAACTTTATTACAAAATCCGAATACGAGTACATCAGCCATTTCAAAGTTAAGCAAAGCAGTCACGTAATCCGCCAGTCATGACAGCGATAGAATTTTCAATCAGACGATTGATTGAGATCGAATTGATTGAGACGGCGGATTGATTTTTAAGTAGACTCAAAGAAAGCTTAATAAATTGCATATTGGATACAGAGAAACAACTCGGATTTGGATTTACTGTGAGTAATGGGATTACTTATTTTAGATTTAGCGATTTTGATGAGAGAATTGAAAGTGAACAAGTAGGTTGATGTTACAATATAAATTGATAAATATATACGGACATATCAAACAAATTGAGCTAGCCCCACAGTACGTTGTGAACTTGTGTCGTAGGGTAGGATACTAACTCTAGGTAGTACTAGATAGGATAGTCTCTAAGTTACTATAATTTATAATAGATACTCGTACTTATATGATAAACGTCCAAGACTCAGGCCAATCTGAAAAAGATCATTTTCCATCTTGACCTGGCCGGGGATCGAACCCGGGCACTCCGTGTCGCGGGCTGGCGTGGTAACCACTGCGCCACGGAGCTGTCAATATAAAATATAAATATATACGGGCATACCAAACTAATTGAGCTAGCCCCACAGTACGTTGTGAACTTGTTGACGTTTCTTCTCTGCAGTGGTCGGTTCCGAAACGCTAGTAGTCTGTAGCTTTTGCACATTAAGTAATAATATAAATATGACTGAATAAGACATGAATTAGATCCTTTAAAATGTGATTTGACGTGAGAAAGTGCCTGCAAAGGCCTATTTTCTGAATAAACGTTTTGATTTTTGATTTTTTTTCTTGTGTCGTAGGACGATACTATATTTTATAATAGATACTTATATAGATAAACGTCCAAGACCCAGGTCAATCTGAAAACATCGTTTTCCATCTTGACCTAGCCGGGATCGAACCCGGGAACCCTCGTGTCGTAAGCTGGCGTATTAACCACTGCGCCACGGAGCTCGCCTGTTGAATTGAAAGTGATGTGAATGGAACAAGTAGATGGATGTTACAATATTAATTTGTCGTCTTGTCGTGCAAACCTAATGTCAAACTCAATTGCGAGTAATATTTGATAAAGCTGATAGTTTGCTTATTCCATTATTTTTAGGGATACACACACAAAGGATAAAATCGGAATTATTTTACTAAGTCTCCAATGTCCATCCGTGTGTCACAGTGCCGTATCTTTTGAATGGTATTAGATATACTTGGTTTTTAATAGAATGTGGAAATCTTTTGTCACTATAACAAAAAATCATAATAGAATTAAAAACGAAAGATAACATTTGTTTGGTGGTATTTCTCTAGTATTTCTCGATTCTGGAAAGTTACTGTTTACATAATAGTGGGACTTCAAACCACAGATAATTAAGAAAAATTGTGCTCTTACAAAAAAATGTTTGGTTAAATTAAACTCACAAGAGAGATCGCACGAAAGAAGTTTCATGCGTCCTTAAATACTTAGAGTCTACATAAAAGAAGCGTGGTTTTTAGTCAATATTTGACTAAAAATCATGCTTCGGAATCCTTATTTGTGCTTTCCGGTCTAGAATGCAGGACCACTCCATTCTGTTTTAAGGATGTCGTAAGAGGCGACTAAACGGACAAGCACATACATCCCGTGCAACACACGAGCATCCCCAGGGAGGGTTGACGTTAAGCGGGCGGCCAGTCGCAAAAATAAGCCGTAACTTGTTACAGCATGAAAAGTGTAAAAGACTTACAAGCTGTCCCAACCCTACATAAAGTAGGATGACGAGAAGGAGAAAAAAAAAGAAGATTTTACGGAATCCTTAATTGTGAGCCCGCACTTAGCCATTTTATTTTAGGAAATGAAAAGTATAGAGCCAAGAAATAACATAAACTCTACAAAACGTTTAAAAGCTGTATCTCGTCGGAAACGCACCGAATGCATCGTAGGTGTTGCAGTATAGCCGCATTATTAACTGCATATCGGCAGATGGTTATCGTGGACTACACGAACGGACTGCACGCGCTCTCAGGAAGATAGGAATCGGGCGCGTGTCCTTTGTTGTAAAACGATACGAGACTCCCTTCCTTTTTATTTTGATCTTTATTTAGAACTAGCTTTCGCCGGCGGCTTCGCCCGCGTCAATGTCGATTCCTCGGAAACAGTAATTTTTCCGGGATAAAATGTACCCTATGTCCTTCTTCGTAGCCCAGATAACGAACTCGTATATGCAAAATTTCGTGATGATCGGTTCAGTAGTTACAACGTGAAAGCGTAACAAACAAACAAGTAAACAAACACACTGTCGTATTTATAATATTAGTTAGGATAAAATAGGTAGAAACATAAAATCAAATTAAAAACAAAGGAGCACTAGCACCCCCTCAGATCAATCTCACAGTGTCCCAAAGGTGAACTGGCAGATAGTGCAATTAGCTTCAAGTTTATCTGTATGTAACAATCTTTGATGGTGTGCAATAAACGTAAATAAATAAATAAAAGTAAGAAACTGAGTGTATAACTCTTAAATTGCAAAAAAAACTCTGACATAATTCTAGTCATAAAAATCATACGCTCGACAAACCTCTTTTTACTTGACATAAGCTCATGTTCAGTTTTTTGTAACAAATGGAAAAAAATATATTTTGTCCAATATAGGTACCAACATCACTTTACCTACACTAGGGCTACAAAGAACATCATAGCAATAAAAAAAAATTTAAACAACAATTGAATAAAAGAATTTATAACAGTTTTTCTTGAAAAAAATAAGCTTTATTCGTAGTATCACTTTTTCTGTAACCTTTCTTTTTTATTCGACTCTGCACTGCTTTAGTAACCGTACATAAATTTTATTTATTTTCATACTAGCTTTCGCCCGCGGCTCCGCCCGCGACATCTTACTTTTTCCCGGGATAAAATGTACCCTATGTCCTTCTCCGTACCCCCGATAACGTGTATGCACACGAAGATCAGTTCAGTAGATACAACGTGAAAGTGTAACAAACAAACAAACTCACTTCCGCATTTATAATATTAGTTAAGATTAAGATTAGGATTTTTATTTGAAAAATGATACATGATACAAATTTTACATGATACAAATTTTTCTAAAAAAAAGTATTAAAAGCTGGATCCCGAGGCGTTTAGATTTTTTAAAGTTATTAGATATTCATCTTCATTTATTGGTTTGTGTTTACTTTATGTCCCTTTTTCATTTCTGTTCCTGATTCATCGTCATCAACCTACAAAACGCTGCATAATGGACACAAACATGTTTGAACTGAGAGCTCACATAATTCTTTTGTCTCAGCAATTATACTTAAAAATATTGATTTCATCTTCAACAATACTTCTCATAAATGAGAAAAGATTGCTTGTTTTTATTCCCACTAAAGTGTTACTTCGTGATTTTATTTTTACTTAAATTACTATGGCTTCCCGCGTTTGAAGTTTCCCAGGATGATAAAACCGATTTTATATATTAACTATATTTTTTATCTACTGAGAAGCTAGAGATACAATTTTTGTTTAACAATTTATGAAATAAAACGCTATGCTGAGTAAAAATAATATCAGCGACCCTTGTTCTTTCCTCTAGTTGGAAAACATGAACGTAGCTTTAGAAGCATGCACGTAGAAGCACATAGTTTAAGTAAAAATGTACAATGTACTTTAAAATAGTGCTCATAAGATAGAATAAGCCAGCCGTAAGAAGTCCATTGCTGGACATAAGACTCTCCCAAGGACTTTTTCGTCCCATGATATTACTATACTAACCACGTTTTAGCAGGTGGGTTGGCGAGCTAAGTTTCTTTGGCTTCTTGTGCTTCTAACGCTGCTGCCCATCGAAAGTTTTTTGTTGGATTTGGTAACAGAAAGGTGAGAAGTATTCTAATACTTCTCACTTTGATGATTAACGTTGTAACAATTAATTTTATACGAATGATAGCTAATTTTGTTACAAAACTTTCAAGTTACATTTAAATACTAAAACAATAACTCATTTTCAATAAAAGGTAGCTTATTGAGACTTGTAAATAATTTATGAAAAATAATTCCCTCAGTTCTGTCACAAACGCCTCGGAAATCTATTGTTTCGCCTAAGAGTACGATTTGCATATCAAAAGTTCCAAAGGAATGTCTGATAGAACTTTTTGCATTAGTAACGAACCTCGAGAATCGATGGAAATCAAATGAAGCTGAATGCTGTTTGGAGAAATGAAATTACTTAATTTTGCTGGGATATTTTTCAGAATTTTGTATTTTATAGAGTTGAAACTATGAAGCGGCGGCTACGAGATTAGGAGCTGGGATAACAATAAACATGATAATTTACTAAAACTTAGGCTTCTGCTCGCTGTTTTGCCTGTGGTTTGTTGTGTAAATGTTCATTCTTTGGTTGATTGAGCTCGATGGCTCAGTAGACTAAGCAACCCTATAGGCTTGGATCCTAGTTTGATAGGAACACAAATGTAATAAAAAAACGTACATCCGTTAGACCCTAATACTAGAACAGTAAATACTACAGTACAATTAAGAATTTTAATTGGGCCTAGCTTGTATTGAGAACTAATATTTGGAAGTCCCACATTGACACTGACAAAAGAAGTGTACACTTAAAATACCAGTTTGTCATTGACTATGTCCATCGCGGTTCTAAGTGATGGTGTGGCAACCATAAAACAAAAGCATGATTTATTTACTGAATTGATAGTACGATTAAGGTAATGGATAAATTTTTGCGGTAGTAGCTGCTGCTCAGAGGTCTTAAAGCGAAAGGTCCAGGTTTTAACCCCTCACGGCCCGACTTGTACCTCTGAGTTTATATATCAGACTGACTCAAATATTCCTTCAACAACTACCTTCTTCTTATAAAAGAAAAGATCGTGAGGCTCTCTAGTGGCCTGTTCAATACTGTGTTAGGAAAGGAAATAGCTAACCACTTCAACCACACTCTCACAGAAAATCGACGTTTGAAAGAAGTTTTACCGCTTCTATACTTCGTTCGGTTAGTGAGAGGGCCGGAGGCACATCTTTTCTCCGTTTCTTACCCCTCCTCTTATGTCCTTCCCCAGTTCCTTGAAAGGCCGGCAACGCTCCTGTTACACCCTAGTGTTGCAGTTTTTAACAGGTGGCGCTGATCGCTTATCACCAGGTGACTCGCTTGCTCAATTGTCATCCTATATCATAAAAAAAGCTCTTAAACAACAGGAAAGAACCTTTAAGTACGATAAATAGTTCCAAAAGAAACCATTTCAGTTCATGTACTAATAAGATTAACTTAAAGTTGCTCAAAATGCGTATATTTTTGCCTGTTTTCTATCCAATGGGCAAAGCTTTCCAATTCTTTTCCAATCTTCATGAAATGTGGTAAAATTTGAATTAAAAAAAAAACCTCCTCGTTCTAGAATGTGAAACACATAAAGTATTGCCAAATTACCTCAATAAGCACTTCAATAATCGTCCTGGCAACGCATTAACGTTTTAAAAAACAAAATTGGAGCCAAGTTAATTTAATAATCACTCGTGCGTGGAGGGTGGCCAATAAACGCTTTTTATGGCGTTTTTATTATGATGCATAAACGTGAATCATTTATAACGAGCCGAAGTAATGCCAAATATGTCGTTCGTACTAGCAATATGTCCCGATTTTATCTGGGTATGTTTTATACTGGTTTAACATTTCTGATCAATCTTCCATGCTGATGTTCTTCCAGGACATAATAAAACTGGCCAAATGAGGGTTTTATTCACACACTAACTCTAATGGTTCCGTATACGTCCACTATAGAATATTAATACACGGTGAAATTTTTATCGTTCTGGATCCTTAAAGGGGTGATTCAGCCCGTCGATATGAACAACTTTTCCTATGGGACCAATGCTGGGAACTAGAGGTGTCCAATGACCAAAGGGCTGACAATTTCTTTGCACAGAGAATAAGCATTGCCATACAACGTGACAAAGCTGTTAGTGGCGGAGAGGAAAATCCTCCGCAAAATCCTGGGACCAACGCAAAGAGAAGATGAGAGTTGGAGAGCCCGGAAGAACCAGGAAATCGAAGATCTAGTGTCCGATCCAAACATCATTGGTAAAATAAAATCAGCTCGTCTTCGGTGGTTCGGACACGTAGAGAGAATGGAAGAGTATCGAGCCGTAAAGAGAGCATACTCGGGTAGGCCGGATGGTCGTCGACGGGTCGGCCGTCCTAGCTATCGCTGGTGTGACGAGATCATGAAAGACCTATAAAGCCTCGGAGTTTGCGATTGACAACGGCTGGCACATGACCGCAAGAAATGGCGCCTTCTAGTGTCGGAGGCCAAGATCCACTTTGGGTCTCTGCGCCATTGCAGTAAATAAGTATACAACGTGACAATGCTGCCAGCCAAGACTTTTTTTATCAATAGGTTTTTGTTTTTGCTGTTAGATTAGGTTTTTTATAGTTTAAAAAAAACGTTATTTAGGTTTAGTTTATTTCATTATTCTAAGATTATTTCGTTACGTGATATTGTTACTGTGATTGATAGAGGTTATATTTTTTTTCTTTATTATGTAGTTTTTTAATAAGAAAATAACCACTACATAATACTTTTTATTTACAAAAAGATTTAAAGCAAAAATCAAGAAAAATTCTAAAAATTTTAGTCCATGGTCGATTTAGGGCTAAAAAGCTTTAACCTAACACTAGTCCACTGGTAGTTTATTTACATCTATGCTGTACTTAGTCTAGTTTACATTTAAATACAATTTCAAATGGGTTAACCATGTTGAACAAAACACTTCCTCCATTACTCGCGGCTGGCCTAAAAACTACACAGGAAGAGTTGTGTGGTCAAACTTTTTTCTTTCCTGCTCCGACCGTCATTTGTTTTTATATAAGCTTTAACGTCATTGGGAGCCAAATGTCCCCTTAGTCGAAGATCTTGCTACAAATATTTAACGATCATCTGTAATTTGTTATGTTTTAGTTGCTTTTTTGTATCCGAGATTGAAAGAAGCTACTGCATATTTACAAAATCTAATACGTATTCGATAATTATTTAATTTACCTTTACCCACTTTAATATTATATAAGAAGCTGCTTGAATTATATCTCAATTGAGTGTGTTGGTATGACTATTTTACTTTTCGATATATTTCCATTGGATAATGGAATTATATCGAAAAGTAAAATACTTTACACCTATAAGCGATTAAACACACCACATGACTCTACACACACTCTCCACATGACAACTAGTTCATATAAACTAGTATGTACACTAATTCATCTGAACTAGTATACATACTAAGACAAACATGTCTAAGTAATAAATAAAACATTTAAACTTCCATTTAAATAATCTTTAAATCGATTTTTAAAAATGGTGCTTTAGAAGAATGTTTACTCTACTTATATAATAAAAAAAAAAATTGTCTTAAAAAATTAAAAGATAATCTTGGTCTGTTTTTAATTGAATGTTTTTAATATGTTAAAATATTAAAACAGATCTTAAAATCAAATGACCACAGTTTTATGCACTAGGATCTTTCACATCCGTATTGTTTTTCAGGGACAAACAATTCCACTTAGTGGTTCGTGTTTTGATAATTGAACCTTCTAAAGTGCCGCCGGGTTAGGCAGGTGGGCTTTTGGTAATAATGTATGTAGGTACCTACCGTCCAGTAGTTTGGTGCTTTGTTTCATGTTTGTTATCTAACGCTTAATAGGGTTAAGAGACTGGTATTTTATACAATTAATCTTAACCCTCAACCACTGACGTGTATTTACTTGCACTAAGGCTGACGTACGTCTCAGAGACGTACGCTTTTTTTAAAGAGCCCTAAGTCAGTAATTACTTATGATAACATGGTTGTTTCATTGTATATCGTTACCACAGTATATATCGTACTAGTAAATAAAAGACTTGCGCTTTTTATTTCTTATTTATTTATACTTTTCATAACAAAACGAAAACTTAGAAAAAAATAACCGGAACTAAAAAGCCTTCTTTATGTTGGCTCAAAAACTTAACTTATCAGTCTAAAATGATCACAGAACTGATAATATCTTACTATTTAGATTATAAACTTTAGTATAAAAATATAAACAATGGCGCTTTTTAAGGAATTCAGTATTTTTTAACGGCATGTGTTACAAACCAGTTTTGAACACTGCAAACACACGGGTTTCTTACATTCTTGAATGTGTCAAGTGTGAAGTTTTTCTATGTTTTTGTTTATAACATAAGTGACAGTTTTTACGGACATTGAGACGGTTACATTCAGGTTCTTCCTCCAGTCGAGGTGCAACAGCTGTACCGAGAATTCGAGTCAGAAGCCCTTTGAGTTCTAAGGAAAGTTGTGGAATCTTTATACGTCTATCGAGATGCTGATGAACTAAACTTTTTGCAACGTTTTTCATAAAAATCAATCGGTCTTCTGGTTTGTAGTTTGACATTATGAAGGCATTCACTGCAGCAATGTCTACTATTCTAAAAAATATAGCCATTGGCTAACATTTGGTACGCTTGGAGCAAGAATATTTAGCGCACTTTTCGTCCAAGGAATCTACGCCGCCTTTTGAAGAATTGTAAAATGAAATTATATCAGGTATTTCTTTTTGAGCATCCACTGCTTGATCGTGATGCATAGTTGATACCATGATGACTATTTTCTTTTTTTTATGTACGTATGACAGCAATGTTGTGTCCTTAGTAAATCCATACATAGTTGACATGACATTGCGATTTTTTTCAAGAAAATCCGGATAATTTTCAAAATTTTCGTCATTGACATTTATTCGACGTCTTCTGCTTGAAGTTGGGCCATCATCATCCAAAGAACGTTTATTAGAAGCCATTTTAACGCTGAAACAAAAATAAATTCAAAAAATAAAAACTTACACTATCACTGACACTACGTCTCACAGACGTAACGAAGTGTATATTTACCTATTCGAGGCGCTCCGCACATCCGCTCAGCCCCGTCAGCGTGCGTCACTGGTTTCTAGAAAGGTACAGGAAAGGGCAAGATCGTGCGAGTACAATGTAAACAGAAATTTTTGTTTTTGTCGCGCGCCTACGTCTCACAGACGTACGTCAGTGGTTGAGGGTTAATAGACTATTTTCTTAGGTCTAATATATTTTTTTTTCCCGTCAGTTAGATAATCATAAAATATTAAATACGTATTTTTTCTTTTATCAATGAAATATTGAATTATATAAACAAAGCGCGTCAAAGTTCATGAGTGCTCCTGTCGTGACTTTATAGTTAGCTAAAATTGTAGCAGACTGTGTCGTCATACGGAATTTTAACGGGCTATATTTTTATATAATTATGTATATAAACGGGACTTAGCACGAACAATTTTATTATTTACGACGACGAGTAACATCCATCGTGGTCGCAAAGAGACTGTGCACTTTATGTGTTTAAAGCGCGAAAGATTAAAAAAAGAAAAAAAATATATCTTTTGAATAATTGGCAAAAGAAAAAATACGCGTCCATTATTGTTTGATAATCTGACGGACAAAATTTTTAGGACACAATCCTATTTTAACAAAATCATTTTGTAGTTGTCTTTGATGAAGTTAATAAATTACTTCTTTTACGTAAACATATCGATTACTATTGGTATATTGCAACTAATTTGGTTATAACGCAGTAAGAGCTCACGAATGAAAAGCTTCGAATGAGATTTGATTTGTAAGCAAAGTCTAAGTGTAGATTTTGAGTATTCACCGGAGATTCAATTAATATCTAAATGACAGTCGAAATATAGTCTGCACTATAGATTGAGATATTTTTATTTACCTACTCATATGATGGTACACGAGCAAGCAGGTCTCCTGTTTTTAAGTGATTACCGCTATGCCCATGGATAACTGCAACACCCGGAGTGTGACAAGAGCATTGGCGGCATTTCAAGAAAAACACGTTTTTTGAAGGTTCCAATATCGTATTAATTCAGGAATACCGCCGGTAATAAAAACATAATAAATTATGTAATGAATTACTTATTTCTGATACGAAAATATCATAATTCCCTGGGTTGGCTATTATCATCAGTGAATGAATAATTTGTCAAGAGCATCTTCCTTCATTCTCTTCCATGCTGGTCTGGGAGCAAAGAAAAAACGTAGAAATTACCAGCTGCTTCTCTTCCCGCGCAGATCGTAAAAACCGATCGATAGATTGGGCTAAAATTTGCAAATCATGTCATTAGGCAATGCGCAACCCATCACTATTTGATACCGTTTTCCATCTACATACCCTCCAATATGCTAAATGTGGACAAAGGTCTTATAGACCTAGGCTCTGTCTACCCTGAAAGGGAAAAAGACGTAATACTATGTGTGTATGTATGTATGTATGAATGTATTTATGTGTCAAGAGCCTGAAAGCAAAATAATCTTCATAAATAACTACAAACGATATCCGTAAATCCTAAGAAACCACCTTATTAGTTACAAAAAGGACGACTGAGAACTCTAAAATCAAAGGGCTAGTACACACAGCATGAAATATATGTTATATTAAGCAGAATTACACTTGTTAGCAAGGACTAACAAAAAGGACCACACACGATCAAAGACGGGTATAAATGTGATTCTATAAAAGTTCTAATGTCTGAAGATGTGCTCTCTGTGTGTCTATCAAGTAAGCCCTTGGACAGAGATAAAATAATAAATATTAAGATCTTATTTTTTCTCATTATCTCTGTGTAAGGGATATCAATAATTATTATACAACAGATAACAATTTCTACCTAACCTCATGTTTACATTTATGTGAATAAGCTTCCAAAGATTTTCCTGCCTTATAAATTATTTAACACTCTAGTAAATCTATACATATTCTTAATGGTTTTGTAATTAAAGTTACAAAACCATATTATTATTTTCTTTGATCGCCTTTATACAAATCATTGTTTTAAGTTTGGTCATGCTAAAGTAATAAAAAATATTTGCATAAACGCAATCAGAAAATGGTGATAAACTTCCACAAATATACAGGGGTTGCGAAGTAATGGTATTTTCTCTCTACATTAAGAGAATTAGCAGTAATTATAATCCTATTTGTAGACCTACAAATCTTGCAGATAAAAATAATGGGCCCAAAAGAAGTGGAACCAAGGAGAGCAATGCAGGTCCAGGAATAGATTTCCTTGTTTCCTTCTGATAATAAACATATCAACAGGGAAGGAATTTTACGATCAATTTCACAGATCTGGAATTTATTTTTGGCGATTAACCTCATTTTGTTTGTTAGATTGTGTGTTTTATTTTATTTAATGTTGACATTAATAAGATTTGTAGGAGAAATATCAATAACATTTAGATATACTGAATTACGTTAAATGGTTAATCTGTAAAAAAGTGACGGTATGTTTTTGTGTGATATTTAGTAACGACATTGTCGATTTTACTTATATAAACGTACTAATCAGAAGATAATATAATATAAGGCCTCGTGGGGTTGAGCATTATTAGCGTCTACTTGTTAAGCAACCACGGGCGCAGTCTCCTCTGGGATGGGTGACCGCAACTTACATAAAAATATCTCAAGCTCTTCCGTGCTTCGGAAAGCACGTTAGGCCGTTGGTACCGGCTGTCATCATGGATGGCAGTCGTTAAGCTAAGTCAGATGTCTGTAGGCAGCTTCAAAAATCTGACACCAGTGTTGGCCCCTTACACGCACGACGCAACAATAACAACAACAGAAGATAGGTAAACCAGACTTTGTTAGGTTATCCCTCAACACTACTTGAGATTCTTGATATTCTCTTCTCTTCCCGCGCAGATGGTAAAAGTTGATCGAGGAAATAGGCGAAAATATAAGGAATTATATTTGTAGGTGATACGGCTAGCAACCCATCACTATTTTGAATCAATCTACAGCTTAATTTTTTATTTTTACAGCCTAACCTTACAATAAATTCCTAACTGCACCAAATAAGTTAGTATTTGGTACTAATTCTTAACCTAATTATATAATTGTTTAATCAACCTTCCTAATAAGATTTTGTTTCATTCGTTCAATTCCTTATGGCGTGTTCGTATTGTCTAGCGGAGGATTCCCTTGTTTTATCATAGTAACCCCTGGACCTTCTTGAATGAAGTGATTTCGAAACTAACCTATGGTGCTGAAGCCTAGGCCTATCTTATGCTATGCCTAGGATTGCTATCGGCCTTGTGTATGACCTTTTACTTATTAATAAGAATAACTTTATCCTAAGATGCGCTCATGTTTTTCCTAATAAATGTTGGTTAAGTTGCACTTTGTGTTATTTTATGTTGCCTGCTTTTTCACATCAATAAATTTGCCTAATTTTATGAAGATTTGGTTAATTATTTATCATAAAGAAGCATGTTGCTTATCTAGCATGGTTCATTCTACAGCAATATGTTTCCAACGTATGAAATATCGGTGGGATATGATAAACGTGGCTTTAAAGTCTTATATACTAGGGCTCTATGTACCCCTTCTTCTATCGAGTCGTAAAATGGCTATATATACATTTTAAATAAGTTTTGACCAGTGCTTTGCTACCATGATTGCCCGTTCGTTTGCCTCATTCAGATCCCGCTGGGAGCAAGAAGATGGACTACGCTGGATACTATGTACCACGCAAGAGAATAACACTTAATAATAGATATGTATTCTTAAAAAAAATAACCTTCTGTTGGTAAAATGCTCAAATATTTCGAACTTGTGTGTTACAATTTTATAGCTCATAGGGGGCTGCGTATGCCCAAGTAATCAGTAGGACAAACAGCAATAAATTCTTAAAGTTACTACACAGCATTGAAGGTGTTATTCCCTACACCTTATCAGATAGAATTTTATGACCCTCTGGCTAAGGGGCGCAAAAAAGATTATACACGTACATTTATTTGGGGTAAAAAAATTCAGACATAGGTCCTATTACAAGAGATTTTTTTAATGTAATTGACTGTCTTTTGAAGAAAAAGTACAAAGAGGCTGTTATTGTTTTTTGCGCATTATTAAATTTCAGAAAAACAAACCAACTAAGTATTTATTTAAATCTATATATTTGTCAATCAATTATATTCGCCTACAAACTTATTAACAGTCAATTTATACTAAGTATTTGGGCCTTTCCCAATTTTTTCCACATAAGTAAATTGAAACGCACTTGCGCTTTATGACAGGCTATAGCTGAAAATCAGTGTGTTGCTCTCAGGGCTATACCGGGTGTTACAAAACTACGAAATAATATTTAAGGGGCATGATCAGCCCATGATATTTAACAACTATCCCCAGGGAACATACATCGAAAGCCAAAAAAAAGTGTTGATCTTCCATAGAAAGTCGATCCGCTGATTGCTTATTTTGTATCGGAGATCGAATTTTACTTTTTATGTTTTGAAATTTGTCATGGGGAAAGTTGTTTAATATTATGGACTGATCATGCCCCTTAAATATTATTTCGTAGTTTTGCAACACCCGGTATAATTACAGAGCTTTGACCTTTTTGTATTGTTGTGGTATACATATACAATTGTAAAGTATTGTTTTTACTTTGTATTTTTAATGACATTGTTTTTTATCAAACTGTTGTATATATGTGTATCAATCTTAACTCTTATCATCAATACAAAATAAATATAAACACTAGATTGTAAGCTTTAGGTAGTATTATTGTGTCGTAAAATACAGTTTATAATTAAAAATCTATCAAACACAATACATTGTTATCTAAGTCCAACAATAAACCACAGAGAATAAACCGAGTTTAAATATGTAGGAGTTCAGTTAAAAACAGCGCGAATAAATAATGGAATTCCAATTCGCTAAGCTCACGCAATCTTGTCGCTTCAATTCTGCTTTTTAACTTTGCTAAATGCAATACCCCGTACCATGGACAATGTTCTCATTAAATTACGAACTACAACGTTCAATTAGATATTCTGTGCTACAAGTGTAACGATAAGGCTGGTATGTTTTATAACAAAAGCCTTTAAAAAATAAAGAGTATAAAAAAAAACTGATACTTATGAAAGGTCTGTTTGTTATTTTATTTCTTATACCTGAAATTTAATTCCAAATTTTTAAAGAGCGACTCAGACCACGAATCTAAACAACTTTCATTATGGGACAAATTTCAAAATTGATATAAAAAAATCAGCTGTTCCATAGATTTTGGCCAAGTAGATATTCCACTTTTGTATGAAAGAGCAGATAATTTTTTCACGATGTCGAAGTTGGTCCCATAATGAAAGTTGTTCAGATTAGTGGTCTGAATCACTCCTTAGATGTTTGCTAATGAATTCAATTTCACCCTGTATTGCTACTACCCTGCATCTTCTAATGTGATTTGGTTTTATTAATACGGCTGACTTTCTGCGTGACGTCAAGTCTTCTCGTGAAACAGCTTTTTTCGGTAAACAAAAAAAAAATATTAGCACCAGCGGCACGCCCCGGCCTCGCACGGGTGTTTAATTCTATAGCCTGTAATGCAAGTAAATGTAATGAATACATATTTATTAATAAATATTAATGTTTGGGTTGCATTGAGAGAGGTCTATACCCAGCAGTAGGATAATAGAAGGCTATTGATGATGATAGTGATGATGATGAATTTGCAGTCTTTAATCACCTGATTGTCTGATAATTAAGACGATTCCGTGCTTCGGAAGGCACGTTAAGCCGTTGGTCCCGGCTGCCATCTGGTAGTCGTCTAGTCGTTAACCAGATGGCAGCCGGGACCTCTTCAGAGGCCGAGAGGCGGTTCTGAAGAACTCTGACACCAGGGTGTGCATAGTCGATTGACCGTGTCACCTACACAAAATGATGATGATGATGATGAAATATTAAATTTTTTAAGTAGGTATGATTAAATTTTATAAGTATTTATTATTGAAGTATTTATAACAGTAATACCAATAAATCTATACTTCAAAATATACATGTTACATAAATAGCGAAATAATACTCCACGCGATTTTATGTAATTACATGTACGGACAAATCATACCTAGTGAGCTAGCTCAAAAGTAAGTTCGAGACTTATGTCATAACATATAAAATATAGTACAGTATCCATAGCATAGTATACTGTACTATATTTTATATCAAGTACATATATATGTCGGAACAAAAGGGATTGTCTCTCATGGTAAGGCCACGTAACTCGCACGCTACCTGTGAGAATATAGCCTTCACACTTTATTCTCTCTAGCCCACCTCGGCTTACCATCAGAGAAGGAGTCGAATCAGTTACACAGTCAGTTAAAGGTATGTTATGTTTCAACATCGTTGCTAACAAAATAGGCAAAATGGCAGGTGCAATTTATTAATGTACAGTTTATATTTTGAAGATTGCATTTTCTTAAGCAAATTTTTTTCCCGCTAAGACTTAATACATTTTTACGCAAGACTGTACACTTTTTATAGAAAGTACTCTTTCGTAGGTGCTTCTTCTGTATTTTGGTAATACCTACAATTTTATAAAAAGACGGATAGAAACACAGCTCTTCCATTACAATGTCCACAAAAAACTAGTCAACCACAAAGAAATCCCAAAAATTAATTCCCACAAGTATGACACTAATAAATCTTGAGTCGCACGGATGTTTTATCGCCAAGTCCAGCGGTACCTCGAAGGGGGAGCCACCCGGAGATTAATTCAGTGAATAAATAAAAGTCAGCAGATTAGGCCCCACCCTCTTAAGCTGACCCATGCCTTTGTGGAAAAATGCTCCGTATAAATAACTGGACGAATCAAAGTGAAACACTGAGGATTAATTGTATTGAGGTTGAAGAAGTAAGACGTTCTAATGTCCAATTCGTTTGACTATTTCTTTTTATTTACGTCGCATAATGGGCCCGATAGCCTAGTGAGCATGGGTGTAATTAGCGCTTACATATGTTAAGCAACCCCGGGCGCGGTCTTCACTGGAACGGGTGACAGCAAGTGGCATAAAAATGTCTCGAGCTCCTTCGTACTTCGGAAGGTACCTTAAGCCCTTTATCCCGGCTGTCATGATAGATTTCAGTCGTTATGTTAGATGATTTAGGCAGCTTGAAAAGTCTGATACCAGATATACGTACGCGAAAAACAAAATCATATCTTAATCTTTGCATTTTTTTTGATAAAAGTGGCAGATTTCAGAGACTGGGCCACAAGAACCATTGGAGCTCCAGGCTCTGACAAACTTAAAAATTTGGCAGGCAGCAAGTACTTCGGCAAGCAGGCAGTTAGTTTCACTAAGTACTACTATAGCCGGCGATGAGGGCGCTACTGTACAAGAGTGACATTCTTTTCCACCCGTTACTAGATGGCGTATATAACTAGGTAAAACCAAGAAAAAATTAAAAATATTTTTGAACAAATATATTTTTTGTGAATACTTATTTTATTTTTGCTTAATATGATAGATACAGTTGTGAATAGATCATGGCGCCATCTATGTGATGCGTATGAAACAAATCATACGCCATAGGAGTTGGGATCACATGCTCTGGCCACTCCATAAGTGCATAAGCACTATTTCATTTTATGGCGAGCTCCGTGGCGCAGTGGTCAACATGCCAGCCTGCGACACGATGGTGCCCGGTTTCGATCCCCGATCAGATCATGTTGGAAAACAATCTTTTTCAGATTGACCAGGGTCTTAGATGTTTATCTACTTATTATACAAGTATTATAAATTCTATTTTGGTTAATGGTTAGTATCCTACGACGCATGTTCGTAACTTACTGTGGGGCTATCTCAATTTATGTGATATGTCCCTATATATTTATATAAGTATTACATTTTAACATATATGATGAATAAACTAATTAATCGACATACAAATAATTCTAAACTAAAAATGTAAATTAAAACTTAAATTAAAAATAAAATGAATCTATAAACACATCAAATCAAATAAAATATGGATGCCAAATCGCTGCGGTCTGCTGGCAGGGTGCCCAAAAGGCTGGCGGCATTTCCTCGCTGGATGGCCAGACTCAGTTTTTTATATTCATTTATTTAGAATTCATTTCAAATTCATAACCGCTCTTTCGTGTTTTTTTTTCTTTCATTGGCTTCATAAAAATTTCAAGCTGCCTAAATTAATCCGATCTAGTTAAGCTCCGTCACACCTTCACGTATGTCACCTTACATTTACACAGTTTATAACAATGTAGGTAATGTTTTATTTGAAACATCAGCACGAACTTAATTGGCGCGTATTGTACAAACTTCCCGGGATCCGCTTTGTTATACAAAATTCCTATTATAAATGAAGCATTATCTTTTTGTCCCTTTGTTCACACTCTTAATTAGCGGGACTCCGTATTCATATGTTAAAATTAACCTTTAGGACTTTGGCAACTTTGGGAAAGTTGTGTAATTACGTATCTTTCTCCATTGTTTAATTTTTTTTGTTGATATAAAATAGGTTTGTTTTTTATTGGAATATTATAATTATATATTTTTAGCGAGAGTGGTTATATTTTTGCGCTGAGCTCTTAATTGAATATAGAGGTATAGGACAAGAAATTAATCATGAAGGCAGAATAGTCATGATTGTATCACACTACAGTCGGGACTTCATAACTAAAAATCTATGGTTTAGTGTTAACAAGTTACAGTAGTATCTATAAGAATTATTTTATAAAATTCCTAAAATATTTAGTTTGTAATAAATTCGATGACAATGAAGTGTAAGTAAACTTCCCTTGGAATACCTATCATTGTGAAGAGAAAATAAACGTTATTATTATTATTATGTTGTCTCTTACTTAAGAAACCACAGGCCGAAGCCCGGTCTTTTGAGGCTTGCATGGGGACACATGTCCTGTCCAACATGTAGAGGCCTTGTGAGACGTTTGCTATAAAATGGGGTGGGGCACTATCCAGGTCATGGCTGTAAACACACTATAGAAATGTGCTCACAGACAATCCCCAGAAGGTGCAAACCTATTGATATAATGGATCAATACTCTTAGGGCTATTGGGATGAATGGCTAATGGTTTGTATCTGGGCTATGGTAATAACTATGGCACCTGCCTATGACGAATGTTGATACACACGGAAAAATAGGCAGGTGGTGACTCGCCGACTCAGTCAATATTATTATTACCTATGGTGCCTAAGCACCAGTCTCACTCATATCGACTGTGTAAATTAAATACAGCAATTCATAATTGCTATTTTTATTAAATAATAACTTTGAAACAAATTGATACTGAATGTCTGTCCAGACCTTAAATTTTCGGTATTTTGTTAAAATTTGTTACTTTTGTAGGAAAATTAACATTTATTTATTATTATTATGTACAATATCATATTAGGCCTATTGAGATTGTGAATCCAGAAACGAAGCCAGCAGAAAAATGCTCAAACATAATATTTCAGTGACACGAAGAATAAAGAAGGCAGACATGTCATTACATTCCTTAAGTCGGTCCCAACTCGGAAGAATATTATGTTTATGATCTCAACCATGTCGCCGGTAAGGGGACCCGGCCCACATTAAAGTAATAGCTAGCCAATATTTGCGAAGAACAAATGTTTAAATGCTCAGGTCAAACGCGTTTTGTGGTCCCCGGATTTTTCAAACAATGCGATGAAGGATGAAATATTGTGACACATTCTTCGCGCACATAAACATAACGCTAAATACTGTTACATGACGAAAGCTGCCAAGGCGTACTAGACGCAACTCCGACTCGGCGTATATAGAACTTTGTTCGTATAATGCTCAAGGTATTAACTGCTCAAACTTTATTATCTAAGTGTGTGTAGTATTTTTCTCCGTGTGGGGACGGAGTAGAATACAATTCCTCACTGCCCGTCAGGTTGGCATCTCGTAAGAGGCGAGAAAAATACCCGACATGCTCGGTGGTAGGACCTCGTGGGGTCCGACTGGCTGGCGACCACCCTCATGCCGAAATCTATCGTAAAGCACCGTTAGGTGTGTTTCGACGGTTGCGCGTGAGAGCCAATCCCCATTCCCGATTCCCGTAGTTCCGACAGTTTATGGTCCCTTAAGGACTGGAGTCTTGCACTGCCTGATTGGGGGTGCGACGTTGGCGCGGGGGCCAGGGAGACCCGATGAAACGGTTGTCCGCTGGCCACCCGCTGGTACGTAGAGGACCCGAACCCTGGCTGTCCCGGCTAGGGAGGCTGTCCTGCCGCCAGTGTCAAAAGCTCGTGATTGGTCGTCGTGCCGGCCTGAGAGACCGGAGTGGAACACGGCGGCTGATCATTGTGTTGGATCGGGGGCCCTTCCGTCCCCCGTGCCAACAGCGCACCTCACTGGTTGAGCAGCACACACAGCATTCATTGCGGGCCATCATTCCTTAACTTTGCCTATGTAACTGTCGTAACTACGGCAATCCTCAATTTTTTCCCTGTTAACCACCTTTTTTATGGAAAGATCGAAAAATAGAAAACATGTTTCTACAGCGGCACCCCCTTCCACATTCAATGTGGACTTCTTCAACGTCAGAGGAATGCATTCCAACCTCAATGTCGTCCATCATCACTTGGAGACGACTAAGCCGGCTCTATTTTTCCTGAATGAGACACAAATATCCTCTCCGACCGACGTCACATATCTCTTGTATCCCGGTTTCAGCTTGGAGCACAAGTTTACGCCCAATGCTGGGGTGTGTATGTACGTACGGGAGGATGTATGTTGTCGACGTCTCAGCAGCCTTGAAGACAGAAACCTGTTATTGTTATGGGCGCGCGTAGATCACGGTGACCGCATCCGGTTCTATGCGTGCCTTTACAGGTCCCATAGCGGTGATGCCGAAACAGACCGACTTCTCGGGCATGTACAGAAGGGCATAGACGAAATTCTCCAGCAGCACCCATCGGCGGAGGTAGTGATCCTAGGGGACTTCAACGCTCACCACTTTGAGTGGCTAGGATCACTGAAGACCGACTACGCTGGGAAGGCTGCATACAACTTTGCTGTAACAAATGAACTCAACCAGTTAGTTGATGGTCCTACCAGAATACCTGATATTGAAGGACACAACCCTGCTTTGTTGGATCTTCTGCTGACCTCACATCCAAACGATTACCAGGTATTCCGTGATGCCCCTCTAGAAACCTCGGATCATTGCCTGGTACGTGCTGTTGTTCCATCCGGTCAGACCACGCAATCCAGACCACCTGGTATGCGTCGTGTGTGGCATTATAGGTCAGCAGATTGGGATGGATTGCGAGAGTTTTATGCATCCTACCATTGGAGACGGTTGTGCTTCTCATCAGAAAATCCTGACATTTGTGCGAAAGCTGTCGCCGAGGCGATACTGCTGGGCATGGAGTGCTACATTCCCAGCTCGGCGGTTCGTATCGGAGCACGGTCTCAACCTTGGTTTCGTTGCTCGTCTTTGCGTGCCGCCCACCTCAAGCGCGAAGCCTACGAAGCCTGGGTTGCTGCGCGAAATGTCAAGGATCGTAATACTTCTGATTTGAAGAAGCGGTTCAACGCAGCTTCAAGAGCCTACAAGAAGCAGATCACTGCAGCAAAGTTTGCGCACACTGCGCGCATTGGTAGGAGACTGGTTGGCTATCCCTCCGGGAGTAGAGCATTCTGGTCTCTTGCTAAGGCAGCGCAGGGGAATTTCTGTCGCCCTTCACTTCCATCTCTGCACAATCATCAGGACTCGCTGGCTCACTCCGCAAAAGAGAAGGCCGATCTCTTGGCTACTCTCTTTGCGTCAAATTCTACCCTTGACGATGGAGGAGCATCGCCGCCCTTTTTACCGCGATGCGAGCACTCAATGCGGGAAATTCGCTTCACTCAAAGTGCAGTGCGACGTGCTCTGTTTTCCCTCGACGTCAGGAAGTCCAGCGGGCCTGATGGCATTCCAGCAATTGTGCTCAAAACATGCGCCCCTGAGTTGGCTCCGGTGTTAGCACGCCTATTCTCGCTGTCTTACACCTCAAGAAAAGTCCCGTCTTCGTGGAACTTTTTGAATTGGTGCCACCGTCACCTTTTGACCACCGCACCGCTCGCCACAGGAGTAAAGTCCATCCCCACATCCTTGACACTTGGGTCTCCAAAAATGTCAGAGCGTCACGTGGTTTTTTTCCTCGTACAGCAAGATTGTGGAATGGACTCCCTCCCGAGGTTTTCCCTGTGTGCTATGACTTGAGGTCCTTCAAAAGGCGTGTTTACAGGTATCTTAAGAGTCGGCAACGCATCAGCAGCTCCTCTGGTGTTGCAGATGTCCATGGGCGACGGTGACCACTTTCCATCAGGTGGCTCGTCTGCTCGTTTGCCGTCGGATATACATCTAAGTAAGTTGTCAACTTGTGTCGTGAGATACTAACTCAACCTTACTATATTTTATGATAAATACTTATATAGATAAACATCCAAAATCAGGACAATCTAAAAATTCTTGTTTTCCATCTTGACCCGGCCGAGGATCGAACCCCCGAAGAATAAAGAAGACAGCGATTTCTTTACATTCCCCGCTTTGTCGCAGCCGTGTCGTCGGGAGAGACCTAGCCTACATTTAAGTAATGCTGTCTAGTACTTGCGGAATACAAAATTTTAATTCAGGTCGGTGTTTGAACACCCCCGGTAGCTTTAACCAATGAAGAGGAGGACGAAATAATGTGAGAATGTGTCACTGAGAAAATGAATCAGACCCGAGCAAAGTAAGCGATGTTACCAAACGGGTAGCGAAGTTAAAGTGGGACTAGACATAGGCCATGTTCTCCAAGAGGAAGGCTTGTGGTGCAAAGTTGTGATAGAATGGCGACCACAGGATGAGAAACGTCTACGAGGGAGACCACAGATGCGTTGATACGATGATATCAAAAGAATTGCCGGAACAAAATGGATCGAAAGTGCCCAAGATCGAATAAAATTACATAATATGAAAAAGAGGCCTACACCCATGCGGTCGAGAAAGGGTAAAGAAGAAGTATCATTGAGCTATCACATCGTTTTCATTGATGTTGAAGATATATATCTATACATCGTAGTGTAAGGTACGATTTAGACCGGCGGGCAGGTGACTAGCGCATAAATGCTTAAACGTAATCCATTGACGCGTAGAATAAAAAAAGTAGACCTTCCTTTACATTGCCTGCTTTGGGCGATCCCAACTGTGTCGTGGGAGGGACCAGCCCACATATAAGTAATGCCTGCCAATATTTGCGGAGAACAAATGTTTAAATGTTCGGTACAAAGGCGTTTTGATATCCCCGGATGCTTCCAAATATTGTGGAGGACGACGTAGTAAATGTAAAAATGTGCCGAGTTACATCTTTATCTTTGTACTAGCTTTTCTTGTGATTGTATCCGCGTAAATAATAGCCTATGTGCTTTTCTGATGTTTGTAAATTCTTATTGTTTTTCATGAATCTTCACATCCAAACAAAATTTCACAATTATTTAATACAATCAGTCTCACGTGACTCTGCTCACGTTAATGTCTCACGCGGACTGTATGCAAAGTATCTGTGTACAAAATTTATTCAAAATCCCTTTAGCTGTTTTGGCGTGAAATATAAATAAATAAATAAATATATACGGACAAATCACACAGATTGAGCTAGCCCCAAAGTAAGTTCGAGACTTGTGTTATGGGATACTAACTCAACGATACAATATTTTGTAACAAATACATGTATAGATAAACATCCAAGACCCAGGCCAATCTGAAAAAGATCATTTTCCATCTTGACCTGGCCGGGGATCGAACCCGGTCACTCCGTGTCGCAGGCTGGCGTGTTGACCGCTGCGCCACGGAGCTAGTCATATAACATAAACAGTATCAAACATCCATATTCACCAACTTTCACGTTTATAATATTAGTTAGAATGATTTTCCTCGTGAAACAGGAGTTGAACTGCGTAATTAGCAAAAGACGAAAGTCCTTTTGGCCGAAAATCTACGGAATATTTTCTGAACTATGGGTACTTTAATTGTTCATACTTACTGGCAAGCCCTTTACATAGCCTTGAAGTGGTAAAGCATTGATTATAGGCAGAAACAATTTAGTTTTTAATTTAATAATAGAAAAAATATTGGTAGGACTTTAAAACTACGACTTTAGAACTAATAACATCTTTTCACTTAGTGAATTAACTAGTTATTAAAAAAGAACTAATAACGCCGTGTGGTATCCGGCAGAGTAGAAAAGGAGCACTCCAAGTCTCCCCGTGGATGTCGTAGAAGGCGACTTAGGAAATACAAGCTAAACAAAGCTTATAAACATCTATGAGACCTCTCCAACCCGTCTGGCCAGCGTGGAGAGTATAGGCCAAGTCCTCTGGCTGCTCTGGCAAAGTATGGCTTCAGTAGTACAGAGAGGGTCGTGCTCCTGTAGTCGAAACTAAAATAGACCTGACGATGAAGTCTTCCCGTGGATGTCCTAGAAGGCGACTTAGGAAATACAAGCTAAACAAAGCTTAAAAACATCTATGAGACCTCTCCAACCCGTCTGGCCAGTGGGGAGAGTATAGGCCAAGTCCTCTGGCTGCTCTGGTCAAGTATGGCTTTAGTAGTACAGAGAGGGTCGTGCTCCTGTGGTGGAGACTAAAAAACCTAATAATGATGATGACTTAGTAAATGAAATAAAAAATGAAAAAAAAATGCTAGATTATCAGTAAGAAAGGCTAAACGAATAAAGTTTTAAGTAAATTTAATGATATTTATGAATACATTTTGTAGCACATGAAATTAAAACAGACTGTACAAAATAAAGACGTGATTATGCTGACTTTGGCGACAGAAGTCTTCATTAATCATGTATAACAGCGCCGAGCACAGGTTTGTGCAAAAGTAATGGGAATTACTTTGCATTACGACTAATTCTACTGATTAAGTGAACGTGGAATACAGCGGGATCATTGACTAATACCCTTTTGAGAAAGAAAGCTCTCTGATAAATCTAACAGACTTTAATACGTTTGCTAAGAAGTTGAACGACATACACATAATATGTAACAATATTTATATTGGATGTAATTCTACTTTGACAATATTGATTAATTATTGTGTAATAAGAAAAAAAAAATTAAAAAAGTAGAGCCAACCGCTTTAAATTTGTTTCTTTTTTTCGCCAGATGAGATTCAAATCAAATATTTTATTTTTTTAATATTGTACTGCCTATTGGCACTACTTACTCAAAATCTATTTGTTACTTATTAATAGATCCTTATATTATAAACTACCTGCCGCCCGCGGCTTTACTCAATTTAATGTCAATCCCGCGGAAACAGTACTTTTTTCTGGGATGAAAGGTAGCCTATGAACCCTTAATCGGGCATCGTAGGTATACATTTTTCATTGGTTTTGAACCTTATTTGAAGGACAGAAGGCTCAATTTAATGTGAGAGCTATGCTTCCATGGTTTGACAAGGGTCTAGATAATCCTATCTGTGTGCAAAATTTTATCAAAATCCCTTAAAGTGGATGTAAACAAAAGCCTAAACACTTTGTTTGTTAGCTTTTCATTTCAATTCAGTAATTAGGAGCCGCGGGTGAAATGAAAAGAATGCGTTCTTCTAACTTCTTCTTACAGGCTTACTAAATTATTATTCAATAATTTAGTAAGCCTGTAATTTTATCAGATTGAAATAATATTAGGTGCGTTACGAACGAAATAAAATGTAATTTGTTCCATGTAGGTAGCCATCTACTGTAATTTTGAACCGCATCTTCAGTGACATGGTCGGCGCTCGGTATCCGTTCCCGTATTATAGAAAATTGCATTAGATTCGAGTACCTATATTGTAGTGCATGTGAAAATATCAGATGTAATTCTGTATTATGTCGTAGTTTTGTTTTTGTACAAGTTCTAAAACATAGTCATTTGTGTGTTATGTTCATCATCATCATCAGGTTTTTTTAGTCCCCACTGGCAGGAGCAGAGGAGACTCCACCCGCAGGAGCATGACCCTATCTGTTCTACCGAAGTCATACTTGGCCACAGCAAATAGAGGATTTGGCATACACTCTTCTCGCTGGCCAGATGGGTTGGAGAGGTCTCATTGATGTTTATGAGCTTAGTTTAGCTTGTATTTCCTATGTGTTACGTTAAACCTTCCTTTTTTTTAAATTAAATAGCAAATTTTGATTGCTGAACTTTAAAACTATGAAATTATTGGAATAAAGGAATTGACGATCCCGATAGCCCAGAGGTCGTGGGCAATAAATGCGCTTACGCATATTTAGCAACCCCCAGCACGGTCTTCACTGGGATGGGTGAGCTCAAATGACATAAAAATATATCAAGCCGTTCCGTGCTTCGGAATGCACGTTAAGCCCGTCCCGGTCCTGTCTGTGATCTTCCTCGATGGCAGTCGTTAAGCAATGAATCTGACAGCTGGAATAAATCCGATTTTCTTTTTTTATGATATAGGACGGTAAACGAGCAAGCAAGTCATCTGATGATAAGCGGTCGCTGCCCATGGACAACTGCAACACCAGGGTGTAACAGGAGCGTTGCCGGTCTTTCAAGGAGTCGGGGGAAGGACATGAGAGCGGAAATGGGGGAAGATTGGGCCTCCAGCTCTCTCAATCACCGAACGAAGCATAGAAGTGGTAAAGCTTCTACTCAAACGTCGATTTTCTGTGAGAGTGTGGTACTTTCCCGGTCGAGCCGGCACATTCATGCTACTAACAAAAATATTTTTTGCCGGTAGCGCGGCTCTACCACACTATACTCCTGCATTGACCACTTGCACGCTTTAAACATAACAAAATACCTAATTTGAATTAAAACAGTTTGTGGGTTCTTCTTCTTTACGAGTCTAAAATATATATCTATAATAAGCTGAAATAGCTATATAATAAAAAGTTCGACTAGAATCTGGCGACCTCGACGGCACGATCATTTGCCTCAGTCAAGTCTTCTACAGTGCAGAAAGTAGGACAGCTAGGGCAATTCATCAGTTATCATCGTCTGAACAGCGCCGCAGCTGCACAGGTTGTTGCTTGAGAAACCCCACCTAACTCGGTTATCTCGGCATCTTTCAACACCAGCTCCGTGGTCCAGTGGTTAAGGCGTTTGCCTGTTGACCTGGGGGTCGTGGGTTCGATTCCCACCGGAAGCATACTTTGTTTAGTTGTTTCCAGTTTGCTTAGGACATTGCAGGCTTGAATCACCTGATTGTCTGATAATAAAGATGATTCCGTGCTTCGGAAGGCACGTTAAGCCGGTGATCTCGGCTGCCATCTGGTAGTCGTTAAAGGAACCACGTCAGAGGCCGAGATGCGGTTCCGAAGAAATCTGACACCAGGGTGTGCATGGTCGATTGACCGTGACACATACTTGTAATGATGATGATGAACACCAGCTAGGTGTCTTTTAAGCGACTTCCAGAGTGGCCAGGAAAGTTCACCTGGTGGTAGTATCTCTGTAGGTGAAACAACAGTAAGTGTTGGAGAGTATAGTGTTCTCCATTTGTGGGTTTGGATGTAAAGATGAAACCTGGCAAGTGAAGAGTATTCAATACATATTAAGATACTTGTAATAGATTTGTCATTACGAATATCTTCACCACAGAAATGCATACCTTGTTTAAAATATAAAATACAGAATCATGCAATTCTAACTAATAATATAAATGCGAAAGTGAGTTTGTTTGTTTGTAACGCTTTCACGTTGTAACTACTAAACCGATCATCATGAAATTTTGCATACACCTTATCTGGGGTACGGAAAAGGACATAGGGTACATTTTATCCCGGGAAAAAGTACAGTTAAGTTCCCGAGGGATCGACATTGACGCTGGCGGAGACGTGGGCGAAAGCTAGTAAATAAATAAATATACTTTACGACTATCTTAACAGTATGATTTTTTTATATGTTAACTTAACCTGAAACCATGTTAATGACAGTATTTAGTGTTTACCTTATATTGGTTTAAAAATCAATTTTTTTGAACTCTTACTCAATTTTCTCTTTTTAAATAACTATAACGGATTTAAAGGTAGAGATTAATTATAAAAACTCTTCAACTAAAAGGCTTAACAAGGTGAAAGGCGTTCGCCTTTGTCAAAAGTTTATTACATTAAAAAGTTATGAAGTTTTTCAACTTGAGCATTTAATTAGAAAAATACTTTGTATTTCGGTGAATAATGAAGATTGAAGAAGTTTTTGAGTGTTATAACGATGTATATTTTTTAATTTATAAGAGTTTAAGAAGTTTCTGCTACGCATGACCGGATAGTACAAGTTATAAAATTTACAAAATAAGTTTTATTTGAACGAATAATAACTTGTTTAAAATATTTAAGCAAGTTAGAATATGCCACGGAGTAAGAATATGCCCTATGAAACATGCGACAGAGGAGCAGCCAAAAAAAATGCTGGCTTGATTTTGACATACAATATACATAAATAGCATCACGTCTTTTTCCCTTGTGGGGTAGACAGAGCTCGCCTTTTGATATGGTTCCGCAGATTTTAGCCCAATCTCTCGTTCAGCTTTTACGATCTGTGCGGGTACAGAAGCAGCTGGCACATTTTACATGTTTTTTTTTCTCCCAGACCAGCATGAAAGAATAAATACAGTGTATGCATTGTATAATACATCAAATATAGTGTATGCAATAGACTTCCTTCGGCTGATATGATGATGATGGTGATAAGTGACTTTAGGATACTGAAAACTGTGTGAAGAGGAGAAGCAAACGTCTAAAGCTGAATGCTGAAATCCAACCAAAACAGCATAATGAAGGATTCAATAAATGAATGAAAATGCATGTTGAGTACCTTTTTTTTTGTTTTTCAGGTAACATATCTTTAAGTTCGAAACTAATTTCTTTTATAATCAAAGAAAAATATAGGGACAAATCATAAAGATTGAGCGAGCCCTAAACGATACTTTATAAATACATAAAGACAATTCCTAAAAAGAAACAGTTTTAAAGCAACGGTCTTTGCATCAGGGGTTGGAATACTGGTAAACTCCAGCCTACCTACCTAAATGAAACCGACAGTAACGGTAATTGGATTGGTAACGTTAAATTAGGTAACGTTAATCACAGGAGTATCGTTATGCCTGGTAACAATTTATTTCATTATTTTGTACCGGTTATTTTGTACCGTTGATTCCGGTACCAATTCCTTTTACCGGTACTTGGTACCAGTACTTGGTGGGATCGAGAATTACTGTTTTCATCATTTATTGATGCCACCGTATGTCGTTAAGCTATGTCAGATGCCTTTAGGCAGCTTGAAAAATCTAACACCAGTGTTACACATACGAAACATAAAAGAATAGTGATAGTAACGTAACGTTGCCGTTTCGTGTTGTGCAGCGCTAAATAAGGGCCGAAAATGTTGTTTAAAAGCCGGTTTTCGTGCAGCACGACAAAGCGTAGGTACCGGTAAAATTAACGTTAATTATTAACAATCGTTATGTTACCAGATTACCAATACCCATAATTACCGTCAAAATTGTAACATAATGGAAATACCGGTACTTGTAATGTGAATTTGGTACCGGTAACAAGCCCTGCTTTGAATACCTAAATATAGCTATATAACCTAGTTGCTCGTATTTTATTAGAACTAGGACATATCAAACGCAGTTGTTTATATCTAAACATAGGTTTATCTTGCCTAAAGATAAACACCCAAGACCAAGGCCGGGAAGAAGGTCAATCTGCAAAACACCATTTTCTTGACCTGACTGGGGATCGAACCCGGGACCTTCGGTGTTTTAGCCTAACATTATGACCACTAGGCCACAAAAGTCGTCAAAATAACGGATATTAATAAGAAGAAGAATTACAAGTATATTACCAACTATAATCGAATAAGAAATACTCATCATTTTAGCGTATACTACACTGACGGAAGAACTAGCACGGATCATAAAATAGCTTCAATCAATCAGGCACTAATCGAAAATTCCGACTCAATAGGAGCTGTCTTCAAGAAGTCTCATCATGAGGGCGAGTGCATACACGTAAGGGATTTATATATTTTATAAAGCTATGTTTTTTGACGAACTCAATTTAACTACATATTTAAAAGTTTTGGAATGATATTATTTGTATCTCTTTTATGCTCTCTAGAAAATGGGCCACCTGGAAGATAAATGGCTACAGAGGAAGGAGAAGACCGAAAATGACTTTGAATGAGACGGAATATGAGAGACAGGATCAAATGATAATATGGTTAATGACAAGAAGAAACGAAGGGAGGTGACATGCAGAGCTTACCCCAAATACAGAAAAGGCGAGGAAGATGATGATTATTCTCTTCTTTGGTTTCACTGGTGTTACCCGGTTTTTTGAGAGGCTCGCGTGGGGATATAGATCCAACACGTAGAGGTCTTTTGGAGAAATTGACGTGATTTAGGTCTCCAGCAGGAACCCATCCCTGGAAATACCAATGTATGTCTTTGAACGGGTCTTGAGCGGATCAGGAACTATTGTATTTTAAAGAGAAATTAGTGGCTTATGAGCTTGAAAGGTGGCTGGACTTTTGCCTGGTAATTGCAAAGGGTTGGGTCTGCCATAAGAATGATATCATTATTATATTTATCGCAAATCATGATGTTAAAAAATACGAAAGTAACTCTGTCTGTCTGTCTATGGGTCTGTATTACCTATTCACCATTTAAATATGAAACCGGTCGACATGAAATTTGTACGTTGTCAGGAGTATGGAGTATGGAGATTTAGTTATAGTAAATTAAACTGTTCTCGAGCAATATGCATTATCTGTGCAGAGTCGGGAGAGAGTTAATTAATATTTATTATACAAATATTTATAACATTTAGTAATTCTTTTCTGAAGATGGTTTGCACAAAATACTGTAGTTTCAATTTGTTAGTTCATCTAGTTCTCAAATCAAAAAAATATTACAATAAATAGCCAGGTACTGTATTGAATGGGCCGGCTCGTCCGGGGAAGTACCACACTCTTACATAATATCAACGCCTTAGTAGAAGCTTAACTGCTCTATACTTCGTTCGGTGAGTGAGAGAGTCGGAGATCCATCCTTCCCCCTCCCCTTCCCCCAACTCCTTGAAAGGCCGACAACGCACCTGTCACACCCTGGTGTCGTAGTTGTCCATGGGCAGTGGTGATCACTTACCATCAGGTGACCCGCTTGCTCGTTTCCCGCCCTATATCATAAAAAAAGGATCAAGATAATTTACTATTGGATCAGGCTATAAAAAATAAAGGCATGTTAAATTACTTTACTGTGAATATCACCTTACTTCTTACTTAAAGTCTCATTGCATCCTCTCAATCCATTCTTATATCTCGATCGAAGTAATGACATCTAAAAGCTAAGCACGGATTGTCTTCATTTCACTGATTGCTGAATTTTATGTTTCCTGAATTCGTAATTTTATCATTAGCAATCAAGCTCTAGATAGAGCTTTAGAATTTGGATTAGTTTTTATTGCGTCGATTCCTATGATTATGAAAATAAATGATAAGGGGGATATAAGGGGAAATGGTATGATGGAGAGAATTTCGGCGCCGAGATTGAATTGTAAGAGTATATCAAGATAGCATTGTGAGTGTAAAATAAAACACTTAAAAAAATATTGCATGGCTTCCTACATGTTAGTTGATTTTCATATTCATGGTAAAATTAGTTGAATCAAATACCTCACTTGTAAAAGTCGGGTAGTTGTGTAGGGGACGTAAGCCTTAAGGTGATACCACTGTAAATAAGGTCGTTCTGAACCTTATTTATCTCGCAAAATACTTAAATTAGGAGTTTCAAATCTAAGTAATATGATTTTTGACTATTTCATCTCCAAAAATTGAAGATGAAAACACGTTTTGATAAAATTTTCTCGATAGAAATATTTTTTGAAAAATGGTCTTCGTTCGCAGAGTTTTTGTTATTGTAGCTCAAATGCGACCAATGAAATAATGATTTTTAGACTAAAAGATAGGTTATTAGTAATTCATCAAAATGTAAATATGAAAATACAATTAACCGGTCTGATTTTATATAAAATAGAAATAACGAATTTGGCGCTTACGTTTTTTTCTTTGAGCGACTCGAGACTATCTCCTATCTCATCATTCACGGGCTAAACCGCCAAGCGCTATCCCTTGCGCGCACTTGATCAGTCCTTTGCCGAGCGAAGGTACCAAACATTTGAGGCCTCGCCTTAATACGTATAAGGGGAAACGGGATATGATAGAGAGAATTTTGGCGCCGATATTGAACTGTGCGGTACCTCAGATGGCAGAGCATAGGTCGTACATAGACCTAGGTCGCCGGTTCAAGTCCCGCCCGCAGAAGTTTTTTCACCATATTTTATTTCTTAATTTTTTAAGAGTATATCAAAATAGCTTTGTAAATGCAAAACATAAAAATATAGTATTTATTATGTAAATCCCATAGATGTAGCAGTGTTTATCAGCATACTTGCATCTCCTTTATCGAAGATGGCATAGACACATTTTAAATATTTTTATAACAGGAATGGGCTATAGTGGAAATTTTCGTCGCCGTGGTCTGAACACGCGGTAGCTCAAATGGCAAAGCAAAGGTCGTACAGAGACCTATGTTCGTAGGTTTAAACCCCGCCCGCTTGCATTTTTTTCACCATATTTTATTTCCTAATTCAATCATAACACTATTTAAAATTGTATATGTTGCAATTACCCGTAAATGGAACTTATTGCATCTATGAGGGTGGCATATCTATGTAGACAAAACCCTCTTATAAAAATAAAGCATCCTAAGTAATTAATAGGAATAGCAATGGCCGTTTAAATGCTTGAAGCCTAAAAAACTGCTATTTTTATTAAAAGGAAAAGCATACCATTCATGTTTAGTGCATTAACGTTTATAAATATGTAAGTATTAAAAAGTCATAAAACGCGCTATCTATCCATTTTCGAAAAGGCCAAATGCAAGTCGGACTCGCTCACAAATGGTCCCGTACATTAGATTTAATAACTTTGAAATTATTAATAACTAGCTTTCGTCCGCGGCTCCGCCCGCGTCAATGTTGATCCCTCAGGAATAGTACTTTTCCCGAGATAAAAGGTAGCCTATGTCCTTCTCCATACTCCAGAGAAATTGTATGCAAAATTTCATGATGATCGGTTCAGTAGTTACGGCGTGAAAGTGTAACAAACAAACAAACTCACTTGCGCATTTATAATATTAGTAAGGATAAGGATAAGGATATTATATTATTATAAATATTTTTATTATATGATGTAACAAAAAAATATGCTTTTTGAATTTTTTTCTTTATTTGTGCTATAAGACGTTGCTTCGTACCTAATTTCAAGATTCTGAGTTCATGGAAAGCAGCCTGTAGGTTTTGATTCCCTTGCGAGTGTCGAAAAAACACGGAAATTTGCGGCACAACCAGCTGCATATTTTGATTGCGTTGGCTTTAAAGTTTGATTTACAGCTCCGTCAGTATTTGATATGAATTTCAGCTTGATACCTCTACGCGTTCCTGAGAAAAAGGGTATTGACAAACAGACAGACGGACAACCAAGTAATCCTATTCCGTTATTTATAATTGCGGTACGAAACCCTTAAATCTAATTGCTTTTCACATAGCAGACTGCTTTATGCTTTGAAAAAACGAACTTTTTTTTATTATTTTTCAGTTTGTTCTTTGTCGTAATTTAGTTTTTTAAGACTACAAAACCAATTATCATGTGATATTGCGTGTATAATAATGAGATAAATATATTAAAGTTATCTAACAAAAGCAAGTTTGAACCACACGTACGCGCTAGCACTTCACTAGCACAGTAGAATACTAGCACTTGACCGAGTTCCAGCTTGAACACGTCCCTGCAGCCACATTAATTAACTGCTAGAGCTACTAAGGTAGAAATACAACAAAGATATAAATTACTCACGAAAAGCTTATAATGTTTTCTTTAGATGTTGGTGCCTGCCTAACTAAAAACTAAGAATAAACACAGCCATATAAAACTTTAGCATGACAGACACACGGGTACTTGTTCTACAATCAAAAACTAGCTCTTGCACGTCTCTTCAGCAACATTATTTAACTAATAGAGCTACTAACGTAAACATACGCGAAATATATGATGTACTAGCTTTCGCCCGCGGCTCCGCCCGCGGCAATGTCGATCCCTCGGGAATAGTACTTTTTCCCGGGATAAAAGGTAGCCTATGTCCTTCTCCGTACTCCAGAGAACTTGTATGCAAAATTTCATGATGATCAGTTCAATAGTTACGGCGTGAAAGCGTAACAAACAAACAAATAAACACACTTTCGCATTTATAATATTATCGCTTTTACCTCAGATTTTGGTACCTGCTAAATCATCATCATCATCATTACAGCCACAAAAAGTCCACTGCTGGACAAAGGCCTCTCCCAAGGATTCCTCGATCCATGGGAGGATATTACCATACCACGCTTGGCAGGGTGGGTTGGAGAACGTAGTTTTTTTTGCGTCTTGGGCTTCCAACGCTGCTGTCCATCGCAAGTATTTTCAAGCTAGGAAGCGATAGAACTTCGTGAGATTTGGGAAGGGAATGATAGGTATTGGGATACTACTCACTTGGATGAATTTGGGAAAAGCAAGTAGCAGTTCGGGAGGCCGGGCGCGCGTACCCGATGTCATACTTGCAACCACCGGCTCCCTACATTATATATATATATATATAATAAGTTTGAAATTATTAAAAATGTTTTTATTATATAATGTAACAAAAAAAATATGCTTTTAATTTTTTTTTCTTTATTTGTGCTATAAGACGTTGCTTCGTACCTAATTTCAAGATTCTGAGTTCATGGGAAGCACACTGTAGGTTTTGATTCCCTTGCGAATGTCGAAAAAACACGAAAATTTGTGGCACAACCAGCTATATATTTTGATTGCGTTGGCTTTAAAGTTTGATTTCAGTCAGCTCCGTCAGTATTTGATATGAATTTCAGCTTGATACCTCTACGCGTTCCTGAGAAAAAGGGTATTGACAAACAGACGGACGGACAACCAAGTAATCCTATTCCGTTATTTATAATTGCGGTACGAAACCCTTAAATCTAATTGCTTTTCACATAGCAGACTGCTTTATGCTTTGAAAAACGAACTTTTTTTTATTATTTTTCAGTTTGTTCTTTGTCGCAATTTAGTTTTTTAAGACTACAAAACCAATTATCATGTGATATTGCGTGTCTAATAATGAGTAGCTATGGCGTGTAAGAAACAAACATATAATTAAAGAAACTCACTTTCGCAATTTTTAGGATAGGCAGTTGAGAATGACACTGCTGACAGTATTAGCGTTGTACTAAAAATTAAGAATAAACAAAGCCTGCAAGACAAACATGCAAGCTCTTGCTTTACAGTACAATACTAGCACTTGACCTAATCCAAGCTTTAGCCCGACCCTGTAGCTACATTTATTAACTGCAAGACAACCTAAAACATGGGAAATATGAATGCCTTGGAAACATAATATATTCACTTGATGTTTTAATAAGGCGATTATATATCATCATCATCATCACCAGGTCCTTTTTAGTTTCCACTACAGGAGCACGACCCTCTCTATACTACTAGGGCCATACTTGGCTAGAGCAGCCAGAGGACTTGGCCTACACTCTCCACGCTTGCCAGACGGGTTAGAGAGGTGTCTTAGATGTTTATAAGCTTTGTTTAGCTTGTATTTCCTAAGTCGCCTTCTACGACATCCACGGGAAGACTTGGAGTGGTCCTATTCTACTCTGCCGGATACCACACGGCTAGATTTATATGATTATGTATTATTTTACTTTAACTTGTTGATGTGTTCAAAAGTCGTATCTAAAAATATTGTAACATCATAACCTAGGTCAAATTTGAGGCGAAAAAGCTTGTAATGGCATTTAAGTCAAATGTGATGCAATCATATTAAAATTGTATGTAGTAATTGGTGGTATATTATTAAAATTGAAAATATGTGATAAAAAGGAACTCGGCTACGGGTAGGATTTGAACCCACGTCCCTTAGGTTTACGCCCTAAGTGTGCTACTAACCCCATCGTAACTTCAAATTCTACCTATGATAGAGTTCTTTTTTCTCACATATTTTCATTTGTAATAATATACTGAGCAAAACATTTTTTTTTTAAATATTTACCTATTATAAAAAATTCCTGAAATTATTTTTGTGAAGACAATTCTTACCAAGCAAGTTATACATACAGAATTATCTACACAAAACAAGCACTTGACCGAGTCCTGACTAGAGCACGTCCCTGCAGGTACATTAATTAACTGCGAGAGCTACCAGTGAAAAATATACAGGAAAATATTCGTATAAGTTTACTTGAAAATATCATATCTTTTCTTTATATATTACTAGCTTTCACCCGCGGCTCCGCCCGCGTCAATGTCGATCCCTTGGAAACAGTACTTTTTCCCGGGATAAAAGATAGCCTATGTCCTTCTCCGTACTCCAGAGAACTTTTATGCAAAATTTCATGATGATCGGTTCAGAAGTTAGGGCGTGAAAGCGTAACAAACAAACAAATAAACAAACAAACTCACTTTCGCATTTATAATATTAGTAAGGATAAGGATAAGGATAAGGATTTTAGTACATCGGTACTTAAAATTTTACTTTACTTTAAATTGTATTCAAATAATGTTGCATTTATACAATGCCATTGATCGCACAAAAAACCGATTTGAAATATATGTAAGTAAGTAAAAATACTTTATTGGATCACAAAGATACTTTTGAACTTAAAGAAAAAAAAATAAATAAAAAAGCACAATAGGCGGCCTTATCGCCAAGGCAATCTCCATGTATTATGTTATTGAATAAAATGAGTACCTCTTAACATATTCTATATTATTATTGAATCTACGGGACTTACCGCGATTATTTTTGAGATTTGTGTTATATTTCGGTTTGTATTGTCAAGGGAAACCGTATCGGTCTACCCTCTTTCGCTTTTATTGCAAAAGTTTTTACGTACAACACTGACCGTTCGGGAACTGTTCTCTGGCGCGCATCTACATCTTCCTGTAGTGACAATATCTAATAGTGATTGTGACCGGGAAAGCTTAAAATCGTATATTCCATAGACATATTGCTATCGTATGTTTTGATCCTTAGATTTTCTTTTCATCTTCCATGCTGGTCTCAGAGTAAAGAAAAAAACGTTGAATTTTATAGCTGCTTCTCTTCTCGCAGATCACAAAACACGATCGGGGCAATGGCAAAAATCTGACAAATCATGTTAGCAGGCAGTGCGACCCATCACTATTTTGATTCCATTTTCCATCGAATGCCCACCAACTAACCGTGGCTTAAAGACCTGGGCTCTGTCTACCCCGCAGGAAAAAAGACGTAGTATGTAATGTAATGTGTATTTCTAACGTGTTTGACTAAAACTCTGTTGGTTTATTTGATTCATAAATTAATCAACAAATTATACTCCTATTGTCTTTGTTTCGCGCATATTACTTCCATGCTGGACTGGTAGAAAAGAAAAAAACGTAGAATGTACCAGCTGCTTCCCTTCCCGCGCAGGTCATAAAAGTCGATCGAGGAAATGGGCAAAAATCTGAGGAATAATGTTAGTAGGAGATGCGGCTAGAAACTCATCACTATTTTGATTCAGTTGTCCACCTTACGGGCCCACCAATATGCTGAACGCGGCTTTTAGGTCTTACAGACTTGGGCACTTTCTACCCCGCAAGGGAAAAAGACGTAATACTATGTAAGTAGGTATGTTTTATAAAATACCCATTTAAATGAGTGATTACTTACTTATTTCAGAAAACCCTTATCATAAAAAGAACTGCATATCAAAATAAAAGTTGGTTCAAACAGACCTTTTGGCGTGAACTAATTTAGATCGAATAGAACTCTTAAAGATTTGGAATGTTGCAATACTTCCAGCCAATCCGCAGTAAATAAAAGTTGTTCAATCATAACTGCGATCCAACCTCGCCCCGAGTTCCGACTGGCGGAATAAGGCAATGCCGTAGAGCAACTATATAAATGGACAACATATTAAGCCTACTAATAATCGTTTGTGGAACCTTTTATTCTACAGGTGGTAGCACTGAAATGAGAGATTTTTTGACAGAAGCTTCAAAATACATTCCGTGATAGTTTCGTTAAAAAAAACTGATTTTAGAAACCCCTTTTTAATTAGTACGAAATATTTCAGGAACATTCTGATGCCGAAATTTGTATAGGATCACCAGTTTGAAAAACTGCTGAATAATTTTAAATAAGATGAAAATAAATCTCTCTCATCCGACTGTGTTCTCGGTTGTATCCTCAGCTTTAGAGCTTCGGAGATCAAGGTCCGCTTTCCAAAATTTTCTTCTTCAATATGAACTCAGCTCTTCGCATGTCATCTTCTATTCGCATCTTCGTCTTTCGCACCTAAATTACACACGTACACACTCAAAAATAAATGCAAATGCTTCAATAATTTACTTAAATGTTTAAATCATTTGGTTATTTAACTAATTGTTTTCTCATTGCGTTGCACTCACATGACCATTATTTCGTGTTTTAGAAGACACTACATAATTGTTAAATGTAATGACATTAACATGTTAAAAGCCGTTCATATATTTTGTCAATAAATACCTTGTGGTATTTACGAATTTTTCTCTATTTGCTTTTTATCTATGGGAAATAATAACTTAATTTATCTCATTCCGGAGACAGTCGGGACTTAGCGACTCGACGGAACTTTTGTGCGATGTTCTGTTTCAAACTGAAATATTTTAAACCGTAATAACATTTTACGTTTGTAGTATCTACTTACGTTACTATTTCTAATGTTAATCTGGCAGATTAACATTTGGAATCTCAAGATTATGCTCTATCTTGAAAATATGCACTCTGTTAACACCTGTTCTCTTATCAAATAGACATTACAGGCTTAAATCACTTGATTGTCTGATAATAAAGATAATTCCGTGCTTCGGAAGGCACGTTAAGCCGTTGGTCCCGGCAGCCATCTGGTAGTCGTTAAAGTATCCACGTCAGAGGCCGAGAGGCGGTCCCGAAGAACTCTGACACCAGGGTGTGCATGGTCGATTGACCGTGACACCTACTCGAAATGATGATGATGATTAAATAGACAAACTTATTTAGGATCCCATTTATAACTAAGTCAAATAAATCATAATGAATAATTTTGCAGGAATATTATAGTAAATGATACAGTCCAACAAATACCTATTCTACTCCTGCTTAAAAATGCTTTCGATGGGCAGCAGCGTTGGAAGCACAAGACGCCAAAGAAACTGCGCTCGCCAACCCGCCTGTCAAGGCGTGGTGAGTATGGCATTATCCTCCCATATGACGAAAAATCCTTTGGAGAGGCCTTTGTCCAGCAGTGGACTTCTAACGGCTGGAATTATGATGATGATTTATACGCTGACTATGACTTCATTGTAGGTCGTCTTAACCACTAGATATACACCTTTAAAAATAATAATTGGCTTTTATAAACATCCCTAATGTCATCTTTACTTTTACAGGGTAGAATGTGGGCTTAAAGTCACAAGACCTAAATATCATATTTACCGTCATGGTGAGCACGTTAGCTGTGTGGTTGCCGGCAGAGTATGAATAGGACCACTCCAAGTCTTCCCATGGATGTCGTAAGAGGCGACTTAGGAAATACAAGCTAAACAAAGCTCATAAACATCAATCAGACCACTCCAATCCGTAGGGCCAGCAGTGAGGAGAGTGTAGGCCAAATCCTCTATCTGCTCTGGCTAAGTATGGTTCCGGTAGTACAGAGAGGGTCATGCTCCTGCAGTGGAGACTAAAGAGACCTGACGACGATGATGATGATGGGCACGTCGGTGGGAAGTGGAATCAAGAGTCAGATAATAATAAGTTAACTCTCATTGTAGTAGTTGGAACTAAACGACACTGTGAAACTTTGTGACATATCTGATCTCCCGCCTCGAACCAAAGTTAGTTACTTACCTATTTTCTTTCATGTGTTTTTTTTTTACTAAGCTTAAATGACAATAAAAGATTATTCATAGTTGTGAGCTCAGAGTTTCAACTGGCGAAATAAGGCAATATCTTCATTTGTCTTTTTAGACACAGTCTGCACTTAGCGACTCCGCAGAACTTTGTAAAATGCTTTGTATTCCGTCTCAAACTAAAATGATTAGTATTTTTGTGAGTCTCTTTTCTTTACATATTTTTTTCTTATTAAATTAAGAAATAAAATAGTAACAAGATGCAGGTGACAAGAGACACGTGACACTAAGTGACTCTGCGAATCATTGTGCAATAATTTTTCCGTGCCAAACTAAAATAATTGGTACTATCGTAACTTTTTTTGTTGTTTAATTACTTAGCCTTGTAACGTTGCTGCATGCCACCTGCATGCAGCATCTTTTCCAACCTCATGTCTTTCTCGTCCTGTCCACTTTTCATTCCTCATTTAATTTCAAAATTTCATTTCATTCCATTTTTTTTAAATCATTTCTCTCTTGGTCATCTCTCTTTTTACCATCATCTCTCGGACTGTTTACTTGGTTCCTACGGTCTCTGATCTGATCTGATGTCATTTTATGTAGAAGTTAATACATTTATAGAAGTTATAAGTAATGACAAATAAATTTAATCTTCTGTTGTGTCAGTCTCTGTTCTCTACTTATATGTGGGAACTCGACTAAGAGCGCCGGGACAGGTCGAGGTCCCACAGCCTGACTAACAATAGAAGTTTAGTCATTACTATAAGCTTGCAGCCGCGTCCGGCGGATTAAGTCAGAAATAATAAATAGGTATATAGGGATAAATAACACAGAGTGAGCTAGCCCCACTGTAATTTGTGAATTTGTTCGTGACGTGACCGGCAAAATGAATTGCTAGTAGCATGAATGGGCCGGCTCGTCCGGGGAAGTACCGCAATCTCACTCAAATTCGACGTCTGAGTAGAAGCTTTATCGCTTCTATGCTTCGTTCGGTAAGTGAGAGAGGCCCATCCCCTCCCCATTTCCTTCCTCAACTCCTTGAAAGGCCGACAACGCACCTGTCACACCCTGATGTTGCAGTTGTACATAGGCAGCGGTGATCACTTACCGTCAGGTGACCCATCTTGCTCATTTGCCGTCCTATATCATAAAAAAAGATACTAGTAACTTCATAATTCATCTAGAAACAGTAAACACTTAGCAAACTTTAACTTTAACTAAAAAAATACTAAAGAGAGAAATTACAAATTATGATGTCGCAGTAGCATCACCAATATACCATAATTTTTCAGATCATTGCGTGTAACCTCGACTGGATTTTGCCAGTTTGCTCCTACTAGACCAGCATGGTGGACAAATAGATTTCGTCAAAACCTCAAAAACATATATTTCAAGTAGAAGCCCGATGGTCTAGTCAGGCTGGGCATTATTAGCGCTTACGTATGTTAAGCAACCCTAGACGCAGTCCCCATTGGGACGGGTGACCGCAAATGGTATAAAAAAAATTCGAGCTCCTGCTTGCTTCGGAAGGAACGTAAAGCCGTTCGTCCCTGCTGTCATCATTGATGGCAGTCGTTAAGCTATGTCAGATGCCTGTAGGCAGCTTGAAAATATGACACCAGTGTTGGGCACTCACACACGTAAAACAAACATCTTAATTAGAACTTTTCGTTCGAGAGTCTTCGTGAATACATACATAAAAAATGTATTTCTGCTCGAGTGATTTGAAATTTTAATTATATTTTTATTAATTAATGAACTCAGTCACTGGTGTATTATAAGATTAACGGTGTTAAAAATATCTAGTTTAAAATAAATGACTTATGTCTGAATGAAAAAGTATTCCAAATTACTGGGATATTATAATTTCACGCCTCTCAACCATTCTAAACGTATCTTAAATCTAACAAGTGACCCTATTCTTGTGGGGTCCACACTAAGCATTATGTCCCAATAATTATAATCTTCCACACGGCCGAGTACAGACAAAGTCGGCATTACCATATTTTTAATTTGACGTCACCTTTTGTCTCTAATAATTGGACAACCTAATCGTCAGACTAGTAATTGTAGAATTAGATGGTGGGAGCCAATTATGGAATAAAGCTGGGTGCACGCACATTATTTTTATTGTCTTGAGACTTTTCTAAGTCTTCGGTTAGCTTTTTATATTATAATGAGATGGATATTTTTTTCTTTCTTCATTCAAATATTCTTTTTGATATGTAAGACTGTAGACATTATTTGAGATAATAAAAAACCGGCTAAGTGCGAGTTGGACTTGCGCGCGAAGGGTTTCGTACCGTTATCTATAAAAACAGCTAAAAAATTATGTTTGTTGTATGGGAGTCCCCCTTTAATATTAATTTTATTTTTATTCCATTCTTTATTTTTAATGTGAATATATATCTAAATATTTAGTGAATATTTCAAGCGTTTACCTATTTCCGTTGCCGACGGCAACAGAAATACATCATCTGTGAAAATTTCAACTTTCTATCTATCACGGTTCAAGAGATACAGCCTGGTGACAGACGGACAGACTGACAGACAGACTGAAAGACAGACAGACAGACAGACGAACGGACAGCGGAGCGATATTAATAGGGTCCCGTTTTTACCCTTTAGGTACGGAACCCTAAAAACGATACTTGAGATGTTTATGTAGAAATAGTATAAATTACTTTTTGTACATGTGAAAATAATCTTGTTAATTTTACCATATTCTGTCCTAACACACAAACAATTTTTTCCGCTATTATTTCTAGTGCCAAATATTGTTCTGTTATCTTAAAATCGATACTACATTGTATGAAAAATAGCAGCATTTTTACAAAGAACAGAACACAAACACTTCAGAAACACACGTGGTCCTTCCTATATAATAAATAAACGCGACATGTGCTTCGAATGTTGCCGATTGGGAAGTCATAATCGGAAAGTAACTGTTTCTGTAACGCATATTTGATAGAGCCTGATACACTTTGTTACAATAAAGAATGAATTTTTCTTGTTTGTTGATACTAAAATGTGTAAAACGTGGTCGTTGAATCGTAATAGGACTGCAAAAAAATACCTAGCGACTGGCCTAATGGTTGGGTGAAAAATATAGATAAATGATTGCTTTAACAATTCGTTTAAAAAAAGTTTTTATTGCAGTATGTTTCATGTTAAAATTTATGACAAAAACAAATGTCTACTGTATGTATACTGTACGTTTCAAAAGTACTAACAATGTACTTTGTTCATTTTACAAATAAAATATTTGGTAAATAAGTACCGGTATTTTATAAAAAATAATTCCCAAATAGAAGATTCACAAGCACTGCTTCTTTCGCCCTAATTTTAAGTCGCTTGCTTTGCTCGCTTGCTCATGTTATTAACACAAGTTAAGGTAGTTTTAATATCTGCTATTAGCATACTTTCACACTAAACATGAATAAGTCACTAGTAGTGTTATAGTCACCGGGATACCTAATGAACCTTACTTACCTTCCGTGGTCAAGTGTAGTGAGTAATGCTTCTGTTGCTTACGCACTAAACTTGAGTCGCTCGGTCGCTCGTGTTATATTCGCTAGGAGGTCTAACCATCCTAAACCACTCTCCGCGATAGAGTTGAATAATAATAGACCTTTGATGTGGGAGGGGCTCAATATTGTTTTGTGTGAACTTCAACATAGTCATAACTTATAAAAACTTATTCGAATAGTTAGAGAGTTAAGAAACATTCTTATTTCACTAAGTTAATACCTATGGGAAATGAATATTAGCTAAAATATAGTTGTTAAAGTAATATTTGGGAAAATACGAGTTTTAAAATGTTTAGTTTGTAATCCATTTTTTATTAAGTGCAAAATATTGCCGTTGTTTTCAACACTACGTAAACACATTTATTAGAAAAAAATTAGGTACACATTTTATAAAAAAAATATAATTAAAAATGCCACTCCGAATTGTACCTAGCTCATAAATACCCATTATGATAGCAGCATTTCCTCTATAGAGCAGTGGTCATACATAGCCTCTAAAAAACGACATCCTATTTCCCCAATGAAGTTCTTGGCTTTTCTGGACACCATGGCCCTGCAGTTTCGATTGGTACAAATTAAACACTACATATTGAAAAACTACTAGTGTAGGTATGTTGCCTCATTAACTTCAGTTTCACTAATCTTCGAATATCAAGCAAAGATTTTCTTGGGAAAATGATCGTACATAAGTGATACAAACTCAGAATCGGAGCACTGTGGCCCAGGCCAATAAATATTAGATTTCAAATTTCACTCGGAGTGTACATCACGGCGAGTGAAGTTTAAACCAATATTTTCGACTCCAGTCTAGTGTCTTTACCAACGAATCGCGATTACTGCTTATTAACACTTTCCGGGACGTCCTGCCTTTAGACGTAGACTTCTATTATCATGTCTATTGTGTCTGGTCCAGTTTCCGTGAATGAGTTAAGCAACATCCAAAAATTTTGCAAATCATTAAGATAGCCATGAATTTTACAAAGAAAAAAATGTAAGTAAATGTATTTTTGGCACCAGCTGCACATGTGGCAGTAGGACAGTCGCGGCAATCGTTTGACGTCGCGAATTAGCGCTGATTTCGTTGAACAGATAATAATTGTGACATTAATTGTAGGTGGCGCTAACGCTACGTTTCGCCCACAAGTGCTGTAACGATTGGTTCACATGCCGTTGGTTACTTAAGTACTCTATAATATAAATGGATTTATCTTTTAGTCGGTATCATTTGAGAAAAGAAAACCACACAATTAATATTTTAGTCACATCATCATCATCATCATCAGGTCCTTTTAAGTCTCCAATACAGGAGCACGACCCTCTCTGTACTACTAGGGCCATACTTGGCCAGAGCAGCCAGAGGACTTGGCCTACACTCTCCACGCTGGCCAAACGGGTTGGAGAGGTCTCTCAGATGTTTATAAGCTTTGTTTAGCTTATAAACATCTATTTTAGCCATTGTATTTGTCACGTTAGTCATAAAATAACTAATAATGAGACTAAATTCACATTCAGCGTGTGAAAAACATGCATAAATTTTAATTCTGCTTCTCAGGGTGTTGATTAAAAATGTTTTGTTAGAACCAGTAGCATAGTTATATGTAATGCTCGAAGAAACATTTTCAGAATAATTGCCGTTATGCTTAGGTTAGAAAATGTAGCGAATATTTCATGCCAGTGTCATATTCAGTTTAATTTGCAATCTTTATTAGTTTACTAACGAATGGTTTGCGTTGGTTATGAAGACAAAGCATGCATCAAAATTGAGTTAGTCAAAAGCCTTTTTATTTTTATGATTTATATTGTTGAGGACCATTATTATCTATGCTAACTTTCAAAATACCGTACCTCAAAAGGAAAAAACGGACCCCTTATAGGATCACTTTGTTGTCCGTCTGTCTGTCTGTCTTTCTGTCAAGATCCTTTTTCTCCGGAACGCGTAGAGGTATCAAGCTGAAATTTGTATCAAATACTCAATTCTTCTGTCCCTTAGAGCTGTAAAAAATCAAACTTCTAAAACAACGCAATCAAAAGATACAGCCGTATAAGCAAATTTTTGACATTCGCAAGGGAATCAAAATGTATAGGTTCGGTGAACTCAGAATCTTGAAATTTGGTACGAAGCAACATCTTATAGCACAGACACACGAAAAATTGCGAAAAGCATAATTTTTTTGTTACATTATGAAATAAAGATATTATTAATAATTTTAAATTTATTATAGATAATGGTACGGTTTTTTTCGACTAAATCTATTATTTACAATACAACAGCCATATAAAACAAAATAAAGATACAAATCAGGTACTTACTGTACGTATTAATTTACATTAACATAGGTATTTTAGGTATTACTTAATTTAAAATGAAATTTAAATAAACTAACCTACATTTTCCTAATACTAGGCAATGTTCTCTTCCATCTCCTTATATTTTTCTTGATCCAGACATTAAAATATTGCTTATTTATAATAACAAAATAATGCACAGTCCTAAGTTTAGCCAACTAAACGCCCAAATTCCGTCTACAAATTCACTTATCACTGTGATAACATCAGTAAAAGCCTTTAATTTAATGCTATCTAATGAAGATAAATAGTTGGTTAACAGTACTAACTGCTCGAAGTCACGGACCATTTGGTAGAGGAAGAAATTTGGAAGGGTGCGCCTTTCAATTCAAATTCAACTATCGTAATTTATGATGTCCAATTTGGCTGTTCATAGATGGAGTGATTTCATTGGGATTGTTCTTTCGTAATTGGTTAAATTGTTTGTTGAAATGAGCATGTTTGGGATTTTATTACATTCGGTTCGGAAGCAGAAGTTGAGGAGTTTTGTTGTCTACTTGAACTATTTAAACGATTACATATCAAAATATATGCTCTTTAATGCTGGGAAGAAAAGAAAAAACGTGGCATGTATCAGCTGCTTCCTTTTCCATGTAAACGTTATAAATAATAAATAAATAAATATATACGGACAAATCACACAGATTGAGCTAGCCCCAAAGTAAGTTCGAGACTTGTGTTATGGGATACTAACTTAACGATACTATATTTTATAACAAATACATATATAGATACACATCCAAGACCCAGGCCAATCTAAAAAGATCATTTTCCATCTTGACCTGGCCGGGGATTGAACCCGGTCACTCCGTGTCGCAGGCAGGCGTGTTGACCGCTGCGCCACGGAGCTAGTCGTAAACGTTGATCGAGGGAATAGGCGAAAATCTGACAAGTCATGTTAGTAGGCAATGCGGCTAGCGGCATCACTATTTTGATTCCGTTTTCCACTTAACGCTCATCAACATGCTAAACGTGGCTTACAGACCTAGCCTTTAAGACTCTGTCAACCCCGCAATGGAAAATTAATAAAACTATTGATAGTATGTTTGAATGTTCATAGCTAAAGTAATTGCTTTAATTGTATTCAATGTAATATTAAAATAGTAAGAGTCGTTAGAAGTAAAAATAGTTAGAGTAGTAATTTTTACCGAGATGATAAGTCTCAAACTGTCTCTATAACATTTTATCAAAATCGGTTCAATTGTTAAAGCATAAAGAAGTAACAGATTGACAGACAGCGTTACTTCTACATTTATGATATTAATATGGATTTTCCAAAAACCGAACTGAAAAATTACCGATTTCTATATAAGAAGTTTTTTTTTATACAAATATTTTTGAAAATCATACCCAAATTGGGCTATATTATACGAAACTTGACTACTTGTACTAGAAGATGTATTCGGTATAAAGAGTACTGTTCGTCCTCTTGAAAATTTGCTAACTTTCTGGCAGACATGTAAATCTGTCATTATTTCAAAGCTATTTATTTTGTCATTTTGCAAAATGGCGGACTTTGGGTGGCCTGTTATTCACGGGAAATAACAGTCGCAAGTAATACATAAAATTAGAATGAAATTGCGCTGAACTTATGTGTGGCGTCACACATATTTTGTTTCTTGACATATTATTTTCTTCTATTCAGAAAAAGTATAGCCCTATGTGGTAAACAACGTCAAATATGATTAGCATACAGGTGTTTGCGAGTTCTTCCACGTTTCTTAAGTTTTATATAAATACTAGTTGTTGCCCGCGACTTGACTTTAAAAAACAAACTAGATTACCGTAAAAAAAACCTATGTCATAATTATTTCATACTAGCTTTCGCCCGCGGCTCCGCCCGCGTCAATGTCGATCCCTCGGGAATAGTACTTTGTCCCGGGATAAAAGGTAGCCTATGTCCTTCTCCGTACTCCAGAGAACTTGTATGCAAAATTTCATGATGATCGGTTCAGTAGTTACGGCGTGAAAGCGTAACAAACAAACAAACAAACTCACTTTTGCATTTCTAATATTAGTAAGGAAAGGATAAGGATAAGGATCACTGTGTAACTGTTTATGTTTTTTTTTTCAAGAAGTTTGATCCTGGCATAGTCTTGCATGGTATGTTTTTCTCGCTCAATTACGTTTTTTATGACATAGGACGGCTAACAAGCGGGTCACCTGATGGTAGGCGATCACCGCCGCCCATAGATTACTGCTACACCAGGGTGTGACAAGAGCGTTGCTTGCCTTTTAAGAAAACATATACTCGTTTTTTTAAGGTTCCAATATCGTATCGATTTGGGAATACCGCCAACAGGAAGTTCATTTTAGTTCTCATTTTATTTTTAGGGTTCCGTAAGACCTAGTGACAAAAATGAACTCTTAAGATCACTTGTGTTTATCTATCCGTCTATTATATTACAACCGATGTTTTTGATTATTATTGCCAGATCAGCCAAACACATTTTTTGATAAAAATGTAAAAAAAAAAATTGTTTTCCAAATGTTGGTCCCTTAGAAAAAGTTGTTCAATTTTACGGGCTGAGTAACCCATCTAGGGAATGTTGGTGGTAAATTTACACAGTGTATTTGCTTATCAGTCTACACATGTAGTATACATAAAGCAATATCGTTTTAGACATAAATCTTTCGCGGCATATCGTAGTATATCTTGCTATATCTGTTACGTTGGGAAGCGTTTTAACGACCCAATAAAAACAACAATTTTAAAGCATGCATCATTTATGAGGTGATAATGCAGGGCAAGGAACTCCCATGGTGTAATAAGAATGTCAAGTCACTTTGAGGCGGTTCCATTGGGTTTTCATTTCACGACAGATTATTTAAAAGTACGAAACATGGTGAGATTACTTTGGTCATATGGATGTCGTACTAGGTGGCTTATAGCAAGAACTTTAATAAAAGTAATTCCCTTTATCGTGACTTTGAACCTCTGAGCTAAATTGACAGCAAAATAAATATTACTTTTCATATAAATTTGCCTCGTTCTTTACCTTCTTTTCTTGCAATTCTTTCTGCTTATTCCATTAGGGATTTTTGATTCCGAGGTTTCAATATAGCTTATAGTTTCACAATCATACTGTAATTATATAGTATAGAGCTGGTGCTTACCGCTTAAGCTTTTACAAATCATTTTATAATAAAAATACTGCGCATAAATTATAAACACTCTTTAAAAATCTAAAGAAAAAAATATGGGTATACAATCGAAAATACGCTTGGATTGGTAGACCTAAATTTATTTTTAAATTACCCTTTTTATTTATCAGATTACATATTACCTTCAACAGTAATACTTATATGGATTAAAGTTTAAGAATGAATTATTAAGGTAGCACAGTAGAATATTAGATTTTGTCTGCTGCCGGTTCAAAAATCACTACGTGTGGTTATACTTTACTCAGCATATATTTACACCACGGGAGCTCCCAAGTCTCGCCTTAGTTCGTCAAACCGCCGCATTATGGCGCCACAAGTGCGTGAGACATTTTCTAAACAACCATATTTTTTTCTGATTCTGTAAATCTTAATGCAATAATTTTAAGGGTGAAAATTCATTGGTTTGAAGCGCAATAAATTTGTGCTTGATAGTAGAGCATAGGACGATGGTTGAATATATATTTGTATATTATGATAACTGTCACATCGTGTAGAGAAGTAATCCGGGACACACAAGGAATAATTCCTAGTCCCGTTACTGCACGGTAATAGGGCGTTAGAGGACCGTTATGGAAAACAAAGACAGTGCGACGGGAGGCATTCATACTAATTTTATTGTCACGATCGGTTATTGTTTTAAATTACTACTACGACAAGTCTGATTGGTGTAGTAGGTAGGTAGTTAGTTAGCTAGTAGGTGTTAGAATTTTTAGCGCTTATGCATGTTAAGCAACCTCGGGCGTAGTCTCCACTGGGATGGGTCGCAAGTGGATCGTTGAGCTATTAGTGTTGTTTGTCCTCATTGATGGCAGTCGTTAAGTTTTGACCGATGCCTTTAGGTAGCCTGAAAAATCTGACATCAGTGTTGGCCACTTACACACACACAAAAAATTTAATATTCATGAATACGGGATTTTTTTTCAATGAAGCAGACAATCAGTCTAGTTAATTAAGTAACTAAACATGAGCCAAGTAAAGAATATATGCATAATATCTTAAGTATAATAGACATTGCCAAAGGAGTTCATTGAACGGGGAAAACAGGTAAATAAATGTAGAATGCTTCTTGCTCTGATGGATAGAGTATGAGAACGTAGCAGCTCGGGAGGCCGGCCGCGCGAACCCAATGCCATAATTATCTGCAACTACCGGCCTAGCAGTTTATGAGAATACCCCAGACCATACTGCACTAGAGAGCTATCTACGAAAACTAGCACCTTAACTTTACAAGGAAGCAAATTAATTGCTCCTACTTCTTCCGGGTGTGAGCTGGGTGCAGATAATTATTTGAACCTCGTACCAGACTCTATCGATCAAACAGTTGGTGTAATTTGATACACATGTGTACAAATAAAATCACTTAGCGGGTAAGTGGCGCCCTGCTGAGGCCGTCGGTGCGGGCTTAGGGCTGGCAGTGACGATATTGCAGAAACCCTTACTTTTATTCTTAATTTTCCTCTCTCATCCAAGTGCGTTGTTGATTGCATCTTTAGCTGTGGTGCTTAGGAGCCGAGAGTCGATTATTATAACAGCATGATGTTTTATACTATTCACTGAGTAAAATGGTTTAGCTAGTTATTGTATGCCGTGAGATGTGTATGCGCGCAGTTACAATACTCGAAACATATTGTCCAAAGCCGTAATAATTAAAAAAATATATGTCTCTTTTTTGCCGCGCTTTGGTCTGTCAAATGTAAAAAAAAGTTCAACAGTGATATCGATACAGTTCTCTTTGTAAATGCTAACGAAAAATAAAGTTAAAATGTGCTTAAAGGCTGTTCAAATTTTTATTGATCAAAATAAGTACAAATCATAGTAAAGGTCACATACAGTCGGTTGAGGTGAGAAGTGGAGTGGAAAGTTTTCAAAACAGGCAGTACTTTGTTCACATATATTGGCTTGGTTAAACAGGATAACATTAGTTTCTAGATATGCTCGTTGTCTTTACTAAACTAAAAAAAGGAATGGACGTGCCACCCCTGATACCGACATCCAAAGCGGACTGTTCTGTAGTGATTCATCAGTGTGTGTTTACGGACTGCGTGATCATTTAGTCTTTCAGGGACCAGTAACTGCCTACTGTGTTGAAACGTTAGACGATTGTCCGATGTGATGAAAATAACATTAGGTAAAATTGCGGATTGTTATACCAGCCTTTATCAGAACGGGTGAAGATTTCAATCGGTATATTAGTACGTCTAGAAAAAATGGGGCTTTCCAAACTGTATGATCTTACGGGAAGTAAATAAGACTGTATTTGGTTAGGTACTGTATATAATAACGAAAATTAAAAAGTTGAATATGTGTAAATAGAACAAAAGCCAAATTGAAGTGTCATCTAAATTTTGAATATAACTCCCCCGCAGTGTTGCCCGTGCGAGAGATTGCGTTTTGTTTTCATGTTTCTTTACAATGTCCAATAAAAGAATGACCCGTTTTGTATGCTGGAATATGAAACACAATAGTTAAACAATCCGTTTTTGCAGATCGCAGATCTGGACATTAGCATATGAGATTTACAAAGTTATAATAAGATCTGTAGTCATATAGCTTAGAAAAGAGCCCATGATACATCCTCTATGTATCATGGGCTCTTTTCTAGACTATGAAAGAATTTTCGGAAATGAGAATATTGCGATGAATGCGTGGTGTAACGCTAAAAGACAAAATAAAGAATGTGTAAATAAGAGGAATTATAAAAGTGAAAAGCACCTGTGACTGAAAAATCAAGAAGATTAGTCAGATTAGTTTGGCCACGTTATACAAAAGAATTTGTTGAATACAAAAGAATTGTACAAAAGAAGAAAATATCTAATGAAAAGAGGTGTCTATTCCACTGTAAGCAGGCGTATTTTAATTTGTATATCTTAGAGAAAGCTTTAACCTACCTTCACCGAAGAAAACTTTCACAAAAAAAATTGACGTTGTCCTCATTTTAGGAATTTCTGTGCATTTATACAGGCATATATTTATATGAGACTTACCTTAAAGAATACAAATATATAGCATTAAGACTCACAGCTCATCATTTCATCATACAAGATTCACAAGGCTTACACTAATATTAAGCACTTGCAACAGACAGGTAAACTATGAAACACGATTCTTATAAGAGTATCAAAACGGAAAAAAACAGACCCTATGTGTGCGGAAATCGAACCCGTTGCCTCTTGTGCAGCAGGCTGGCGTGTTAACCACTGCTTCACGAATACCTTCGCCAAGAGGATGGGTTGTAGGCCGCAACTCCTGCTTCTCATTTCAGCTCGTACTCGGTTGAATCCTTTGCTGGAATTCTTGGAAGCCCAGGGTCTGTTTACTACTAGCGGTCCTCATAGCTATTCACCATTTCCATCGATGGCTATTACGATCGTCGCGAGAGAATCAGCTGGTACGTTCTGTATTTCCAGATCAGAATTGGTAAAATAAGTACTTCATCTTGGTAGAGTAGAGTGACTAGCAACGTTATTTTGTAAATATAACGTTTATTCTGATGTGTTATCACAGTGTAAGATTCGTCAAAATTGATTAGTTATTTTTGCGTGAATGACTAACAGAAATTTTCATATCTTTACATCCATACCAACACGACGCTATTTTTTTTTAAATCAATGATCCTCATCAAAATTTAAGATCAACGCTCTTGTCGGTGGAGCTTCCTCCATCTTGGTCTATTCTCTGCCAGTTTTTTCACATCCTGCTTTCGTAGCAGGATGTGAAAAAACTGGCAGAGAATAGACCCTTTCCACTTTTCCTTTATCTGTTTAAAATAACTGTGCCTGGACTTTCCTCTCCCTCTCCTTCCCTCTATTTTGCCTTCTATAATAGTTTTCATAAATCAATGATAGTTGGTAAACTATCAAATTTATATGATCAATGAAAAATATCTGACCTCAATCTTTTCTTCTTTCTTAAAAGATTTTGGAACTTCTTTTAGTCTAAAATAACATTTCATTCACAAGTGTCTGACAGTACTCAACTGTGCATTTCCATTTATTCAAAACCACCCATTCCATACATCCACGTTAGCCAAGTCGAATAAATAATGTGCGTAATTTATCCACAAAACACTAAAATAGTCGGATGAAAAATTCCCGGCACAAGGGTTCCAGATTTTCAATTGTGGACTAAATTCGGGTAAAATAAGGCGTGAAATTGCATTGAATGGGAGAAATTTGTTTGTGAAAGCGTGCCGTGTTTTCGGGTTGTTCGTACTTCGGTGGTACTTCATTTGTCGTTGCAAGCATCTGGTTGATCTACGTTGGTAAAAAAAATGAAATCTGAGGTGTAGGCTTAAGTAATAGCATACAATTCGACAGCTCCGTGGCGCAGTGGTTAACACGCCAGCCTGCGACACGGAGTGCCCGGGTTCAATCCCCGGCCTGGTCAAGATGGAAAATGATCTTTTTTCAGATTGGCCTGGGTCTTGGATGTTTATCTATATATGTATTTGTTATAAAATATATATCGTTAAGTAAGTATCCCATAACACAAGTCTTGAACTTACCTTGGGGCTATAACGCGGGATATAATGGGGGAGATAACGCACAATAATTACCCCAAATACCTCGGCGTTACCTTGGACAGATCTCTCACATTCAAGAAGAACTGCGAGAAAGTAAAGGCTAAGGTAAGCACGCGTAATAACATCTTACGCCGCCTTACCACTACGCATTGGGGAGCTTCACCACACGTCCTCCGTACCAGCGCATTGGCTCTTTGTTTTTCGGCTGGTGAGTATGCTTGCTCAGCATGGGCTCGTTCTGCTCATGCGAAAGAGGCTGACGTGGCACTTAACGAGACATGTCGAATAATAACGGGTACTCTGAAGCCCACCCCACTATCTGTCTTATATCCCCTTGCAGGCATTGCTCCACCCAGTGTGCGCCGCGAGGTTGTATGCGCAGCCGAGAGGCAAAGACAAATGCAAGATGCCAGGCACCCCCTACACCAACACTCGCCATTCACACAGCGCCTGAAGAGCAGACGGAGCTTTCTTAAACAATGTCTCCCCTTAGACAAGGAATCATCCGCTGCGCGCTTGGAACTCTGGGCTAAAAAGTTTCCAACAACGACTGCTTCACAGTTGCCACCTGCGGAGAAACTGCCACCGGGTCACTCCTTGCCCTGGAGTACGTGGAAGTCTCTCAACAGATTGCGAGTAGGTGTGGGCAGATGCAGAGAGAACCGCAAAAAGTGGGGCTTTTCTACTAATGATAGATGTAGCTGTGGCGCTGTGCAATCCATGCCACATCTGTTATCATGCCCCGAATGTCCCACCTCTTGTACGAGAGAGGATTTGGTGAAAGCCACGGATGCGGCTGTAAAGGTTGCATCATTCTGGGCAAGATTAATTTAATCGTTTGGACCATTGACACGATAGAAGAAGAACCTTGGGGCTAGCTCAATCTGTGTCATATGTCCGTATATATTTATTTATTTATTATTTATAAAAAGTGGTTGTCCATAAAGTCGGTTTACGGATGATAATTTAAAGTGATAACGGTGGAAGAGAGAAGATGCGTCTCAAGCCGAACGCTTGGGCAAATCGTGCTTCTCTATTGCTTGTTCCGCGCTCTCGTTTGTACACAGTACGTGACACTTTATTGTGTGTGCAGTCGGCGTTTATCGATTTAAGTATATGATGTTAGCACGTCAAAAAGTTAAGTTTAATTCAAAGCGATAGAGTAGGCAGTAGAAAAAAACAAATTTGAATGAAATTAGCACTCAAAACGCTAGAAGACGATTCTTTAATTGCTGCAAGGCGCGGCACAAAAAAGTGTGTTAAAAAGTGTGATAAATTGATCACTTGGAGAATCGTTTGGTTATAAACGACTCTCTAAGTGATCAATAGTGATCAATATATAATTATCAAAGTATCGTATCGTAGTGACTATGCGCAATTTTTCTGTTAAACAATTTACTTTGTTTTGTAGGGAGACATTTTAATGGCGAACTTACTTATTAACTTAATAATTTATATAACATTTTTAAATTAAGGATTATTTCATAGTTGTAATTGTTCCATCAAACATTAAAATTTAATGAATAATTAATCGAAACTTTCTACAATTTTCACGGCGATTTATTTTTTTGGGTCCCATCCGAAAGGCACAGACCACAGATACATTATTATACAGCCATGCTTGGAGCTAAATAAAATTAATATGAATTTAATATTTGTTAAGAAAAATATTTTTAATATACTATTAATTTAATACACTGTTTTTCTATCAAATTTCAATGTATGTACCGTACTGTCTATGTCCTCTAGATGACATTTTTTGAAACTAAGAACATGAGTGCTATTTTTGAAATGACGCCGTTCGTAAACGAGCGATACTCGTATTTCCATACAAAAATCATACTCAAAACACTTTCAAAAATAGTACCCCAGAACTCTGTTTGAAAGAAAATAAAACGTTACTGACTTTACGGCCCTAGTGCTTTTTACTTTCCATTAGTGCATTATTTTGGCTATATAGCACTCCTGTTTAAAAACCCGCTTTATAACAAAAAACGATGTTTCAGGAGTTACTTTATTCACAGTGTGTTGAAAATATATAGGTATGTTGTGCGAGTATGTAATCAAAATAGTGATGATAATTACGATTCTTAAGGCGAGCTTTTGCTCGCGACTTCGTCCATGTAGAAGTAGAAAATGGTTCTTATAGGAATTGATTGGACCAAGGAATCACGTTGTCCCATATAAACTTTGCCGTACTTTTTAACCCCCTTACGGGTAGAATTTCAGAAAATCCGTTCTTATCGCTTATAGAATTCCTACGTCATACGTTTACAAGTTTCAGATCTCTGCGATCAGCGTTTTTATGCTGTGCGTTGATCCGTCAGTCATCCAGGTCATTCAGGACAAAGCATTTTATATATATGTAGAGGCCTATATAATTTAAATTATTAAGAGGCAAAATTGATAATGCAGACATACTGCAACTAGTAGGTTTCTGTGTTCCAGATAGATATGTGGAACGCCGATGAAGGCAAAAACTTTTTATGGTATCTCACAATCTCTAAAATTGCTGAAAACATCGACCTTTTTGAGTGTACACAGGGTGAATTCACAAGGACAGCTCTCTATGTAATTTGTTATATTGTATAAAAAAAAATTATGATACCAGTCATCATCATCATCATTTCGAGTAAGTGTCACTGTCAATCGACCATGCACACCCTGGTGTCAGAGTTCTTCGGAACCGCCTCTCGGCCTCTGACGTGGTTCCTTTAACGACTACCAGATGGCAGCCGGGACCACCCGCTTAACGTGCCTTCCGAAGCACGGAATCATCTTAATTATCAGACAATCAGGTGATTCAAGCCTGCAATGTCCTAACCAATCTGGAAACAACAAAACAAAGTATGCTTCCGGTGGGAATCGAACCCACGACCCCCTGGTCAACAGGCAAACGCCTTAACCACTGGACCACGGAGGCTGTTTGATACCAGTAAAAAATGCACAAATAAAAACTAAAATATTCAAACACGAATCACAGTTTCTATTCAAAATAAACTGAATTGCCAATCCTAATCTAAAAATATTGCTTTAATGTTCTCCGGGCGCCATTATTTTAAATTGGATCAATTTTTACATCCGCTCGTACCAATAAATTTATAATTCTTTTATTTTTATTTCCGTTGATGTAATACATATTTTTTTATTTCATTGACAAATACGCTATCTTATATTTGTGACCTTTCTTTTGAAGAGCTGTTAGTGAAGATAATTAAGCTGTTTCTTGCTTGACTTGCAGTCCTAGACCGCCTTATATGTCTAAGTCTGAGTTTCCAATATAAAATATAATTCTTCTACAGTAAAACCTCATGAATTCCCTCTAAAATGGTCGAGTTCAACGATGGCTGATCCATGCGTCAACTTATGAACGGGTGCTGCTCAGGGGGGACAGGTCTGCTCAGCTTCTTTGAAACTATTTTGTATGATGCTTATTATCATTGCACATTCGATCGCTAACATAATATGTTCTAACATTAATCATGTATATAATAAAAATTATAATCATAATATAATCAATACTAGAAATGAAAAAAGAAGAAATAAAACATTGGCATAAAATTAAAAAGGCGTGTAGGCGACCAATACTGTTAAAAAGAGTTTCTTTTGGCGTTTCTTCTCTGCAGTGGTCAGGTCCGAAACGCTAGTAGTCTGTAGCTTTTGCACAGTAATCCTTATCCTTACTAATATTATAAATGCGAAAGTGAGTTTGTTTGTTTATTTGTTTGTTTGTTTGTTACGCTTTCACCCCTTGTTTGCACATTGACGTGGGCGGAGCCGCGGGCGAAAGCTAGTTAGTAATATAAATATTACTAAAATAGTTCCTTTAAAAAGTGATTTGACGTGAAAACGTGCCTGCAGAAGCCGTTATTTTTTAAATAAACATTTTGATTTTTGCCTCTCCCAAGTGGCCTTTTTGGACGTTCCTTGGGAGGATATTGCCATATTACCATGCTTGGCAGGCGATTGGTGAGCGCAGCGTCTTTGGCGTCTTGTTCTTCCGACGCTCTGCTGCCCTTAGAAGCTTTTTTAAGCTAGGGAAGGATAGATATCTCTGTCGCACTCCAACATATGGCTGCATCCTCATTGAGCCAAGTGTAAGGTTTAAGTAATTGTTATTCTCCATTGTTTATTAAATAAAATCTAATTTAATCACCAATGCAAAAACGTGTCACAGACAGACACACGTCTGTATGTCTGTCTGTAGCACAGTAGCTCTTAAACGGTTGTTTAGATTTGTCCCATACCCAGAGGGTACCGTCTCTCTACTTACTACATTTTAAAAGATACAGTCCTGTGATAGACGGTCATACGGATGGACAGTGGAATCTTAGAAATAGGGACCCTATTTCTAAGATCCACTGTCGATCCGTATTACCGTTTATCACAGGACTGTATCTTTTAAAACGTAAAAAGTAGAGATTTGAAATTTTAGAAGGTAAAAATAATGGTCGTGAATAAGTAATTAAACTAGCTGACCCGGCTAAGATAAAAAATATCTTATCTTTTAAGTTGACCCAAATTACAGATAGTTTAAGGTTGATCAAAATCGTTTCAGTAGTTTCAGCGTTCATTCCGAACATGGGGAATTTTTATATATAGATATTGTACATACATTGGAACGGAGCCATCTAATATACATTACCCTCTCGCACTTGGCCATTTTTCAATACACCACTGGTATTAAAAAAACGGCCAAGTTAAACAGATACATTTAAAACTAAAAATGAAATTCCAGAGCTAAACAATTCATGTAAATTAAGAAGAAACTCACGGAATACGGATGCAGCCAGACAAATAGATGTAGTTCTCCAAAATAAAGTGGGCAATATTTTGTTCCCACACCGAAAACGTTTATTGAATAACTAAGTTCCTACTTTATATTTTTAAACAGAGAGTAATGTCCTACGCAGATGACCAAGCTTTTTATTTGGGAGTCACGTACTAGAATATTTTTCTGGCTTATCTCTTGCTGGCTCCAAGTTGCTTGACATTATTTGTTAACAACGGTTTATGAGTACACTAACTTTTATCCGCGACTTTGCCCGCGTATTGACCCCTCGGCAACAGTACTTTTAACCGGGACAAAATGTACACTATGTCCTTTTCCGAACACCAGACTACGGGTATGCAAAATTTCATGACGATCGATTCAGTAGTTAAAGCGTAACAAACCGGCCAAGTGCGAGTCGGTCTCGCACTGGGCCGGTTTGTTATTACTCGTATCTATACTAATATTATAAAGCTGAAGAGTTTGTTTGTTTGTTTGAACGCGCTAATTTCAGGAACTACTGGTTCAAATTGGTTTTTTTTTTGTGTTGGATAGTCCATTTATTGAGGAAGGCTTTAGGCTATAAAAATGTTTTGAAATCGAGGAAAAAATATTCATCTATACTAATTAATCATAATAACAGAAATTGCCGCGGACGAAGTCGCGGGCAACAGCTAGTAAGTAAATATAAATATAGACATGGATGTTGAACAACAAAAAGTTTGAGTAATATATCATTATCCATTCGTACGGCTGAAACATCGGATTGTAAGTAAAAACGCAAATTGTGTGTAAAAGCCCCCTCGATAGCTTGATGCGTTAAATGGCGCGCGTGCGAATGCAATAAAAATGTTGCGGGTGGCATAATGCGTTATATCTGATGTTTTTATACCCATTTGGCTAGATGTACTTTAGTCATTATTTTGTTGTATTGATTTATGTTTGTAAACAAATTATTAATGAGGGTCACGATGAGGATCTATTATTTTTCTTTCAATACACTGACTCCTTTATATAATAGGGATGAAGCTGTGGAATGAGATCACAATAATTTGATTTCAGTTTGTTAACCAGATAGCTTTCAACTACCTCGCTGGTCCCGGGGATCGTGGGTTCGATTCCCACGGGAAGCATACTTTGTTTAGTTGTTTCCAGTTTGTTTAGGACATTGCAGGCTTGAATCATCTGATAATAAAGTTGATTCCGTGCTTCGGAAGGCACGTTAAGCCGGTGGTCCCGACTGCCATCTGGTTGTCGTTAATCGCTCGTATGCGGGAGCGCAGATCTGCGCAAAAATGCTTTGTTTAACTATTGTGTCTGGTATTGCAGCATACAAGAAGTTAAAGGAACCACGTCAGAGGCCGAGAGGCGGTTCCGAAGAACTCTGACACCAGGGTGTGCATGGTCGATTGACCGTGTAACCTACTCGAAATAAATGAATGACCAGGTAGATACAGCCCTTGACCATAAGATCAAAAGGCCAAATTTAGCGAGATAACGTTAAAAAGGATGTAGTTGAAATGAAGAGCTAAAATAGTACCTATGTCTCTCCACCTATGCCGATATTTGAGTATTTGGCTCATTTCCTCAATTCAATTTTGCATTATAAGTGAAAAAAAAAAACAATTGCCACATTTTATATTTCTCTCAGAACGGCACGGTAAAAGAACTAACCATTATTATACTGATACACCTACATTTTCGATTTTCTTTATGCAAATCTAGAAACGAACCTCGGGGTTGTCACTCGCAGCTGCGGAATCGATTTGGAAGTTTATTCAGACTGACAACGCGTGAAGTAAGCCGGGCTTGGAATCTATTCCACTCTGTACATTGACAAAGCTTCGTGTACACGGGTCGAATAACTGGTGGAATTTGTTAAACTACTGTCTACTACCAAATTGTAGCAGAGTAAATTTCATGTAGAACTATATTTATTGATACGAACAAAAAGTTGTGACAAGAACATTGAATGGACATTACTAGTATGCCATGTTTTCTAAGCGATCTTTAAATGGAATTGCAATTAGCAGAGTGTTAAAGGAATACAGTAGATGGAGTAGACTAAAATAGATAATGCTTGAAGACGTTACTAGGGTATTATATTTATTTCTAGTACCTGTATATACTCCGCAAATGCACTTTATATTTGTGTATTTAATGGCATAGTAAGTTACTCTCCTCCTTACTGTATCCGTGTGCCAGATGCTTATAAGACGTCTCCGCTCGAAGCGGCGAACCGCTCAGACGTCAATTCGAATTTGGAATGCGCGCGTTCTAAAACCAATCCGTCGAAAAATATTACGTTAGCGTAGATTGTAAACTGAAGACGGTTAATCCTGATGTTCAATTTACAACATAAGTAGCTAACTACATTGTTTATTATGTTTTATTTTAATAATTTCTATTGTTATATAATAGTATTTTTTATTGTTATTAGGTACCTATAAACTTAGGTTAGATAAATACAAAATGTTATTCATGAACCGCTGTATTTTATCTGAAAAGTGTTGTTATTTTTTATTCCTACCAAATCGTACTAAGTTATTTTGTAAATTCAAAAACAGACTTACTCAGCAATCGACTGAAGAAGGGGTCGAACAATGATGATTCTTCTTTTCGATAATTATTATAATGGCGTCTGAAGTAAGAAATTATTCTGCTCTTGCTATTATCTACCCTTAAACAGTTACATGTTTCAGTTCACAAAAATAAACGTATTTATCCTTTACGGGGCAGACAGAACTTAATGCCATAAGATCTTCGGGTCTTGGCTATGTTAACCAACGGAATCAAAATAGGGATAGGTTGCTAATCACATAGCCTAATACATAATTACTTTCTTAGATTTTTGCTTATTCACTCGGCCGACTTCTGCGGTGTGGGAAGAAAAGCAGCGGGAACATTCTACGTATTTTCTATTGTTCCCAGACGAGCATGGAAAAGAACAGAAAAAGTATTATTTCAAAATACATCGTATTGTTGTATTGATAATAAAAACAAACAAAAATCGTGTATTATATTTAACTAGCTTTCGAAGTTTCCCGGGATAAAAGATAGCCTATGTCCTTTTCCGTACTCCAGAGAACTTGTATGCAAAATTTCATGATGATTGGTTCAGTAGTTACGGCGTAAAAGCATCATAACAAACAAACAAATAAACAAACAAACAAACTCACTTTCGCATTTATAAAATTAGCAAGGATAAGGATTAAAGTATTTTATATTCATTATATAATGTTGAGAATTTCATAGATTTGATTTCTGCAAGTAGCCTGAATTGATCGGTTTATTCGGGGATTTACCACACTAATAGAAAATGGCCGTCCTATATCATTTAAAAAATGGTAAATCTTACTGAAGAATTTACATTGTAATCTTATCTGTAATTTTAATTTATATTAAGCAATATTTTCAAAATAGTCAAGCTAATTTAGAGGACCGGGCGTTTGATGATAATAATCGCGTCTCCACGCTAAATATCTTTTGTTGTGTTTGTACTTTTCGCCACAGACTACGAATCGTAATACTATAGAACAACAAATGATATATTTCCTGTGATATTCCACGAATATATACTTTAAAAACAGATTTTATACCACCCAGGAACATCAATGAGTAGTAGTCTAACTGTACTTGGGTTAATACACTCAATCGTCAAAATGTACAATATGCTATGGTCAAAATGTTCCTGCGATCTGAATGTGCCTGCGGCAGACTACGCCTATCAATCTTCTTTATATAATTAATATAATTTTTTTTTAATTAATTAAAATATAATAAACGATTTTTGGTTGTTTTTATTAACGCACAATTTGTTTTATATTTACAACATTTCACAGATATCAAAAAGATTAAATTGGTTTCTTCTTATCGATCTGTATTATACTAATATCGGTAAAATTATTTCCTAAAACCAAACAAGCCTCTAATTTTAAACGTGTCAATGTATTTTATATGATATTTCTTGGTATTTTAAGCAGGGAAGTACCTACCAGGGTATTGAATTAGTTGTAACAAAATAATAATTATTCGAAAACATACAAAAGTAACAGTACTAATACTTTTAAATATTCTTAAAAAATAATTAAGTTTTGACCCCAAAAAACAACAAAATTGTTCATCTACAACCATACAAAGTCAATGATTTTGAACCCGAGCAGGGAGATAGGGATCGAAATTTATGTTCAGCGTCGGCCACAGATACAATTGCGCGTGACAGACGGACAGACGCGAGGTTCCCAGAACGACACTGCCGGAGTGGGGGTAGGAAACAATATTTGTCTAAAACTATTGTAGATTTTTTAATATTTGTATGTTATAATGTTATTTAGTAGAGATGCTTGATGACCCAGAAAGCTTATGCATGTTAAGCATTTCCAGGCGTAGCTGACACTAGGTCGATGACTCCAATCGTCTTGAAATATTCTGAGTTTTATTTCGAGGGCAAGTTAAGCCTTTGGTCCTGACTGACGTCATAAGTTGCCAGTTAAATAGCTAATTGAAAGGTCTTCGAAAAAAACTGCCTCCGTGGTCCAGTGGTTAAGGCGTTTGCCTGTAGATCCGAGGGTCGTGGGTTCGATTCCCACGGGAAGCATACTTTGTTTAGTTGCTTCCAGTTTGGATAGGACATTGCAGGCTTGAATCACCTGATTGTCTGATAATAAAGATGATTCCGTGCTTCGGAAGGCACGTTAAGCCGTTGGTCCCGACTGCCATCTAGTAGTCGTTAAAGGAACCATGTCAGAGGCCGAGAGGCGGTTCCAAAGAACTCTGACACCAGGGTGTGTATGGTCGATTGACCCTGTCACCTACACGAAATGATGATTGAAAGGTCTTCAGGAAATATCTGACACAAGCGTTTACTACTAACAAATGCGGTGACCCACAGGATAGTTTATCTACCTTTTACTCTAATACTTTATCATTAATAGTATAAAAACTAACGCGAGGTAAACTCATTACAGAAACACGGTTTATTCACATTTATTAAGTCAGTCTAACACTCGCCCTGATAATGGTCTTCGTAAAAGGTCAGATTCGTACTAAATAAACATAAAAACAATGTTTCTTTATTGTACTTAACATTTGTATAATTTAAATATTGTTATGCCAAATTATGGCACTGAAATGGCCAACATGGCATCCGCTATAACTATTATCGTCTTTTTCTATATCGCTATATAATTTTTATGTATTATAAAATAATTAAAATGTGAACCTCTCCTAAGGAAATTTAGATTTTGTAGGACTATCCTTACATCCATTGTAGTTTCAGATTAGCAAAGTAATTCAATAAAAATCTAAACAAAGTTCATAAACATCGATGAGACCTCTCCAACCCGTCTGACCAGCGAGGAGAGTATAGGCCAAATCCTCTGTCTGCTGTGGCCAAGTATGGCTCTGGTAATACAGAGAGGGTCATGCTCCTGCAGTGAAGACTAAAAAGACCTGATGATGAAAGTTATTTAAATTTTTCGTATCTAAATTCTGTACATTTTAAACGTTAGCCATCCTACAATGCATAAATGCTTAATAACAATTGTTGGTTAAATAGGACCCATTAATAAATACAAAAAAAAATCCTAGTAGCTAAATAATAAATACAAAATAAAAATTTTATTTAAAACAGCGTATCTAAAAGCTAATCGGTCAATCACAAATTATTTCTGCCAGTCAAAGACAGAACTAGGAAGTCATGACATTACTTACCTCTCTACTTCCTCGCTGTCTATGCCAGAAAAGTTAAAAGGCAATAAAAAGTTAGCATCTAGGACTGTACTCTCAAGGATTGTACGATATCGCTACGATGTTCACGTCACATAAGATGTTTTGACAGGAATCTAGTTTGAAAATTTAAACGCCTTTTTCATTGGAACGTAATGGTTTTCGAGTGTTTAAGAGAGACTATTTTATGTTGTTATAGGTATATTTTTCGTATATTTAAATCAATTAATTACAACATAATAGTAATTTGAAAGGTCAGTTAGTTTTATTGTCTTAAAATTAACCTAAAATCAGTGTTTTTTTTTTTTTTTTGCAGTTTGGTTTGAACTCCTTCATTTATGACCCGATTTCAAAATTAATTTTTTATTTTAATGGTATAGATACTTCTGAATTGGTTTCATTTGAATTTCATCGGTCTATTGTTTAAGTTCATATGACAGTTGTTGATTCAAGTCGGTTATGCCATCTGAAAGATTATCAATTAACAATTTGATAATATTTTTAAGTATACGTCATAAGAACCCCTGCCAATACCCTGACGATGTCGTGTATCTAGACTTTGAGTACATACCCAAGATAGCAGCTGCCTCACTGAAGGTCGCTCAGCACATGTAGGACGATCGTGACTGCCTGCCCTTTGTTGCCCTCATTATACGCTCCGCAATCTTTCAAATGTATGGGAGGGAATTGCGATCGTCTACAATATAATAAAACTGTAGTCTGTGCATGATATTTTTACACAAAAATTTTGTTGTTTTACTGAACAATAAAAAGCCCAAAATATTTTGTATTCAGTGTTCCCTAATTAATAATATACAAGTTTTTTTGCAAAAAACATTTTTGAGACAAGATTTTATTATAAACGAATCCACCCTTTTAAGTGCTTTCCAAGTCATATCAAATGAGCCTAAACACGATTGGTGTACCTTGTTTAGTTTAAGAGTTCCTATAGCCTTCCGACTCCATCATCAGACCAGCACAACGATTCCTTAATATTGTATTGTCATCTGATTTACACATGCATGCATAATTTCAGCTCAATCGTTAACCGGTAAGTAGATCAAATTTAACTTGCAAGATTTAATTACAGACAAATATCGAGACAGGTCATCATCATTATCATCAGGTTTTTTTAGTCTCCACTGCAGGAGCATGACTGTCTCTGTACTACCGGAGCCATACTTGGCCAGAGCACACAGAGGATTTGGATTACACTCACCTCGCTGGCCAGAGGTCTCATTGATGTTTATGAGCTTTGTTTAGCTTGTATCGTAAGTCGCCTCTTATGACCTGCATGGAAAGACTAGGAGTGGTCCTATTCTACTCTGCCAGAAACCACACAGCTACTCAAGACAGGTGAAACAAATTAAAAGCTTGTAAAAAACAGAAAACACCTGAATACAATAACAAAATAATCTAATATCTAATCTGCTGGATAAGTAAAAATAATAGAAAAGTATTGTATAATATATCCGTTCCAATATAAGTGTTCAATATCTTCCACACTTTATGCCATACTTATGATTATGAAATATAATATGTTCACATTAGATATGAAAACGCGTGAGAAATAATTCTAGTTGCGCGCCTGGCGATATATTACGCCCGTATGTCCTCCCTAGCTGGGTGGCCCATTCTGAAACGACAGAATTATTGGAAATTACTGCTTTGTTTATTATCTCCGTCGTTTAGCTCTTAATTATGTAATGTGAAAGGCATTGTAATAGAACCTAGCAGCGTAGGAGATGATATGAATTTGCAATTTCAAGTACTTGCATTTAACCTGTGACTTTAATAGATGTGTAGTCAATATGATCATTGTTGTCATTTCGTACAACAGAGTACTGCAAGAATCCTTTAAGTTTATTATAGTTTCGTACCCGAAGGGTAACAACGGGACCCTATTAATATCGCTCTGCTGTCTGTCTGTCTGTCTATCAGGCTGTATCTCATGAACCGTGATAGACAGTTGAAAATTTCACAGATGATGTATTTCTTTTGCCACTGTAACAACAAATACTAAAAAATAGAATAAAAAATAAGTTAAGGGGGATCCCCGGCCGTTCACTTGGCCGGTTTTAAGTTCTTCAGCCATACTGTCGGTGTTAAAGAGTAAAGTGGTTAAAGGTATTCTGAATGCCGTGTGGCATCTTCTTTTTCTATACATAATGTACGTAGTGAATAAAAGACAAAAGCACGTTGTATTATGGAGATAGCTGACGTGCAGGATTGGAGCGCGGTGGCTCATTTGGTGAAGTTCATATCACAGTTCATTTTTTTTCAAAAACTAACTGTGTAACTCCATAATACGATATGAAAGAACGGGGGCTAGTGCCGATATGGTGGAAAATAGAAAAAAATGTAGAGAGTTGAAATACAGGTCCGCCCCTAATAGGGAAAAGGTGAGGAAGACGAAAAAGATGTCCTATTTCTTTACTTAGTAATATACATACATAACATTATAACATATAATGATTTTGTCTACCCTGTAATGTATAATGATTTTGTCTACCCTGTAATGTTATGAAAAAAAACCAGCCAAGTGCGAGTCGAACTCGCGCACTAAGGATTCCGTACCCTTATTTATAAAAACGCCAAAAACATCATGTCTTTCGTAATGGAGCCCACTTATTTATTTTTAAAGTGAATATATAACTAAATATTCTGTGCATATTTCAAGCGTCTACCTGGTGCCGTTATCAATTTTAAGCAAAAACAAGCAAAAAAAAATCACGTTCCTTGTATGGGAGCCCCCTTAAATATTTATTTTATTTCAACTGTCTAACATCACGGTTCATGAGTTACAGCCTGGTGACAGACGGACCGACAGACAAACAGACAAACGGACAGCGGAGCGATATTAATAGGGTCCCGTTTTTACCCTTTGGGTACGGAACCCTAGTTCCGTATAACCCTAGAAAAGATCCAATTTTTTATTAGGATAAAAAATTGGATCTTTTCTAGGCCAAACCCAGAATCTTTAAGTATCACCCCACATTTTGAACCTTGAGCAATGATAGAACTTATGACGATTTATTCAAATAGATGTCAGTTTCAAAGTGTCTTTTCACGAATAGCATACAAGGATTTCTATAATAGCGAATAGCGTACTAACACTGGGTGGCCTATTCCGAGCAGTCGACAGAATTATTAGGAATTGCCACTTTGCTGTCGTTTGAGTATTAATTGCATGAGACTGTTGATGGTTGAGTACTTATGTCTATTTCTGTATATTTGCTGTTCTTTACATAGTTGTATATTACTTAAATGAACATATTTGTATAGTACTCCTTAATATTGTATCTTTTATATGTGTAGTACAGTCTGCTTACAAACAATATCAAAAAATTTTCAACATGCACTTACATTTTTCAAATAATGAAAAAATGACAGACAATTTAAGTTATTTTTACAATTTAAGTAATTTTTAGTAATAGAATATATCTTCCAACTCGTCGCATCATGGCAACGTGCCTAAAATACTGGCAGTATTACCGCGCTGTACAGCAATACTAATCCGCTGAGCGAAATAGCTGCCAGCTCTAGGGTCTCCAGTTGACTCAATGAGACGAGTTTTGATATCCTTATAAAAACATTTAGCTTTCGGGCCCCAAGGGCCCATCGTCTCCCAGACCCACATATTTTCGCCTCTTACCAGCCTCAGCAGCACCGGCAGCCGCCCCACCAGGGGTGGACAAAATGTTTAAATGCGACGGTGCTAACCTATCCACACATTTGGCGTCCCAAACCTGACATTTACCCTGCCTCCATGGAATTAGGGAAGAACATCTGGACGCTTACCATCAGTGCGGACTATTCCTATGAAAAATGTTGTAAGTTAAACTACAATAAGTGGTAACTTTTTAGTTGTAACTACATATAATATTATTTATTCATATCATGAAAATATTTGTTAACCTTCCTTGCACTTTGTTACAAATATTAACAAAGAACTATATAATTACGCTTGCACTCATTTCACACCTGGTGTGGGTAAACCAGGGTCATTGTATTCTTACAGTAAAATAATACTTTTTGACACTAACATGTATTCTCATAATACATACCAAGACGTCAAGATTACCAAGCAAATTATTAAAATCACCTTATACCCCACAATAACCGAAACCTTATACTGGTGGATACAGCCAATGGCTGGCGCGGACGTAGGCTTATGCCGGATGGGCGAGGCCTGGCTTTGCCGTGTTGGGTTACGTATTACCGGTGGCTGGCAGTTGTATGGTTTTCATAGATAAATTCATTATAGAATTTATCAAAAAAAACGGTCAAGGAGAGTCGGACTCGCTCACGAAGGGTTCCGTACCGTTAGTTATATAAACGGCAAAACATCATGTCTGTTGTATTTTTTTTTACGCTACTTTTAAGGGCGGTTTTTTTTGTCTGTTGTATTAATTATTTATTTTTAAAGTGAATATATAACTCAATATTTTTTGAATATTTCAAGCGTCTACCTGTTGCCTTTATCAATATTGAGCAAAAACAAGCAAAAAATTCACGTTTGCTGTAAATATTTATTTTAAATATATTTTATATTTTATATATATAGCCCCTTAAATATTTATTTTATTCTATATTTTGGTATTTGTTGTTATAGCAGCAACAGAAATACATCATCTGAGAAAATTCCAACTCTCTAACTATCACGGTTCATGAGATACAGCCTGGTGACAGATGGACTGACAGACAGACAGACAGACTGAAAGACAGATAGACGGGCAGCTGAGCGATATTAATTGGGTCCCGTTTTTACCCTTTGGGTACGAAAGCTAAAAAAGGTAATTGCAACCGGTGTAACTATCCTGGTTTACCCTAAATATACTTTTTTTTTTTAAATAAACCTACATAATCTGGAAGTAACATAAGCTACAACAGACGCGGATGAAGTCACGGAAGAGGCTTTATAAAATTGATAGTCTGACTGTTATTGTAGGTCTGTAAAGTAAACAAAAAAGTATCAAACATCTTAATCAGATATCCACAAAAACTAACCTAAAAGCTACGTAAAACTACAAAAAGGCCAGGAAAAATAAACGGTCCAAAAACGCTCGAGTACCGCGCAAATCCGGAAAACAAATGGTATCTTTGGAATAATACACCCATGAGCGATTTCCTTAATTTCGTGAGCCGAATCAAAGAGCTATCCCTGATCGTAGTTAGCGATAGCGTTGAAGTATAAGGGCGGTTACATAATATTATTGTCATAGCTTTTTCTTAATAATTTAATATGTGCTAGTGGTAAGGCCGTGTACATTTTGCAGAGATTTATTACGGCATGAATGCTATCACACATAATTCAAGTATAAAAGCATCCACATATTGTGAAGTGAGGAGCCCGATAATCAAGTGGTCGTTAGCAATTGCGTATGTTAAGCAACCCCGGGCGCAGTCCCCACTGGGATAGGTGACCGCAAGTGACATAATATCTCAAGCTCCTGCGTATTCTGAAGACAAGTTAAGACTTTGGTCCTGGCTATTATCATTGATGGCAGTCGTGAAGTGTTGGCCACTTACACCAAAAATAAACATACTGTGGCTATTGTTTTTGTAACTGCCATAAAAGGGTTAACATTGCTAATGTAATGACGACTTATTCTAGCCACATAAAGGCATCTGACCGAGCGGCTAGATATACCATCTGGTGGTAACTATGTCTATTGAGCATCTTCCGCAGAATAAAGAAGGTAGAAATTTCTAAGCCAAGTGCAGATCACGTTCGTTGATTAACTGTGTGAGATTTTTAACACTTATTATTGTCTATTAAAACTTTAACGACGTAAGAAATGTCAAACTTGTGTAGTAAAGAAAAAAATACATGGCGATTGATTATTTTATATTTAAAAGATTTTCATCAATTGTGATGCTGTTGATCCCTGGCCTTCCTGAGCTCTGCTTAGTAAAACCTTCATAATTCAGTAATAGCTTCATTAATTTATATGGTAAAGTAATTATTTTAAAGACTTGTAAAGGATATGCATCTTGATAAATTTGTAATTGTATATTTTCTTGTTCGTGATAGCAAAATATAGTTCTAAAATAAATGTAGTTCTAATAAAAAATAAAAATCAAATAAAATTCAAGTAAATATATAGAAAAAATATAGTACTTATCAAAATACTTGACTTATAGAAATAGTTTTCTTCATAATGGTATTTAATAATACAAACATGTAGAAGAATATTACATTAATAAAACGGAATCAAAGTACAAAATCAAAAACTAGTTAAACAAATTATTTGATTTATATTTAAAAATTATATCATAAAGTATTTGCCAGTGTGCCCTAACCCTAAATATAAATCTTTCTTTCGATCAGACGGCATTACGGCAGAATCCTGATGTCAATTGACAATAAGCTTACTCAGATAAAGCGACCTCGCACTTTCTGCTTCTTGTTTTATAGTTCCATATATCAATGGTTATATCACTGAGCTATCACGTCCATACACGTCAGTAAATAAGTAAATAATAAAAGTTCTACAGGTAATAGATTAGGTTATTAGATTAGGTTGGCCTTAGCCGTGCGGTTTCCGCCAGTGTAGAATAGAACCACTCCTAGGCTTCCTATAGAGGTCGTAAGAGGCGACTTAGGAAATACAAGCTAAACAAAGCTCATAAACATTAATGAGACCTCTCCAACCCTGGCCAGCGAGGAGAGTGTAGGCCAAATCCTCTGTCTGCTATGGCCAAGTATGGCTCCGTTAGTACAGAGAGGGTCATGCTCTTGCAGTGGAGACTAAAAAGACCTGATGATGATGATGATTAGATAAGGTGGCTGTACAGTGTCACTGTATAAACATGTTTTTGATACTTACTGATACTGTGACCTTTACTACTTGCGCGTCAAAATTTACTTATAATTTATCTATTATTTTTAAGCCAGAGTGTGTGTGTGAGTGATTATGTCTTGTACTAATGATAATTAAAACTACTTAAAAAAACTTCAGTAGTTTTAATTATTATTAGTATTATAAGTTAATTAGTATTATTTTGGCATTATTATATTGTATCTTTCTAAATAATAAAAAAAAATATATATTAAATTTCTTGTATAATATACCGGGTGTTACAAAACTACGAAATAATACTTAAGGGGCGTAATTAGTGTATAATATTAAACAACTATCTCCAGGGGACATTCATTAAAAGACAAAAATAAGTTTTGACCTTCCATAGAAAGTCGATCAGCTGATCTCTTATTTTGTATCGGAGATCGAATTTTTCTTATCATGTTTCGAAGTTTGTTCCATGGAGAAAGTTGTTTAATATTATGGATTGATCATGCCCCTTAAATATTATTTCGTAGTTTTGTAACACCCGGTATATATTTTTAGAAGTAGCTTTTAGCTATAGGTAGCTAATTACAGAAATGCTCAAAATGAAGTGTAATGTATTTTTATAATTTATCTATATTGCAGTAACAGGCCACACTAGGCGGTCCTCATTCAGGATGGCCGCTTTGTATTATGTCGTTTGTGTCTTAACTTCATTGGACTGCTGATGGCTGGAGTGTGTGATTGTGACAGGGACTAAAATAGCTGGTACTCAGAATAGTTTAAAGACAGCAATAAAATTAGGACATTATTTACTATTTGACATTCAAAATCAGTTTAGTAATTATGTAAGAATTATACCAATTTGGTTACATATGAAACTAGATTTCGACTGCGTTGCCTTTACATACAATACCCTGGGGAAAAGCATTGTCCTTACTTTAAATACTATGATACTTTTAGCCGTGTGGTTTCTAGTAACCGTGTGGTTTCCGGCAGAGTACAATAAGACCACTCCAAGTCTTGCCAAGAATGTCGCAACTTAAGAAATACAAGCAAAACAAAGCTCATAAACATCAATGAGGCCTCTCGAACCCATCTGGCCAGCGAGGAAAGTATAGGCCAAATCCTCTGTCTGCTCTGGCCAAGTATGGCTCCGGTAGTACAGAGAGGGTCATGTTCCTGAAGTGGAGACTAAAAAGACCTGATGATGATATAATATTTTTGCCCCGAACTTATTAGTAATACTGCATTTATGCCAAGTTTTATGCAGATCAACTCAGATTTTGAACTTTGTTATGATTTTTATTTCTTGTAAATAAAAAAAAATTGTTTGTCAGTATGCCGAAACTGGCGGTGACGGTCTCACTGGTGCAGTGGTTAACATGCCAATCTGCGACACTACGGGTACCTGGTTCAATTCTCGGCACGGGCAAATACCTTCTTGTCCTTCAAATTCTGAAGTTACCCAAGAAGGGTTGGCATCAGACTGACAGTCATCTGTAAATAACTTTTATCAAATAATATCACAGCATGAATCTTGTCTCATTCACCCATCATAGCCCACAGGCTGTCTTGGGTGAATGAGATTTTAATGTACTATATACACAGGTTTCGTATAGCTACTTATTACCTATCTCAACTCTGAACCAATCAGTCCAACTTTCTTCCTGTCCATGACAATTTGTTAAAACTTTTTGTAACCAACGTGTCATGAATATTTGTCAAATATTGGACAAGCAATTAGCGGACCACCCACATCCGAGGGCCGCGGCCGTGGACGTTTTGTCACTGCTGACAATATGACAACTGACGGACATTTGGGCGACTAGATGGCAAGTTGCTGAGATGAAGAATAGATCTGTTACAAAAATCTATTCTTGTCTGACTTACTTCATTTATTTTAGGATGGCGATTAAAGCGCTTAGATGACCGAAACTAGCGCCATGCGCAATTTTATTCTTTTTTTTTTAAATCAGATCAAGTGATCTTATTTTTATTTTTTTGCATTTTTTGCAAGATTTTTTGCATTTACAATGCTATAATTTAATTACAGAATGCTATTATTTAATTAGAGTAAATTGTTCTTAATCTGTTCTGCGGTAGTAAAATTACTTGTACTATTTTGGTTCTTCTTTATTTTATTGCATTTGATTTATTAAGACAATTGTTTATACTGACAAAAGTGGTAATTTTTGTCGGTAATGAAAAAATAGGATTATGAGATTATCTTGTAATACGGTAATACCAAAAAAAAGAATACCAAAATACTTTAAGTAATTTCTTAACAAAACATAGACTTCGTTTTTTTTATTTGATCTGATTTTTTGGAAGTAAAAGTATAAAACGACGAGTGGCGCTGATTCGCTCACCTAAGCCCCTTAACAGTGATACTTTTATTTTTGGTGTATATCTTACCGGCCAAACCCGATATGAGGACAAACTAATATATATTTTGGGGTAAAGATCTTAAAAATTACTTATGTAAATTTTGGGATCCTTAATGGAGGACACCCAAATCAAATGTTCTTAAAAAGTGGTGTCCGCGGTCTAAGAACCCAAAATTGACACACATAGCCCGTTTTAAGACTAAACTAGTATCCTGACATGCTTCGAACAAACTAGTTTGTCCTAAAAGCTGGTTTGGCCTGTAACATATTCTTGTGTGATAGTTTGTCATTTTTATCACAATTGCATTAAGCAAATTGACGTAAGGTTTTGATTGCAAGTATAGGACATTATGCGCGTGAAGTTTAGAGTGACACACTTAAGTCGATTTATCCTAGGATTTCTAAATCTGTTTTGTCGTTCTTAGATAAATTTGCTTATAATAATATTTACAACTTACTTCCTACTTTAACGTATTAAAAAATTTCACAATTACTGTTACTCTATTACTATGCATTTACTAGCATTTACTGAACGAATTAAAGAGTGATACATAATTTTTATAGATTGTTTCCAATAATATTCTACCTTTAGCTTTTGCCGAAATGTGGAACGTCATTGAAAATCATAAACGAAATCTTCTTGATGCCTATTTTCGCAGTTTACGTACTTACATATTATCACGTCTTTATCAACGACGGAGTAGTCAGACCCTAGGGTCATAAGGTGTTACGTACAATACAATATATATATTAGTTTTTCTGTTTCACTCACATGTACCTAAAACTAACACGAGATAAATGTTATTTCGTCGGGACAGCCAACATTTTTTTTTTAAGTTATGGGTGGGACGCATAGTCGGCACTCTTAACGAAATAGCACATGAGTGACCCGTTTTTATATATCACAGGGAGTTATATATTTCAAGTACAGATAAGCACAATTAAATAATAAAACAAAGCATTGATTAAGAGTTTACTAGTAAACTACATATGTAGTAGTACAGTCAGCCAACAAGATACCTGACCCCGCTATCTATCTATATCTTTAATTTTCTCTTAAACTAAAAGTAATATTAACATGAAAATTTATATTTAAAAAGTCTAAATTAAATTCTTTCTGAATATATATTTTCATGTTTATATTATTTTTAGTTTAAGAGAAAATTAAAGATATAGGTAGATGGCAGGGTCAAGTATGTCGTCGGCTCACTGTACATACTTAAGTGGTTATAGCTATAACTACATATGTATTTACTACTACATATGTAGCAACTACATATGTAGAATTTACAATAACTACATATGTATGTAATTTTAATAAACTAGCCTTTGCCCGCGGCTTCGCTTGCGTTACGTTTCATGCAAACTTTCATCCCCTATTTTATCCCCTGGGGGGTAGAATCGTTCAAAATCCTTTCTTAGCGAATGCCTACGTCATAACATCTACCTGCATGCCGTATTTCAGCCCGATCCGTCAAGTGGTTTGGGCTGTGCGTTGATAGATCACTATGTCAGTCAGTCACTTTTGAGTTATATATATTTAGATTGTTATTCAATGCTTTTATTTATTATTTATTAGCCGTGTGGTATCCGTAGCCGTGTGGTATCCGGCAGAGTAGAATAGGACCACTCCAAGTCTTCCCGTGGATGTCGTAGAAGGCGACTTAGGAAATACAAGCTAAACAAAGCTTATAAACATCTAAGAGACCTCTCCAACCCGTCTGGCCAGCGTGGAGAGTGTAGGCCAAGTCCTCTGGCTGCTCTGGCCAAGTATGGCCCTATTGGTACGGAGAGGGCTGGAAAGGGCCTGATGATGATGATGATTTATTATTTAATTGTGCTAATCTATACTTGAAATAAGAAAGTTACTGTAATATATAAAAACATAGCCAGTATCTATTTATTTTAGATTTACTCTTGTGTATCATTGAAATGATGTATTAATTTCGTCGAATTGACGGAGCCGTTGGCGACAATTCCCACGAATCCGCTGGTTTGAACATACACGACGCAGCAAGGCGAGCTATCACGAACCAGCTAAGTAAATGTCACTACGGCCGCACCATGATAGTTTATTTTAGTTATTCCACACATCGTTCATAAACATGGCTAGATCCTAATAAATTGTACATACTTCATACCCAATAGTTGAATTAATTTCCTTTAACTTATTCGCCGGTTGACTGGATGGGATCCCATCTTGGGAGATCCGCTCTTGCAGATTGATCTTTCTTAACTGTATTTTTTTTATAACTTCTTTTTATTAACAATAAAGATATCACAAACAAACAAACAAACAAACAAACATGGGTATTATGAATCGGGTCTATTGAGGGTGACTGTTTTACACAAACACTGGATTAGGTTCTACACTTTTCTTTTTCACTGCTTTTACAATGATTGACACTGTTTATATTATATTTTTAAATAGTTAAAATTGCACGGACATAATGGCGTCGTGATATGCACAAAGAGAAGGAAGGGAGAGACAGACAGCAACATATTTTTTAAATTAATTAGAATTAAGAATTAAAATAAATTAAAATTAAAATTTGGTGTTATATATGCCCATATATAACACCAAATTTTAAGGAGCCCGATGGCCCAGTGCTCGTGAGCATTAATAGCGCTTACGAAAGTTGTGCAACCCTTGGGCGCAGTCCCCACTGTGATGCGTGACCGCAGGACCCAATTCTTGAGCTCTTCTGTGCTTCGAAAGGCACGTTAAGCCGTTGGTCCCCGCGGTCATCATTGATGGCAGCCGTTAAGCTATGTCCGATGCCAGAAGACAGCTTGAAAAATCTGACACCAGTCATCATCATTTCGAGCAGATGTCACGGTCAATCGACCATGCACACCCTGGTGTCAGAGTTCTTCGGAAACGCCTCTGACGTGACACCAGTGTAGGCCACTTACACAAAAAACAAACAAACAGCACCAAATTAGACCGATTTCACTTTAAAAAGTCCACATAACAATCACAAACAAAAAACCGTGCTGTCCGCTGATATTCCCATCAAGAACTTCTAAAATATGATCAAAGACTCATATACTTATATTTTATCAAAACAGATGCATAGAACAGATGACTGTTCTGGGTGGGCCGTTAATTGGGCGTCCAATATTTGAGACAAATGTTTGTGACACATTGCTTGTGGACAAAGCGCATGATCAATGAGCCGATAGTTCTTTTTTGTGTGGTTCGGAAGATGGTTGTGAGTTGTTTTTTGTGTTCTAGTAATGCGATATTCAAAAAAATATTTTTAATATATAAATGTTTCACAGTCCATCAAACTTATGATATAAACCATGTGTTTGTCCAACCATTTGTAAAGCAAAGAATATTCGTGGTTTTTATCATAGGTATCGAATCTTGAAGTACCGGAAAAAATTTCTAGTTATTAGAATTATAACACGTTCCCGAAAGATACCGAATATTAAAGTCTTAGCGGCGAAATCGCTACTAGAACTTTATTACTTGACATTTAGAAATAATATGGAGTAAAATATTTTTATTAAAAATATGTAACGCTAATAAAAGCTTTTCCATGCTTTTTTCATTCATTTCGAGTAGGTGTCACGGTCAATCGACCATGCACACTAGGGTGGATCGCTTAATGTATGGGGGAAATAAAAATCATAATTTTTGTAAACGATGGGTGCAATTTTAATGTCATGTTTAAAGAGGTTTCCAGGAAAAATAATGAAAAAAAAATCTAACGTTTATAAGCGCCTCCACAAAGCAATTTAATACTTTAAAAAAATCTTGTATAGAGTTACATCGTAATTTATTTTTTATAATCAAATTAGTGATAAATAATAATTATTTAAAACAGTTCAGTTTAACTGTTTCTATTTTGAACAAAATGTAAAAAAAAAAACTGGTAATATAACGATAAAAATTGAGGTGGATAGAGTTTCTAAAACATTGCGTTGACGCTACAAAACGCGAGTATTGACTTTAGTCCGTAGTGAACACTCAGGGGCATGAAGTTTTTAATGAATAAATTCATAATTTGTGATATGCATCTTTTAATTATGAAATTAAAAAGTTTATTTACTTGTCCTGTAGTAGGTATTGCACGTTATTTACCAGATAATCTTTTGCCTGCGTACAAAGATGATATATCGTACATATTTGTTGTGGCTACGGGGTAGAAAGACTGCGTTAAAAAAATATTTGCCAATATTAAAAACACTGCAATGTTTTTTGAAAATTCAAATACAAGAATGTTATAAAACATAGCAGCAAAAAATGATCCTATTTATGAAAAAAAAACGCACATTTCTTTTAAGGACCTTGAACGAGAGTTAATTAATGTTGCGCCAACTCTAGATAGATATGAAGTATCTGATCAGGCAGGGGAGCAGTTGTTTCTGCTACTCTTCAAGCACTGGGAATGAGAATCGAAATAAACACATCCCATATTATCGACGGGAATAGGATTCACCGACTGAGGGATAAAGAAAGGTTGAAGTTATGCCCATTAATAATGAAACTGAAATTTTTTGTTTGGTTTTCGATGTACATGTCGATAATACGTTAACGTTTACAGACAATCCACGTCTAAATTTTAAGGGCATGTAAGCTTGATAAAAGAGCAAGGCTATCAATATATAATTATATAGGACACTTTACACCGACAATCGGCAACGCGAAAACTATTTCACTGAAAAATACTTGGTACAAATTGTTGTCATGAGACTGCAGTCAATCCTGGTTGGAATACTGGTAAAATTCAAAGATTGAAAGTGCTGTTAGATCCTCCTGTTCAGTGGTGGGTATGCCAATTGCACGACAACGATCTCTTACCTCGCCACTTGTTCGAACATTTGCACGGGACTACAACAGGATCAAGAAGTTTGGCAGGAGAAATCGGAAAAGCCTTACATAATTGTGAAACACTTCCAGTGGTACAATATTTAGTCAAATCTTAAAAACATCATCTTGGCAATACTGGCTGATGATCGCGACTACATCAAAGTATTGGCTTTAAAAAATATATTAAAATACGATGTTAATTCTCTCTAAAAATGTGAATATTTTACATAAGCGTTAGTGAAGATAAATTAAATACCATGTCACACTCAAGCTGTCGAAGGATATATGAAAATTGTTACTGAAGCATGTTTCAGTGTGAACAAATAAGAAGAGAAGAAAAAAAAACGCATAGAAGTACAGAAATCATGCCTCAATTTGAGAGTAAAAAGACGTAAAAGTCCTGTAATTTTGGTATATTTTTATGTTTTCAATAATTTTCCAGAAGCTACAGTTAATGTTTAATTTAAGTTATTTTATGTTATAAGTATAGAACATACCCTTTTCTTTGATTTTAAAATAACTGTGATTTGTAAAAGATGTTTTTATTATTAAAAAAAAAAAATTAAATAAGAAACAACAAAATTTTATGTTTTTTTTTTTAATTTTTGGGAGCATTGTGGAGGCATTTCCTCTTATTTCATATTTTTTTAAATATTTTTTCGTTATCACTAACCTTATTGGCACCAAATCCACACCCATCTGTTAAAGATTTCAAAAATTTTGAAAAATGATCCACCCTAATGCACACCCTGGTGTCAGAAGTCTTCGGAACCGCCTCTCGGCCTCTGACGTGGTTCCTTTAAGAGCCCGCCATATGCCAGGCGGCGTGGCGGTACAAACGCGGATGGTCTAAACGCGTTGGCTACTTTGGATATTTTCGTTTTTTAGGAATATTCAAGGGTTATTCGAAAAAGAAAAACATATGATGGCTGCCTTATCTGTAATGCAATAATAATCAAAAGTTTCAAGGTTAATTTTAATGTATTTGGTGAATAATGCTATATACCGAGTAAATTAGACGTGATTTGGAGGCAACTTTGCAATTTTTTTCTATCGAGTAAATTTAACGCAATCGTGTTTTTGAGTCAGATAGATACCAGAGTTAGTCCTGAACTTTGCTGCATTTTTATTTCAACTTGAGTATTTAATTATTATTGATATAACAGTCAATCATGCAAAGCAGTGTGAGGTAGTACGGGCCCTTAACGACTACCAGAAGGCAGCCGGGACCACCGGCTTAACGTGCCTTCCGAAGCACGGAACCATCTTTATTATCAGACAATCAGGTGATTAAAGCTTGCAATGTCCTAACCAAACTGGAAACAACTAAACAAAGTATGCTTCCGGTGGGAATCGAACCCACGACCCCCGGTCAACAGGCAAACGCCTTAACCACTGGACCACGGAGGCTGTTATATTTTCCATGCTGATCTGGGAGAAAAGAAAAAAACGTAGAATGTGCCAGCTGCCTCTCATCCCGCGCAGATCGTAAAAGCCGATCGAGTGATTAGGCTAGTATCTCCGGAATCATATAAATAGGCAATGCGGCTATCAACCCATCACTATAATGATTCCGTTTTCCATCTACACGCCCTGTAATATGCTAAATGTGGTCTTATAGTCTTAAAGGCTCTGTCTACCCGTAAGGGAAATAGATGTGATACTATGTATAACGCTAAAAAGGCAAAAATTTAGCTAATAAATCACGTCAAAACGCGTTCATAAACTTAGCATTACTTAAAATCTAGACTTTTATACATTCTATTCCTGTTTTTTTATCGAAATCGATGCAATATTAATAAAGTTATACTCGTGTAAATACTTTGAATTGCATCATTCAATCAAATGCTAAAATACATTTCAATATATTCAAACCCAATTAAGTTAAATGAAACAGTATTATTCCGAATGCAATACAAAATATCATTGTGCAGATGTGCAGTCCTTCCAGATTAAGGGAGTTTATTAGAATTTGCATATAAATTACGCATAGGTAACGACAGAATTACTTCGGGGAACGATGGGATAATAAATGCATATTAATCTGTTTATAATTTCGGGCTTCTGCAATAATTAATGTTATGTGCGAGTTTATTTTAAAAGTTTATGGCGAAAAGGCCATATTGACATTTATTTTCTTTTTGTGTTTATATTAGTTCTTTTTTTAAGTGTAAACTTCTTTAGCTGCGTTGGGCAATTTTTGGGATGGGTAAAAAATGATAAACTCGCGTCAGGACACGTGACCTGATCAAAAATTCGTAAGACGGACACGTGACCTGAGACCGCCGGCGCGGAGTTTTCACTTCTGCCGGCACTCCCGGAGTGCAACCCGTTGTTTTTTTTCTAGTTTCTCTTACTCCGCAGATCGTAAAAGCCGATCGGGGGAATGAACGATAATCTGAGAAATCATGTCATTAGACAATGCGGCTAGCAAACCCATAAATAATAAATATATACGGACATATGACACAGATTTAGCTAGCCTCAAGGTAAGTTCGATACTTGTGTTATGGGATACTAACTGAACGATATATTATTTTATAACAACTACATATATAGATAAACATCCAAGACCCAGGCCAATCTGAAAAAGATCATTTTCCATCTTGACCTGGCCGGGGATCGAACCCGGGCACTCCGTGTGGCAGGCTGGCATGTTAACCACTGCGCCACGGAGCTGTTAAATTCCCATCACTATTATAATTCCATTTTCCAGTAAATGCACAACAAAATGCTTAATGTGGCCCATGTGTAGGAAATAACCACGGAGGTTTGTGATAAAATGCACAACTTAGATACATATAAACATCTTTCAATCTGTGTATATGTAGGTATGTGTATTTTTACTGTAAAAATTTAGTCAAAGAGAAATAATATGACGACTATCATTAAATAAATAAAATAGGAATATAGCTTTTGTCACTGGGAGAGTGCAAGTGTTCTAATGATATCGCACAGAGAAATGTAATAAATAACTGTCAATTTATTCACAACACAAAATGTATTATTAATTTATAGTATAAAAAAAATTTTTTTTACATTACTGTTAAGTCAAAAGTGTCGATTTCAATTATAATATTATAAGAAGAATGTAGAGTTCAGAAATGTTATTTTAAATATATATAATATTTTATAAAACATAAGCGGTAGTTAAAATATTTTAACATAAAAAATACATTTTATAAATAAATAAATATATTCCTAATCCTGACTAATATTATAAATGCGAAAGTGAGTTTGTTTGTTTGTTACCCTTTCACGTTGTAACTACTGAACCGATCATGAAATTTTGCATACACGTTATCTGGGGTACGGAGAAGGACAGGTACCTTTTATTCCGGGAAAAGTACTACGAGGGATCGAAATTGACGCGGGCGGAGCCGCGGGCGAAAGCTTTTTAATGATTATTAGCAAGTAGTTTGCAGTTGTTCTTTAACGCAAACCTACAACAATGTATAGTGATACTATTGAAGTGACTATCAAATAATAAAATTAATTTTTCTTATCTAAAACTTTTCTTATTGTTTATTTAACTTTATGTGTTGGCCTTTCTGCATTGAATACTATTAAAAAGTATGGGTAACACTGACAATTCTCAGAAAACTAAGCAAATACAAAAAAAATATATTTTAAACAGTAATATATACACATAAAAAAGCTGAAAAAATAAAGAGGGAACAACGTTTCATATTTTTTTCCTTTTACTTAAACATTATAACAATTCATTGCGACAAAGCCTATAAAAATAATATTAACCCAACGATATCCTATTTTATTTGCGCGTAAGAACTAAATTTATTTGTATCTGGTTTCATTATCGCAACTGTGACAATAGCCTTAAGTTATAGTTGAAATACAATAAATAATATCTCTAACAAACGCTCGTTTTGACCATAAATAGTTAGTCAGTGGAATTGAATTCCACTAGTGTTGGAGGTCTTGAACATAGACCTAAATCACAAGAAGTGAAAAGGCGCCCAGTCAAGGTGTTACCAATTATGCTAAGCTAAAACATTTTGACAGCTCCGTGGCGCAGCGGTCAACACGCCAGCCTGCGACACGAGAGTGCCCGGGTTCGATCCCCGGCCAGGTCAAGATGGAAAATGATCTTTTCCAGATTGGCCTGGGTCTTGGATGTTTATCTATATATGTATTTGTTATAAAATATAGTATCGTTGAGTTAGTATCCCATAACACAAGTCTCGAACTTACTCTGGGTCTAACTCAATCTGTGTGATTTGTCCTTATATATTTATTTATTTATTTAAAACATAAGATAACCTGGTTTAATAATTTCAAAACATAGATTAACTATTTCATAAATGTTACACATTTACTAATTGTGTTACACATTTAAAAGGTGTGGGAGCAAATATAAAATGTAGTATCTATCAGCTGCTTCTTTTCCCGCGTAGATCGTAAAAGCCGAACGAGGGAACGGGCAAAATTCCGTGGAATCATGTTAATAGGCGATGCGGCTGATGAACCCATCACTATTTTAATTCTGTTTTTCACCTAATGCCCACCAACATGCCAAACGTGGCCTTCGGGTCTTATAGACCTAGGCTCTGTCTACACTGCATGGGAAAAGACGTGATACTATGTATGTACGTATGTAACACTGTAATTAAGCACACACAACAATGTTTTCTCTGCTGATAAAACCCCTTTTTAAAAAGGTAACAAAAATGTGTCGGGCTATCTGAAGTCTCATAGTTTCTTCTACATTATGATAAAAATATTTTTTAAGTCCCCGTAGTATGGCATGGGTGGCAATGTTTATCGACTAACGTCATCTGTTTTCCGGAATATGTATATGTATAACAATTATATTATAACTAGCTTTCACCCGCGGCTCCCCCGGGAATAATATTCTCGGGATAAAAGTAGCCTATGTCCTACTCCGTACTTCAGAGAACTTGTATGCAAAATTTCATGATGATCGGTTTAGTAGTTACGGCGTGAAAGCGTAACAAACAAACAAACTCACTTTCGCATTTATAATATTATAGATAGAAAGGATTAGGGTGTACAAAATATTTACAATTATATTATATGTAAAATATAATAAGCATTCAGCTTGAGATGGGCGTAGCAGCCGCCCGCCATGTTACAGGTGCAGGATCTGCAGTTTTTCGTCTACATTTTTTTCATTGCTTTAGCAAACATAGTTTCGTTGAATATATTCTTTGTAGCTAGATGTTGTTTGCTAAATCTTGAGTAAAAGGGAAATTAGAAGCTACTTCGACCCCACACTTAGAATATCTCCACCACATTCCATTTTCTTTTACACATTAGGGCTTTCGTCAATATTACATATGAAGTATTTGATTTAACTCATTTTACAACGAAGTTAAAAATCAACTAATATTAGCTAAACAGGATACCTATGATAAGACTGAGAAATTGTTTAATGTATATATTAAAATTAAACTTTAGCTTTCTGTTAAAACAATTCAGGATGTTTTGACTTATATATATTTTTTTTAATAATTTTCATTTTTGCAATTTCATACTATTTATTCAAATTCAAGATTTGGAAACTTATAAACCTTTATGCTACTTTATATTTTACACTAGAATCACAAAACTATCATTTCAAAACTGTAACTTCTTGAAGATATCAATCATAAACAGTCTATTTGGAAGGAGTCTCTCATAACGCAGGCAAATCTACCATGAGAGTTAGAGCAACAAAAAAATTGTAATATTTAATCCTTACTAATCCTTACTATAATATTATAAATGCGAAAGTGAGTTTGTTTGTTTGTTTATTTGTTTGTTTGTTTGTTACGCTTTCACGCCGTATCTACTGAACCGATCATCATGAAATTTTGCATACAAGTACTCTGGAGTACGGAGAACGACATAGGCTACCTTTTATCCCGGGAAAAAGGACTATTCCCGAGGGATCGACATTGAGGCGGGCGGAGCCGCGGGCGAAAGCTAGTTACTAATAAATAAATTTCATTTCATTAGGAAACCATTAAAATTTTATAGGGGATTTTTGCTGGGTGTGGTGGAGCTTAATAGGAGTGGTGATAGCTTAATTCGTAAAGCATTGATACAAAGATTAAGTCGCTGCTTCGAATTCTGCAATTTTCTCATCATTTCTTATTTCTTAATTTAAGGAGCGTATATAGAGATTGACCCACGGCTCATGTCGGCTGCCGGTGATAAGAGGGCTGGCTGCTTTTTCGCCCAACGGATTAGCATAGCTATCCAACGGGGGACCGCAGTCAGCGACCATGCCACACGGGCAAGATAACAAAGATTTTTTTTCTAGTGCTCCTTTTTTTTCTTTCACATGTTTAACATTGTATATAGTTGGTTTTAATCACTGTAATTTTTAAAATAAAGGAATCAAGTCAAATGAGAAAATAAAAATGAGCGTATCTAGTTGTATAATTTCTTGTCCTGCAATATTATCGCAATTCATATCCACACACAAACGGCTATTTTGTTCTGCGTGAAACGATTTGTGGTCATTATAAATATGAGTTAATATGAGAAATTATTTTTAGTGTTTGTTGGTCATTTTAATGATAGTACAGTATACGCTGAACATTTCCAACGTAAATATTTCGAATGAAGTTTTAGTTTTGTTTATTGAGAAAACCAACAGCGTTACAATTTCTTAACAATTAATATTAACTATTATAAAGCCAATAACAGGTTTCCCTAACTGTAACAATAGTGTAGTGCTATCGTAATTGGTGAAAAGAACGCTAAAAGTGATATATAACAATGTTGTGAGTGTAAATTAACTCTATTCTATACTATACTATTTACTAAATAAACTAATGAATAAAGTAAACTTTACGCTTGTTGAAGACAAAATACAAAAGTCAAATTAATTATTTTAAGGTTTTGATAATCATTTAAAAGGTTCACGCTAAAATTTAATTTATGTGTATAAAGCGCGAAAGTTTATACAGCATCAGCAGATTATTTAAGAAGTTCGGCAATTTGTAACTTAAATTTTGCTTTGGAGTTCGCAAAGATGTCGACGCTTTCAAATGACGTGTTGTAAGTGTGTACAATTCGAGCAGTTACCATATTCTGAGCATAGTTAGTTTTACAGAAGGGGACATGGAACAGAACAGTCTGTCGGGTACGACGCGAGGGTGTTCGGAAAAAGATATGCGAAACCAGGTCGGGGGAGTCCACTCGGCTGTGGACTATGTCATAAAGCAAACACATGTCAGCCAATGTTCGCCGCTGTGCCAGAGTTAGGAGACCATGAGCTCGACAGCTATCGTCATATGACTCGGAGCACCTGCGGGTACGATAGTTGAGGTGTTTGATGAAAATTTTTTGGATGCGTTCTAACTGACGTATATATGTTAAATATTGGGGACACCAAATAGGACTTGCGTATTCTAAAATACTTCTCACGTACACGTAGTAAATTGTCTTAATAGCAGCTAAATTTGAAAAAGGTTTGCAAGTTCTAATCACAAAACCCAGATTCTTAAAAGCCTTAGTTTTGACGTAATCTATGTGTGCCGAGAGTTGCATTTTGCTGTCAAAATATACTCCTAGATCCCTGACAACTTTAGCTCGATCTATAACAGCGCTGTCGAAGGTATAATTACAGATGATCCGATTCTTTTTACGAGAGAAAGTTATGCATTGGCATTTTTCCACGTTTACTACCAATTTATTTTTGGTGTAGTAAGCGAGCACACGGTTAAGATCTTCTTGCATCTTTTGACAATCGACAGTTGTGTTTATCTTACAAAAAATTTTTGTGTCGTCAGCGTACATGAGGTAGTTTGATGATTGAAAGCAGTTACCTATGTCGTACAAATAGGCGTTGAAGAAGAGAGGACCAAGATGTGAGCCTTGAGGTACGCCCGTAGGAACAGTAATAAAATCTGAGCGGTTATCGCCTACGACAACAGCTTGTGATCGATTTTTTAGATAGGACTCCACCCACCTTAACAAACTGCCGTGTATTCCTAATCGATTAAGTTTCGCCAGTAGGATCACGTGATCTACCCGGTCAAATGCTTTTTCCATATCCGTGTAGATCACGTCAACCTGTCCTCCTCCGTCCATGTTTGACAACACAAAACTATTAAAACATCCTAAGTTGGTTGTTGTGGACCGTTTTTTAAGAAAGCCATGTTGGTTGTCAGGTAGAGCCTGCGATAATATGGTATATATTTCATTATAAACAATGAGCTCGAGCATTTTGGCTAGTGGATTGAGAATTGATATTCCCCTGTAGTTCTCTATTTCAGCTTTGGATCCCTTCTTATGAATAGGGATAATGTGTGCTGCCTTCCACTGCTTAGGAAATAAACCTTCACTCAGAGAACGACGCTACTGGAGTAGCAAGTGACTTAGCGCACCTATTCCAAAAAAGAGGAGGTAAGCCATCGCTACTTGCCCCTTTGTTTATATCCAACTGTTTTAATTGTATCTTAACTTCATCAGTAGAAATTTGAACCTTGGAAATTACACCAAAACCCTCAAAATCCTCGTTATTAGACCTCGCCGTATTATAAGTATCAGAACAAGTACCAAAGACACTTTTAAAAAAAATATTAAATGCATTACATATATTCCTACCTTCTGAGTATTTTATACCGTTTAAAGAAAGAGTTTTAGGATAGCTTGAACCACCACGCACCGCCTTAGCGTATGCCCAGAAAGCTTTTGGGTTATATTTAATATTATTTTCACACCGTGATGTGTAGGTCATGAAACATTCATGTTGAATCCGGCGTTCACGCTCGCGCAGCAATGAAAATTCATCGTAGTCCAATCTGTTACCAAATTTTTTCCATCGAGCGTGAGCTTTTGATTTCTCTTTAATTATTTTAATCAAAGCTGTCGAGTACCAGCAAGGGTAGGGTCGACGATTATATTTTTTTTTGAAAGGGACATATTTATCGACACAATGATTAATTACACCGTAAAAATCTTCCACAGCGGTGCCTAAAGGTTTATCAAGTAACAAAGAACTCCATGCAATGCTTGATAAGTTTTCGTTAATAGCGTCAAAGTCAGCCTTCCAAAAATTATATCTAGGTTCTGAAGATTCAGTCAATGGTCGCAATTGAAGGTCTAAAATATCTAATATGAATGACGGGTGCGCGGGGTCCTCACTGACAAGTCCTGAACTACGATTTACCAACAAAGGAAGGTTAGAAAAAGCGAGGTCTAAGGTATTTCCAAAAGCATTTTTTAAAAAGACGTATTGAGAGAAGCCTAAGAACTGAAGTTCTTCTATGAGTTCGAGACCAGCATTTTGCAATTCAATTGAACCTTTATGCAAAAAAGTGGGCTGGCTGCTATCCCATGCAATACAGTTCAAATTAAAATCACCTACTAGCAAATAATTATCTTTGGGTTTGGTTTCAAACGACTGTTTCGCACTCCGAATAAATACCTCAACGTCAGATGACAATCTATCTGTCTCAGGCGGTATGTATACGGCACAAATGTGCAAGTCTACCGTGGCTCCGCATGAGCTTGCCGGCACCGACACCCACAGGAGTTCCGTGGCGGTGGGCGATGAGAATTCCCTGCGAGTAGCTCCGAGACACCGTCGCGTAAGAACGCACGTCCCACCCCCAGACTTCTTCCCCCGTTCGGTTAACATTCTGTCAAAGCGGAACACATCGTATCTCATGTCACATATCTCCCCATCAAGAATCCCATCGTGTAGCCAAGACTCGGTAATTATTATTATGTCATAGTCGTTGCACAAAATGTTATGCCGGAATTCGATTGTTTTCATACGAATCCCACGAACGTTCTGATAAAAAACGTTTATTTTTTTATCAATCATTGCAGATGCAACCTACATTTAGTAATATACAATAGTTTATTAAATATATTTTAAAGAACTTACATAATCTTGTTAAATGATTAAGGGAACGCTCGCGGGATAATAAACAAATTACTTTGCCTAACAGTATGTTTGAACCCTTTCCAACATAAAACACGACATGACGAAAAACAATAAATTTGAGAAGACTTAACAAAACGACTAAGTATCCGAGTTGTTTCTCATTAACTATAGGGTATTTCGACAATAGTGCGATCATCACCGATACGCGTGAACAGGTAACTACTACAAACTGAACAGAAAATGTAACTAAACATTTAGAGTTTTTTTTTAATTTAAATAATGGAACCAATTGACATGTTCTAAGACGGATTTTTTGTTGATATGTAATGGTGAGGAGTCAAAATGTGGAATTTGAACATTTTAGTAATGCAACAGATTATGACTTTAAAAAAAACATATTTTTGTCGAATATGTTACTCCAAAGTACTAATCACGACTCAACACCAGCCAGACTCAATTTGAATGAAACTTTGCATAGGTAGTAATTATATAAGTATAAACTAGCGGGAAAAACTATTATTTTGATAACTCTATACACTAAGTGAGCTTATCATTCAGCTTCCATATTAATTAGATAAGTGTAAAACTATTTGGCTTAAATTTACAAAACAATACCTAACGCTGGCTGATATGCAAAATACAGTATTTTAAAAATAAAATAACTAAACTCAAAGTTATTGCTCGATAACAAAATTGACAAGCGGTAAATGAGACGTCAGTTATTATCTGTTGTTGGTTTATGAATGATGTCTGGAGATATGGTAAAGGCTGGGTTACCAACTCTTATAATATTTGTCGTTAAAATACAAAGCACAAGATCCCAAGATTTATTTTTATTTTTATATCTATTTAAGTGTTACAATGTGCTGATTTTATATTTTTCATTCAATGTTCTTTTTAAATATTAAGTGAATTGGTACGATAGCTAATGCTTATACTTTTATTGTTGAATAGTGTTACTTACCTCGAAACTAGTTTTTGTTCTGGTTTTATAAATTATTTTATTATTACTATGGCAGCATTTACCTCTAATATTAAAATTTCTATCAACATTCCCCAATATTTGTGGAAAATACCACTAAGTTGGCAGCACTGGCTAAATGTTAAGAGTAACATCTTCTTGGGACTTGTCGACACAGCATGACGTGCATGGTTATTTTGGCAAATGACGACTTACTTCCACTTAAAGTACGACTTAAGGAGGTATTCATACTGAATTAGATTTAAAAAAATATTTTCTAATTTTGTTTTAAATTTGTTTAATTTTTCGAAATAGTTGCTTCTTTTTGCAGTGTTAGCTAGGAAATTGATATTATTTAATAAGTTTTTTTCAGTTTAAACATTATTTGTAGGTACCTAACTCAATAAATTTCTTGGAAAATCATTGAATTATTTAAAAAAAATATGGAAAATAAATCACTGCTTGCAGTGCTTGTATTAGTTTGATTATTGTAAACTAACTTTCGGCCGCGGTTCCGCCTGCGTCAATGTCGATCCCTCGGGAATAGTACTTTTTCCCGGCATAAAAGGTAGCCTATGTCCTTTTCCGTACTCCAGAGAACTTGTATGCAAAATTTCATGATGATCGGTTCAGTAGTTACGGCGTGAAAGCGTAACAATCAAACAAACAAACTCACTTTCGCATTTATAATATTAGTAAGGATAAGGATAAGGATTAGTAAGGATAAGGATGTTAAACGCCCATTATTATCTAAAACCTTTTGACTATACAGAATGTTAGGGTAAACATTATTGTCTCTCAAACTATCACATCCGTTGTCCCTCAAACTATTAACCCGTCAAATAAACAACTTTTCCTATAAGATCAAAGGGGTCTCAAAAAAAATCTACATTTTTAATACAAGTGTTCGGCCGCTCGGCCCGATAATTTGTATGAGAATCTCGAAAAAAACATTGAACGTTGTCTATGTTTTCTTAAAAGGCTGGCAACACTCTTGACATACCCCAGGTGTTGCAGTAAAAAAATGAGTTCCCAATGTTGGTCCCATAGGAAAAGTTGTTAATTTTGAAGGGCTGCTCTGATGGTTTAAGGAGTCACGGTGTGCCCTAACATCCAGTATGAACAAATTGATTAAAAAAGACTCAGCCTCTGAAATTAATTAATTTAAGTTTTTATTGGAGGTTGTAGATAGACAAAAAATTATATTAAATAGACTGACAGAATTTGATTAAGTATGTAAATACGAAAGCAAAATATTATGACTAGCGCAAGCGAATGTCTGCAGACTCAAAGTTCGTTGATTTCAATATTGCATGACGATATTTGCATTTTACTCGTAAGTACTGATTTCAAATTAAAATAACGAAAAATTATTTGATGTACTAAAATTTGTACAATAATTACATATGATTGTTTTAATGTACCCTTCTCTCTTTCTAATGTCAAAGGATTTTGCTAATTGAACGATATTATAATTAACTATAGATATACTAGCTGTCGACCGCGGCTCCTCTCACGTTAATGTTGATCTTGCGAGAACTGTACTTTTTTCAGGGATAAAAAAGCGTATCAGTGTGTAAAATTTCGTCTATGTCCTTTTAGCCTTTTTGGTGTGAAAAAGTAACAAACATCCATACTCACGAACTTTCGCGTTTATAGTAATTAGTGAGGAAAACATCCAAAACCCAGGCCAATTTGAAAAGGATCGTTTTCTATAATGACCTAGTCCCCACATGAAAATAAAATGGGTTATACGAGTACTTGTATGCATGTATGCTGTATGCATTTAAAAACAACATACATACAAACAAAGTAACTTTTCGCGAAAATTACGATATCTTCAAAATTTTCGCCAAAATTACTATCAATTTGAACAGTCCCTTATTTCGTTGAAAATTTACAACCATGTTCATCGAGCCCAGTGAATAAATGAAGAATAATTTAGTATTGAGTGAAAATTAAATTATAATTTTAATTCTGAGCGCGATTGCTTTAGTTTGACACTTCGCTTGTGGTGCGGTTCAAAAATTAATTTTACTATATTAAGATGCCATTGTACTTTTGACATTCAAGTACGAACGTTGCATCTTCAATTCATTTCTTTTATGGCGCAGTATTTTACATTTTTATTTGCTCCTTTTACAAAGTGACTGGGAATTTTAACGTGTAAATATTATTATGATTAAAATTATAACTCTGATTTAAAATTCAGTGTCAAGAGGAACAGATACGAATACATTCGAAATGAGATAGAGAGGACTTTGTCCAGCTTTGTCCAGTTGGATATATAAGGATTATGATAAAAAGTTCAGGCTTATTCTGCTTTATTTTTTCAGTTTTATTGGTAATATTGTCTTCTTTTTCTCCAATCTGTCACGATCCACTGTTAGACTTAGTGACGCTGACAGCTCATCCTCAAAATATTTTCACCTAATAAGAGTAAATTTTCGAATTACTTTTTATCTTAATTAAGTAATATTATTAACCAATATTAAAACTGCTAGTAAAATCATACTACCTTAAAATCCTCCATATTGTTTCCCATTTTTGAGCTAATTTACGATGTCAAGATAGGTTACATGCAAGCGTATTTCTGGTTACATACAGCTATGGTGCGAACTCATGCTGTAGTAATAATACATACATAATATCACGTCTTTTTCCCTTGCGAGGTAGACAGAGTCTAGTCTATAAAACCCGGAGGCCACGTTTAGAAAAACGGAATCAGAATAGTACGAAAGCTAAATAATAGTAGTTATTATAGATAGTTTCCTAAAAAAAAAAAAATTTGTCCGTCAGTTAGATATAAAAAATATTGGACACGTATTTTTTCTTTTGTCGATTAAACAAATAATGATAAAGAAAAAGCTCTTTGAAGTTCCGTGTGACGTCATAGTTTGCTACAATTTTTAGCAAACTTTGACGTTACGAGCCCCCACTCCTGAACTTTGACGCGCTTTCAAAGTCAAAGTCAAAGTCAGAGATTTTTATTCAAAATTTGATACATGTATCTCTTTTTGAACGTCATATTTTTATTTCTTATATATTTTTTTATATATGCAAAATTTAAATACTACTAGCGTTTCGGAACGACCACTGGTGAGAAGAATACGCCGAAAGAAACTCAATCCAGACTTGGTCCCTACTTGGCCTGAAGGGCTCTGATTACATTGTTAACATTAAACACAATTTTTCATACTATAGATTAAATTGTTAACATTAAATAAATTTATATAAATTTCCACGCATTTTTATCAGTTCTATAATCATCAATGCAGTAATAAGCCTTTTTTATTAACTGGTTTTTTACAATCGTTTTGAACTTAAGTAAAGGCAGACCTAATATTTCTGCAGGAATTTTATTATAGAAGCGTACTTCTAGACCCAGAAATGAATCCATAGTTTTCTGCAATCGCAATACTGGTGTAGCTAATTTATTTTTATTTCTCGTGTTTTGGTCATGGATATCACTATTTTTCTTATATAAATCAAGATTATAGCGCACAAACATAATATTCGCAAATATGTACTGAGAAGGTAAAGTTAAAATATTTATATCTTTAAACAATTCTCTAAGAGATTCTCTAGCACCAAGTTTATATATAGATCTAATAGCGCGTTTCTGCAGGACAAATATGATGTTTACTGCTGCAGCGTTACCCCATAGTAAAATCGCATAAGACATAACACTATGAAAGTAACTAAAATATACCAAACGCGCAGTATCAACATCAGTCAGTTGTCTAATTCTCCTGACAGCATAAGCTGCAGAACTAAGTTTACCCGCTAACGTAGTAATATGGGCACCCCATTGAAGCCCGGCATCAAGAGTTATTCCAAGAAATGTTGTTTTATCAGTTAAATCTAGTGGTTCACTATCCATTACTATTAGTGTTGGAATTTTTGTAACATTTGGTAAGCAAAATTTAATACATTTCGTTTTCTTAGCGTTCAACAATAGATTGTTCGCTGTGAACCAATCCAACACTTGAGCTAAAGTACTATTAACCGCGTCAAAATAATTAGTTTGTCTATCAATTTTGAAGACAAGAGAAGTGTCATCGGCATATAGTACAGCCTTACATGTATTGACACAGTAAGGTAGGTCATTGATGTAAATGAGGAATAACAGAGGCCCTAGGATAGAGCCCTGGGGTACGCCCATCTTAACCGATGATCCGGAGGATTGTACCCTATCTAAACTAACTTTTTGAGTTCGGCCACTTAAATAAGATTCAAGTAAATCGTGAGATTTATTTTTATTCCATAGTGCTCCAGCTTGGAGAGAAGGGTATTGTGGTCTACGCAATCAAAGGCTTTGGAAAGATCACAAAAAACACCAATAGCATTTTGTTTTCCCTCCCAAGCCTCATATATGTATTTCAACAGAGCTACACCCGCGTCTGTAGTTGACCGACCCTTTGTAAATCCATACTGTTCACGATGGAAAAGGCTATTTAAGTTAAAAAAAGCTAATAACTGATTAAAAATCATTTTTTCAAATATTTTACTAAGCGCTGGCAGAATAAAAATGGGACGGTAATTAGTGGGATCATTTTTATCGCCAGATTTGTACAAAGGAATGACTTTACTTAACTTCATCAAGTCAGGAAATTTTCCAGTATCTACACACTTATTAAATATAGAAGCTAAATATGGTGCAATCGCTTCAATTATATTACTAATGACAGCTACAGAGATATCCCACAAATCTCCAGTTTTCTTATTGTTAAAACTCTTAAATGTATCAATGATTATTTGAGGTGTTACATGTTGAAATATTAAATGATTGTTACATTCTGGTATACAGCTTATTAATAGTTTTTTTAGATTCCTCAGATGATGAACGTAAGGAGGCAGTAGTATTTACGGGAATATTAGTAAAGAAATCTTCGAAATATTTTGCGACGTCTTCATTAGTACTGAGGATCTTATTAATAAAAATAAAAAAAATAAAAAAATAAAGCCCATTTATTTCCAATCTACAATATTTTTGTTACATGCATTTCAATTAAATATATATTATATAAAGTTATAGGTATATTATTTATATTAATCAATTAATTTTTATTTATTTATTTTTATTAATTTAGTTGTTGCATTCTTCGCTATCGCTATTGATCGGAACCCCTTCTTGGGTATAGGCCTCCTCCAGCTTATTCCAGGTCTCTCTGTTCATTGCACTCTTCCTCCATTCGCCCCCTGCTATCGCTTTTATATCTTCAATCCACCTCTTTCTAGGACGCCCTCTTCTCCTTTTTCCTGTTGGTCCTTCCCATATAGTTGTCTCTAATGCCCATCTTTTATCCGTGTAACGTGCTATATGTCCTGCCCACCGCCACTTCTGTTTTAGAGCATAATGTAAGGCATCTATAATTTTCGTTTTTCGTCTTATTTGTTCGCTTTTTACTTTTTGTATCCTTCTTATTTTTAGTACGCTCCTTTCCATTGCTTTCTGGCATGTTACCAATTTCGTTTTTATTTTTGTGTTATATGTCCACGTTTGACATCCGTACGTGAGCGTAGGCAGAATACATGTGTCTAAGACGGTTTTCTTTAGGTGGAGGGGAAATTTTCCTTTTAGTATTTCTTTCAGGGACCAAAACTTTTTCCAGCTCATGTTTATACGGCGCTCCACCTCTTGTTCCTCATTTTTGTCTTCGAACGATATTTGTTTTCCTAAGTATATGTAGGATTTCACATAATCAAGCGGCTTACCGTTCAGGTTTATCGTATTTGCGTGGGTGTTTGTCAGTACTTTCGTTTTATTCTCGTTCATTTTCAGACCAACTTTTTCGCTTTCTATGTTCAAATCATTTATCATTTTTTCTAACTCATTTCTTGTTTTAGCGAATAGAACAATATCGTCCGCGAACCTGAGGTGAGTAAGTCGAACTTGGTTAACTCTAATTCCTTCCGTCTGCCAATTGAGGTTATCAAAAATGTGTTGTAACACCATTATGAACAGCTTGGGTGAGATGGGGTCTCCTTGCCTCACTCCTCTGCAGATCGGTATATGAGGACCTCGAGTCTCTAGTTTAACTTGACTAACGCTACCCTTGTAGATGTTTTTCAATACTCTTATATAATTTTCGTCTATGTGACATTTATTCAGAGCTTTCCAAATAGCGTCATGAGAAATCGTATCAAATGCCTGTAATCAATGAAAGCAATATATAGTGGCTTGTTGAACTCTTTGTATTTCTCTATCACTTGCTGCATTACTTGTATGTGGTCTGTTGTAGAGAATCCGGAACGAAACCCCGCTTGTTCCACCGGCTGATGTTTATCGATTTGTGGATTCAATCGGCTTTGTAGGATAGATGTGAACAGTTTATACACACTTGAAAGTAGGCTTATGGGGCGATAGTTGGCGATGTCCCGAGGGTCCCCTTTCTTGTAGAGAAGGATTATGTCCGATCTTTTCCACTGTTCCGGGACCTGACCTGAGTTAAGAACCTTGTTGAATAAGTACGTAAGTGGGCGAGTTAACAGGTCAGCACCGGTTTTTAGAGCTTCGTTTTGTATGCCATCAGGACCAGGGCTTTTGTCAACTTTCATTTTTTGAATGTGTTTGGTGACTTCCATGCTGTCCACTGGTGATAGGTTGTTTGTGTCTTGAGATTTTCCCATTGTTTCGTTGGTTGAAATGGTGGAATAAGTTAAGTTCGATGTTTTATCATATAGCTGCTGGTAAAAATATGTAGCGCAGTTCATGATGTCTTGTCTGGTCTTGGTTTCCTCTGTTGTTTTTAAGTTTTGAATCCAGTTTTTGTGCGTGGTCAACTTCTTATAGGCTTTTTTCGTGCTCCTGTACTGTTTTAGATTAGCCTCAATTATTTTGTACCTATGGTTTTTGTAATCCTTGTCAATTGCCCTACTTGTAGCCTTGAATAGTCTGCTCAATTCTTGTTTCATTTCTTTAGTTTTTTGTTTCGTTTTTAAAAGTTCCGTTCGTCTTGTAAGAAGAGCTCGCGTACCTATACTAAGTATTTTGTCGATAGTTCTTTGTTCTCTATTATTTGGTCTACATGTAAGGCTGGCGTTGATAGCGTTGACCAGTTTATTATAAAAAGTTTGAACATCTTCTTCTTCATCTTGTTGTTTTTCCAGTTGGTCTATGTTAGTCTCGAGATTCACTAGATATGACGATATATCTTCGTCTGTTTTCAGCGGCTTTGGTTGTGCTTTAAACGATGTTCTACTCCTTTTTACCTGATCCAGTATGTAAGTAGCTCTAACCAAGCGATGACCAGATCTGAATCCAAGGCCATGTAGTACTTCTACGTTTCTTATCTTCGCAGGATGGTTCGACAGAATAAAATCGACTTCGTTTTTTGTGGTTCCGCAAGGGGAGAGCCAAGTCCATTTGCGGTTTTTTCGTGCTTTAAAAAAGGTATTCATTATTAGCAGCTTATGTTCCAATGCATATTGAATTAGTTTCTCTCCTCTTTCGTTTCTGGTTCCATATCCAAATTTACCCAAAACAAAGTTTTCATTGTCTTCTGTTTTCAACCGGCCAATTTTTGCATTAAAATCTCCGATGACGAGGACGTTTTCACCTGCCTGGTCTTGAGCTACCCGAAGAGTTTCATAGAAAGAGTTGATTTCCTCATCTGTGGCCTTTTCAGTTGGTGCATATACTTGTATTATTGTAAACTTTTGGTTGTTGTATTTCATTTTTAATAAAGCAACTCGTTCTGAAGGCGCTGAGAAACTTACTATTTTGTTTTTATGATCTTTTTTTATTAAAAATCCAACTCCATGTAGGCCAGGTGTTTCGCCCTTATAGCAAAAAATGTATTTTTCATGTTCTTCAATTGCACAGCCCATTCTTCTGACCTCTGCCAGGCCAAGTATATCAATTTTTATTTTTTGTAAAAGATATGTCAGTTCTATATATCGTTTTGTGGTTGCCAAGGATCTTACATTGAATGTTCCAATCATGAGAGTTTGTTGTGGTTGTTTTATTACTCTTGTTGTTTTTTCAGTATTTGCTGGAGGGTTGTGGTCTTTATCCCCCACGGGGACCAGCCGGCTTGGGGGAGAATGTTTCTTTTCCATTGCTTCTTTATTAGGTATTTGATTCCGGTCGCCGGTAGCTAATTGCTATTGTTTCGTTGTTGATGGGACTGTTGTTAGAGAGGGGGATCGGCTCCTCATCATATCGAATGCATTAATTCTATTGTTCTTTGATGAACTTAGCGTTTGTTGTTTTCTTGGCTGTAAATCATCTTGTGGTGAAGTTGACCCCTCTCTTCTTCTTTTATCTGTAGCCCTTGAATTTTCTTTTACAATAAGTTTATCATATTTTATGTATACTAAGTTACCTTTTTTCCTTTCCTCTAGTAGTCTGGGCTGCAGTGATTTTCTTATCTCTAAAGTTTCTTTTGAGTAATCTTCTGTTATATATAAATCCTTGAGTTTCTTTTTGTTTCTCATAATTTCATTCTTTTTCCACTCATTAACTAATGAAAGGAGCGTAGGCCTCGGTTTCTCATTTTTATTTTTCATGCCAATACGATAGATTTTATTAATGTGGTAGTCTTCTATAATTATGTCTAATTCATCCAAGAAACACTTTTTAATATTTTTAATTAAATCCAGTGTCGACTTTTCCTTTTCTGCTAGTCCATGAATTACTATATTATTGCTTCTCTTCTCTCTTTCTAAGTGCTCCACCTTCTTTTCCAGGTTTTCCGCTTTAAGCTTTAATATTTTGTTTTCTTCTAGCACAGGTTTTAATTTTTCTTCCATTTTATCTAATATTGTATTTGTTAATTCAGCTGTCTGTTTCTGCATTTCGATTTTCATCTTGTCAAATAACAGTTGGAATTGGTCTTCCATGTTTTGCGTTTAATGAAACGTATTTGTTTATTTTATTTTCGCTGGCAACACTAAGGTGGTACTGTCTCAAGTGACGTTTGCTGTAACTGACAGCTGACTGTTGTAGCAAATAGTTCTGTCTGTGCGTTGCGTTGGGTAGTTTTATGGATAAAAACTAAACTAACCTCCAACCCTTGAGGATCTTATTATCTACTTTTAATTCTATTTTGTTGTCACGATTTTTAGTTTTCCCGGTTTCCGTGTTAATAATTTTCCATGTGGTCTTTATCTTATCATGAGAATCTAGAATAGCTTTTCTTGTATATAAAGATTTTGCGCACAGGCACGCCTTTTTAAAAACCTTAGAGTAAGTTCTAACATAATTAATAAATTCAGTATTTTTATTGTAAGCTTTCATAGCTAATAATTCGTATAACCTGTTTCTACTAACGTAAATACCAGTTGTAGCCCATTCGCTAAATTTTTTACGGATACGTTTAGTACATTTTTTAATTTTGAATGTATTGTTGAATTCCGATTCAATAACACCAAACATTTTATTATATAGAGCATCTGGATCATCTCTATTTTCTTCAGTTAGGGGCATTTTTTCAGATATTTTATTTTTAAATACATTTATTTTAGCTTTGGTTATAGATCTAAAGGTTACTTTTGGTAAGTCTACTTCTACATCATTTATAAGTTTTACAAACTGACCGTAGTGATCCGAGGTTAGATTTTTAGTTATATATTTGTCAACAGCAGTGCAATTGCAGAAAACATTATCTATGCACGTTGCAGAATCTTCAGTAACTCTAGTTAGTTCCAAAAATAAATTAACCAAATCAAATGATTTAAAGACATTTAAAAATCGAACACTTTCAGTTGTTGTAACTAACAAATCAACAATAAAGTCACCGCACACTATAATATTTTTGCGACAACAACATACTTTTCTCAAGACATCTTCAATAACTGATTCTAAAGTATTATAATCTGATCTTGGGGGTCTGTATACACATACTATAATATAATTCCCTAGTTCGATACATGACAGCTCAACATTACAATCTACCGAAAGACTAATAATATCCTTACTTTCTTTACATTTTACGTTACTCCGAGTTAGAATTAAGCTACCGCCTTTCTCTTTAGTCTCTCGGGTGTAAGAGCTTGTCAATAAATAATTTTTCTACATTGAACTGTTGCTGGTGTGACTGCATAAAATGTTCAGTCACACAAACTACATGCAAATCTTTACTGTTTATAAACAACTCTAATTCTAACAATTTGCTAGTCAGGCCTTGGACATTCTGATGAAAAATATTTAATTCTTTAGCCTCGACTGTTGTCTTATTACTTAATTAGTTTAAATCAGACTGAGGATTTTGTATTTTAGGTATATCATTAGTAGCAATACCTGTAACAAATTTAAAATCATTTGCAGTTGTACTACATACAACAGAAGTTTGTAAATTAAAAGCTACTACTGTAGCTTTATCTTTATTATTTATTGTTTATTTGACAAAAGAAAAAATACATGTCCAATATTTTTTGATTATACAACTGACGGACTTATTGTTATGTTATTATTACGAACCAGGAAACTAGCCTATTTTGCTGTTATATAATGTATGTATATATATGTATATAAAATGGTTTGTGTTTGAATAACTGACTGACTGACGGATCAACACAAATCCTAAGTGTTCTTTGTATGACGAAGACATCCGATAAGAAAGGATTTTCTGAAATTCTACCCCTAAGTAGGTGAAAAAGGGGAGAAAAGTTTGTATGGGACAACATCATTCCTTGGTCCAATCTACTTCAAATACATAAACATTACAAATCTTCTTAGAACCATCTTCGAATTGTAGTGGACTTACTTGTATAATGTATGTACGAAATATCTTTAATAAGAAATTGATTTTGTTAAAATTATATCGCTTTCTCTAGGAACGTGCCATATAAAAACTATACGTAAAAACCAGATTTACTCATTTAAAGTCTACACATTATAACTAAAAAAGCCATAGACCAAAATGGTGATAGACACATCAGTATGTCCACCGTTGCAACGACTAATGACGTGCTATAAATGCGGCGATGCACGCACGTTTTCAGTCTTGTAATAAATAAAACAGGCCAAATACAAGTCGAACTCTCACAAAAAGGGTCCCGTACCATTTTAACTATATAACATGATGTTGAACCTCCTAGCTCTATTGAAATCTCAGAATCAGAATCCCTAATGAAATATAGAACTGCAAAAAAAATAGCTAAAATTGAAAAAAAAATTAGGGTTTCCCATACAAAGTCGCCGATCAGCTGGACGAATTTCTTAGGAAAGTCAATATTATTTTTGGTTTTTACCTTTTTTTCTTGCAATTCTGTATTCCATTAGGGATTCTGATTCCAAGATTTCAATATAGCTAGGGGGTTCAAAATCACGCTGTATACATAAACCATAATAATTATACTGTTTGTTGTCCTATTTTATTTATTAAGCATAGCTTCTATCGCGGGCCTTGAGCGTGGAGATCGAATCCAGAAATTCCGTAACGAAAAAACCTAACACCCTCCACTCCGACCGGCACAGCGGTGACACTTTGACTTGGGTGTCGCGACAGGCTCGACGGAGTTAACTTAGTAAGTAAAGTTAAGTTAACTTAAGCTAAGTTACAGTTACTGTTACAGTAAGTTAACAGTGAGTTACAGTTACGGAGTTACTGCATAAGTAAAATAAATAAATAATTATAATTGCTTAAGTTGATAAAAAATATTTTGCTGTTATATAATGTATGTATATAAAATGGTTTGTGTTTGAATAACTGACTGACTGACGGATCAACACAAAGCCTAAGTGTTCTTTGTATGACGAAGACATCCGATAAGAAAGGATTTTCCGAAATTTTTTATCAACTTAATAATTATAATTGCTTAAGTTGATAAAAAAATGCTATGCAATAGCTTTACCGCGGCAGTCCCCGAGTGCCACACGTCTTTTTTTTTACTATACAGCGTGTCAATAATTTAGGTTCGACGTTCCCTTAGACAAATAACTAAGCCCTTTAATATGAACAACTTTTACTATGAGTAAAATGCTGGAAACTCAAAAAAATAACAATATCTTCGTACAGGTGTTCAGCCGCCAGGACAATTTGTATGGCAGTGTCGATTTTTTTTGAGTTCCCAGCACTATATGAAAAGTTGTTAACATTGACGGGTTTAGTCACCCCATTAAGGAAATGTTGAAGTTTTTTTTACTTAAGCGCGCTATAAATATAGGCGAGCACGGAGGCGCAGTGGTTAATACGCCAGCCTGCGACACGAGGGTTCCCGGGTTCGATCCCTGGTCAAGGCATAGTTGGAAACGATCTTTTTCAGATTGACCTAGGTCTTGGATTTTTATCTATAATCTATTATGAAATATAGTGTCGTGGAGTTAGTATCCTATGACACAAGTTCTAAGGCTAGTTCATTTGTGTGGGACAACGTAATTTATATTTATTTATATTGTTCATGTAAACAAAACTATCTACTAAGATTTACGAGATGCAGCGCGCCGAAACATACAAAGAAAAGAAACTTCTGTTGGTAATATATGAGTACCGAACCCTAAGAACCATAGACTCGGTTCAGTGTTTATGAGCCAACGTGGTCACGATGCGGACGCACGTGGAATAGCGGAGGGCAAGCACTGCAGAGGAGAAAAAAAGCAAAAAATGTGTGTTTTGTAAGGTGTCATAAAAAGATTTTGAATCGTCGATCGTGGACAGATTAAATGTTGCTTTATTAAGTTTAAGTGTTTTTTTTTTTATTAAATATACTAAAGTTTTGTTCAAGTTTTAGCCTTCGGTTCAGTTCGTATTTTTTTACATTAAGCACATATAAGCGAAAGCGAAATATTTCGTCCGTTCTTCGCGTCCAATATAATCATGTATCCAGGATCTTGATGAGATTTCGGCGGTTCTGTAGCAAATCAAGGATTTTTGCTGAAGCGCACACACATAGATGATTTTTACGCAATACTTTAAAAGAGAACTGACTCCTAGACGCTGAGGCTCCGTGGGAGCAACAACAGCATTCCGAACGTTATTGCTGATAAGACTGTCCAATCCAGTGGCACTGGACTCGTTTGCACTGTGACGAGGTTGGTATCCCTGGAGATGTTCAAACCAGGTATATAAATTCATTTTTTTAAATTAAATCGTCATTTTATCTGAATTACCTATTTCATTTTTTTTGTATTCTGTTGTAATCGTACTTACTAATATTAGCTTTAATATTTTAAAAATACGCACAGAAATTATGATTGGACACCGCAATAAATGAATTATTTTTATTATATTAGTTTTATATTTATAGGCGATGTGGCTAGCAACCCATCACTATTTTGATTCCGTTTTCCACCTTTACGTCCACCAAGACGCTAAACGTGGCCTTTCGGTCTTTTGACTTTAGGCTCTGTCTACCCCGTAAGAGATAAAGACGTGATAACATGTATGTATGTTTATGTGTAAGACTTCTTGTATTATGCGGAACAAGATAAAACTTTGCTAAATAACCACTGAAATAATCTTACTAAAATATTATTCTACTACCTAATATTGATTAATGTTTGCCTAGTCTTGTTTATGAAAACAACAAATCATTTATTCCAAAACAGCCTCTCCATATTTTCCTCGTCCCAATCAACGATCGAAGTTTAACCTAATCCGAGCGGTCGGAGCGTAAAAAAGTAAAAAACCACGAACATGTCAATGCCCACGCCTTACAGTAACCTGATACGAGCGGATACATTTAACGCGAAGTTCGCGGAGCGTGTTGCGTGCGTGAGGGGCATTAGCGGGGCGTCGAGCGACGCGGAGCGGGATAACTTATCTGAATAGACGTGTTTTCATCGCGTTCGACGCAAAACGTTCTAAGGGTTTTAAGTATCTGCATACTTTTTTTTTAAAACAAATATATACAGATATTTTTTTGTTGGAAAAATGCCGACAATTTCAGCCTAGTCAGTAAGCCATCCTCAAGGCGAGTTGCAGGTACGGCCCGAATTAAAATGATATCTCGCGTAAGTTTTAATAATATTAATGTACAAATAGAGATAATTAATAATATTTTTTTTAGGAATTATTTTAGTAAGTTTGTAATGGTTATGAAAAATCACATTTGGTTATTTAAAGAAATAATTGTATTATGTAGTTTCTTCGTACGATTTTACTATGCAATGTTTGAAATATTTTAATAGAATTTTTAATTTGAATACAATGATCTATGAAAATATTAAAAAAAATTGAATCCGTAAGGCACAGAAAATAGTTTTTACAATCAATAGCTGAGTCCTTAGAGTGGCATGACAAATACATATTTTTACATCTCAAGTTAACAAAATATTAGTAACATATTTAATGAAAATTCAAAATTGTTATTACTTTTAATTCTTTAAAACTATTAAATCAAAGAAAGAATTAAAAATCATAGGATGCCTCTATGTACGTTTGTACAGCTTCTACCTCGTTACTTGGTTATTAGTTATTACGCATGTTACGGCATCATCATCATTTTGTGTAGGTGTCACGGTCAATCGACCATGCACACCCTGGTGCCAGAGTTCTTCGGAGCCGCCTCTCGACCTCTGACGTGGTTCCTTTAACGACTACCAGATGGCAGCCGGGACCAACGGCTTAACGAGCCTTCCGAAGCAAGAAAACATATTCATACGGCATAGAAGAGCGTTACGTCGTCACAGACATACGAGTTAATTTTGCTGCCAAGGCACGCCAAGGAATATGAAAATATTCCTTGAAATATTTTTTTATTTTATTTTATTCAATTACCCTACAAATTTTCATGCGAGTAAAGTGAGTTCGATCGTAGGATGTCGCGTGAGTACAGGGTATTAGCGAATCGACGTGCAAACTATAGCATATAGATAACTTATCAAATAGACACTAACGTTCTAGAACATGTTATGGTCATTGCAATCGGAAATAATACTGCGTGTAATTTATACTGACTTTTATTATAACATTTATATGTTAATAAAATAATTAATGAAACTTGAGCATCGCGTGTATCATTAACATTATGAGGAAAGATAAATAGGAATAAAAGTTGCAAGCTAAGGATATTTCAAAATAATTACCAAGAAATATAATTTCTGTTATAAAAAGTGCGAAAATATTAGTTATGTTTCTTGTTCCAGTCATAGCCAAATTTTTCGCTCATCATTTCACCTTTTCTTGTACTTGTAAAACGAAATAATTTTTTTCAAAATGAAAAATACAATCTTAAAATATATTATAATACCTGTCAAACACTGCGCGGAGCGGCGAAGTTTATGCCAAAACTTATGTTATCTATCATTTAGCTGTCTAAGACACAAGCACATTAGGAATATTTATTAAAAGAAAATTGAATAAAATATTATTTTTATTTATCGTAAAAATAAAACTATCCAAAAGTGTCGAAATCGCATGAAACCAAAGAAACTACGCTCGCCAACCCATCTGCCACGCATGGTGAGTATAGCAATATCCTCCCGTGGAACCAAGAACCCTTGGAAGAGGCATTTGTCCAGCAGGGTACTTCGTACCGCTTTAATGATGATGAATGATAAACGGGACCGTGTGGTATCCATTCCAAGTCTTCCCGTGGATGTCGTAGAAGGCGACTTAGGAAATACAAGCTAAACAAAGCTTATAAACATCTGTGTGACTTCTCCAACCTGTCTGGCCAGCGTGGAGAGTGTAGACCAAGTCATCTGACTGCTCTGGCCTGTAATGGAGACTAAAAAAGACCTGATGATGATGATGATAAACGGGACTTAGTTGGAATATGGCCGGACACAACAAGTCTTATTGCAACCACGATGAATGCTACTCCATTGTGATTAGTCCGACCGATTTCGGTCATGGCGACCACTTTGGACTCCTAGTCAGTGTTTTGGCGTTGGTGCGCCCGAAGATGGCTAATGTAGCCTATCTTTACAGCGAACTTCCGTGCACATTGAGGGCACGTAAGTACAGGTGGACGGGCCTTTACATGGTCGCGTTTAGCATCGAGATCTGCTTTACGCTGATCCTCGAAGTCGCGTACGTGGGCATTGATTACCCTGCGCCATTCTGGCCGCTGTGCTGCCAAACGTTCCCACTGGGAAGGCTCTATATTGCATCTCTTCATATGACGCTTCAGAACATCCTTGTACCGAAGGAGCTGTCCACCATGTCTCCGCTTCCCCTTCTCAAGTTCAGCGTAAAAGATGCGTTTCGCCACTCTTTCCTCCGACATTCGTGACACATGACCACACCACCGTAGTTGTCGACGCATTAAATAAGCCTCGATGCCACCAACATGGGCTCGTCGCAAGACTTCGGTATTACGCACCCGATCAGACCATCTGATTTTCATGATGGAACGCAGGCATTTGAGGTGGAATCGATCCAAAGTGCGTATGTGTCGTCGATAGACACACCACGCCTCAGAGGAATACAAGAGGTTCGGCAGCACAATTGCCATGTATACTGAGACCTTAGTTGCCAGCTTCAGGTCATGTGAGCAGAAAACCTTGGAACACAGCTTTCCATACGCTGCAGCAGCAGCACCTATCCTGCTGTTGATCTCAGCATCAAGGTCACACTTAGAAGTTACTGTATTTCCCAGATATCTAAACTTATCCACCTGCTTTAGTACATCCTCACCAACATTTATGGTTAGTGTCTCGTGACCATGAGTGTCTAGAGACATCACTTCTGTCTTCTTAACACTTATCTTCAGGCCGTACTTGCAGCAAGCTTGGTGAAAAGTGGACATCAACTGTTGCAGGTCGTCTGGGGATTCTGCTAAAAAACACAAATCATCGGCATACATGATCTCAGTGATCAATGTATATGCGACCTTGGTGCGAGCCTTAAATCTGGCCAGATTGAAAAGACCACCATTAGTGCGGAAGCGGATGCGGACTCCGAGGGTAATAGTTTGTAAGACCTCTCTGACAACTACCGCAAAGTATAAAGCGAACAGTGTAGGTGCTAAGACGCATCCTTGCTTCACCCCACAGGTTACGGGGAAGAAGTCAGTTTGCTCGCCATTTACACCGACGCAGCATTGCATGTCGTCATGCAGGAGTCTAAGGAGCCTTACAAACCTTTCCGTGCAACCCAGCTTTCCCAACACTAACCAAAGGGCTTCGCGAGGTACGCTATCGAAAGCCTTCTCCAAATCAACAAAGCAAAGGCATAGCGATCGACCCTGTTCTCTACTCTTTTCCTGCAATTGTCGCACGGAAAATATAGCTTCGCATGTACCTCTGTCCGGTCGGAAGCCAAACTGGGTTTCCGGCAGAATCTTTTCAGACAACTCCGTTAAGCGGTTTAAGAGAACTCTAGCAAAGATCTTTCCAGGGACTGAAAGGAGTGAAATACCGCGGTAGGAGCAGCAGTCAGAACGGTCACCTTTATTTTTGTAGAGGGCACTTATGCGGGATGCTTTAAAACTATCCGGGACACACTCCTCTTCCCACATACGAACAAACAGTTCCCACACTAACGTGTGCAGCTCCCCACCTCCGTACTTTATCAGCTCACCCGGTATAAGATCGATGCCAGCCGCTCGTTTGTTTTGTTGCTGTCTGATGGCAGTAATAACTTCATCACGCAGTAGAGGCTCGTCTAACTCAATGGCAACAGGAAGTTGAGGCATTAAACTGATACTTTGTAGATCAGCTGACCGATCTACATTGAGCAGAGTATTGAAATGCTCCGCCCAGCGGTTTAGCACATCCTCCCTACTCGTCAGGAGGTGACTACCGTCTAGGGACCGTAAAGGCACCTTTGCATGGTAGGATGTACCAATCAATTTACGTACCTCGCTGTAAAACCCCCCCAGCTGGTTTGTGTCCGTAAGCCATTGCATGTGACAAGCTTTATCTCGCCACCACTTGTCTTTCATTTTTCGACACAGCTTCCTCAATTCCAGGTCACTAGCTTTGACTACCGCTGTGCCTTCTGCCCGTCTTCTATGCTGTCGTAAGAGATTTCGGTGTTTGTCGAGCGCTGCCTTCAGAACTCCGTCATTTGTATCAAACCAATCTTCATTGCGACGGGGGTTTTTCCCTAGTGCAGTTGAAGCACATTTCATGATATGAGATGACAAAGTTCCCCAGACAGTGCCAACGTCACCTGTCTCATTCACTGACAACAGCTTTTCGGACAGGGATTCGGTATATTTCTCCCTCACTGCAGGATCTTTCAGCTTATCCACGTTTAGAGATGCAAGCTTTGGCATCGCAGATCTACGCGGGTGATGGAGGCGAATTCGCAATTTAGTGACAATCAGTCGATGATCAGTCCAACAGTGCGCACCGCGCATAACGCGGGTGATCTGCACTTGACTGATATCTCTTTGCCGTACGACAGCATAGTCAATCAAATGCCAGTGTTTGGATCTTGGGTGCATCCAAGTTGTTTTGTACTTGGCGGCAAGTCTAAACATGGTGTTCGATATAGCCAGTCCGTATTGAGCACAAAGACTTAGCAGCAACTGACCATTGTCGTTCATGTTACCGACTCCATGCCTACCCAGAACTTTAGGCCAAGCCTCATAGTCCCTTCCAACCCTGGCATTGAAATCGCCCAGCAATAAAATCTGCTCTTTGGCGTTTATTCCGTCTAGGCAAGTAGTCAATTCCTCGTAAAACTTGGCCTTGATGTCATCAGACTTGTCAAGCGTTGGAGCATAGACACTGATGACATTAAGATAGTTGCCTTTGTCAAGGTGAAGGCGCAATGTGGTCACACGATCCGAGATATGTACAGGGTACTCCTCCAATTGCTTTACCAAGTGATTTTTGATGGCAAATCCTACACCAGAACTCCGTGTTTCAGAAGCAGCGGTACCCTTCCAAAAGAAAGTATAACCACCGCCAACTTCCACCAGCTCACCTTCATCGGCAAGGTGTGTTTCACCGAGTGCAGCCACATCCACATTATAGCGATGAAGTTCTCGAGCTACTATAGCGGTTTTGCGCTCAGGGCAGGCGTTACCATCTCGATCTAAAAGCGTTCTTACGTTCCACGCGCCAAATATCATAATAGATTTTTTAATGATTTTATTATATTTGTGACGTCGACCACGATTGTAATGATGCGATGGCAGCCGCGGTTACTACCATCTGGCCTGTAGGGACGAGCATTTTTTAGGGCACCTTTTCTAGCCCCCTCCTCGGCTAACGAGGAAAGCAGTGCCTCCCTAAATAGGGCTGCTTTGTCATCCCGGGTGCTGCCGAATCTACACTGTCGCCCCAGAAAAAGTACAGTACAAAAACGACCACGACATGTTCTCATGCCCCCAGAACCGCCTATGTGCAGGTTTCAGACAAAGCCTAGCTTGCATCAGACTAGACCTCTCTACCTCCACCCATCGCCATAGGTCTTTAGCGTTGTCGGAGTCCAGTTGCAGAAGCAGTCAAATGCGCAGGATATATTAAGGTGCGCGAGCGTTCGCGCAAACGCAGACGCACACACACGTCTTCCCCCTCTTTAATACAGTGGAACGGAAACCGCTACGACTGAAGGATGAGTCAGATGTTGTGTCTAGCCGACGGTGACTATACGCCCTCCACCGTCGCCCTGGGCCATACACGCTTGCCTTGCTACTTCGCCGAATCCACCAAAGCCCGATGCATATCTGCGATGAGTTGCCTTCATCGCCGAAGTAGACTTTGAGCACTATACAGGAGGGTTCTGTATAGTGTGCACTGCAGCTGCTTGGAGCCACTGGAGAGAGTTTGTAGGAGATTAACACGTTTATTACTTATCTTACCGCTTACTAAAGCCGACTGGTTATGATAGATGCTAATAACCCACTACACCCCACTACTCCATTGTAACGTCAACGGAAACAAGTAATAAAAAGGTACTCCCTTGCCACCAGACATTGTATCGAGCCACGCAGCACGGGCAGCGGCGCGGGCGGCGACGCTCGAGGCGGCCCTCAGTGCTTTAAGTGAAGCGAAACTGTCGTATCGCCATCCCTAATATTCCCCACGACGATGGCCTTCGTAACAGATCGAAACCAGTCGGCGGATCCAATGAGTAAAAACCGTGATTAAATAATGAATAAAAAAGTTTCCCGTTTATATATTAGTACATAATAATGTGTTCAAAGCGCGATAGTTCAAAAAAAGAATATTAACTAATATATTACTACTATCTATTATATTGAAAAAAAGACAATTCTCGTGTGTTCTCTATACGTAACAGCAATATTCTGGTGACTACCATGTGTCACGCACAAAGGCCATCGTGTTTCGAGGTACTAACCCTACAGGAAGAAACGATTATCTTTAGAATATTTATGGATTGCTTGGGTTTACGATGGTTATCGAATTTACAGTTACCATATTAGTTTTACGATTTATAAATCAACCTTTATAAAAGTAGAAATAATAGATTTCGGGCTGGTATTGAAGGAAGATGCCAGGATAACTGAGTTAGGTGGAGTTGCTCTAACAACAATTTGCGGATTGCCCTAACTGCACTTCTTATACTGTGGAGGACTTTGTTGAGGCGAATGATCGTGCCATGGATGTGGATGTGGCAAATTTGGGGATGAAATACACTTAAACCCCTAAATAGTACTTCCTTTTGCAGTCTTCCTTTTCCCTAGCAATTTACATATAAGGAAAATGTCATGATGATTGGTTTAATTATTGAAGTTTAAAAAGATAACAGACTGATAGAGATTTTGTCACGTATAAATTAACCTATCTATAGGGTAACCTATGCGGACAATAAAAGAATACAAATTATTTATCAAAGATGCAATTTATTAATATGTACTACAATTAAGATTAAAATTTAGATTAAGTTAAGTTAAGGTTAGGTTAAGTTAAGTTTAAAGCAATTATTTTAATATGGATGTATAAAAGTACAAGAAGTTAAACGTGGGTCCGAAGCCTAGATTCTGGGTATTAAGCTGAGAGTTGGGTCGGTTCTTCAGGAAAAAACCTCACGCCCCTTGTATGCGACCGCGTGGTAGCTCAGGCGGTTGACGGCAGCTCAGCTTATGTCCAACAGGGATGTGGATGACTCAGGCCTCCTCTGCGGCCCGTAGAGGATCAAGCGCCAACAGATAATAGACGCAATCAAGTCCGTCGTCGATCGCTACGGGTTGAACCCGTACGGTGTTCCTGGAACGCGTCCAATTGATATATTTAGAAAGGTGCCCTTATTCTGCCCTGGACTGTAGAATATCACACGCGTGCACCAAGGGGTGGGTATCTACAAGGAAGCGGTGATTCGTGTATGATGGGCAGTCCAGGTACATGAGAAGCCAAGCGGTGAGGCGAGAATCACATACCAAGCGAAAGATAAGAATAGTAAGGCTATATAAAATAATAATTCCACGTAAGCACAGACAGTTCGGAAAGGCAGCAGTAGTAGGCGATAATTTATTAACTTTATCGACATGTTATATAACAGGAAGCAACGGTAAGTGATTCTAGCTTCATTACAATGGAATTAAGATACAATGATTATGCGCATTCGTATGTTTTGCGTCTAATTGTACATCTTTTCTTATAAAACGTACTCAACATTACGAACGGGAGGGTAAGAAACCACGTTTAAATAATTTACGTTACTGACAAAGGGTTTAAGCAATTTACTAATTTATTTATTAGAATTTAATACGACAGCGTAAATAAATATCTACTTAATTTAATACACTGGCTTGTTTAAAGCAAAGATTCATAAAAGATTCATATGTTGGCAGGCAAAATCAGCCAGCAAGGAACCATGTTTCTAGAACTGCATACATTATGATTTACTTATCTAGTAATGGCCAATGAACACATTAGGAGGCATACCTATTCGCAAAATAAATTACAATACGACGTGTTACTGTGTAGAACAAAGGAATGTTCGAGAATGTTCCCAAACCGGACAAAGAAAACGACCACCAGCGTGGCAAATTAACGGTTACTACACAATAACACCCGGTATTCACCGTTTATCAATAAAGCTACTTAACTAAGGATAATTGTGCATCACTCACCCATTAACGGGATAAACACTACACGAGAACTATGTATATTAAGTAAAAGGAAACGCGTCCACACGGGACTCAAAGCGTTCCGAATTAAATTATAAGAATTTTGGCGCGGGCGACCCGCAGCCGGGCTCGCCGCGAAGTGTCGCAATCGGAGACCTCACACAGTGATGCGACCGGATGTTCGGGACACATCGTTAAAACTCGGCTAGGCTCGGAACAGTCGTCACCTGCGCGCGAGTATATTGTAGCGGAAGGTCATTTCGTTCGTTATTACAACGATGCTAAGGCAACAAGTAATCTACTATGACTAAAGATTTATAAAATAATTTTATATGTTACAATTTCATATATATTATTAGTTTAAATTTATATATCGACGTCATGTTTTCAAGGTTTTTTTTTTATCAAACAGGAGTAAAGGGCGCCTTTTTGGTTCATCCTGAATATCAAAAGAAAATCGATGTAGCCTAACCTAGCCTAATATTAGCGGAAGCTACAATTAAAACCTTTAGACTTTTCGACACTATATCCACACCCGAATAGTCCCATCCGCTGGTCCGCGTCATGAAAGTCGATACTTTATTACCCAACTCATTGTTCTGTTTAAAATTTGTCAGTGATCTTCACATTAACTTTTTTTTCACCCGATACCTTCATAATCCCTTTAACGTAAGCTTCATCACAGACCACACAAAATATCATATTCTTAGTTAGGCTATGGGCGTATCTAAAGTTTTTGGGGTTCACGAAACTCTCCTTAGTCGGTTGTAGCGTATGTCAATAATTAAAATCTGATTAAGTGAAATATCACGGAGAAAATATGAATGTTTTGAGGTATATTTATGTGATAATGTTATTTATATATATATACTAGGGTTTAGAATTTTGCCTTCTTTTGCGTGAAGTTCGGGCTAAAATCATTTTTATACTTGCGGATTACATGTGGTGACGTGTGGTTTTCTGTTCATTCTAGAACCATTTGTCTTCCTAGAATGTGATGCAAAATGACAAAATTATTGAAGATAGGCGTCAGGGATATATTCATCCCTAAAAAATATCCGTCACTGCAGCTAAGCACCACAGCAGAATATGTGACCGGATAAATCCCCTTGTCGAAGCTATGAATACGCCCATGTACACATATCATTTTTTAAGACAAATTACTAAGCTTCGTTACGATAGGTTTCACATCAATAAGTGTCGCGTTTCGTATCTAATAATTTATTAACATGTTTAGTTTTTGTCAGGTTTTAATGAATTATAATATCAGATTTCGAGAAATATAATTCAAACATATATTTTGTTCCCAGAAAAATAATTAATATGTAACACGGATAAACAAACGGGAAATTCCCAAAGCTGATTATTGTCGGTTATAAATTGTGCCTATATTTATTGAAAAAATAAGTTTATTTTGTTTAAACAGCGGACCTCGCGAACATTTATTTAAATTTTTCAAACACTACTGATATGATTGCGATGCTCAACGAATTTTACTAATACTACAAAGTTCCAAATTACGCCTTACTCTCAAGCTCCAACTGGATCAAAGGCTATCTTGATTCGTATATCTACATACTCGTATGTAACTATATAACTTGTTACCACCTCGTGTGATCGCAAGATTAATGATTTTTAGGCGGACTATTTTCTTAATAATAAAATAATAAATAAATATATACGGACAAATCACACAGATTGAGCTAGCCCCAAAGTAAGTTCGAGACTTGTGTTATGGGATACTAACTCAACGATACAATATTTTATAACAAATACATATATAGATACACATCCAAGACCCAGGCCAATCTGAAAAAGATCATTTTCCATCTTGACCTGGCCGGGGATCGAACCCGGTCACTCCGTGTCGCAGGCTGGCGTGTTGACCGCTGCGCCACGGAGCTAGTCGCTAGTAAGCTAAGCTAAGCTAGTCAATAAAGCTTATAATCCTACAAACAATGGAGGTAGCCTATGACTAGTAATGAATACCGTGCAACTAAAATTATGATTGTGATAAAATTAAGGTAGTAAGTCACTGCAAACTATCACCGAATAATAAATTATTCAACATTTATCCACGCAACGAAATTATTCCCTTACGCCAAGACGCGCCCGTCAATTTCTCAAAAATGGAAGCCTACCGGTTGGGCCTGCATTTAATTTATTTGCATAATGTATGGAAGTTTACGTAATTACTCGCATTAAAATTATTGGTATTTGGTCCCTGTCACGCGAGGAGCGCCCGGGGCAGGCCTCGATGTTGGCTACTGAGGAAACTGGTGGATTCGCTTTGGTATTCCAACAAAGGCTTACTGATTTGTGTCAATCATACTTTTGATATGTATTAAACAGTTTCAAGATACTCGATTAAAAACGACACAAGAAAAAAAAGAACAATATTACACACTTTAAACATACACAAATACGTACAGTGAGAAACCAAACCAAATTTACAAAACAAACAACACTAGGTATTATACAACCGAAACTCTAATTCTTTATAGATTATGAAATAAAATATGGTAAAAAAATCCCACCCGCATGAAATTTGTTTCACTTTATTTTATTTCTTAATTTATTAAGAGTATATCAAAATAGCATTGTGAATGCAAAATAAAACACTTATAAATTCATTGTAAAATAAGTTGGATTAAATACCTCACTTGTAAATTTGGGTAGTTGTGTAGGTGACGTAAGCCTTAAACGTATAAGGGAAATGGAATGTGGTGGAGAATATCGGCGCCGAGATTGAATTGTGCTCAGATGGCAGAGCATAGGTCGTCCATAGACCTAGGCCGCCGATTCAAGTCCCGCCCGCGTGAATTTTTTTCACCATATTTTATTTTTTAATATATTAACGGTATATTAAAAAACAACTAAGTTAATTTCAAGGTGTACCTATATATTTTATTAACCTGTAATTTAAATTATAATAATAAAGATAAAGATTCGAAATAGAAATTGAAATAGAAATATTCATGATAGTCTCTCTTTTCTTGTAAAATCCAATAGTAAACTTAATTTGCGCAATCTAGGTAGTGTATCTAGCTCTAGCTAGTGACCAAAATACGAGTAATAGAAATTATAAATTTGTATCATGAATTTTAATTGACTACAAATAAAGAGAGGGAGTAGATATGATTTCATCGAATGGTAAAAAGGATCGGATCCATTATAGTAAATCATTTCAAACTTCGCAAAAGAAATTGACGATTAGGGAGTAGATGCAAGGGGAGCCCACCAAGATTGCCGGTAAGCAACGATAATTTGAGCTAATTTTGGTAATTCTGCATAATTTCCATTCAAAGTGCATGTTGTGCTCAGTTCGCAGTCATTATGGGTGAAATTGGTCGATCTAATTCTAAAAAGCTGGAGGCAGCATAGGGATTATAAATTTGCAGACGTTATCCATGTTGAAAACATTTTTCGGAAATAATTTCTGTTGAGGTTGAAAAATTTCATGTATTGTCTAATGATTTTTAAGGTAACACAGGTTTATTTGTGATATTAAATAAGATAAAGTATCGTTGAATTATATTCCATATAATAAGTTTCAAACTTACTTTAGAGCTAGCTCAATCTGTGTTAGTTGTCCATGTATATTTATTTATTTATAGCTAGATACGTCAGTAATACAGGCGCCTAGGACATAGCTCCTCTTTTTTCTGACCGTGTTCCTGGTTGCATCTGCGGCTGCGTTTTTTTCTTCTAAGTATGGAAAGCAATAAGATAGACCTTTTCCAGCAGTGGGACAAAATAGTGGTTAAGCTTTACCGGATTTTTAGGCATGGGCAGTGTGTCATCTACTTCTCCTACGACCTACGATGTGCCTCCAGCTCTCTCTCACCAAATGAAGTATCTATATTTAAGAGTGCTTAACACTTATAAGTGGTAAAGCTCCTACTCAAACGTAAATTTTCTGAGAGAATGTGGAACTTCCCCAGACGAGCCGGCCCATTAATGCTACTAGCAAAATAGAGTTTACCGGTAGAACTACAACTATCACAACAAAAAGTTTGCTTTTTTTTTTACATAGGAATAGTATTATCAATATCGATCAAAAACAAGCAAAAAAAACGCTTTGTTGTACGGGAGCCCTTCTTTAATGTTTCTTTTATTCTATTTTTTTGTATTTGTTGTCATAGCGGCAACAGAAATATATCATCTGTGAAAATTTCAACTGTCGAACTATCATGGTTCATGAGATACAGCCTGGTGACAGACGGACAGCGGAGCGATATTAATAGGGTCCCGTTTTTACCCTTTGGGTACTGAACCCTAAAAACTTAATAAACTTTGATTATCTAAGATCACAAAAGATACCATACATGGACAAAGATACCAGTCTACGCTTGTAGCTTTTAATTGCCAAACTAAACTATTTCAATTAATTATATTAATAGCATTATTTCAATTAATTAAATCGCTTGCAACTCATCCGCGGGACTCAGCAGGTTATTAGCCAAATAGTCACTATTAATTTAAGTTCGTCATTGTATGTAATTGAGGTGATTAGATAACCTTCTGCCACTGAACGTTATATGACACGTGTCATTACATCAAATCATTACACGACTACGGAATATATTATTATTTTATAGTGTGTATTTTTTGTAGTTTATTTACAATTTTGGTATTTAGATACATTGTATTATGATTGAATATTGTCTTTGCACTACTCTTATTACCCTTCGAATTCTCTACAAGCACTTGTTCGTTTGACTGGTAGAAAAAACTCTCACTCACCAAGCTCTCGCTCGCGCTTTAAGTCTGCCTTTATACTTATTATTGTGTATGAAGTTAAATAAATAAAAAATAAAGAAATATATAGTTGAGCCGTATTTCATTCCACCAAAATGTTAATTTCTGAAAAGATTTATGAACAAAACGCATATTCATTATTATTTTATCCCTACTGGAACTGGCTTGGTTTTATTTTATACTAGCTGACGATGAACTCCGTACTGTCTTTTTGGATAGTCGGGTAAAAAGTACCCTATATGTTAATCCAGGGTATCAGCTACTATCATACCAAAATTCATTAAATTCAATTTAGCCATTCTTGAGTTATAAATGTTGTAACTAACCTGATTTTTTTTAGGTTTTTTTTTTATTTATTATGTTCTGCCAGTATAATTTTACTAACCTAATTTGTTTCTTTGCTATGTGGTTCTTATTATAAGGAATATTATATAGCATTACGAACTAAACTGAGATGGATTATTCATATTAGAAACTGAGCAAAGACGAAGCTGCATGTAAAAGCGGGTAGATTATAATCGCTTAACTAAACGCTTAACTAAACTATTCCAATTAATTAAATCGTTTTCAATCTATCCGTGGGGACTTGGCAGAATATTAGCCAAATAATGCACTATTAATTAAAGTTCGTCAGTGTAAGTAATTGAGATGATTAGTTAACCTTTTGTTATTGAAAGATATTGACGGGTACGTTTAATTTTTTAAACTCCATTTTAATAAAAAAAATTAATTAATATTAAAATGTTTAACGTCACGTAACAAAAATGAATGCTTTCATCTCTTAACTATCATATTGAACATGTATTAACTGAAAACAATGTCGTTATAAATATAAGGGTTTAATTTTGCGAAATTATTTCTGTCCAATTTACTACAAACTTGCTTGTTTGCTGGTTTTAGTAAACATTCTTGAATCATCTTTTGTAGCTGTACTCTATTTTTACTACTTATTATGAGTTTTTACAATGTTACGGATTATACAAACAATACCGCACTTGTAGGCTATAATATACCTGGAAGAAATTGCAAGAAAAAAGCGAGTATAATGGAGACCGCGCGTGGATGATGCCACGGGTAAAAGCTAGGTTTAAAGCGATAAGAAGATTTAAAATCGTTAAACTAGAATATTTCAATTGACTAAATTGCTTACAGCCTGTCCGTGGGGACTCGGCAGGATACTATCCAATTAGTGCACTGTTAATTAATTAACGATCGTCATTGTTAATAATTGAGGTGTTTAGATAATTTTTGGCTACTGAACGTATGTGTTGGCGGCTGGAAATTTCTGAATGCAATTGATAGTACTTAATAGAAATAGTATTATTTAAAAATATATATTTCACAAAATCCTTCCATTAAAAAAGAATTTATCTAAATACACTTGGATTTTTCAGTGTGTTTAAAAAATCATAGCGGAATTTCGATCAAGTATAAAAATCTAGACACAATCACATTACGCTGCATGCTGTCCATAATTATGTTTGAGTAGATATATTAAAAAGATATATCAATGCGAAACCAACCTTCGTTGCACGCCATAAAGTCTAATTTCAGAAACTGACCGAAGTCAGACTCCGGAATTCAAAAATCGAAGGGAAGCTTTTTAATCGCGGATTGTGTATATAGTTTTTTTAAACTTGATCGAAGTAGCGGAAAGAAATTAGCAACGCCGGAATCTAAGGCATTACATTTGACGTTGTAACCTGAAAGACGCTAAGATATGGACAAAAGGAATTGTTTGAATGATGTTTTAATTTTGGATAGTAATTCTTACTTTCGCTTCTGCAAGATCACATCAATCATCATTATCATATTAGTCAGTTTTTTGAGCAATTGTTACAAGATAAGTTAAAAGATACATCACGTGTTTAATTTTAACGATGTAGACAGACCAACATCGAAATAGCGATTTTGCGAGTTTGATTCTTCTTAAAAGGTCTTTAATATTTTAAACAAATAAATTTCAAATCATGGGTTGTACAATCCTAAATTGCTTGGCCAGTGGTTGAAGGCATCGCATACGCGCGCCCGACTTCCCAAGCTGCTACTTGCTGTTATCCCATTCATCCCGGTGGTAGAGCCTATTTACTCGTAGCTACAGCAACATCTTTAGCTCATAAATCGGGCTGGCTCGAACCGGCTAGCAACCACCCTCTCACAGAATACCGGCGTCAAATAGCAGCATGTAAATGCTACTGTGTTTCGCCTAGTGAGTGAGAGTTCCGGTAGCCCAATACCCCTACAGATCTTCTCCAATATGATAGCGGCAATTAAAGAGAAAACTACCCCAGGACGGTACCTGCGTTCATGTGCAGGAGAATCCCTCCCTGGGCAACAATGCTCAGGCTGCCCTACGTATTCTGGGGAGGGCAAAATTCCGCTTCTGAAGGTCGAGAATCCTAATTACAACCAAGATAGCAAGCGCTCTCTGGCCGAGCCCCCTAAGCTTTTAGTCGATTTTTGTAACATTAGGGGGATACATTCCAATCTTGATGCAGTCCATTACCACCTCGAGACTGCCAAGCCGGCCTTGCTATTTCTGACCGAGACGCAGATCAGTAATCCATCAGACCTGTCATACCTGTATTACCCAGGCTATGTCCTGGAGGCCAAATTCCACCCCCACGCGGGCGTGTGCATGTATGTCAGGGATGAGATCTGTTGTCGGCGTCTCCATGACTTGGAAGTTCCGCATTTTTCTGTTTTGTGGGTTCATGTGGATACTGGCCTTGATCATATTGTTTACGCCAGTGTCTACCGTTCGCATAGCGGAGACTCTGAGACAACTCGGCTCATAGAATATCTCAGCGATGCTGCAGATAAGGTCCAGCAACGTTTTCCATCTGCGCAGTTGGTATTTCTGGGGGATTTTAACGCCCACCACGGAGAGTGGCTGTACCCGTACCAGGACACCGACCATGCTGGTAGAGAAACCTATAAGTTTGCATTGACTTACGGTCTCACCCAACTTGTCAACGAGTCGACGCGCATTCCTGACGTTGCTGGCCACACTGCGTATTGCCTGGACCTTCTGCTGACAACCGATCCTGACAGGCATTCGGTGTCCGTATCACCACCACTCGGGACATCGGATCACTGTGTGGTGAAGTCTGTATCACACTACTCGCTTCCTGACACCAGCCTCAAAGGCACCAGGCGAGTATGGCGATACAAGTCGGCAGATTGGGATGAGATGCGACATTTTTTCGCATCTTATCCTTGGCGGCAGGTTTGCTTCTCTTCTAGGGATCCATCATGCTGCGCTGATGCTGTCTCGAGTGTGATATGTAAGGCAATGGAGTATTTTATTCCATTTGCTAACGTATCCCTTGAAACCAAAGCTCGCCCATGGTTCAATGCTCAGTGCCTCTTAGCTGAAAGGCGTAAGCGGGAAGCATACTTGTCCTGGGCTGATGCCCGCAGAATCAAAGCTGATGATCTTCAAGACAGGAAGAGAGTGTATAACGCTGCTGCCAAGTCCTGCAAAAAGGTGTTCAGAAGAGCTCGTTTCGACCACGTTGGCCGTATTGGAGACAAGATAGCTTCCTGTCCCTCAGGAAGTAAAGCCTTCTGGTCTCTAGCCAAGTCAGTGGAGATGAACTTCTGTCGCCCATCGCTGCCACCATTGCAGAAACCTGACGGTTCTCTGGCCCATGGTGCAAAAGAGAAAGCAGACTTGTTTGCCAATCTATTTGCAGATAATTCGCGTCTACATAGTAGCAATAAAAGCCCACCCCAGTTACCTTCGTTCGGCCCCAAGATGCGGGCCGCTCAAATCCACCAAAAAGAGGTACTTAAATGCATGCTAAACCTAGACGTGAATAAGGCTAGTGGACCCGATGGTATTCCGGCAGTGGTTCTGAAGCGCTGCGCACCCGAGTTGTCCCCTGTACTGACACGCCTCTATAGACTTTCTCTAGAGACTGGCAAGGTCCCAAGATCCTGGAAGCTTGCCAATGTACAGCCAGTACCTAAAAAGGGAAGTCGCTCCGACCCGGCCAATTATCGACCTGTTGCGATCACCTCCATATTGTGCAAGATTATGGAGCGTGTATTGAACAATCGTCTCCTGGCATACCTGGAAACCAACGAGCTCCTTAGTGACAACCAATATGGTTTTCGCAAGGGTCGCTCAACCGGTGACCTACTGGTATATGCCACTCACTTATGGAGCGAAGCCTTGGAGGGTCACGGTGAGGCAATTGCCGTTTCACTAGATATATCCAAGGCTTTTGACCGGGTCTGGCACGAAGCTATCCTCAGTAAGCTTCCAGCTTATGGTTTACCAGAGGACCTTTGCAACTGGATATCCGATTTCCTGAGGGAACGGTCGATTCGAGTGGTTATGGATGGCTGCTCTTCCGACCTAATGGCTATTAATGCCGGGGTACCTCAGGGATCTGTTCTCTCTGCAACCCTGTTCCTGCTGCACATTAATGACCTTCTTAAATCTGGCATTATTGGCTATGCTGATGACAGCACCGATGTAGAGAGTTATACGTCCAGTGCCAGTGCAAGTCCACAAGAAGTCCAGTCTCTGAGAGAGTCTATGATTGAACGGGTTAACTCGAAATTACAGAGGGTGTCCGATTGGGGAGACGCCAATCTTGTTAAGTTTAACCCGTCCAAAACACAGGCGTGTCTCTTTTCTGCAAAAAAGAGTGCTTTCCCACTTGCACCTACTTTCCAGGGTGTTTCCTTGCCGTTGGTTGACCACATTGGGCGTTAGGCATGACAGTCACGTCCAAATTAAGCTTCGGCCAACAGATTGAGTCGATGGCACTAACTGCTTCCAAGAAGTTGGGCATCATCTCAAAGGTTCGGCGGTACTTCAGCTCTGAACGGCTGCTCAATCTCTATACAGCCCAGGTTCGCTCTTGCATGGAGTACTGCAGTCACCTTTGGGATGGCTCAGCTAAATACCAGCTTGAAGCATTGGACTCTGTTGACCGAAGAGCCCGCAGGCTCATAAACAACGACGTGGTCTCAAATAGGAAATTGCAATCCCTGGAGCATCGCCGTAAAGTCGCATGCCTATCGGTATTTTATAGGATCCATTTTGGAGAGTGTGCGAAAGCGCTCTTTGAGCTAGTTGAACCCTCACCATTCCTCCATCGGACTACGAGGCGCAGACAGAAATTTCACCCTTTTATCGTTGGAATACCAAAGAGTCGAACTAAACGCTTTGACAGTTCCTTTTTGGTTCGAGTAGCTAAGGTGTGGAATGAACTGCCTGCGTCTATATTCCCAAACAAGTACAGTCCCGGGACATTCAAAAGTAGAATAAATGGGTATCTCTTGGATAGGTATGTAACATCCTCGTCTTCATCGTCACTTACCATCAGGTGAGATAGGAGACAAATGCCTAATTCAATATATAGTAAAAAAAAAAAAAAAAACCATGTGAGTAATATCCCAATATCTTTATTCCTTTTCCAAATCCAACAAGTTTATAAATGCTCCCATGAGCAGTGTATCCGACGCTGCTATAGAAGCCAACGAAACTGTGCTTTTCAACCCGAGCGCCAAGCGTGATGAGTATGGCAACATCCTCCAATGGAACAAAGAATCCTTGGGAGAGGCCTTTGTCCAGCGTGTATTTGAAAAATTATTTCAGTCATAAGAAGTCCACTTCTTATGACTGAAATAATTTTTCAAATACAAACAAATCAACTAACTAGCAATACAAACGTGTATTAGCCACAATGCGATTGAACAATAATCGTATTTTCAAAATGCACGTTAGCGGAAACGCTCTGGAATGAACGTACATCCATGATGGTGATCGCTGTATGAAAGCGACACGCAGTCTACATATATCATGTTTAGAGAGATTGCATTTTTTATTTATTAACTACCTGTCCTAGTACTTCGTGCGCGTACGTTTTAGCCTAAGTTACCCTGGTATATAATGTAGCTTTCAATAGGTGAAAGAATTTAAAAAAAAAACAGTCCAATAGTTTTTGAGTATGTTCGTTACAATCAAACACAGAAGTACTCTAACAATCAAATCTTTCCTCTAAGAAACATGTATATGAGAATATAAGTCAACTTAAAACTACTATGAATTAGCTATATATTTGTACTGTATCTGTATATAAGTAACGCTCTGGAAATTAATCGTTCATATAGAGATAGTATGAGGATTGCTGTATACAGCGTAATTTTGTACCTCTGAACTATACTAAAATTCTGTAACCAAAATTGAAATAAAAAAAAAAAAATTGTACCTCCCATACAAAATTGCCGATCAGCTGGGCGCATTTCTACAGGAAGACATTTTTTTTTATTTTTGATTTTTCCCTTTTTTTTCTTACAACTCTGTATTATGTTAGGGATTCTGATTCCAGAATTTTAATAGTGTTAATAGGTACAAAACTCAAAATCACGCGATATAAGCGACAACATGCAGACTAGAGTTCATAGACTATTTATGAAGACAAAGCAGAAAAACAGAGTCCTGTGCTCCTCTCATGACTCTTCTCTGGACGGCCTACTGACTAAGGGCAGAGCTGAGAATCCTGCAAGTCCCCTTGGCTTTCCACCCCGTACATACAGTTTGATGAAATAGAAGTATATCTTGTATAATTTAAATAATATTATATTTATAATAACTAAACTATCATCATGAATTGTTTAACAAGATTAGTGTTTTTAATCTTACTAATATTAATAAATACGAAAGTGAGTTTTCCTGTTATGCTTCCACCTATCATTATGAAACTTTACATAGACGCTTTTGGAGTATAGAGAGACACCCACCTACAATTCATCCCGAAAACTAGTACAGTGCTGGATCGATATAAAAATGACCGGAGCTGTGGGCGAAAGCTAGTATTTTATATTACTCTGTGCGCGCTATTTCCTAGCAAAGTTCATCAGATAATAGAGCATTTGTTGCGTGTGAAACCAGAATTCCATTCAGCCGCGTAAGCTTCAAACTAAATGCTTTCGATAAATCATTAATTTTAAAGAGGAGTGCTCACTTCGCTTACAAAATATATACAATTTACTTTTAAAATTTGTTTTAAATTATCATCCGTAAAGAGTAAGTGGGTAGAGTATTTGAGGAATTATTCTTACTACTTTTATAAAAATCATTACTGATATTGAATGGGTAGAAATCTGACAGCTTCAAACTAAATGCTTTCGATAAATCATTAATTTTAAAGAGAGTGCTCACTTCGCTTACAAAATACTCAATGATTTACTTTTGGAATTTGTTTTAAATTATCATGTCTAGCATCCGTATAGAGTAAGTGGGTAGAGCATTTGAGAAAATATTCTTGCTTTTTTTAAAAAAATCATTACTAATGTTGAATGGGTAAATCTGACTTATGCTTATATTAATGTAAAAGTTTAGTGGATCAATTTAATTATAGATCGTTTTTATATAACAAGTACTGGACAGGTTTTGACTATTGACATTTTATAGTTTATACATCATAATAGTAAATTTGGTCTTTAGTTAGTAAGAAGGGAAGTTTGCCACATTTTAAAAATTGTTTTCTCTTCCATGTTGGTCTGGGTGTAAAGAAAAAACGTAGAAGGTACCAGCTGTTTTTATTCTCACGTATATTGATTATTGATGAGATGAATTTAGGAATCGTGTTAGTAGACGATACGGCAAGCAACCTATCACTATTTTGGTTCTATTTCCGACCTACACGCTCACCAATATGAGACGTGATAGTGTGTATAAAAATTGTATAATTAAATATATCGTTCTGAAGCGGACCTCAGGACGACGCAAATTTTCAAACAATTATGTCATTCCTTATAAGGTAAATACAGCCCAGGTCCTGAAGACCTGAATGTGACGATGTATATAATATTATACGCTTTTTATTAGCTTCACCTATATGTTTGCTTGTTTGTAACCGACTTTTTTGAACCCAATATTGACGCACTTTAACAGTCAGATATAATTAAAAGTTTGTAGACTTATCAAGAACTGATGACAATACAATAATTTGATAAAAGCGTGTTTTTTAGTTTTTTAAACTATATTTATTACGTAATAGGCGTCCTGGGATGCAACGACTACAGCTAATGATGTAGAAAGATGAGCTTAGATAAACTTTTTAAAACGTAGTACTAATTCTTTTATCTCTTACTTAACCAGTCTTTTTTCATACATTCTCCTCAATATCACTCCTGTGAAGTCAGCTGCATGTCCGCGGTTGAATAGATACTTTGCAAATAGTCCTGGAGCAACGTGGTCAGAACAACGGCTACGTGATTTTTTTGTAAATGAAATCAATCGTTATATAATAATAAGTGGATCTATCTATCTAAAAAAATCATCTATCTCTAGCAATAAGGTCCCATAATCAAAGTTGTTCAGATTCGTGGTCTCCTTAAACGTTTGCTAATGAATTAAATTTCACCCTGTATAACTATCTATTGCCAAATGTTGTTGTTATTATTTAATAGATAGATCATTTTTGTATATTTTTACTATGTAATTTTTTATAAATATTTTTTTAAATTTTCTTATTTAAAATATAAGTTTCTTGTCAACTTCCAAGATCTAAATTCGGATGTACGTCCTCAGTCAAACTGATTGACAACAAGACCTTGAGTAATGTTGTTTGACTAATCAATGTTTAGGTTTAAATGCCATCCGCTTGATACTTTTACCATATTTTATTTCTTATTTGATTATGAGTATATCAAAATAGCATTGTGAATGCAGAATAAACACTTATAAAAAAACAATCTTTAGGTTTTCTAAACTGTAAAGTAATGGTAAGATATCATCAATTCTGCGTGAATATTTTAATCGTTTCTTTACCAATTATTGTCAATACCACTTCTAACTTCTAGTTTTGGAGATCTGAAGTCGGATGCACGTCCGCAGTTGAAAAGTTATCTTACTATGAATCCTTGTACATCGTGGCCAGATTAATTGCTATATCTATCTAATGGTTTCTAGTATTTTCGCGATTGGTACACATTTAAATTAAATCACTAATACGGTTTTACACATTTAAATAACAATAATCTAATAAACGCGATAAAACCGTATTAAGTGATTTAATTTTAATGCAATGTCTTCTGAAATCTTTTCTCTTTCTTTCTTTTGAAATTTAAAAATAATAAAGACATATCATCATTTTTTTTGTTAATAAAAATTGATGATGCATCTTAATTATTTTTTAAAAGTGTTAACTTTTAAAGTTTTATAACTTGAAATATAGGATTATTGTCAATACCACTCCTAACTCCCAGCTTTGGAGATCCCAAGTCGGATGCACGTCCGCAGTCGAACAGCTATTTTGCAATAAATCCTTGCGCAACGTGGCCAGATTAACTGCTATGTGTATCTTTTGCAATACCGCTTCTCTTGCGTTTATTTCGTAATTATTGTTAGAATGTCTCTCTTTTTATTTATTAGTTAAACTATACTCTACTTCATTTTGTGTGATATTTAACATTTCAAACATCTTATCTTACTCAATTTACTTACATATACAGGGTGAAATTTAATTCATTACAGACCACGAATCTGAACAACTTTCATTATGAGACCATCTCCGAAATTGCAAAAAAAGAATAAGCTGTTCCATAGATTTTGGCCAGAGAGAACAGAGAGTACAGAGAGGGTCATGTTCCTGCAGTGGAGACTAAAAAGACCTGATGATGATGATGGTGATGATAGATTTTGGCCAAGTAGATATTCCACTTTTATATGAAAGAGCAGATAATTTTGTCACGATCTCGAAGTTGGTCCCATAGTGAAAGTTGTTCAGATTCGTGGTCTGAGTCACCCCTTAAACGTTTGCTAATGAATTCAATTTCAGCTTTTTCCAGTCGATTTTAAGTAAATGAGTAATTCACATCTTTTCAATCTCACAAACTTTACATCCATACATGTTATCACGTCTTCATCCATTACAGGGTGGACAGAGTCTAAGGCCATTACGCTCAAAAGCCACGTTTAGCGTGTTGGTAAGTGTGTAGATGGTAACAAACTCAAATTTGAATAATATTGGTAAGATAGTATATGCTGGTATAAGAGAAGAAATACTTCATCCTATTTGAATAAACCCCTGCGCTACGCACTGAAGAATGTGATTCAGTCGCACATTGTCTCTCGATCGCAACAAGACGAGAGCCAAAGATCAGCTGGAAATAGCGCTGGACCGCATTCAAAACTTCCAATTGACGATGCTCTATTTGTTGTCTTCCCATTCAGAAAATGTACTCGTAATACAAGTTTAGATTTTGTTGGATTCAGCGGTTCTATAGCCATAAAACGTGTATCTTTGCGCGCGCTACAACAATGTGTATCTTTGAGTTTACTTACACTGTTACTATTTACTTATTTTCAATAGTACATACATATATATCATCACGTCTTTATCCCTCATAAAACCCAATGGCCACGTTTATTATATCGGTGGGCAATGGTGGAAAATGGAATCTAAATCGTGATGGGGTGCTAGCCGCATCGCCTATTGACATGATTTCTAAATTTTCGCCCATTCCCTCGGCCAGTTTCTACGGCCTGCGCGGGAAGAGAAGCAGCTGGCACTTTCTAAGTTTTTTTCTTTTCTCCCAGACCTGCGTGGAAGATTCAATAGTAGGTAAATAAATATATTAATGCTTCTAGACCCACCTGAGGCTGACCAGCCGGCATATTTTCTAACTTAGTGTACGACGTGTTTATAGTTACTTCACTTTACATTAAGTTTTATATATCTTAAATAAAAAAAAATAATAGTACGGAAGCCGCAATGTATTTTGAAGTGACTTGAATTGACGTTGAATACTAAATGAGAATAAAGGCCAGCAGTGCAGTATCTAGTGACATGTTCAGGGCAGGGCTGTATTTCTAAATAGTTTAAAAATACGAAAGGCGGTAAACTTTATAGTGTACCAGAAAATGTTAGTGCTTTTATTTTTATGAATATAAAGCGCATTAAATTTATTTTAAAAATCTGGGGCAATAAATAAAAAGTAACATAATTTTAATTTAAAATAATATCACTGCAAAGTGCTATTCAAATTAATTCAGAGAAACGTGAAAGTCAAGTCGCAAAAATGTGTCAAGTAAATAAGTAGTCTGATTTGCAATGCAAATTCTTTGATTTAAGGTCCAAGAGCCATTACTTAAATCATTTAGCCCTTTATTTGGTGGCCACAATATCGTGGATTGAGCGTGTTAACTTTTGCAGATGCAAGTACGTAGTGGCGCTGTTAGATTATTTTTTTTTAACTGACTATTTAGCTAGCTCCAAGTGAGATTTCGCTACTTCACCGGGCGTTTGAGGCGAGGGCAGAATGCCCTCAACCTTTATAGACAACATCACCAAAGAGCCCCCAGGAGGGACGGACCTCGGCTTTGGGCGTTGCCTGTGTGCGCAAGGCTTGGAGAGACAGCAAACTCTCATATTGCCTGATGGGCCGCGTATACGTGCATGCAAGCCTGAAGGGCCAATCTGAGAAAGGTGCTGTTAGATTATTCCTGATGCCTTTTATATGAAATGGGGAACTCATGACCATCATCTAGCCCAGAGGCCAAAGAGAATTTTTCTTCACCAGAGACAAAGATATGGTCAAAGGTAAATAAATTAATGTATATTATTGTCAAATCACACAGATTGAGCCCGCCCCACGGCTCTCTCCTAACGGCCACTTACACACACGAAAAGCTAACAAACGAACAAGCTCGCCCCTAAGTAAGTTTTAGACTAGGTAGCCTAGTGGTCGTAATGCCAGGCTGTCACACCCGAGGATCCGGGTTCAATCTCTGGTCAGGTCAAGATAAAAAACAATATTTTTCTGATTGACCTGGGTTTTAGATGTATAATTATATATTATGTATGTAACACTACATAATATTAAATAACGTCGCTTCCCACTGTCTGTCCCTGTGTATGTTTAGACCTTTAAAACTACGCAACGGATTTTGATGCGGTTTTCTTTAATAGATAGAGTGATTCAAGAGAAAGGTTTATATCTATAATTTATTGCACCCGTGCGGTGCAAGGATCACGATAAAAATGCTTTGAAGAAACAATAGCTTCTGCAATATGCGTACGCTGGTGTCGTGGCCACAGCCTTAGCCAGTCAACCCGCAAGTCAGTGCTAGATAACGTTCCGCACTTTGGTTATTATAAGGCCTTTAAATTATCTTCTTCGCGATATATTTCTTACTTTATAAGGGTAAAATGAAAATTACTTCTAATGAATACAAAATTATCTATATTGCCTGTCAAATTCAAACCTAGAGTATTGAGTGATTTTTTATGACTTTTCTACTAATAGTATAGTGTTCGCTTTATAGATTTAAACGAATAAGTACATGTATGCGGCCTTGGAACATAGATTCATACTTGTTTGGGTGTCTCATGGTCTTTTAATTTTTGGAACTATTTTATCTGAAATAAAATCATTTTATTTATTTGTTTATAAAAACACTACGCAAAAAGTCATAATGATGTTTTGACTCGTAGTCAAGAGAAAATAAAGGATAAAGAATTAGTATCGAATAGCATAAGCTTGAAAGATATAAATATATTACTAATTTCAAATATGAAATACTAAAATTAAAACTGGAAAATCGTATTAAAACAACTATTAAATTAAGAAAAATAAAACTGCCAGCATTTCTGATTAAAAAAGTCACATAAAAATAATTAAGTGCACATTAAAATAAAATAAAAATTACTTAGAAATCATTTAAAGGCAGACCAACCAAACAGATCCAAGAACAGATGACATAATTTGTCAAATTTCTCAAAACGTATATAAATGAGATGAATTAGCAATCCAAACATATGAAACAATCCCGATGTTATTTTTAATGAGCACTCCGACATTTTTTGTTGAGACCAGACGGGAATTTTTAGCATAGTTTATTCTCAGAATGTCATTTGTCTCTTCTTTAGAAAACTAGTTAATTTTCTTTAACAACAAAGAAAGTTTTATAGATAATACGAGTATGAAAATAAATCATAATACCATTTCATTCTATAATAACAAATGTATAAATGTTAGAGTTCAATCGATTTACTTATGTCACTTGTTCAATCTTAATTTCTTCCAAAAAGCATTTGGCTACAAATTTTCTACGTATATTGCACACGGGCGGACAAATGCCTGGGCAGCGCGTCTCGCTGCTTTGCCAAAGATTGTAAGTCAAATAAGGATAATTGCGTAAATTTTGGAATAATTATAATAGGTGCTAGATTTACAAGTATACTTAGCTACCTGCTACAATTTCATAATCCAACTTTCCCAATATAAGTCCATTATATTACAAAACATGGCCATTACTAGACTAGCTCCGTGGCGCAGCGGTCAACACGCCAGCCTGCGACACGGAGTGACCGGGTTCGATCCCCGGCCAGGTCAAGATGGAAAATGATATTTTTCAGATTGGCCTGGGTCTTGGATGTGTATCTATATATGTATTTGTTATAAAATATAGTATCGTTGAGTTAGTATCCCATAACACAAGTCTCGAACTTACTTTGGGGCTAGCTCAATCTGTGTGATTTGTCCGTTTATATTTTTATTTATTTAATCTGACGAACTTAAGCTTTGTCTACACCATTTTATCTTTAAACACAGGGTCACAGGGCGAAAAGTACTTACAACTCTCTTATATTGTACAGTTCGTGGCATAGGATAACGATACTTAATATACTTAGTGGATGAAACACTCGAGCTCGAGATTCGCGTACTCGTGACGTGGTCGTGACGTTGCGACGCGGCGCAATTTGTCGGATATTTGGAATAGTCCGACTGGGGCCACCAACGAACTAGCGGACACACGGCTAACTCGTTCACTGACACTGAACCAGACACAAAAGAAATAATAATAGAATAATGTCCACAGGCGGGCAGTGTCAGCGAAAGTGTAAAATCTGTTATGAGAAACCACTCAGACTTAATTGCCTCTTTTGACATGTTCCTGGTTGCATCCTAGTGAAAAGCTGGTAAAAGTATTTGGAAATAATAATACTGATGGCTGCCCAGTTGTTTCTTTTTTTTGTGTGTGTAAGTGGCCAACAGTGGTGCCAGAGCCAGACGGAGGCTCATAATATTGTTATGCCATTGATTAACATGCAACGCTACAATATCTGCATATAATTTAATTTGACACCATTATCTCAGGTTATATAAGAACCATATATTTAAAAACGTACAAACATAAAACAAGCAAGCTCAAACTTACTGGAACAAAAAAATTTAGTTAGAGCTTCATTGCCATAAAATCCTTCAAGAAGTATGACTAGTGACATCATATACGCTCTACTTACAGACTCAATTTCTTCAATAGTATAGTCTTGTTTCAGTCTGATTAAATAAGTAAGTAATCATAAGAATAAAATTAATAGGTACAAAAAACAAAGGTTTGTTTAAATTGTACTAAATCTTAAAAATATTACAAAATTCTCCGAACTTATCTCCCGTGTGTCATGTGGATGGTCTTCAATAAGCCTGTGACGTAACAGGCGGTAGACACGCAAAAACAGGATTTCTGGAATCAACAATAAAAACCTATACAAACTACGTTCCCTGAATTTACCCTACAAATAGTAGTCGTAAAGATGATTACGGTAGCATAAACGCGGCCTCTATGATGTCAGGTAGTTTTTTATAAGGTTATGGCGGTTACGTAATTGTAACGAAGAGAACTTTAGAAATGCCGTGTCGGTATAATGGAACAGATACTGAGTAAACAATGTTTTGGATTTTCTGAGTCATTACTTTTTGCTGCGAATAGGTGCAGTACAAGTTCTGCAGGTATATGTTTTGATTATGTATGGTAGACCAAAATGCTGAGCAGAATTACCTCAGAAATATATTTAAAATATTTATATTTATGATGATTAATTTCAGTTATTAACGGAAAAAAACTCCGAGTGGTTTCTACGGACCTCTGGGTTTTGGGTCCCAAGCTTCCATGGCGCCACTCTGCTTGTGTTCCACAAGCTAGGCCTATTTATAATATCCTCTTTCGTCTGCTGGGCTTATGAAGACGATTTAATTTATTTTAAGTTGATAAACCTCCATATGACATTTGATATGCCTACTTAATGCTATTTAACTGCAGTTGCTGTGTGTTTGCAATTATACATTTTTGTATATGGAAGCATACACAACTAGCTTTTGCTCCGGCTCGCCCGCGTAAACTACACAAATTAGGATGTTTTTTTTAACTTAAATATCTAACGTATAGGGCTCTTTATCTCAATTTTCTCTCTCACTCAAAAAATGACAAATGTTTCATAAAAATAAAATTTTCGAACCCCCAATGCAGCCTCGGGTATGCAATTTTTTTAAATTCAAATTTATTATTAATATTTTTAACAAACTTGCAACCCCTATTATAATTTCACTGCATTTATTTATTTTACAAAATCTCATAAATACATTATTATTTTTCTACTGACTACTTTTTTTATGTTATAGGACGGCAAACGAGCAAGCGGGTCACCTGATGGTAAGTGACCATGGACCGCCCATAGACAACTGCAACACCAGGGTGTGGCAGGTGCGTTGTTGGCCTTTCAAGGAGTTGGGGGAAGAAAATGGGGAGGGGAGGGGGAAGCATAGAAGCGGTAAAGCTTCTACTCAGACGTCGATTTTCTGTGAAAGTGTGGTACATCCCTGGACCAGCCGGCCCATTCATGCTACCAGCAATTCATTTTGCCGGTAACGTGGCTCTACCACGTTCACTAACTCAGAAAATTTTTTGACGTTCCCATACAAATTGACCGGGCGGCCGTAATTTTTTGTATGGAACTGCACATTTTTTTTGAGTTCCCTGCATTGGTCCCATAGGAAAAGTTGTTCATATTGAGGGGCTAAATCGCCTCTTTAAGGGTCCAGAACGATCAAAATTTCACTGTGTATAGGTATCTAGTCAAAATAAAATATTATTAACATTTCATGACAACCTTATTTATGATAAAAGGTATATGATATATGCCATAAGACAGTTAACTATCTTAAATCTCCAATTTCAATATGAGATAATCTTGTATGCCCAACCCATAGACAGAATATATTAATGGTTTTTGATTAAGTTTCATTTTAATCCGTTATGCTGTTTTTTGATGATGAAATTAAAGATATCCAAACACATTCTTAATATGGGTAAATAATTTAAATAACTCTTTTATTTATTCAACTTGAACTTTAATAACGACTAAAAATAAGTTATAAATCAATATAAATTTATTATATATCGAAGTAAATTAACATTGGCTATGACAGAAAAACTTAAACACTAACAGTTAATCTAAAACCTTATTATTAAATAAAACTAAAATTTACTCAAAATATCTAAAAAATTTGGAGAATTCTGCTATCCCGAGGATGCAGCATTTCCTCGATCTATAAAAAGGTTAATGTTTTAATACATCTAAGATCTACGGAGGTAATAATTTATTATATATCGTAAGGGGCAATTCACTATTATTATTTACTAGCTTTCGCCCGCGGCTCCGCCCGCGTCAATGTCGATCCCTCGGGAATAGTACTTTTTCCGGGATAAAAGGTAGCCTATGTCCTTCTCCGCACTCCAGAGAACTTGTATGCAAGATTTTATGATAATCGGTTCTGTAGTTACGGCGTGAAAGCGTAACAAACAAACAAACAAACTCACTTTCGCATTTATAATATTAGTAAGGATGTATTTATTTAATATTTCAATCACACACAGACTTACAGTAGTTACACCAAGTCATCTGCATGTTACATAAATAATTTACTTAAATTCAAAATATCATGAATAGCAGTTTTACAGTTTTCAGCCTTTGAAGAAATTAAGTCACAGGTCAAATAATTAAAAAAATTATTATGTCAAGGGATAATAATTATCCGAACGTACATCAGATGTTTTAGCCATTTCTTAAAAAGAAATGGCTAAGCCTAAACTTTGAGCCTAATAATTTGCATAATTTTGAAAACCTAGGTGAATAATAACGCAGAACAATAACAGGCCTAAATATCTCATTATAATTATTTTTAGTGAACGTTATTACAATTAAAATTTTATGATGTGAAAATTTTGAACACTAAGCCCGCTAAGATGGATTGTTTTCATAATAATTTAATTAAGCTCTTTTGTGTTTTACTTAATGCTCTACATTTTAAGCTTTTAGCTACTCGTTTCATACTAACTTATTAATCACAATACTATTCTTATTTATTCTAATTATATTAATATATGGTCATCATCTTCATTTCGTGTAGGTGACATGGTCAATCGACCATGTACACCCTGCTGTCAGAGTTTTTCGGAACCGCCTCTCGGCCTTTGACGTGGTTCCTTTAACGACTACCAGATGGCAGCTGGGACCAACGGCTTAACGTGCCTTCCAAAGCACGGAATTATCTTTATTATCAGACATTCAAGTGATTTAAGCCTGCAATGTCCTTATCAAACTGGAAACAAAATAAAGTATTCTTTACGTGGGATTCGAACCTACGACCCCCGGGCCTACACGCAAATGTCTTAACTACTGGAACACGGTTAAGCTATGGAGAAAAAAATCACGTGGGCAGGGTTTGACCCAGCGACCTTAGGTCTATGCTCTGTCAATTGAGCTACTGCGCTTCAATCCTAGGCGTCGAAGCGCGGTAGCTCTGCAGTTGTTTACTAAAATAGCTAAGAATAAAAAAAATTGTCTTTTAAGAATGGTTTTAAATCTTCCAGTTTATTTATTTATAGGTGACATAGCCAGCTACTTTACAGTAAACAACATTAATTCTCGTTGCCAACTATTATTTCTTGAGAAACCTGAGTTACGTTCTGAGAAAAAAAAGAAAATATTCCTTTGTATAACTGGACTATTTCCAACACGATGTCTAAGTGACGTCAATTCTGGTCCTTTGTTAAATGGGCGATGAATTTAAATTATTGTTATGAATATTATGTTTTGATAATTCTTTATATAATATCAAATTTAGATAGTGCTTAAGGCTGGGAATGTTTATATTAAATTGCTCTTATAAGATCAACTAAATAAGTTAAAGCATTTATTTCTTTGTGTTGACTTTTTCAAAAAATAATTCATATTAAAGTAGAGCACAATCAAAGAGGTTCTTAGAACAAATATACAGAATTACATAAATTTAATATACTTTATTTTATTTTTATTATCAGAATTTTATAGTTCAAGGATTAATCTTTTATTGTGAACATAAGTCAGTGAAAGTTCTTCTTTACCAAAAGTCTTTTACAAAATTAATTTAAAGTCAAGTGAGGGATAATAAGAGTGGATCATAGTCTATAAGTATAATAAAAATATAATAAAATATTTATTTTAGCTTTTGCTTTAACCTTTTGCACGCCAGCTCCATCAAAGAACCTGGTCAACCCTGGATCCATGCCGACAAGCTAGGGAATCCTAGCCTGTCCTAAAGAGCAAGCTCTCAAAACGCATGCTGGCGTTAGTAAGGCTAAAATTACGACTCCTTATAGGAGTAATTACCGGGCACTGCTCGTTAAACAAACACCTATTTGTTATAGGAATCACTAACAGTCCCCTTTGCAGAGGCTGCCTACAAGCTGAAGAAACTGCGAAGCACCTCCTACTGGAGTGCCCAAGCATAGCATCTTCTAGAGAGGAGTTCCTGGGACATCCGGGGACCATGAGCGAGGCCTGCAGCACACCCTCTGCAGTCCTACGTTTCCACGACGAGCTGAGATGGCTCGAGTAAAACAACAAGAACGAAAATGAGGGAGAAAGCAGTCTCTCCAAGGCAGAAGACCGGTAGAAAAAACGTCTTCAGCTCACACACAATGGGCCCAATCGAGAGGCCTAAGTGTGGAAAAATGCCCACGGAACCAGGGAAGATCACTATCACGCCAGCGCTTCTTTAAGTTTCTTTACGCCCGACGCCAGGCTGGTACAAATTGTAATAATTTTAGTTGTCAATGGCTTCTCAGTCACGCGACAGTGTTGCGACTAAAATGGTCAATGGCGCCCAATAGGTTAAGGGTTTACCTTTCAACGTCCTTCAAATCAGTGAAGATATTTGACTTTTGTGACTGGACTTTTACAAAAACAATTAATGAAGAATTTAAATTGAATTGTAAAACTATGGGTTGTGACTGAACTTTTACCGAAAATATTTTTTATCTGTAACTCACAATCACTTTGATAAAAAATGGCCTTTATGGAATAGATGAAGAATTTCCAATTACGTCGTTTGTGGCCGGTCGAAAGGAACGCTTGATATTATTTTGTGTATCTCTGTCAATTTCACGGGACAACGCGCGACGTAAGGCTATGGGGTGTGGTTCCAACTTCCATAAGCTGAAGCGATCTATATAATATAATATAAATATAAACGGACAAATCACACAAATTGAGCTAGCCCCAAAGTAAGTTCGAGACTTGTGTTATGGGATACTAACTTAACTATACTATATTTTTTAACAAATACATATATAGATAAACATCCAAGAACCAGGTCAATCTGATAAAGATCTTTTTCCATCTTGACCTGACCGGGGATCTAACCCGGGCACACTCGTGTCACAGGCTGGCGTGTTAACCACTGCGCCACGGAGCTCGCCGAAAATAACTTGCATTGTACATGTTTTTCCAAAGGTAACAAAGAAGAAGTAGTTTTTTTTTAGGCATTGATATGGATTTGAATGTCAAGTCAAGTCAAGTCAAGTCAAAGATTTTTATTCAAAATTGGATACATGTATCTCTTTTTGAACGTCATATTTGTATTTGTTATATTTGTTTAATTTATGCAAAATCAAAATACTATTAGCGTTTCGCAACGACCACTGGTGAGAAGAATACGCCGAAAGAAACTCAATCTAGAATGAATAAATTATATAAATTATTGTATATTAAATACTAAATCTTTGCAGTATCACCAACGAAAATGATCTAGTTTACCAGTATACCATATTCCGGAAATCTTCTTGATTTCTTTCGAAACTTGTAGATACAAACATAAGGCTTCCCAATATTGTTTATTAAGCGTGGTTAAAGTTCCGCCGAGCAAAACTAAGAACAATTCTTTCTAAACAATGAGTCCAGAAACAACCAATAGATCTAAATCGATCCAAGTTAATACTGGTACTACTGTGAGTAAGTCTAAAACTTTTAAAACCAAAATCATCATTTTAAAGACAAACCGTAAACTGAATTTTATAGCAGCCATTAGAACTAAAATTGATTGTCTGTAAAGTCGATTTACGGACGATCATTTTACGTATTATCTGTGGAAGAGAGATAGATGCGTCACAAGTCGAACGTTTAGGCCGATCATACCTCTCTATCGCTTGTTCTGCGCTCTCGCTTGCACACAGACCGTAACACTTTTTCATGCGTGCAGTCAGCGTTCATCGATTAATAATATATTATCACGTCAAAAACCGTTCGTTCTTATACTTATTACTATTTAGCTTTATTAAAATAACCCAGATTTACATAAGCCTAATACGTATTTTCAGTAAATTATCGCTGAACCTGAGACCCCACCTCAAGTAACTGTCTCCCTTTGTTCATCGCTAGTTAAGCGGAAGAAAATAATTACGGAGATATAATGACAGTCGGGAATTCATTGAATAAAATTATCAATTCGATAAATTGCGCCTTACAGCCCAAAGAAGCTAATTGAGGTAGAAACTCAGACTGAATAATTCAGCTTGATTAAAACCAAGCAAAATAAATAAATACATTTCTGGCCCCAGTTTAGGTAATTTCTCTTAATTTATGTCAAAGACCGCTTTGAGATTTTTTTCCTAAAATACAAAATTTTATCATTATTATTTAAAAGTAAGATTTTCAGAAAAGAAAACCTTTTTATGTAATGAGACTAGTTTTGTAGTACCTAAAAGAGACTTTTTTAAGAACTTTAAATAGTCTAAGGGTTTAGTTTGTTTCCAAATAGTACTATCACTGAAAAGAGATGGTATTAAATTGTCGCAAAGTTAATTATTCTATAGTACTCGAAGCACCTCGTCAAAACGCAACTCGGAACTTAGATAAATAGCAACTCTTTCAAGTTTCTGGTAGACTAAGACATAATTTACTACTATTACAACTGGTGTTCTTATAGATCAAGACAATTGTTTTTGCTTAAATAAAGGCTTATTACATCAGGCATCAGCTTAAAAATTTAAAAGAGTTAAATCTGGTATACTTGTCTCGTAGGAGTCTTTCTGCCACCGCGATGGATATAATTCTATTGATACATATGTCAACGAAAACAAATAATAAAAAGGTTCTTTCTTAGTCCCTTTTATATACATAATTATACTGGTCTACTAATTATAAAAATACTCTTCTAGATAATACATATTTGGTTGCGTTTTAACAACAAGTTGATTAATAACAATGTATTTTATTACATTTATAACGGAGTGTCCAAAAGAAAGTAAAGAAATACTTACATTCAAATAATTCCATACATACGGTATGGAATAATTTGAATGTAAATAGTCTTAAAACCATAATAAACCTTATCCCATTTCTTTAATACTTTAAATAAACATCGTGTACCGTTTTTCAATCGTATCCCGCGGTTCTCTTGATCGGTCAAATTGCAGTACATAAAATAATTGCACAGTACTGTTTGAACAGAGAATGCGTGTACTTTAGCAATTTTCTCGTTAAACTCCGGACATCGGCTCTTAAGTAACTTCACATTGGGCGAATGCTGGCAGCAGTAATCGTAAATCGTTCAGTTGACTCGCCAAGATCTTTGTCTTCCTACAGGTTAAGACAGCGAGCTAGATCATGCCTTTTCTTGAGGCTTTGTATCCGGATAAATATAGTTTTGCGACTAAGTTCCGACTGAGAGTAACTTGCCGGTAATCGTCATGTATCAGTAGCGTCTATGTATTGTGAGCACGTATAGTGATTACGCAATTACGCAATGTATAGCATAACTTTATGACGTCATGACAAAAGAGAGTTCAATCCCGTAAAAGCGATGGAATTTTTGGTCGTTACTTTTTTATTTTGTTATTTTTTTAGCTTGCTTCTTTCATTTACTTATTTTTATGGTACGTTTTCAAAAGGACACAACGGGACTCTTATTACAAAGCGTCCGCTATTCGTTCTTTCGTCCAACTGTCACTGGACTGTATCTATTAAACCGTAATAGCAGTTTTTATTTCACATAATGTGTATATCTATTGTCGCTATATAAATAAAAAATAACTATGCAGAAAAAAATAGGCTACTTCAGCCTTTTCTCGTAATATACGTACCCTATTTGACAGTACTCGCAAATCTACTAGAATGTGTTTTACCATTTTGTTCACCTAATTTGAATCTTATCTTATTAAGTCATCAAAATATACCGCCGAGGTCGTACGTGAGGAGCTTTTTGTAAAAAGACTTGTAGCTATTAAATTGATGTTAAATATCCCAAGGGCTTTTTTGAATGTTCTATGTAACCTTATTTCTGATTTTCTGGTAAATTCCTTGAATCTGCGTCTTGGCACATTGAGCTGTTTACTTAAATAACTAAACGATATTTTCCCATTATATTCCATTTGCCAGACAAATGGAAAAATGATTTTCTTTGCTCCTAAATTTTTATAACGTAGTTTTATGAGAATACTATACCTTTGTTAGGTTTTGATGTTTGTAAAGTATTTTTTACATAGTGTTAATGTACACTAAAAATACTGTTGAAGGGGGTACTCAGCCCTTTTTTACTGTTCATTTTACCAGACTTGTCGACGCTGCTGGTGACAAGAAGGCTGGCTCAGTTCTCGCTCGCTCCGATAGTTGCAACTGCCATTCAGTGGTGTAATGCAGCTTGTGTACTTGGCACTACGCGACACGGCCAATACCTTAGTATAGATTTAGACTCTTATTATTTAATGCTACTTTAAAGATTGGCAGTCTTCTTCTTAGTCGGTCACTCTTGACAGCGTGGTCGTGGTTGTGTAGATGGCCCTGGTGCGGGATCTTCTAACTGCCCGTCCCTTGAGCGAGGGCTGCTGCTTTTGCAATGTCTTTCCACCTCTGCCTGTAGCATTTCGAGCACATTGGACTATGGAAGAATGGGTCTTTGTTTTTATTATGTCTGTTTAACGAGTTGGAGATTTGCCTCGAGCTCTTTTGCCTTCTACCCCGCCCCCACAAGTCTCTCCATCGACGACTCATTTCTACTAATGTGTCCAAAGAACTTAAGTATTCGTAGCTGAACAATCGACGAAAGTCTTTCATATTAAGTTCCTTGAGGATCGAAATATTTGTGCGAAAAGCGGTCCATGGGATCTTTAGTAACCGTCTCCAGCACCACATCTCTAGAGCGTTGATTTTTCTGCGATCTTGTAGTTTAAGTGACGAGGTTTCGGCGCCGTATAATAGAATTGGAAAGACTAGGCATTTCATGAGGCGAACCTTCGTTTTCTTGGTTATCCTTTTATCCTTCTAAATCTTGCCCAGTCTTTCAACGGCAGATCTAGTGATATTGCATCGATGTTTGATCTCGTCTCCACAGCCTCCTTTATTGGAAATAGTGGAACCAAGATAGATGTAACTTGGTACAACCTGGCAGTTTGCTACCGTTACCAATTCCGGTCGGTTATTCTCTGCTCGGTCCACTATCATAACCTTTGTCTTGGTCCTATTAATGGTCAGTCCGAACTGGCGACTGGTTGCTTCTAGACAAGATAGTATCTCCGATAGATCTTCTTCGGTCTGAGCAGGAGACAGTTTTTAGTATTAATATAATTTTTTACCCATACTTTTCTTTTGTTTCAGATACTTAAGATTTTTTTGTATTGTAAGTTTACATATATATTATCACGTCTTTATCCCTTACGGGGTAGACGGAGCCTAAAGGCATAAGACCGAAAGGCCACGTTTAGCGTGTAGGTGGGCGTTAAGATGGAAAACGTACTCAAAACAGTGATGGATTGCTAGCCGCATCGCCTTAGGTCATGATTCTTTAGATTTCACCCATTCCCTTGACCGGCTCCTACGGTCTGCGCGGGAAGAGAAGCAGCTGGCACATTCTACGTTTTTTCTTTTCTCCCAGACCAGCATGTAAGATATTGTAAGTTTTATTAAAGAATAACCTTTGGGTTTGACCAGGATAGTCTATATGAAAATATTCAAAATTTTACTATAGAAAAAGCCCCTTGTTTCGTATACATTTATTCTGTAAAACATGGATAAATATTAAAAAATCCCAGATTTTTGCCCTTCTTCACATATTAAAGCTGTAAGAGTAAGCTCAAACTTTTTTAATAATAGTGTTCATCGCAGCTCCAACGAAACTACTAAACAGAGTAGTTGAAATCATACACCTACAATTCTATCTTCTCTGAAGAAGAATTAATGAGACAATACGGAATAAATACGAGAGATATTAGATCCTAGATGTTATGTATACCGCGTTATTTTGACCCTCTGTCTAAGCTATATTAAAATCTCGGAATTAGAATTCCTAATGAAATACTGCATAACAACAAAATATTTAATATATACCTATTATTTTTAAATTCCACTCTTTTTCCTTTGTACATTGACGACCTTTTTATACATATTATTAAACAGGTGAAATTTAATTCATTAGCATACGATAAAGGAGTGACTCAGACCACAAATCTGAACAACTTTCATTATGGGACCAACTTCGATAACGTGAAAAAATTATATGCTTTTTCATACAAAAGTGGAATATTTACTTGGTCTGGCCAAGTAAATATTCCACTTTTGTATCTATGGAATACCTGATTTATATTTTGCAATTTCGGAGTTGGTCCTTAAACGTATGCTAATTGACCGAGCGAGCGAAGCGAGCGAAGCGTCTCAGTTTCCACTTGCCCAAAATTCTTTTGTCCGTCTGTCTGTCTGTCTGTCTGTCTGTTCTCGCCTACAGGTCGCATTTCTCAACCGAGACAAGCAGGTTCGGTAATTATATATAATTTTTTGGTCGTGCCAGTTTTTCGAAATTTAAAAAAATGGCGGGTATATGGGGGTCCGAAACTTAAAAAAACTCATAGCACAGCTATTTGAAAAAAAAAAATCAAAAATGTCATTAGACTTTTTTGTTATTCTCATTAGGACTCAACTTTTTTGTCTGAACAACTTTTTTATACGATAAATTTGAACGCGTTTATAGTCGGCAATTTTCCCAAAAGTTGTCTGAGATCGATTTTCTGTATATTTATGAAAGGAGTTGAAGTACGTGAAGTGGGAGAGGGAGTGAAATTGAACAACTTTCCCTAAGGAACAAAAATCAAAATATGAAAAATATTTATTGGCTTAAAGCATGATACTGCGTATTACTTTTATAATTGAAAACACTGAATAAACTTAGAATCCTGAAATAAGAATTAAAAATAAATAAAAAAGATTCACATGCTATCCTGTGACTTGAACCCGAGGCTTATAGGTGCCGGTCACTTCTTAACGTAAAGTTCGCATGTTTGTCTGCCATAATAGATGAAAATTAGCGTCCTATTAAAATTTTGATATTAAAATTTTGACCAATTGGTAACATAACAACTATGAAACCGTAGTCCCCTGATTCCTCGCCGGATAGCACCAATAGAGTAATGATTTTTTACTAAAAAATTCAGATGTTAAATTTTTTTCATAATTGAATTATTTTAAGAGATATGAACCTTCAAAAACATGAAAAATTGGTACGAGTTTCCGTTGTGTTCAAACATCAAGAAAACAAATTTGGGCAATTATATATATATAAGAAAAAGAAACGCAGAAAAACACAGCCATAGCTTATTTTAAATTTTTAATGTAAAAAGATATTAAATCGGTTAAGTTTTGGAGAAGAAATCAGAGGACTACGAAGCGTTAATTTTGTGTAATTTTTATAAGTATTTTCCGGCCGAGCTGCAGTTATCTCTATCGCACTCTGCGGGGTTTGTTTGGGCACGCGGCGCGACAGCAATAGATATTATAAATATCTATTTTTTTATTCTCTCGAGCTTAGTATTTCCTCTTAAAAAGGGTCTGGTCGGGTCGTCTGGTAAGGGGAATGTAGGTTTAAATTTCCGTTTCCTCTGGTACCTAAATAAGAGCAGCGGGGATTGGGAAATAGTAACTGAAGGAAATCATCCTTTAGTCAAATAGCATATTAGTAACAGATATATTTTAGAGCACTGGAGGGCAAATGTGAATGTTGGTTGTAAGGGCTCGCGAGGTCTACTGTTCTCGCAGAACCACTAGTGAATTAAATTTCGTCGTCTACCGTCTACCCTGTAAGGAATAATATAAGTATACATGGTACTTATATTATTCCTTACAGGGTAGACGTAGTAAATTAGAGCTATAAAATGTAAAACCACTGAGCAGGTTGTAATTGGAATGGTATGAATATGTTGACAGATTACTTACTAGTCGCATCGCTAATGACATAATTCTTGAGATAATAATATCTAAAATATAAAAGGCGTTGAAAGCCTGAAAACCTATACGATTGACCATCATATGTTTTTTCTTTTGCCCTAGACCAGCATGCGGAATATTACATTAAATTACGCCAGGCTGAATTTGTTTTTCTAAGCTATATTGAAATTTCGCAATCATAATTACTGACGGGGTACAAATTGCAAAAAAAAAAGCAAACGAAAATTACGAAAAAATATACAAAGTCATAGATCAGTTGGGCGATTTTTTATATACAAGTAAGTAGCCAGACAGGCATACGGCCCATCTGATGGAAAGCGGTTACTACGGTAATCGCTTTCAATCAGATGGGCCTAGATAGCCTATGGACGTTTGCAACACCAGAGGTCACACACAGAGATAAGCAAAATCTCTCCTTAAGACTCAGTGGCTCGACCATGACTCAATGCATTTTATATCTTGTGAAGTATTCTATAATTAAAAAATATAAATCGATACCGCTTATAATATTAGGACTGTCGACTATTCTGACAGCTTGTCTTTGGACCTAGTTAAATGGATCCAGCTCATACTTGGGTGCACCAGCCCAGAGGTGACAGCAGTACTCCATGTGTGGGCGGACTTGGGGATTTCTATGGGGTCTATTTTTTATCGTTTTGTTAACTTTTTTCTTGCAATTCTGGATGCCATTAGAGATTCTGATTCCGAGATTGCAATAAAGCTCATAGTTTTACAATCAGCCTATATTTAAATGCTTCCAAATAAACCTTGCACGTCACATCCTACATTCACCGTGTATACACATTGTATCGACTCGCTAATCCGGATTCCGGATGGACTTAGTTAGCTAATGAGGCCAAACAAACTTTACTTAATAAATACTAATAAGGCCTCTGTGAGAACACAACCTGATGTAGTTAAGCCGTTAAACTTGAAATTTAACTTGTAATACTAGGTTCTATCCACAGATTCACCGGTGGTTTATTCATATACCGACTAAAGTATAGCCAAAGAGAGGTTATGTTTTTACCGATGGGTAAACGTACACAAATACGTTTACCTACCACCAGCAGAAACAATGTACATAAATATGTGCATAAATGTGTAAATATGTACATTGTTTCAAAAGATCGATAACACGCTTGGCGTCCGCGGCGTCTACTCTGTGATTATCCAATTCCTTGAAATATACACCGTAAATCTATCACCAATATAGGGTAAAGGGTGACTATAAAGGGTGACTCAGGCCTTCAAAATGAACAACTTTCCCTATGGCACAAAAGGCATAAACTCGAAAAATCGTCTTTTTTGTACATTAGTATATAGTATTCAGCCGGGCTAGCAATATGAAAATGTGAAATATTTTTGTTAGTTACCAGAATAAGTGCCATTGAAAATTTTTTTATTTTGAGTCGACTGAGTCACCCCTTCGAGGGAATATCAGAGGTGAATTTACGTGGTGCATACTCCTCCGATCACTGTATTTCACGTACAGTGAGGGACAGAGATACCCGACCAGGCCCTCTACCTATATCTTAAATTTTCTTCTAAACTATAAATAATAATAACATGAATAATTAAATACAGAAATATTTTAATGAAGTCTTTCATGTTAATATTATTTATAGTTTTTATTTTAAACTATAAATAATATTAACATTAAGCTAACCTATAAACCTCTTCAATACAGGCAAATTTGTTTTTTATGATATAGTTCTACAAACGAGCAAGCGAGTGACCTGATGGTAAGGGATCACCGTTTCTCATGGACAACTGCAACACCAGGGTGTGACAGGAGCGTTGCCGGCCTTTCAAGGTGTTAAAGGGAAAGAAACGAGGGAGGAAATGGGGAGGGGAGTGAAAAGATGGGCCTCTGGCTATCTTATTCACCGAACGAAGCATAGAAACGGTATAGCTTCTACTCCAGATTTTTTTTTTATTTAAATCTATGTTCTACTCAAACGTCGTTCTACTTCTACTCAAACCTCAAAATTTTCTGTGAGAGTGTGGTACTTCCCCGGACGAGCCAGCGCATTCATGCGACGAGCAGAAATGACTTCTGCCGATAGCGTGGCTCTACCACAAATAAAATTTTATCCTCGAACTATTCCCACGAATCTACCATTTCGTCCAAGCCTGCCAAAGTAAATAGGATAGTTTTTCTCTAACGGATTAAAGCGAGGAAGCTGAGCTATAAATCTGCGGATTAAACGGGCATCTGAAGATTTCGATCTGCGCCCGCGACCACCGATAATTGTGCGATATTCGATATTATCGGTAACTAGTTTCTGGTAGAAAATGTCTTTTAGATTTTTGACTATTTAACCTTAATGACTGTTATTCAATCAAAATACATACTTAAATTAATAAATGCCTCAATAAAAGGAGGCTTTCCTGATGTGCTTAGAGATTTTGAAAAAGTGGATTCTTATGACCATACCCCTTCCCCAACTCTTGGTGACCCAAAAATATAGTTTTTGGGTTTCGTGTCTCAATAGATGCAAATAAACACTTATAGGATCACTTCATTGTTTGCTTAACTGTTTGTCTGTCGAATATGCCTTTTCGAAGAGATGCGTAGCAGTATTAGGTTGAATTCTAAATAAAACTGGTTTTCGTCCGCAGCTCCGCTTTCGTTAATATCGATACCAAGGGATCATTTATTTTCCGAAATAAAAAATAGCATGTGCATAGAAACCCTATTCTCCGTAATTCAGACAAAATTAATGATGCACTATTTATTTATTTAAAAACTTTATTTAGCCTTAAAAGCTACAATAGGTAGACTTGATGCTAAAAGCATTCTCTCCCAGTCAACCCTTGGGAAATGACAAACAGATAAAAAAAATAGGTGCAAAATCAAAAGAAAGATATAAAGGATGATACTTAGCAAAGTTTATTAATACTTATATTAAATAACTAAACTACACACTATATAAATACTACACACTGTACTACACACTACACACTGTGTAAATTGTCCGTATAGTATATACATTGCAAGTTACATACATGCATAGTATCGCGTCTCCTCCCTTGCGGGGTAGACAGAGCCCAAGTCCATAAGACCTGAAGGTTACGTTTAGCATGTTGGTGGGCATAAGTAGGAAAACGGAATCAAAATAGTGATGGGTTGTTAGCCGCATCGCCTATTAACATGTTTTCTCAGATTTTAGCCATTCCCTCGATCGGCTTTTACGATCTGCGCGGGAAGAGAAGCAGCTTGTACATTCTAAGTTTTTTTCTTTTCTCCCAGACCAGCATGGAAAAGTTTTACTTTTAAGTTCACTAAAGCCATCCCGTACCACAAATCAACGAAGAATGTTAACCCGCACTCTAAAAAATAAATTATACGACAAAATAAATGCCCTTTATCAATCCACATGCCTTAAATTCGACTGCCATACTCAAATAAATTGTTTTGTAATCTTATACGCAAACAAGCAGAAAACAACTGAATGAGCAATATCGGGTTACTTTGAAAGGAAAAAATGGTCTCTCCCGTCTTTGTGTTGTCATACGATTTACCTAAATAAAATAAATGGACAGGAAAAATGATAAATACACGACAAATAATCCTTTAAACGATATTACGTCAGGAAGTTCATTTATTTTTGTAGGAGCGCTTTTATTCGATATTCCATAAGAGCTCGACGGCGGCTTTATTATGCTATGGCTCATTATTATCATTAACAAGTGAAAAGCAACCTCAGGTACTTACTGAAATAGGTCGCTACAAGCTAAAAACAAAATATCTCCTCGTCATCAGTTCTTGTGTGTGTTCGATAAATAATAAATATATACGGACAAATCACACAGATTGAGCTAGCCATAGTAAGTTCGAAACTTGTGTTATGGGATATTAATTCAACGATACTATATTTTATGAAAAATACATATATAGATAAACATCCAAGACCCAGGTCAATCTGAAAACAGATCATTTTCCATCTTGACCGGGCTGGGGATCGAACCCGGGCACTCTCGTGTCGCAGGCTGGCATGTTGACCGCTGCGCCACGGAGCTAGCCATGATCGATGATGCTTCTGAGCCTGCTTATATCGCTAATAAAGCAAAAAAAAAAAAACATAATATCTCGTCTTTTTCCCTTATGAATGATAGGATCAGACCTGGGATGTCATACTCAACTGCTTGGCTAGTTGTTTACGGTATGGCTTCAGGTACGCTCGCCAACCCGCCTTCTCAGCGTGGTGAGTGTGGGGACATCCTCCCATGGAACAAAGAATCCTTTGGAGAGATCTGTTCAGCAGCTCTTACGGCTGTAATGATGATGATGATGATGATCCTCTACGAAGACGGATTTCAGGTCAGTATTAAACCCTAAGGCACATTTAGCGTACTGGGAGGTGTAAAACGGAATCTTAATAGTAATGATTTGCTCATCGTCTATTGATTGACATGATTCCACAGATTTTTGCCTGTTTCCCCGATCGGATTTTACGATCTGCACGGAAATATATAAGTATATAGAGTATATGAGCTGATTGAGCCAGCTCAAAAGTAAGTTCGAGACCCAAAGATACTATAATTTTTATAACAAATACTTAAAACATAGACACATCCAAGACCCAGGTCAATATGAGAAGATTTTCCATCTTCACCTGACCGGGGATCGAACTTAAGACCTACACTGAGACAGCCTGGATGACCACTAAGCTACGGAGGTCGTCATCAAAAGATAAGCAGTTGGTATATTCTACGTTATTATCCTTTCTTCCACACCAGCACAGACCAGTAATAACATTTTATTTTAAAAAACCGGACCAAGTGCGAGTCGGAATCGCGCACGAAGGGTTCCGTACCGTTATCTATAAAAACGACTAAAAAATCATGTCTGTTGTATCCCTTTAATATTTTTTATTTTTATTTAATTATAAATTTTTAAAGTGAATATAACTAAATATTCTGTGAATATTTCAAGCGTTTAACTGTTGCCGTTATTATTATCGAGTAAAAACAAGCAAAAAAAAGCACGTTTGTTGTATCGGAGCCCCCTTAAATATTTATTTTATTTTATATCTTAGTAGGTATTTGTTGTTATAGCGGCAATAAAAATACATATTGTGTGAAAATTTCAACTGTCTAACTATCACGGTTCATGAGATACAGCCTGGTGACAGACGGACAGACAGACAGAGACGGACAGCGGAGCCATATTAACAGTGTCCCATTTTTACCCTTTGGGTACGGAACTCTAAAAATAACTAAACACGTCCTATTTCCAAGCAAATAATTCAATTTCTTGAGCTTTAAGTTTATAGTTTAAAATGCATTTACAGCACTGATTTTTGTATGGAAGTCGATTACCATTAGTCTCACTAATTACAAGTTTTTACAACCACAATTTGGTTTTATGGGATTCTAAACATTTTCTATTGGTCGGAATCCGCCGCCATAAACAAATTATTACGGTTTGCCATGATTTGGAGTTGTAAACCTGTGTGGCGGAAACCTAACGTTATGATCTTTTTTAAATTTAAATTAAGATCTCATGTCTCTCATTGTAAACGTCACTGTTATATTTATGTTATTTTCAGATTTCGGAACATTTTCTATTGCACTGGAGTTCAACGCCATAAACAAATCATTATTGTTTGCTATCATTTGGAGGTATAAGCTTTTGGGTTGAAAATTAAGATTGTTAAGAAACCGCAATCTAATTATTTGTTAAGAGTCACGATTAGTCCTCTGCTAAACATAGCCTCTCTCGTGAATTTTTCGTTCTATGGGAGAATATTGCTCTACATACGACGCATCATTAGCAGGCGGGTTGCGAGAATAGTTTCTTTGGCTTCTTGGGCTTCCGACGCTGTTGTTCATCGAAATCATTTTTAAGCTAGGAAAGCAAAGAATTTTGTTGGATTTTGGAAGAGAATGAAAGTCGGGATGAATTATAAAAATACAGTAGCGTCTTGGGAGGCCGAGCGCGCGTACCCAATACCATACCTATAACTACACCTACATGATAACACCAACGAAATTCGTTATGACAGTGAAATCAAAATATTTTCAAATACATATTTCGCTATTTTACAAGCAATTGCAATTGAACGCGACGTGCCATAAAATATACCTTTCCTAGATTGCTGCGATTAAATATTTTATACGATAGGTATAACAATATTTCACAAATCAAGTGCATTGCGAGCAGTAGGTAGCCACCAAAGTTTTCGTACTTTTTCTTCTAAAATAAGTAGTAATAAAAAAATGCTTATAACATGCTAATGTGTTAATACCCAGAGATCGATGATACATATATAGAAATACATATTTATCTACAGTCCAGAAGTTGGCTAATATGGAAAGCACATTTAATCGAAAAAAACCCTGCGATCACATACAATTGAATTAATAAATTTAAGTGTATGGAATGAGATGTAATAAGGCCAGTCTGACAAAAGTGACAATTGCTCTGTTCTTTTACTCAGTGATTTATATTAAAGCAAAAATAACCATACCATGTAGTAACAAACAGTAATAATCGGCCCTAAGAAACCTCAATATATAAGTATTTTGTAACTGTGCTTCTTCTTCTTATTCGTATCACTCTTGGCAGAGTGGTCGTTGTCAACATGTTTTTTAATTCTGGGGGGCAGGTGTAGCTCGCCGTAAGATGTACCTCCATCTCTGCTAACGCCAATCTATCGCCAACTGTGCTAGTTAGACATTTATATCTGCGTCCAGGAATCAGTGGATTCTAATTCTAATAAAAATATTCTAAGAATTTGTAAGCAGTAAATATGTATTCAATCAACCGTTCCCTGATGATAGAGGTCTCCTTTTATACCTTGTCTTACCATTAAATTAGAGGAGGTTCTTTAATTTTTAACACTTTAAGTTGAATGGAAATGTTGACTTTTTTACCTTTTGACGTACAGTATTAATAGATTTTGATTCTGAATCCTGAAGTATATTTAAATACAGCCGTGGAGCGTCCTGACAATGCCGCCGTCGCGGACTGGCCTTTGAGGTGTCAGGTTCTTGAAGGCACCGGGGCAATGGCATTTAAAACAACAAATAAATATTTTTGTACCTACCGTATAAAATATTTTGTTACAGCAATATATAAGATAAGTATTGATATCATTGTATTGTAAGATTAGTATTGATATAACATTGAAAAGAGGATAGAAAGTCAAATTCTAATATTTATTATACGTAAAATTGACAAATATTTGGATCAAGCAATTGTATAACCAAAATGCGAAAAGTGTTTGGTCTGCTGTAAGTAATGAAAATAACACATATAGTTTGTAAAAATAGTGTCAAAATAAAAATAACGATAATAATTGTTACAGGATCGTACTGGCATTATCTGTCACAGTGTTGTCCAAAGTCAAGAGCTGGCCGAGATCCAAGCAAATAAATAGTAAAGAACTTAATTCATTTCGTCCCAGAGTTTTGCAAGGCTGGTCTGATGATAATGATGAGTATCCCTTCGTAGTGACATTAAACGATGATCGAGGTTTTAGACTTTGCACTGCTTCACTTATTACAAAACAATGGGTTCTTACTGCTGCTCACTGTATATTTCCATTTGTTCGATATATTAGATGTGGCAATATGACTATCCCTTGGCGTGAAGCCAAATGTAAATCAAAAGTATTAAAAATGATTACCCATCCGGCATATGTAATGACTAAATGGGTAGCAAAGTGTGACATAAGTCTTGTGCTTGTGGAAGAAATTGTAGTCAAAACATTTGGCAGGCTTCACGCTGCAGATTACAAAACTTTTACGGGGCGAGCTGTCCGATTTGCTGGGTTTGGTGCAACATATCATTCTTACAAATTCAGCTTAATAGGTGAAGATAAAGCCATAGATATAGACCAAAATAAACCGCTACAGGTTGGAGAAGGAGTAGTTTTTAGTGAAAAAAGCATCGATGATGATGTAATAACTATTGCGCCCAAATGTGCAAATATACACCAGAGCCCTTATTTTGGTGACTCTGGAGGACCACTTTTTGTAGATAATAAGATTGTTGGTGTTCTGTCAAAAGGAGATTCCGACCACACTGAATCAAAACATTTTGTTAATCCAAAACACCCAGAAAGAAATTATTACACAGCTGTCAGCTCTTACCTAGACTGGATAAGTGGAACAATGAATAGCAAGCACTAATATAATTCTTCGTGCAGATCCGCTCCGGAGTATTATGGGGCAGAGTTTGCAATCGAAGAAACACTTGGCCGGTCTGCTCGGTAACTTTTCAAAACTACAGAGTACAACATTTTGATAGATATTTAAAAAAAAACGGCCAAGTATGAGACAGACTCGCGCACCAAGGTTCCGTACCATTATCTATTGCGACGTCGCTTTGTACCAAAATTCAAGATTCTGAATTCCCGGGAAGTACCCTGAAGATTTCGATTCCCTTGCGAATGTCGCAAATTTGCAGCATAAGCGGCTGTATCTTTTGTTTGTGTTGTCTTAGATGTTTGATTATTTCACTGCTCCAAGGGATAGTAGACTTGGGTATTTGATATGAATTTTAGCTTGATACCTGCACGCGTTCCTGAGAAAGAGGGACTTGACAGACAGACAGGCGGACATCAAAGTGATCCGTTCCGTGTTCCGTTTTTTCCGTTTTTCAGGTACGCAACCATAAAAATGGTTATGTGTGTCGGTTTACGGACGATAATTTTACATGATAACGGTGGAAGATGATAGATGCGCCACAAACCGAATGCTTAGGCCAATCGTCTAAGCGAGAGCGCGGAACAAGCGATATTGTTCCGCTTGACACTATTTCACGCGTGCAGTCGGCGTTTATAGTCGTTACTACGTCAAAAGTCAATCATACGAAAGCTGCAATGTATTTTGAAGTGACGATCAAATTTTACACCGTAGTTGTCAGAAGTTAGCGAGTAGGTCGACAGATGCGAGAAAAAGACAACTAATAATTCTCGAAGAAGATACGAAGCATAGTGATTAAAATCTGGTTAAGAGTACGACTGAAAAACAAAATAAGTGACTTTTTTAACTTTATCATAGAGCATCAAATCCATTGCTGTTCAAAAAGGTAAGGTAAGGTACACCCCTAGTGTTTGTATACCATTTTCTTTTGTTTTTTCAAACAAAATAATAATTATTTTTATGAAAATCTATAAATCAGCCATTTTGATAGTCGATGTCAGTAAAATTTAAATATTTAATTTTATATCTTTTAGTAATTAATCTGTCGCAACGCCCTGACTGGGTACATGTATTGTTTATACTGCACTATATATTATTATCAACTTTATGCAATATGTAAGCGACGAATAAATGAATTATGAATTATGAATAAGGATTCATATTTGGGTGGGGCATCCATAGGTGTACGCCAAGAAAATGATTTTTATTCAAAGGTTGTTTTATGGGTCTGTTTTTCTAAATTTTTAAGTCAAAATATATCTAAATTTAGCGTGTCGATTTTTAATTTTGCTCCTAAAGTATTTGTGTAGCTAAGTCAGCCATTAAAATATTTGCGCTTAATTTCAATTGACTTTATACATCGTAAAATTAAATTCATTAGCAAACGTTTAAGGAGTGACTCAAACCACGAATCTGAACAACTTTCACTACGAGACCAACTACGAAATTTCTAAAAAAAAATCGGCCACGTAGATATTATTATTCCACTTTTCTATCAAAGAGCAGATCATTTTTCACGATGTCGAAGTTGGTCCCATAATGAAAGTTGTTTAGATTCGTGGTCTGGGTCACTTCACCGTCACCTTAGACGTTTGCTAATGAATTCAATTTCACCCTGTATATTGCTATTCCCAACTTATATTATACTCGTAAATGCGAAATTATATTTGTTTGCTTGTAATGCTTGCATTTTCTAATCAATCATAATGAAATTTAACATACACACGATACGAAAAATGACAAAGGGTACTTTTCATTTCTGATAAAGTACCGTTCCCGAGGGATCAACGTCGCTGTGGAGCGGCGGCTGAAACTACTGTATATAAATGGAAAACTAACTTTATACAGTTGTTTATTCTTAAATAAAGGGTTTTTTAACAAGAAATTTGTTCTGTACATCAAAATAAATCAATGAATTTGGCTGACAATGATTCAAATTTTATTATACATATTAGAAAGAGTGAGAATTGGTAATTATGAATGAAAAATTATATCGGACGAATGTCCACCAAGACCACGGTTAGAGATATCGATTTTTACTTTTGGCAAATTGGCCGGTCTATTTCAATAATCACGTCACGAATTTTGAGATTATTATAGACTTTGTTATTAAGGGCCCGTACTACCTCACACTGCTTGGCATGATTGACTGTTATATCAATAATTATTAAATACTCAAGTTGAAATAAAAATGCAGCAAAGTTCAGGACTAACTCTGGTAACTATATGACACAAAAACACGATTGCGTTAAATTTTCTCGATAGAAAAAAATTGCAAAGTTGCCTCCAAATCACGTCTAATTTACTCGGTATATAGCATTATTCACCAAATACATTAAAATTGACCTTGAAACTTTTGATTATTATTGCTAACAGATAAGGCAGCCATCATATGTTTTTCTTTTTCGAATAACCCTTGAATATTCCCAAAAAAACGAAAATATCCAAAGTAGCTAACGCGTTTAGACCATCCGCGTTTGTATCGCCACGCCGCCTGGCATATGTCGGGCTCTTAACAGAATGCCATAAAGATTATACATTGGTGTTATATAACATAATCAGTCTGGCCACCTAACAGCTGACTTTCGTAAAATTATGCGATCGGGGCAATTGCAAGCCAAATTTCCAAACAAATTGTTTTGGGTTGCAAACAATAGGCTAGTTTCCTAAAAAAATAGAATTAGTCCGTCAGTTAGATATTCAAAAAATATTGGACACGTATTTTTTCTTTTGTCGATTATACAAAAAATTATAAAGATATAGCCCTTTGAAGTTCCGTGTGACGTCATAGTTTGCAACAATTTTTAGCAAACTTTGACGTCACGAGCCCCCACTCCTGAACTTTGACGCGCTTTATCTTTATAATTTATTGTTTATTTGACAAAAGAAAAAATGCGTGTCCAATATTATTTGATTATCTAACTGACGGACTAATTGTTATGTTATTATTACGACCCAGGAAACTAGCCTATTGTTTTTGGTTATTTGTTGTTGTTTGCAATAATGCAATTGATTGTTGATTGAATTGGTGACGGTATTAATAAAATAGACCACAAAGTGATTAAACATTTGATGTAAGAATGATATCTGTAGTCGTGGTCGTGGTATATTTTTACCCACAAACGGCTTAAGCGATTTTGGATAAAACGAGCCCTGTGGTCTAGTAGTCATCATGCCAGGCTATCACATCTAAGGTCCCGGGTTCGATCTCCGGCTAGGTCAAGATGGAAAATAATCTTTTTCAGATTGACCTAGTTCTTGGATGTTTATCTATAAATATATTTGTTATAGAATCTTTGGTTAAGTATTCAATAACACAAGTCTCGAATTTACTTTGGGGCTGGTTCAATCTGTGTGATTTGTCCGTATATATTTATTATTTTGTTAAAATATTGTATTGAGTTAGTTCAAGACCCTAAAAAGAAAAACAAGTATGTTTAACGAGTATTCAAAAATTATCACTTGAAGGAAAGACAACTAGAGGAAAATAGAAGCAGCAGGTGGAAGGAAGATTGTTTACCTACGGAATAATTTATCGAGTAAACGATATAAAACTCATCCTAAACAGATGAAAATGCACACAAAAGGTGGTAGGTAGGTATAGATATGACATTTTCTTTACAAAAATAAATTCCCCTTTTACAAGCTTTTGTTTTATTTCACCGATGTTTCTCTGTAATTATAAATTTGATCCACTTTTCAGTTACCGATATAGCTGACTTTTTTTTGCACGCTATGTGTAAATCGGATGACAATACAATATTATGGAATCGTTGCGCGGATAGTGGCCATAGCAACTTTTAAACTAAACAAGTTACACCGATTGCGCTTAGGCTCATTTGATTTGTCTTGGAGAGCACTTTATAATGAGGATTATTTGATAATAAAAGTTTGTCACAAAAATATATTTTTAGAAAATTTTACGTTAAAATTAATATTTTGACATTTTTGTGTTTTGGATTGCAGTTTTTATTAATTTTGACACTGAACCCTAAAGTTTGTTTGAATACGATCGTGGGCGTTCTGACAATGCGGCCGTCGCGGAGTGGCCTTTGAGCTGTCAGACTCTTGAAGGAACCGGGCCAATTACATTGGAACCAGCAATGCTATCTTTAAAAACAACGCTAGCTCTGGACGTAAGGGGCTTATTAGCACGCTCAATGTCAATCTAAGCTTTGTCTTAGTTGTGGAAGCTGTTTAGGATGATTTCTTTGAGAAAACATTAGACATTATTAAAAGTTCTATAAGATTTCCTTAGCAGTAAGAATAAATTAATAACAAAATAAAAAAGTTCAAAGGATTTTCATTTCTTCCGGGAGACTGTTGATTTAGATAAAAAACCATCCAACCAAACTTTGTTGGGTGAGTACCTTTACTCTCTTCTATTTTATGGCAGCTATGTAGAAAAAAATATTGTTGATAATTTAATGTAACATTAAACACTAAAATACTTTAAAGTACGTTGCATTCGACGGTTTTTTTATTAGTAAAATTGGATATATTTTGATTTCCATGTCACGAGGAAGTTTAAAGTGTGAAAAGTGCTCTGTCTGTCGTAAGTCGTAAGTAAACACGATTTATTTATTAAAGTCTAAATGCAGAGCATAAAAGATAATAATATGAATTGTTACAGAGTCGTGCTGGCAGTCTCTGTTACAGTTTTGTCAAATGCGAACTTAAGTCAGAACTAAGTTAATTTTTCGAGGTGGTTATCCTATACGCCCTTTATATTTATACTTAGTTTTGTATTTACATATTTTGTTAATTTACTTCAAAAAAGGTATATTTAAAAAATAAGAACGACAATTACTTGTTTTTATGGTCAGAATTGACTCTTTCTTTAATTGGCTAGCTTTATTGAGACATAAACCATATTCTGAGTAAGTTACGCTAATGTTTGATACATTTTTGAACATTCAGTAATGTGTGCAGTACAAAATGTAAAGTCATTATTATTGACATTGAAAAAATTACAAAATTATTTTTGAGTCAAATCTATGGGACCTGTGTATAGGTCATATACAAGCACTAGCCTTAAATTAGTACATAATATGATACAATATAATCAGTTAAATCATGAGTTAGTAGCCCATAAAACAATTCTCAAACTAACTTTGGGCTAGCTCGATCTGTGTGATTTGTTCATGTATAGCGCTAAAATGCCGTGATGGACTTTAGAAATCCGCCAAAATAATGTGACCCAATGTATCAGAGATTTGTATATAGGCCTAAAATTGCGAAAACTATTATGATGAGTGTGTTACTTGAGATGTTTTAGAATCGTGGCCCCAGGATCCCTGGGTGAAACTAGTGATGTGCCGTTCCCAGGAACGTTCCTACATTCCCTACTTAAGTAATAGTTCCTACATAAGTAATATTATAGAAATAATTGCTCCTTATTTAGCGTCTATTTTTAATAAATGTGTAGATACAGGGACTTTTCCTGATCTAATGAAATTAAGTAAAGTTATACCGTTGTACAAATCGGGTGATAAAAATGATCCAACAAATTACCGTCCAATTTCTATTCTGCCAGCGTTAAGTAAAATATTTGAAAAGTTAATTTTTAATCAGTTACTTTCTTTTTTTAATCTAAATGGTCTATTTCATAGTGAACAATACGGATTTACGAAGGGTCGATCAACTACGGATGCGGGTGTTGCGCTTTTAAAACATATATATTGTGCTTGGGAGAGAAAACAAAATGCTATTGGTGTTTTTTGTGATCTCTCCAAAGCATTTGATTGTGTAGACCACGATACCCTGCTGTCCAAATTGGAACACTATGGAATTAAAGGTAAATCTATTGCATTAATCAAATCTTATTTGAGTAGCCGAATTCAAAAAGTTAGCGTTGATAGGGTTCAATCCTCGGGATCATCTGTTAAGATGGGCGTACCCCAGGGCTCTATACTAGGCTCCTTGTTGTTTCTTATATATATTAATGATCTGCCATACTATGTTCACACATGTAAAGCTGTACTATTTGCCGATGATACTTCTCTTATTTTCCCTGTTGATAGGACAACAGACAATTTTGACGAGGTCAATAGTACATTAGCTCAAGTATTAGAGTGGTTTACAGCAAACAATTTGCTGTTGAACGCTAAAAAGACGAAGTGTATTAAATTTTGTTTACCGAATGTTACAAAAGTACCAACACGCATAGTGGTCGAAAACGAAAGGATAGATTTGGTAGATAAAACAGTATTTCTTGGGATGACAGTTGACTCGGGACTTCAATGGGGTGCCCATATCACATCCTTAGCGGGTAAACTTAGTTCTGCTGCTTACGCTGTTAGAAGAATAAGACAGTTGACTGACGTTGATACTGCGCGTTTGGTATACTTCAGCTACTTTCATAGTGTCATGTCGTATGGGATATTACTATGGGGTAACGCAGCAGAAGTTAATACCATATTCGTCCTTCAAAAACGCGCTATCAGATCTATATATAAACTAGGTGCTAGAGAATCTCTTAGAGAATTGTTTAAAAATATAAATATTTTGACATTCCCCGCGCAATACATATTTGCAAATATTATGTTTGTTCGTAATAATCTTCATCTTTACGCGAAAAATAGTGATATCCACAACAGGAATACGAAAAATAAAAATAAATTAGCGACACCAACTTTGCGATTACAGAAAACAATGAATTCATTTTTGGGACTTAGTATACGCTTCTATAATAGAATTCCTGAAGAAATATTGGCTCTGTCATTAGGTAAGTTTAAGACTGCTGTTAAAAATCAATTGCTTAAAAATGCCTATTATTGTATTAATGACTATTCATCAGATAAAACTCCATGGAAATAATATATTCAATAAATTGTACATCGGTGATTACTTAATGTAAAATAATTCAATTTGTTATAAATATGTGAAAGTGTAGCCCTTCAGGCACGTAGGGACCAATACTGGACTGAGTTTCTTTCGGCGTATTCTTCTCAGCAGTGGTCGTTTCGAAACGCTAGTAGCTTATCGATTTTGCAAATATTAAAAATAATAATATGACGTTCAGAAAGTGATACACGATATCCAAATTTGAATAAAATTCTATTTCATTTCATTTCATTTCCCCAGATTTCCAAAATCGTTCCCGGTAACGTTCCCAATAAATGGAAATGTCAGGGAAAGTTGTAATTTTATTTGTCATACAACTTTTTTGTCAATGCAAATATATTGAACTGATGTATATGCATTACTTGGTATAAGTAATATAAAAATATTTTCAATAATCGACAAAATTTCCGAAATAAACGGGAACGTTCCCAGGGAATGTTCCCAAATTCCCGGGGAACATTCCCTTGTTGCCGGGAACGTTCCCTTGTTGCTGGGAATGAGACCAAATCTCAAAAGTTTTTATTTAGTAAGTATACAAGATTTTCCTAATTTAGATGGGAACGTTCCCCCGAAATTGGGAATGTTTCCGGAAACATTCCCGTAAACGGGAACGGGGAACGTTCCCTGGGAATGGGAATTTGGGAACGGCACATCACTAGGTGAAACCGGGGCCCCAATAGCCTGCGTGATAAAACCGAAACGTTCTCAGATTAAGTCACAAGAAATAGTTATTCCCTGATAAAATTGTAAAAAAAAAATATCGAGTAAGCAACTGCATACTGAACCATAGAAAACAACACCATACTAAGTAATTAAACAACAAATTGAATTGAGAATCTCTACAAACGTAAGCTGTGATTGGTCAGTGCTAAAGTAGGAGAGGCCGACGTAAACCGATTACTCTCAAATTACCCACACCGCCCAAACGACTCGTGTGACGAATCGGCATTAAAGGTGCTGTTATGTCTTAATTAAATTATTCCCATAATTCCCCGGTAATTATGTTTTACCACGTTACAAATTCTGTACAATGGAGTCGTTTCGAATGGGAGATCAGGGTTAATTAAGGTAAGGATTGTGGAACTTTATTAGTACTAATTTGGTAGTGTAATAAATTTTCCATGGTAAGTAAGTTTTAGGTTTTACTGTGTGAGCTATAAAGCTTCATTACCACATTTCTGTGATAAGTCCGCAGACAGATAATCCAGAATGTCACATAATTTCTGAAGACTGTTTAGGAAAATCAAAAATCAATCAAAGCGTTTACTTATAAAATAGACCTTTGCAAGCAAAAATAGGCCTTTTTCACGTCAAATCACATTTTAAATTTATAATTCATTTATGTTTGTTAGATATGGGTATTTATATAGGTATTAGTATTGATTACATAGAGCGCCATGCTGCGCCACCAGGTAACGAGATTTTATTGTTAGTAAATTTTACTATTATAATATACAGTAACGTTACAATGATTAGTGCTTAATGTCAGTTTAAAAATAATGTAATTGATGGTATGTTGTCATTGATTTATGCATTAAATTAGATTAAAATTGTCAGTTATGTATTCTAACGACTAATAAGATATGAATTATACGCATATTTTATTTTCTAAAACATCATTTTAAAAATTAAATTTATAATGAATTTAATGTATACTCAGTCCACATACCTAGTTTTTAAGATGAACTAAAATTGTAAGTTGACGTCGATTAGAGAAAATTCGCTGTGCAGTTTGTTGCCGCTTCTTCTGCACTCCGCTTTGGAAGCGGCATTAAACTTTTAGCCATAAGTAATTTAATGTCAACAATTCTGTTGAAAATGTATGACAATTATTAGTGTCTAAATGACCTATATTAAATAAACGATTTGAATTTTGATTTTGTCAAATAGAAATTGAAACAATAGTCGTTAAAGGTTTATATTTCTTTGCAATCTCTGATGTGTGTTGTGTAGGTCGTTAGTTAAAGATTTTTGGAAGATATTTCAAAGGATACAATTTATATTATTAATTAATGTTCAAAAGCTACATAGGTACTACCGTTCCTGAAAAAGACGGCATTATGATTTGCCGTTATTTGCATAATTACAAGGTCATTATTTTTTAGGGTACCGTACCCAAAGGGTAAAAACGGGACCCTATTAATTTCACTCCGCTGTCTGTCTGTCTATCTGTCTGTCCGTCTGTCACCAGGCTGTATCTCATGAACCGTGATAGTCAGACGGTTGAAATTTTCACAGATAATGTATTTCTGTTGCCGCTATAAAAACAAGTACAAAAAAATTGAATTTAATAAATATTTAAGTGGGCTTATTGATATTTTCTATCGATTATGACCTGTGAATACGATATTTTTCAGTGTTTTGCTCATATCTCGGACCGCAAAAGTGAAATCGATTTTTTCTTCAAATAAAAAATGAAAATACAACAAACGTGATTCCTTTGCTTGCTTTTGCTCGTTATTGATAAGGGCAACAGGTAAACACTTGAAATATTCACAGAATATTTAGTTATATATTCACTTCAAAAATAAATAATGAAATAAAAATAAAATTAATATTAAAGGGGAACATGTTTTTTTTTGCCTTATTAATATGGCTCCGCTGTCCGTTTGCCTGTCTGTCTGTCTGTCTGTCCGTCCGGCTATCACCAGGATGTATCTCATGAACCGTGATAGTTACACAGTTAAAATTGTTACAGATAATGTATTTCTGTTGCCGTTATAACAACAAATACTAAAAAACATAATAAAAATAATATTTAAGGGGTGCTTCCATACAACAGACATGATATTTTTGCCTTTTATAGATAATGGTACGGAACCCTTCGTGCGCGAGTCTGACTCGCACTTGGCCGGTTTTTTAATGACGGTTATTATTTATTTTATTCAAGTTTAGAAAAAATATGTACTAACTATAGCAAGACTAATTTTTTCAGGTAAAATAAAGATAACCTGTCTCTTTCCAGGCTATAAACTATTTCCGTACAAAATTTCATCTAAATCGGTTTAGTGGTGGAAGCGTGAAGATTTTACAGACAGATAGACAGGCAAACCGACAAATATACAGACCGACAGGCAGATATAAATAAATTTGCGTATATTACAATTCAACCTGTATCTTTTCTATGAGGAAGTTAAAGTTGAAAACCAGCCAAGTGCGAGTCCTTTACGCACGAAAGGATCCGTACCATTATCTAAAGGCAAAAATATCAAGTCTGTTGTATGGGAGCCCCCTTATATATTAATTTTATTCTGTTTTTTAGTATTTGTTGTTATAACAGCAACAGAAATACATTATCTGTGACAATTTCAACTGTCTAACTATCACGGTTCATGAGATACATCCTGGTGATAGCCGGACGGACAGGCAAACGGACAGCGGACAGCGGAGCCATATTAATAAGGTCACGTTTTTATCCTTTGTGTACGGAACCCTAAAAAGCAAACATGACACGAATTCTACTAACTATGCAATTTAAAGCTTGAACATAAAAATATTAAATTACATATCCAACATTTTCTAACTAGATGCCGCAGTGTCATCTCTTCAAAGGAATTTTGCAAAGAATTCACGTCCTACCCTCCCGGTCATAATGCGGGGATGCAATTTCCATAAATTTTACACACAGTGAACATGTCCCGTCCTAAAAGATTGGACTCGCCCGCGATATGACGGCTCCTTAGCTAATATATGTGGTTCACAATGAAAATGATACCTAAATAGTATGGATGCGACAAGATAAAAATAACTAGTGAGTCTGTGATATGTTGATTTATGATACCTCGCGAGTTTTATCAAAGCGATATCACATTAATACTTAGAATAGAATAAAATATAATAGAATAGAATATGTTTATTTACATATTAGCGCTACAGTTACAGTTAGCAAACAAATATATCACACAAATTGAGCTAGCCTCACAGCGGCTCCGCTTGCGTCAATTTCGATCCCTCGGGAACAGTTCTTTTTCCCTGGATAAGATGTACTTAATGTCCTTCTCCGTATCCCAGATAACGTGTATGCAAAATTTCATGATGATCGGTTCAGTGGTTACAACGTGAAAGCGTAACAGAAAACTCACTTTCGTACTTTTTCGATTAGGATACTTATATAGATAAACATCCAAGACCCAGGTCAATCTAAAAACGATCGGTTTCCGGGGATCAAACCCGGGTACCCCGTGTCGCAAGCTGGCGTGTCAACCACTGCGCCACGGAGCTCGCAAATAGGCCTGCTGATTTTTAAATAAAATAAAAAGCAAAGCATTTAAAGAAATAAAGACAGAATAACAGTAATTAGATCCAACGAATATATCTCATAATAACAATAGTAACATAATCACAAACGAAATATACTGTCTCAAATTTCTGTCACATTCCGAGATGACATTTCCCGGGACTTATTTCTATGGCTCACAATTTACATGACTATCATAGCAGAAAAAGAATTCAAATAACTATAGCAACTCGTTGGGAAGAGTGAATTTTTCAAGTTGCAGTCGCACATACATATTGTAGGAAGCAACAGGGGACTCGTAACAAACCAAATAAATTATAAAAGATCTCGGTCGGAGACAAGGTTTGAGACAAGTCGTAAATTTAACGGTCGAAGGAGTCCTTATTTCCCCACTGGCTGTGGTTGAAACTATTCCTCTTTATGAGTAATAGGAACCCAGGCTAAATAAATGGGACTACATGAATTGGAGATTTAGAAGGATGATTAACATTACTGTATTTTCAAAATGGAAATCTTTGGGAGAGGCCTATGTCTAGCAGTGGCCTGCTTTCGGCTGATATGATGATATTATTGACGATTAGTGTGTTTCATACTATCTCATTGTCGGGAGAAGGGATGCCGATCACCTGGCAAAAAAATGCTCCGTTCAAGTGTGACAGGATATAGAGAAAAGGGAACGCCGAGGAAGTCATGGAGGGAATGTGTAGCACCAATATGCAAGAACGGGGATTTAAGTGCCGATATGGTCTTCTTCTTTTCGAGTCAAAATAGCTATATGTGTATAATAAATGTTATAACAAGTTAGACCAGAATTTGGCCACTTCGACGGCACGATCATTTGCCTTAATTAAGTCCTGTACAGTACAGGAAGTAGGACAGCTGGGGCAGTTCATTAGATGGTTCATCGTCTGTATAGCGCCGCAGCTGCACAGGTTGTTGCTAGAGAAACCCCACCTGACCCGGTTATCTCGGCATCTTCCAACACCACCCTGAAGTCTGTTTAGCGACTTCCAGACTGGCCAGGAAAGTTACCCGGTGGTAGTTTCTCTGCAGGTGGAAGAAGATTAGGAGTTGGCGGGTACAGGGATCTAAATTTCTCTTTTTTAAATTTTGGGGCTTCTTTGGGAGATATATGTGGTTGTCGGAGAAAGCTGCTGCGACTCTTTAAACGTGGAGGTGGTGGAATTTGGCCATGAAGCGGATGTCTGCCATCGTGCAATTGTTTACCCTTTTCTATAGCGCAAACAACATCACGTCGAATGCTCGGCGGAGCCACGCCGGCCAAAGAATATAAATGACATAATGGTGTAGGTTTAAGGGTGCCCGTAATAATGCGGCAGGAGTCGTTGAGAGCCACATCAACTTTTCTGGCATGTGATGAGCGAGCCCAAACTGGGCTCGCATATTCGACATGGTAGAAAATAGAAAAAAATTGTAGAGAGTTGACAAATAGAGAGAAATAGGGAAAGGCGAGGAAGTAGAAGATAATACTGTATCATAGAAAAAGTTATTAAAGTTGGCAATCTTAGTCAACTATTCAAATACGAGTATGTATCAAGCATATTATACATCCTGAATAAAGATGAAACATTTACAAAAAATATTAGAAGTTCATTGTGAACTTGGACTTATGAATATCTTATGTGTATGTCTGTCAATCTGTCTATGCTATGGCTTATGTGGTCGCCGAAGTAGAAAATACATTAGCTTTACTCATTAACCAGACGAAAACATAAAAGTGTTATAAGTTTGACGTTCTGTTTGTGTATCTATCTGTGGCAACGTAGCTCCCAAAAGGCAGAACCGATTTTTAATTGAGGTTTTCGTATTTTCTATTCCGTTTACCTTTTACGAGTTAAGGGGTTTTAAATTTTTAATATTATCTTGTAAATTTTCTTTATTAAAACAAGCGTCACATACAGTCATTATTAAAATTTGTATCAACGGGTTACTGACGTACGAAGACAGCTACTTGCCGTCATGTTTCGACCTCATCCGGAGGTCTTCCTCAGGGCGAATGTGGATCGAGGCTGTCCGTCCGATCTCCCGTTGTCCTGACTTCGTACGTGCGTGAATAACCCGTTGTTACGAGTACATATTTTAATAATATCCTGTAATTACACAATTCTTTTTTCGTTTTTTCATATTTTAAATTCCTATCCCTAACAATAGCAAGGTACAATAAACAATACATAATAAACATACTTATATTAATATACTAGCTTTTGCCTGCGGCTTCGCTCGCGTTAAGAAATATAGAAGTTTCATACAAACTTTCATCCCCTTTTTTATCCCCTTGTGGGTAGAATTGATCAAAATCCTATCTTAGCGGACGCCTACGTCATTACATCTACCTACATGCCAAATTTCAGCCCGATACGTCCAGTGGTTTGGGCTGTGCGTTGATAGATCACTATATCAGTAAGTCAGTCACCTTTGAGTTATATATATTTAGAGATAGAACAAAGGGTTGATTGCTACGGCCGCTGTCCGAGAGTCTCTCGCCAAGTTAAATGAAGTTGACTTTTACTGCCAACTCCTGTTTACGATGCTGCTAAAACTTTCAAGAGAGGCTATAAGTACATCTCTGCCCGGCTGCAATGTCACTGAAGAAGAAAGTTTCCACAGGTGCTACACCTTATCAATCAATACTAATAATAAATCTGTAAGGGTTGATCAAAGACATAGTATCACGTCTTTTTCCCTTGCGGGGTAGACAGAGCCTAGGTCTATAAGAATTGAAGGCCACGTTTAGCATGTTAGTGGGCATTAGGTGGAAAACGGAATCAAAATAGTGAAGAGTTGCTAGCCGCATCGCCTATTGACATGATCCCTCAGATTTTACCCATTCCCTCGATCGGCTTTAACAATCTGCGCGGGAAGAGAAGCAGCTAGTACATTCTACGTTTTTTTCTTTTCTCCCAGACCAGCATGGAAGATTTGGTCATGGAGTGAATTAATTTGTTTTCAGAGAAATCGTGTTTAAAAGATTTATACAATTGAGGATCTTTAGATTTTTTCTGTATGTATATATGTATGTTTATTCTCTTAAAAGAAATAATTGAATTTAATGAAACATACATACGTCAAGTTTACATTCAGTATAGTGAATCAGTTTAAGTGGTCTAAAGGTATATATACACACAGGAGCTATATTATTCATATATTAACTGGTAGTACGTGAGTAAAATCTTACTTAAATAAGGCTTCAACAGAAATAACTAGCTATATATATGTACAAAGCAAAGTTTAATTCCCAAGGCCGTTGTCCGAGAGTTGCTCGCCAAGATAAATGAAGTAATGTAAACTCATTTGATAGGAGTCATTCAGTTACGTCAGACACCGTAAGGCAGCTTGAAAAAACCGACACCAGTGTTGGCTACTAACACACATAAAAACAATCTAACACTTACGAGTAATATTAGTATAATAAAGCAAGGGGCTAATTGCTATGGCCTTTGTCCGAGAGTTGCTTGCCAAGTTAAATGAAGTTCCCTTTTACTACCAACTCCTGTTTACGATGCTGCTACAACTTTAAAGAGATTTCTCAACAACACGCAGCCATTTTATTAACGTCCCTTGTAGAACTTTAGTAATATGTTTCAGTCTATACCTAAAATATTTTAATTTGCCTATCCTTTTTCTACTCCTCATCCCACTTTATGTTGGGTCGGGACAGCATGGACGTCTTTTTCCATGCTGTCCTTTTCTTTTTTTATATTTTAATTTGATTATACTACATTCATTTCAAGGCACCTACTCGACTCGTATGAACAAGTTATCGACCTTTGAATTGGTTATATTCCTATTTCATTAAGCGCCACCTGGCGTCTTAAGAGATCCTCCTATCTCTATGCCAATTGTTTGTTACAAGCAGAATACTAGAATGAATAGAGATAAAACAAGTGACCGAGTTTGTTAGCGTTGAAATGTTCCTCATCATTGTAGGGTTTTAAAAATGTATTCTGAAGAATCTACAAAATTCACTTCATCATCATCATCATCATATCAGCCGCAAGAAGTCCACTGCTGGACATAGGCCTCCCCCAATGATTTCCAGAATGACCGGTTGGAAGCTGCCTGCATCCAGCGCCTTCCTGCGACCTTTGTCAGGTCGTCCGACCACCTGGTCGGTGGGTGACCGACGCTGCGCTTGCCGGTACGTGGTCGCCATTCCAGAACCTTTCTGCCCCATCGGCCATCGGTTCTACGCGCTATGTGCCCCGCCCACTGCCACTTCAAAGAACTAATCCGCTGAGCTATGTCGGTGACTTTTGTTCTTCTACGGATCTCCTCATTTCTATTTCGGTCTCGTAGAGAAACACCGAGCATAGCCCTTACAAATTTACAATTAGTGGACGCGTACAGAAAAATAAATAGAGAGAAAGATAATAAATAATAAAAAATATTCGCTTTGTTTTAACTGCGTGCAAGGTACTAGTTTGACAAATTATCTGAATCGTCGGTACACAATTGTAAGATTACCAACATATATTTTCGGGTACCACGTTTAGTTTTTTGATCACTTCCTCAAAAAATAAAAACGCTAAAAGATCACCTGATCACGTTATTGTCTATCTGGCTGTCAATATCATTTTCTCTGGAACTTGCTATATGATATACTCAAGTCTATGGACTTTAAGATGTAATAAAATTAAACTTCGAAATTAACGCCAGCAACAGATAATGCAGATTATATGTCACATAAAATTTACATCCTTTTATAGGTACTCGCAAGTAAGTCAATATCTATGGGATTCCGTTGATTTGGAAACATGAAATTTAGCAATAATCACGACCATATTTTAAAAATAAAAGAAAATTTCTTATGAAAAACAGGATTTTTTTGCAAAATCTCCAAAAAGAGAACAAAATCTTTTTTTTGTTCTAAGCCCCTTGGTTGCTAGTCCTACTCGTAATAGGCCTTTTTTTTACATATATGGATGGGTGCAAAATGTTAAACTCGTGTCAGGATACGAGACCTGATCAAAAATTCGTAAGATGGACACCTGAGACCGCCGGCGCAGGGTAAGAGAGGAACTAATATCCCTCTTTTTTTCAACTGCGCGGAGTTTTCACTTCTGCTGGCACTCCCGGAGTGCAACCCGTGGTTTTTTAAGGGTTCCGTACCCTATTAATATCGCTCCGCTGTCCGTCTGTCACCAGGCTGTATCTCATGAACCGTGACGGCAACAGAAATACATCATCTGTGAAAAAATTCAACTGTCTAAGTTGAATTTTTTCACAGATGATGTATTTCTGTTGCTGCTATAACTACAAATACTAAAAAGTAAAATAAAATAAATTTGTAAGGGGGTTTCCATACAACAAAAGTAATTTTTTTTGCTTGTTTTTGCTCGATATTAATAGCGGCAACAGGTAGTCGCTTAAAATATTCACATAATATTAAGTTATTCACTTTAATATTCACTTTAAAAATAAATAATTTACATAAAATAAAATTGATATTAATATCCCATACAACAGACATGATTTTTTTGTCATTTTTATAGATAACGGTACGGAACCCTTCGTGCGCGAGTTTGACTTGCACTTGGCCGGCCCTTGATATTAACTATCTGTGTATCGTCCCTTTATATAAACCTATGTTAAGCGCAAACCACTCATCTAATCTAAGGCGAAAGTTGTCTAAATTATTTTTGTGTTAAAAAGTTATTCAAATGAATGAAAGTAAATATAGCCTAAAAAATGTGTTAGTTCTTTTGCTGCAAATCAACATAGAAATAAACGTCAAAGCAAAACTTCCAAACAAAGCTTTCAACTGAAGCTGCGTTGTGGACACATTTGATACTCCAATTAATCAGTCCGTTCGGTTTGAATGTCATGAATACTCGTACTGCAGGGCTTGTTTGGAAATCCTATGAGAATGAATAGAACTAGTACATATTATATTATATGTAATATGTCATATTGTATTATGTTATATGTCCTCTGGCTGCTCTGGCCAAGTATGGCCTTAGTAGTACAGAGAGGGTCGTGCTCCTGTAGTGGAGACTAAAAACCTGATGATGATGATGTTATTATATTATAATATCATATTACATTAAGCGCAAATATTTTAAGACCAAGCACCTATAGCTCAATGAAATGCTTTAGAAGCAACTAGCTGTTGCCCGCGGCTCCGCCCGCGTTAGTGTCGATCCCTCGGTAACAGTAGAATTTCCCGGAATCAAACATATATGTCCTTCCTCGGGCCTCACACCTCCATACCAAATTTCATCCAAATCAGTTCACTGGTTGAAGCGTAAAAAAACAACAGACAGAGTTACTTTCGCATTTATAATATTAGTATTAGTATGGAAGTATGGATATTATTTATACTTCTAAGTCCAGAAATGAGAAAATTTCCATAAAACCTTTACCCTCCCATTTTACCCCTTTTGGAGTGAATTTTGTCCATTTCACCCACATATATGTTTTTTAATTGTGATCGAGAACTTACATACCTATTTATTTTCATACTTCATAGTCCAGAAATGAGAAAATTTCCAAACAAACTTTACCCCCCTTCTGAGGGATTTTTTTCCAGACTACACAGATCTTTTTCAATTGTAATCGTGAATTTATTTACCTATTTTCATACTTCAAAGTCTAGAAATAAGTGAATTCCTATACAATCTTTACCCCGCTATTTTACCCCTTCAGGGGAAAATATTTTTTACCTACACAGATATTTTTTATTGTAACCTAGAACTTATATACTTATTTTCATACGTTTATACCACCCACCCACCCCCATTTTACCCCTTAATGGAGGAATTTTGCAAATTTCATCTGCCTACACACATCTTTTTTAATTTTAATCGAGACCTTTTATACCTACTTTTATACTTCTAAGTCCAAAAATGAGAAAATTCCATATAATTTTTACCCCTTTAGAAGTTAAATTTCTTAAAAATTCTTTCTTAGCGCTCACTCACATCAATAAAAGAACCCCTGTACCAAATTTGAAGTTTCTAGGCGCAGCAGTTTCGGTTGGTTTGCCGTTTGCCCGCGGCTACGCCGCCGCCGTTAGTGTCCATCCCTCAGGAACAGTTTGGACCCTTAAAGGGGTGACTCAGGTCATCAATATGAACAACTTTTTCTATGGGACCAATGCTGGGAACTCAAAAAAAAAATTCGTCATTTCCATAAAAAAGAGTCCCGCCACCCGGCCAGTTTGTATGGAAATGTCGATTTTGATGGTCTGAGTCACTCCTTTAAGGGTCCAAAACGATAAAAAATTCACCGTGTATATTTGCAGGCACACTAATGCTTTGAGTTCATTCAAATGACGATAACTTTTTTTTTAATGAACCGATTTTGGTGAAACAAACTTTAGATGTTTTGCTGAGTCAAAACAAAGCAATTGGTGAAAGTTTGAAGTAAATCGGTTCAGTATTTTCGGAGATAATCGTGATCATACATACAGACAGACAGACAGACAGACAGACAGACAAAAAATTCGAAAAAATTTTTTTTGCTTTCTATTATTCTTTTTAAGTGTCCCTCTATCCATTTCAGTCAAAAATTCTAAATGTACAGACAAAATATTTTTACTGTTTTATTATATGTATAGATTTAAAAAAATCGACACGCTAGTTTTTGTTTTAGCTTTTTTATACAAAATAATTATTTATTTGTTCAAAGCACAATTTGTTTGCTAAAATTTATCATTATCATTCTCACGTTATATTTATATTTGTGCAATAATTATCAGTGTGGTTTCCGCCAGAGTATAATAGGACCACTCCAAGTCTTCCCACGGATGTCGTTAGAGGCGAATTAGGAAATACAAGCTAAACAAAGCTCATAAACATCAATGAGACCTCTCCAACCCGTCTGGCCAGCGAGGAGAGTGTAGGCCAAATCCTCTGTCTGCTCTGGCCATGTATGGCTGCGGTAGTACAGAGAAGTCATGCTACTGCAAAGACCTGATGATGATGATGATGAATAATTATCCGTAGGTATATATACGAATAAAATATACAATCATTGAGTTATTATCACATGACACAAGTTTACTATTTACAGTGAAGCTCAATCTGTGTGATTTGTCGCTATAACTATACTTACTTAGGTCTGAGTATTTATAAAAAAAAAGCACTAATATGTAAGTATAACACAAGTTTTACACAAAGGTTTTATAACCTTTGTGAGTTTGAATCATACATGGTGATTTCCTACATCCATTTACTGCTGTCCATATGTATGTCTATTACCTCTTGACGCTTTAACCACTGAGCCGATTTTAATGAAATTAGGTATAGTGGGAATCTGAGGCCTGAGGTATATGGATGGGCATGATATACCTTTCATACCGGAAAAAGTACTATTCGCGAGGGATCGATACTTACGCGAGCGCAGCAACGGGCAAAAGCTTACATATAAAATAATAATGAGTAATTACATTTTAAAACCCTTTTAATTTACATTTAGCAATGTCCATTCTATTTCAATTGTAAATGACAGAGACAGATAGTTACTTTATCCTGTCAAATATACTTAAATGTTAGATACAGTACCCGCATGGTGTCACTGAACTATGACAAAATAGTGAGGGGCCATTATAGTTAAGTTTTGTTCAAGTTCCAGACTTTGAATATATCATATAGATATACTATGTCAGAACGAATTATCAGTATTACCGTGAATTCAAAATCAACATAATATTCATTGTTTCATTATAATTAACTAGCTGACTTTGATATTGTTCTCTATAAATAGACGCCAACTGTCAAACGATTGGCAATACGATGCTAAGTTGGGTTATTCCGTTTAACATTTAAAAAGTCAGGGGTCAAAAGTTAGTACAGGTTTTTTTCAAGTCATCGCAATGGGCATGTTTTCAAAAAAATACTTTTCAAAACAATTAGTCCGGTTGGTAGATTATTGAAAAATATTGCACAGATATTTTTTCTTTTGTCAATCAAATAAAAATTGCTAAAGATATACGAGGGGGGGTCAAAAAGTTCGCGGAATGGAGGGGTTAGCGGGGGGTGGGGGACCTGATTTAGATTTTTAACTAATGAGCAACTCTTTGTGAGTATATATGCCAAGTTTGAACCCGATTGTGTCAATAACTTTGGACCTGTCGGCGATCAAACAAGTGAATCCGGAAGAAAAACTTAAACATGGAAAAAATCGAGTTTCGTGCCGTCATAAAGTTCCTCACTAAGCAAGGAAAACCACCTCAGAAAATTTTGGAAGAAATGTCATCAGTATACGGGGACTCTTGCCCTGGGAAAACCATGGTGTACAAGTGGAATAGCCTTTTCAAGCAAGGCAGAGAGTCTCTTGAAGACGACCCTCGCTCAGGACGGCCGATTGAGGCCACCACCTCAAACATCGTTGAAAAAGTGGAGAATCTTATACTGGAGGATACTCGTTTAAAGAAGAAACAACTTGCAGAAATGGTTGGAGTATCACCTACAACCATTTTAAATATTCTACACGACAATCTTGGGATGTCAAAAGTCAGCGCAAGATGGGTGCCAAGAATGCTCACACCACCCCAGAAACAGCTGCGCGTCGAGTATTCAAAGGAGTTTTCAAACCTCTGTAGCGCCGACAAGGAAGGAATTTTTGCAAGACTTGTTACTGCAGATGAAACTTAGGTTTATCATTATGAGCCTGAGTCGAAGCAAGAGTCTATGCAGTGGCATAAAAAGGTTCAGCCCCCCCCTAAGAAATACAGGGTGTCACAATCGGCTGGAAAAATCATGGCAACTGTTTTTTGGGATACAGAGGGTATTTTACTAATAGATAATAAAGATATGGGTGTTTCTATAACGGGAAAATACTACGCTAATCTACTGAGACAATTAAAAGAAGCAATCAAGGAGAAAAGGCGGGGAAAGTTGACAAAAGGTGTGCTGCTTTTGCATGACAACGCACCGGTACACAAGAGCCGCGTTGCGATGGCTGCCCTTCATCACTGTGGCTTCGAAATGTTAAACCATCCTCCCTATAGTCCAGACTTAGCCCCCTGTGATTATTATTTATTTCCCAAATTAAAAAAAGAGCTTCGTGGGAAGAAATTTTCCGACGATGAAGAAGTCAAGTCGGCGAGTTCGGCTTATTTTGAGGACAAAGAAAAATCATTTTTTTTCGACGGTATTAATAAGTTAATAGAGAGATCTGAAAAATGTATTCGACTTAAGGGGGAATATATTGAAAAAGAAAAATAGTACAGTATTTTATTTCACCTCCCTTCCCCTCCGTTCCGCGAACTTTTTGACCCCCCCTCGTAGCCCATTAAAGTTCCGCGTGACGTCAGTGCCTGGTAAACATTTTACCCGCCTGTTGCGTCATGAGCCCCCACTCCTGAACTTTGATGCGCTTATCCTTTATTTGATTGAAAAAATAAAAAAAAGTATCTAATACTTTTCGATAATCTATAAAACGGACTTATTATTTAAAATTGTATTTTTTAGGAAACAAGCCGCGGTATTTATCGTAATTAATATTAAAATTAATTTAGCTATCGAATGTCATGTCTTAGAAGAGTTAGATAGGCAAATAAATAATAAATATATATATATATACGGAGAAATCACACAGATTGAGCTAGCCCCAAAGTAAGTCCGAGACTTGTGTTATGGGATACTTACTCGACGATACTATATTTTATAACAAAAACATATATAGATACACATCCAAGACCCAGGCCAATCTGAAAAAGATCATTTTCCACCTTGACACTCTCGTGTCGCAGGCTAGCGTGTTGACCGCTGCGCCACGGAGCTAGCCTAAGAAAACAATATATTATTGTACATACCTTAAAAATCAGTTAAGTAATCAAAACTACTGAAAGGTAATTTACTTTAGAAAAAATGTTTCAGAGGGTCCATCAATGCAGCAAAGCCACGAGCAAATGCTGGTTTCAACATAAAAACCTTATTTTCATTCTATTCATCAAGTAAACTAGATAAAAATAAATGTATTCAACAAACTGTTTTGCGTCTAGAATGTTTCAAAGCTCGTCTCGCTGTTCGCGGAATGTCGACAAACTCATTGCATTGTGAATAATGTCATAAAAAATAGTTAAATAAGGATAGCTCTGTTCTATTTAGCGGAGACCCATCTCGGTAGAATGGAGTTGAATGGAGAATGTCTTTTATTAAAAGACTACCAATCCGCTTAAAGTTTATATTTATGTTAGGTAAATAGTTTATCGTTACAGAATACAAAGAAATATATTTTAAAAGTGTTTTATTTAATATTCACAATGTTTTTTTGATATACTCTTAATAAATTAAGAAATAAAACATGGTGATAAAATTTCATGCGGGCGGGACTTGAACCGGTGACCTAGGTCTATGTACGACCTATGCTCTGCCATCTGAGCTACCGCACAATTCAATCTCCGCGGCGAAATTCTCCACCATATCCCATTTCCCCTTATACGTATTAAGGCTTACGTCACCTACACAACTACCCGACTTTTATAAGTGAGTTATTTTGCATTCACAATGCTGTTCTGATATACTCTTAATACATTAAGAAATAAAATAAGGTGAAAAATCTATATAGGCTCGTAAAAAGACAGTACTCCCAAATCAGTAAAATGTGCAAATAGTTCATATAACATGTGTGTAGAAATTTATATCGATTGCCAAATGATTTAAAAAAAACAAAAATTATATGTTTAAACATAAATTAAACATGTAGCTACACCAGAAAATGTACCGTAAAATTGATGATATTTTTGATAATAATTAAGTGCCCGGTGGTAGAGCCTATTTACTCGTAGCTACAGCAACATCTTTAGCTCATAAATCGGGCTGGCTCGAACCGGCTAGCAACCACCCTCTCACAGAATACCGGCGTCAAATAGCAGCATGTAAATGCTACTGTGTTTCGCCTAGTGAGTGAGAGTTCCGGTAGCCCAATACCCCTACAGATCTTCTCCAATATGATAGCGGCAATTAAAGAGAAAACTACCCCAGGAGGGTACCTGCGTTCATGTGCAGGAGAATCCCTCCCTGGGCAACAATGCTCAGGCTGCCCTACGTATTCTGGGGAGGGCAAAATTCCGCTTTTGAAGGTCGAGAATCCTAATTACAACCAAGATAGCAAGCGCTCTCTGGCCGAGCCCCCTAAGCTTTTAGTCGATTTTTGTAACATTAGGGGGATACATTCCAATCTTGATGCAGTCCATTACCACCTCGAGACTGCCAAGCCGGCCTTGCTATTTCTGACCGAGACGCAGATCAGTAATCCATCAGACCTGTCATACCTGTATTACCCAGGCTATGTCCTGGAGGCTAAATTCCACCCCCACGCGGGCGTGTGCATGTATGTCAGGGATGAGATCTGTTGTCGGCGTCTCCATGACTTGGAAGTTCCGCATTTTTCTGTTTTGTGGGTTCATGTGGATACTGGCCTTGATCATATTGTTTACGCCAGTGTCTACCGTTCGCATAGCGGAGACTCTGAGACAACTCGGCTCATAGAATATCTCAGCGATGCTGCAGATAAGGTCCAGCAACGTTTTCCATCTGCGCAGTTGGTATTTCTGGGGGATTTTAACGCCCACCACGGAGAGTGGCTGTACCCGTACCAGGACACCGACCATGCTGGGAGAGAAACCTATAAGTTTGCATTGACTTACGGTCTCACCCAACTTGTCAACGAGTCGACGCGCATTCCTGACGTTGCTGGCCACACTGCGTATTGCCTGGACCTTCTGCTGACAACCGATCCTGACAGGCATTCGGTGTCCGTATCACCACCACTCGGGACATCGGATCACTGTGTGGTGAAGTCTGTATCACACTACTCGCTTCCTGACACCAGCCCCAAAGGCACCAGGCGAGTATGGCGATACAAGTCGGCAGATTGGGATGAGATGCGACATTTTTTCGCATCTTATCCTTGGCGGCAGGTTTGCTTCTCTTCTAGGGATCCATCATGCTGCGCTGATGCTGTCTCGAGTGTGATATGTAAGGCAATGGAGTATTTTATTCCATTTGCTAACGTATCCCTTGAAACCAAAGCTCGCCCATGGTTCAATGCTCAGTGCCTCTTAGCTGAAAGGCGTAAGCGGGAAGCATACTTGTCCTGGGCTGATGCCCGCAGAATCAAAGCTGATGATCTTCAAGACAGGAAGAGAGTGTATAACGCTGCTGCCAAGTCCTGCAAAAAGGTGTTCAGAAGAGCTCGTTTCGACCACGTTGGCCGTATTGGAGACAAGATAGCTTCCTGTCCCTCAGGAAGTAAAGCCTTCTGGTCTCTAGCCAAGTCAGTGGAGATGAACTTCTGTCGCCCATCGCTGCCACCATTGCAGAAACCTGACGGTTCTCTGGCCCATGGTGCAAAAGAGAAAGCAGACTTGTTTGCCAATCTATTTGCAGATAATTCGCGTCTACATAGTAGCAATAAAAGCCCACCCCAGTTACCTTCGTTCGGCCCCAAGATGCGGGCCGCTCAAATCCACCAAAAAGAGGTACTTAAATGCATGCTAAACCTAGACGTGAATAAGGCTAGTGGACCCGATGGTATTCCGGCAGTGGTTCTGAAGCGCTGCGCACCCGAGTTGTCCCCTGTACTGACACGCCTCTATGGACTTTCTCTAGAGACTGGCAAAGTCCCAAGATCCTGGAAGCTTGCCAATGTACAGCCAGTACCTAAAAAGGGAAGTCGCTCCGACCCGGCCAATTATCGACCTGTTGCGATCACCTCCATATTGTGCAAGATTATGGAGCGTGTATTGAACAATCGTCTCCTGGCATACCTGGAAACCAACGAGCTCCTTAGTGACAACCAATATGGTTTTCGCAAGAGTCGCTCAACCGGTGACCTACTGGTATATGCCACTCACTTATGGAGCCAAGCCTTGGAGGGTCACGGTGAGGCAATTGCCGTTTCACTAGATATATCCAAGGCTTTTGACCGGGTCTGGCACGAAGCTATCCTCAGTAAGCTTCCAGCGTATGGTTTACCAGAGGACTTTTGCAACTGGATATCCGATTTCCTGAGGGAACGGTCGATTCGAGTGGTTATGGATGGCTGCTCTTCCGACCTAATGGCTATTAATGCCGGGGTACCTCAGGGATCTGTTCTCTCTGCAACCCTGTTCCTGCTGCACATTAATGACCTTCTTAAATCTGGCATTATTGGCTATGCTGATGACAGCACCGTTGTAGAGAGTTATACGTCCAGTGCCAGTGCAAGTCCACAAGAAGTCCAGTCTCTGAGAGAGTCTATGATTGATCGGGTTAACTCGAAATTACAGAGGGTGTCCGATTGGGGAGACGCCAATCTTGTTAAGTTTAACCCGTCCAAAACACAGGCGTGTCTCTTTTCTGCAAAAAAGAGTGCTTTCCCACTTGCACCTACTTTCCAGGGTGTTTCCTTGCCGTTGGTTGACCACCTTGGGCTTTTAGGCATGACAGTCACGTCCAAATTAAGCTTCGGCCAACAGATTGAGTCGATGGCACTAACTGCTTCCAAGAAGTTGGGCATCATCTCAAAGGTTCGGCGGTACTTCAGCTCTGAACGGCTGCTCAATCTCTATACAGCCCAGGTTCGCTCTTGCATGGAGTACTGCAGTCACCTTTGGGATGGCTCAGCTAAATACCAGCTTGAAGCATTGGACTCTGTTGACCGAAGAGCCCGCAGGCTCATAAACAACGACGTGGTCTCAAATAGGAAATTGCAATCCCTGGAGCATCGCCGTAAAGTCGCATGCCTATCGGTATTTTATAGGATCCATTTTGGAGAGTGTGCGAAGGCGCTCTTTGAGCTAGTTGAACCCTCACCATTCCTCCATCGGACTACGAGGCGCAGACAGAAATTTCACCCTTTTATCGTTGGAATACCAAAGAGTCGAACTAAACGCTTTGACAGTTCCTTTTTGGTTCGAGTAGCTAAGGTGTGGAATGAACTGCCTGCGTCTATATTCCCAAACAAGTACAGTCCCGGGACATTCAAAAGTAGAATAAATGGGTATCTCTTGGATAGGCATGTAAAATCCTCGTCTTCATCGTCACTTACCATCAGGTGAGATGGGAGACAAATGCCTAATTCAATATTTAGTAAAAAAAAAAAAAAAAGTGCATCTCCTGACATTATTTAAGGTTTCGAGATACTACACTTGTAAGTATAGATACATTCACTCAGATGGTATGCGGGAACAATAAATAGCAGCTCGGACAGCCTGTATGCGTATTGTTATGAATCAGTTTATTAAGCATTAATGCTGACTGAATCAATTTATTATTATATAAAACTGTTTTTCATTAGGATTCAGTCAGTCATCCTGGAACATCAGTGCCGTTAACATCTAAGTAAATTTACGTGTATTTTGTCAGTTTGTGGTGCATTAAATTACATTCTTTGTAGCAATTAAAAAGTGTTTTTTTTTTTTTTAAGGACCCACGGAGCGCCATCCTAACAGTTCGCATGTATCCGATGCTATACCTCCAACCACCGGTCAAGCATTTGACACCCCTAATCGAATAAATAAATGATATGCATACCTTTGCCCAGCAGTGGTATACAGGAAGAAATCAGTCCTCTAATCGAAATCATTTTTATTTTCTTGTCCTATAGTGTTGGGCATAGGTCTCCCCTTCAGTCCGCCATAGGTCCCTATCCTTGGCGATAGTTTTCCAATTTTTATTGTGTGCCATCAAGTCGTCTGCCCATCTTCTTCTTGGGCGTCCTCGTTCCCGATGCCAACCCACAAGAACCCATACTGTAGTTGTTTTTCGCCCATGTTTCCGGGTGCGTCCTAAAGATATGACCTGCCCACTCTGCCCAGTCCCATTTAAGTTTGGCAGCTGAAATCATTCCAACTATAAAATCCGATATAAGATTCTGCCCCTAACAAAAATGAAAATAATATAAGTTGTTTTTTAATAACACTTCTTCATTGCGCTGTAAATAATATAAGAAATATAACATTCAAACGTAATTCAAATAAAATGAAGTACTTCATACATAAACAGTACACTTATGCTCCAAATAGAATTAGATTAAATTGGATACGCATTCTTATCCACAACTTTATAGAGTTTCAAGTCACAAATGCAACTTCCAATAAGATTTAACAATTATCTTTATGACAAAGATAAAAGATGAAATAACGCCAGTAAAATTTTCATGACGCAATTAAAACCAGCGTTGTAAATAAAAAGAGCACACAAGTATACACGTGTGTATTACATACAAATCAAATCTGTTTTATGCATAGACAAAGGCTACTTGCTTCTTTGTCCTCAAGTTGTATTGCTTAAAATACTCCTTTTGCCGGAATCACAAAAAAATACTTGAAACAACCAATTGCATGAGTCCATGTAACACTTCGTTGTTCTTTTTTTTATTTTAATTATACCTTTTTAATTTTTTTACTAATGCCTACTTGCCTAGTAAGTTATTAAAATAATATCCATAATTCTAAAATACATTTAAATACTACCTTATGAATTATCTTTAATATATAAACGATAAAAATATAAATCTATATTAATTTTCAGTACTCGTAAAAATCGTGTATATCCTACGTATTATGAGAGGTATAAAACAACTTTTCTAACTTCATAGGCTTTACTCCCGAGCTTTCTTGGAGTTTATTTTTATACTAACAGTTTTTGGTAGGTTTCTCATAATATATATATTTTTTTATATTTTTAAAGTTTGCATTTTAATTGTCATGCTAAATAATGGTCTATAAATAAATATAAATATATATGGACAAATCACACAGATTGAGCTAGTCCCAAAGTAAGTTCGAGACTTGCGTTATGGGATACTAACTCAACGATACTATATTTTATAACAAATACATATATAGATAAACATCCAAGACCCAGGCCAATCTGAAAAAGATCATTTTCCATCTTGACCTGGCCGGGGATTGAACCCGGTCACTCTCGTATCGCAGGCTGGCGTGTTGACCACTGCGCCACGGAGCTCGTCTATATTTTTAAATTTTAAATTATTAATATTATACAAATGAAATTTATGTTGTCTGTATATTTTGAGATCAAACTATTTTAGACACCAGTTTTTAAATAAGTATTATGCATGACCCTTAAATGCATAATGTATCATTTTCAATACACACATAATATTGTGTTGTCAAAGTTAAGACATATTTATTATACTTATACATTTATAATAAAATACATACTTAGAATTTAGGTATATCGTGAAAATATATATATCAAAACATTGCCAAATTTAATTCACCATTTTTTTTTGAAGTGTGGAAGCATATAATATCTACAAAATAAGCTTTTTTGAAACCAAAAAAAACATGCAATTATGAATTAATGACAATATGACCAAAGTAAATATATTATGTTTCCTTATTTTATTATTCTTTTGAGCTAGAGGAAGTAATTGGTAGGTAGCTATATATTTTCAAGTTATCAAGACACATACGGAACCACGGGAAAAAGCTATTGCCAATAAGCTTAATGTAAATACAAGTTCTGTTCTATTTTTATTTTTTGCCAACCTCGGCTGCAATTGGCGTTATTTGTGGATGTTAAACTGAAGTTATTATTGCCGAGCAAAGTGGCCATTTTGAAAAATAAGGTAAAAGTAATGAAATAAAAACTAGGGTTTAGTTAATGATTATAAAATACCTTTTGTTATGCAAAATTACACTATTTTTTATATTTTAGTGCGCTCGTTTTTTTATAACAAGATAATATGCCTGTGAGCCTTATGGCTACAACATAAAATATAGCCTTTGTATAAATATTATCCATTATGAGTAAAGTTTACCTTTATGAAAAATAGACCCTTTTTCCCAATATCCTTACTAATATTATAAATGCGAAAGTGAGTTTGTTTGTTTGATTGTTTGTTTATTTGTTTGTTACGCTTTCACGCCGTAACTACTGACCCGATCATCCTGAAATTTTGCATAAAAGTTCTCTGGAGTACGGAGAAGGACATAGGCTACCTTTTATCCCGGAAAAAAGTACTATTCCCGAGGGATCAACATTGACGCGGGCGGAGCCGCGGACGAAAGCTAGTAAGAATATAAAAATCTGTAATAGTTACCAAATTATTTGAAATAGGTATGTGAAAAAGTTTTATAAAAGCAAATCACAATAAATGAGTTAGTAGCGAATCATCTAAAATGCGACTGGAAACTCGTGTAAGAAGCAATAGGTTAATGTTGCCTGTGAAATAAATTGTTGTATACATTTTGTCAAGGATACATAAATAGGTTAGTTTTTTTTGTCATTCAGGAATAAGTATTGTAACGCAGTTATTTCGATTGTCAATGACTTAATGACTCGCTCCGGCAAAACTCAGTTTACAAAGTAGTAGTAATACCCTAAAATTTTTGTATTATATCTAAAAAAACTTAAAATTTAAGCTCAATTTTGTAAAATTTTACAAGACAAATTTTTATGAAAGATGGTATACTTTAGAAAAATATGTATGATGAAAGAAAGAATAAAAAGTTATTTATTTGGTACTTTGTAACATTGTATAAAATCTACTCAAAAACTCTCCGTTTATGATACTATCACGTTAAAATACGATCTCATTACCTACTGAATGATGAAAAAATTCACCGTGTCTCAACTGTGCAAGGTATTCAAGAAACGTTTTTACCTGAAATGCATCGCCTCTGAAATTGTGCAGTCTGTAGACGGAACGGGCGAAATAAAATGCTGAGACTGAAGAAATAAACGAAAGTATGCATTATTATGATGACGATTCTAGAACAAAAGAGGTGGAGTTGACTTTCAACACATTTGTTTCATTTCATAATAATTGTTTTGTAATTAAATCTAAGGAGAAATAATTCTATTTATAGGTTTAGAGACAAAAGAGGAAAAACAGTGAATATTTGATGATTATGATTAGTATCGCAAGGTCAAACTTTGAAAGTATTGGAAGGATGATTATTTTTTTTTTATTTTGAAATAGTATTCTGCAAAAAATTTAACCAATTTAAATTTAGTTTATAAAGTTATAAACAGGCTGATTTTGAACGCCCTAGCAATATTTCGAATCGCAGACAGAAACAAATCGTAAAGAACCAGTAATCCAAATACAAATTGCGCTAGTTGGTTTTATACAATTTTCTACTCTAATTCCTTCCTCTGTTCTCACAACATCAATGAAAAAGTATTAAATCGTGCGCCTCCCCTAGCGCCGCAGTTTATGCAATATACTCTTACCGTCTTATGATAAAGGACTAACTTTAGTACCTGGTCTAAATCTTAATCCAACCTAAATAAGTCATAACTTGTAATTTTGAAATTTTTTCAGTGTCACTTTGTTTTAGGCGGGCAATAGTTTAAACCTTCGTAGTACAAACTTTAGTCCACATTTTGTAATACGACGGTTAGAAATAAATTATTAGAGATTAAATTTCGTGTTTGTTATACCGAGGTCGTATTTATAAAATACTCTACTCTATTCCTTCCTCTGTTCTCACAAAATCAATGAAGAAGTAGTGGATTGCGTCCCCAGCGTCGCGGTCGGTGCATACTCGTAGATGTTACTGAAATATTGTGCTTGTTATCCGCGGACCTGAAGGAATGCTAATATTGTATCTGTATTTTGTGAACCGTAATCGTCTAGGGAATCTTTCATTTGTTTCTGTCTGTCCAGTATTTTAAGAAAATGTTTTCACGTATATTTTATTAGCAGAAAAGCTTTCACATCCTACGAGAGATTCACCTAAATCTGAATTCAAGAATATAGGGGCACACTAATAGGTGACTGATATGTTCGACAATCATGTCCCGATAGTGTTACATGCGACGAAAAGTCTCAACTTATAGATATCAGAATATAAAGTGGTCTCGACCAGTACCACAAAAGTCTCACGTTAGATGACGGGAACAAGGGTCAGAAACAGAAGCTAACACTCCTGGACACGGCACGTATAGAGTGGAGGTTTCTTCAACCTCATCGCCGGTAGTTTGAGCCCCATCTCCACTGGCTGGCGTTCTAGGTTATACTACTACTTACAAAATCTGCTACATTGCTTAAAAAAATAATGTCTAGAGGCACTTTCTTATATTCTTATTATTATTATCTATATTATTCCAAACCATCAAAGATTATGAAAATCCAGTGCACTCTTTCTTAAGTAATAAGTTTCTTAAGCTCATTTTGTTGTATCTTAACATATAGGTACGCAACTAACTTGACTCCTATGAAGTCTGTCAGCGGGAGGGCCCTGGTGACTTGTGTCACAGGTTTCCTTTAGAAACCTACTTCAGGCACCAGACCTTCACAAAGATAGGTTTTGCAGAAAACCTCACCTGTTTTCGATTCCTGCATATTTTATATAGTTTAAAAAAAATGCCAATAAAAAAGAATTGACCAAATATATACTTACTTAAATCTTAAAACGTAACTTTTCATACATGTCTATCTCTATCAAAAATCCTTTTGTAAGATTCTGGATTCATGTATAAATGTAAGAACAATTACTTATACTCATACTTTTACCAATTACTTATACTTTAAAAAAAAAAAAAAAAAATTAAATTTTAAATTCATTTTTTAACTAACATAGCGTCTAAGTATTTTACTAACAAAAATGTGAGTTTTAATTACTTGAATAAAAATATTATTATATTATTATTATTTAAACATCGAGGCACCTTAAATCTTCAGACAAAACTCTTCTTATGACAAAAGTGTTAGGGATCACGTGTAGACCCCCTAAAATTTAAAATCTGTTGTTAGAAGTATCAGTTTTACTGCCCCCGACTGTACATCATATGATGTGGATAACAGATGTACGATCACCTGCAAAGGTCCATACTTGCAGGCGACCGTACATCCATATTATATTTAATTAACGAGTGACTAAAATGTCCCGTCCTCAATCCTCACCTGAATTAACCACCAGACTTGGTCCACAGTCCACACATTTTGTCTTTGCCGACAAAACTTTTACGAGCAAATGCGTACTGAACTCGTAAACCTTAGAGGTTTGCGTTTGTCAACAATATAAACTCAGATCGAGGGTTGTAAAGGCTCAGAGTACAAAAAAGAAAAGTCTAGAAATATCTATAATATAGATATATCATTTCTTACACCCTGTACTATTATTTCAACTGAAATCGGATATAATACAACACTGCAGTGAAATATATTAAATTTGGAATATCATCATCATCATCATCATCATCATCATCATCATATCAGCCGCAAGAAGTCCACTGCTGGACATAGGCCTCCCCCAAGGATTTCCAATACGACCGGTTGGAAGCGGCCTGCATCCAGCGTCTTCCTGCGACTTTAGTCAGGTCGTCCGACCATCTGGTCGGTGGGTGTCCGACGCTGCGCTTGCCGGTACGTGGTCGCCATTCGAGAACCTTTCTGCCCCATCGGCCATCGGTTCTGCGCGCTATGTGCCCCGCCCACTGCCACTTCAAAGAGCTAATCCGCTGAGCTATGTCGGTGACCTTTGTTCTTCTACGGATCTCCTCATTTCTGATTCGATCTCGCAGAGAAACACCGAGCATAGCCCTCTCCATAGCTCTTTGAGCGACCTTGAGCTTTCTTATGAGGCCCATAGTAAGGGACCACGTTTCGGACCCGTAAGTCATCACTGGTAACACACATTGATTATAGACTTTCGTCTTCAGGCACTGAGGTATTCTGGACGAGAAGACATAGCGGAGCTTTCCGAACGCTGCCCAGCCGAGTCGGATTCGTCGAAACACCTCGTCCTCGAAGCTGGAACTGCCAACCTGGATCAATTGACCCAAGTAGACATATTGGTCCACAGCTTCAAGGACGGAGTTCCCAACAAATACCGGTGAAGGCACAACATGGACATTCGACATTATTTTCGTCTTGTCCATGTTCATTGTAAGGCCCACCTGTTGGGAAACTCCATTGAGGTCATTGACCATGGTACTTAAGTCCTCCAGCGTCTCTGCCATAACAACGATGTCATCGGCAAATCGAAGGTGAGTGATATACTCGCCATTGATGTTGATGCCAAGTCCTTCCCATTCCAGGAGCTTGAAAGCATCCTCCAGAGCAGCGGTGAACAGTTTCGGAGATATGACGTCTCCCTGTCTCACACCTCGCTGCAATGGTATAGCCTTCGTGCTCTGCTCCTGTACTCGAACTGACATGGTGGCGTTGCTGTATAAGCACTTCAATACTTCGATATACCGATGGTCGATGCGGCATCGCTGGAGGGACTGAAGCACGGCCCATGTTTCGACCGAATCAAAGGCTTTCTCATAGTCCACAAACGCTAAGCATAATGGCCGGTTATACTCTCTGGTCTTCTGTATAACCTGCCGCAGCGTATGGATGTGGTCTATGGTACTGTAGCCTTTTCGGAAACCGGCTTGTTCGGGAGGCTGGAAAGCATCGAGCCTGTTCGTGAGACGATTCGTGATCACCCTCGAAAACAGCTTATAGACGTGGCTCAGGAGTGTGATGGGTCTATAGTTCTTCAATAGAGTATTATCACCCTTTTTGAAAAACAAAACCACCACACCCCTGTTCCACGCCTCCGGCGTAATGCCCTCGAACAGAACGGAATTAAAGAGCCTCTGAAGGACTTTCAGTACCGGCGTTTCGCCCGCTTTCAGAAGCTCTGCTGTAATTCCGTCCTCGCCCGGCGCCTTGTTGTTCTTTAGCTGTTTGAGGGCAATCCTAATCTCGTACAGGCTGATGTCCGGGATGTCTTCGGTATAGTGACGGGTTAGCTTGGCTCTCGGATCTTTGGCCAAGCTGACAATGGGTTTGGCTATTGAGGTATAAAGCTGCCCATAAAACCTCTCAATCTCTCCCAGCACCTCGGCCTTTGTCGACGCCACGCTGCCGTCCTCCGTCTTCAGCTTCGTTAATCGACTTTGCCCAATAGACTCCACTCTTGCGAACACTTTGGAGCCCTTATTTAGCTCTATCGTCTCCTTAATACGCTCGGTATTGAAGGAGCGAATGTCGTGTCGCAAGGACTTTTGGATTCGTCTATTGAGCTGCCGATGCACGTTTGCGTCTTCGGAGGTCTGCAGCGGCGTGGAGCGTCGCGCGGCCATCAACTCCTGGGTCTGGGGCGAGATCTTTTGAGGTTTGTATTTGGGACAGGACCTAAAAAACTTTGATCCCACCGCTTGGACAGTTTCTACAAACCCATTGTTTAGCTCGTCCACTGTAACGCAATCCTTCAGGCAATCAAAGCGATTTGAGAGTTCCAGTTGGAAATTGTCGACATTCTGGATATGGATCGGTGATGGTCGGAGCGTAGACTTCATCAAGCGAGTCCTCTCTCGTCTGAGATTGATATTCACGATGCCTCTCACGATTCGGTGATCGCTACCGGTTTTAATCCTATTGATCACAGAGACATCGTTGAATATCTCTCTCCTCGTCGACAAGATGAAGTCTATCTCGTTTTTGACAGGGGGTTGGTCTCTTCTGCTGGGGCCCATCCAAGTCCATTTTCTATGAGGCGGCTTCTGGAAGAAAGAGTTCATCGCATAGAGTCCCTCTTCTTCCAGGAAATCAGCCAGCCTATGGCCCCTGTCATTCCGTTCTCCATATCCAAATTGTCCCACTCTGGACTCTCCATCGCTCCGCTTACCAAGTATTGCGTTGAAGTCCCCCATAACAATCGTAAAATAGGTTTCGGAAGCGTGTATGGCCCTACTAATGTCCTCATACACCACTTCCACCTCTTCATCTGAGTGTTTCCCGGTCGGCATATATACCTGTACTACCTTCAACAAGTATCTTTTAGATACTCTGAGTATCAGGTATATTACCCTGCTGGAAACACTTTCGATGGTTACAACGTTGTTGATGAGGGACTTGTGGACGAGAAACCCGACACCATGCTGTGACTTTTTAAAGTCACCCTCCCGGTGATAGAGTAGGTTACCAGACTTCAGGGTTGTCGTGCCCTCTCCCTCTCTTCGGACTTCAGACAGACCCAATATGTCCCATCGTAACCTACTCATCTCCTCTTCCACTTCCTCGACCTTCTCGTCTAGCCTCATTGTGCGAATGTTGTGTGTTACCAGGGCCAGTCTCTGTTGGGGGTGGTAGCCGGATCTCTTCCGGAGATTCTTCGCACCCCCTGCCCCGCCGTTACCGTGACCGCTACCGGAGTCAGGAATAGCGGGGCCGCCGGGGACTGGGGGCCTTGGTACGTTATCCATCTTCATGAGGGGGTTTTGCCATACTCACCACGCTTGGCAAACGGGTTGGTGAGCGCAGTTATTTGGCTAATGTAGGTTCCGATGCTGCTGCCCATTGAAACCACTTTTAAGCGTGGGAAGGGTAGGATATTATTGGGATAGGGGAGCGGGAGAAGGTTGATGGGATACTACTCACTCGGATGAATTGAGGATGAGCAAGCAGCAGCTCGGGGAGCCGGGCGCGCGTACCCGAAGTCATATCTTCTACCACCGGACAGGCAGTTGAGAATGACACCCCCTGACGATTGAAATTGACGATTGACGACTGAAATTTGGAATATACAGCGTGTAAATGTAACCTCAACGTTTCCTTATAGGGGTGACTCAAACCATCAATATTAACAACTTTTCCTACGGGACCATTGCTGGGAACTCTAAAAAAAATCAGCGTTTCCATACTAAAGAATTCTGCCGCCCGGCCAGTTCGTATGGGAATGTATTTTTTTTTATTTTTCCCTTAGGTCATTATTCCCATAGGAAAAGTTATATTGATGGGCTGATTTATCCCGTCAAGGGAACGTCGAGGGTCAATTTACAGGCGGTATTCTTGCATCACTAAAATTCCTATGAAAGCCATTCCATCTCTACCATGGAAAGCAGAGCAGCACTTCAACTGAAATAGAGAATAGCCGTGTGGTTTCCGGCAGAGGACCTCTCCTAGTCTTCTCATGGAGGTCGTAAGAGGCGACTTAGAAAATACAAGCTAAACAAAGCTCATAAACATCAATGAGACCTCTCCAACCCGTCTGGCCAGCGAGGAGAGTGTAGGCCAAATCCTCTATCTGCTCTAGCCAAGTATGGTATATCCGGTAGTACAGAGAGGGTCATGCTCCTACAGTGAAGACTAAAAAGACCTGATGATGATGATTTCAACTGATGCTAACGTATTAAAACCATTTATTCTATCAATATGATGAAAGTAGATGTAAGACGTTCCGAGCATATCTTTGTATAAAGCGTATTTTCTATCGCATAACTACTTTGTGTCTGAACGTTCCTTCTTTAACAGTTATGTTTCGTGATCTGCAGATGTGAATATTGTATTTATTATCTAGGTTCAGAAAATTTTGCGTTCTGTTTTATTTAGAATGGTTTAATAATAAAACAGAATGCTTTTTTCTGCCATCGGCTCTGTTTGTGCGAATTTCATCTTTCACCAATATTGAAGTGTCATTCGGAATGGAATAAAAGTACCGTAAGAAAATGAAAATGCATAATTTGATGTTCTGTTAATAAAATCTTAGCTTGATAAGTTTTCTATTTCAACTAATATTGTACTTGTATTCTAATTTAACTTGAAGAAAAATATTGTCTTAGGAAGAATAGGATGAATGACAAAATTAATTTGTCATTCATCCCAATCCAAAATAGTGACATTTTTCGTAAAATAGATAAAATTTAATCATTGTCAAACTTTGGGAATCCCTAACATACCTAACCTATGGTGACAAAACGGAACTCAAAGAATTATCCTTGTGTCTGTGTTAGTGTTGTGCCATGCTCGAAATTTTCGAGAACTGTGAGAACGGGTCGGAAATTTTTCCCGAGAATTTCTTCTTCTTTCTCTCAAGTGCGGGAATTATTGGAAATTTTCTGCAAATTTCCCTGGGAAGAAATTTATGAGAACAGAGAATTTCTCTTATCGCACATCACTAGGGGTCACATTTATCTGCCCCCGACTGTACGTGATACATAGATACATAAATTAAAAAATATAGTCACTCCAAAACATAAAACCGTTTTGACTATATATATATTATTTTATTATACATACAAATATGATGACTTTAGACAGGCTTAAAAAATAGGTTGTCTGTAAAGTCCGTATACGGACATTAATTTTACGTGATAATAGTGGAAGTAAGATAGATGCGTCACAAGCCGAACGCTTAGGCCGATCTGGCCTCTCTATCGCTTGTTCCGCGCTCTCGCTTGCACACGGAACGTGACACTTTTTCGTACGTAGCCAGCGTACATCGATTTATAAGACGTCATATTGACAAAAAGTTAAGTATCTTTTGAAATAAAATTGTATATAAAGTAGTTAATTTTAACTCCTTACAGCATATGTTAAATGTACTTATCTATATTTTTTCTTCTATATCTATACTAATAATATTATAAAGAGAAAAGATTTGATTGTTTGTTTGCATCGAATAGGCTCTGAAACTACTGGACCGATTTGCAAAATTCTTTCTACATTGGAATCGTACATTATCCCTGATGAACATAGGCTATTTAAATACATATATCTTAGCGTGCGAAGTCGGGACGGGCCGCTAGTTTTCAATAAACGTACCTATTTCGAAAAAGTTTTACAATTGCTTCTTGTTTTTCATTATTTAAAATCAATTATTGATTAAGCGATCCAGTTTCAAATGTCCTCTTTCTGGAGACCTTTAATTGTATGTATACGAAGAAATAAATATTACATGCTGAAATTTTTATCATTTGGGACCCTTAAAGGGGTGACTCAGACCATCAATATAAACAACTTTTTCTATAGGACCAATGCTGGAAACTCAAAAAAAAAATTCGTCATTTCCATATAAAAGAGATCCGCCGCCCGGCCAGTTTGTATGAGAATGCCGAATTTTTTTTTTGAGTTCTCCGCTTTGTTCCCATATAAAAAGTTGTTAATTTTGATGGTCTGAGTCACCCCTTTAAGGGTCCAAAACGATAAAAATTTCACTATGTATAGTCATGGGCTTACATATTAAGCACAGGCAGGGCACAGCGGCTACATTTTATATTGACAAATGCTCCCAGGTTTACGAGGACGGCCATCATAAACAGACTTTCGAGCGAAGGTTAGACGAGAATGGAAGGACGTGCGTGAGTCCAGAAGAATAAAGTACTTCTACAACGGTTATTATACCTGCGCTAGTAAGTCATGTCTGGAATTCGAGCCAAAAGTTGATCTACCCAGAAGGAGGGTAATGTCTTTTGCGTGTATGTATGTAAGTATGTCTGTTCCATTGTTGTCTCCTGTAGATTAAACAGCTTGACCGATACCAAAGTGTAAGCTATCATTAGATTCGTATTATTCCCTGGAGTGACATAAGCTATGTGATGTTAGCAAAAAAAATATATAGCGGACATAAACTGTCAAAAAGGCAGTCGGGTCTGAAATAATCCACTTGTTTACGTCGTAAGTTTGTGAAGCGGAGAAGAATAAATAGAACACATTTTCAGAGCGAATAATCATAAATAAATAAATAACTAATAAATATATACAGACAAATCACATAGATTGAGCTAGCCCTAAAGTAAGTTCGAGACTTGTGTTATGGGATACTAACTCAACGATACTATATTTTATAACAAATACTTATTATACACATTTAAGACCCAGGCCAATCTGAATAAGATCATTTTCCTGGCCGGACCGGGGACCGAACCCGGGCACTCTTGTGTCGCAGGCTGCCATGTTGACCGCTGCGCCACGGAGCTAGTCCGATATTCTGGAAATTTTCTGTCTTTAAGATCCCTATTTGTTACATATATCCTTATCATTTTTCCCTCAAAAAAACTATAATAAAATACCATATTTGCCATCCTGTGCTTAATCAATTGTACGTTAATCATTTGAAAGTTAACTTTCGGTAGACTTTGATTGGACTTTAATTTATTTAAGAGTACTAAAATATAGACTTTAGTATAAGTCTATATTTTGTTATATACACTATAGTCACGGGCTTACACATTTAGCACAGGCAGGATACAACACCGGCTACAGTTTCTATTGTTGACAAATGCTCCCAGGTTTACGAGTGCGGCCGTCATAAACCGACTTTCGGGCGAAGGTTGTCGGACGAGAATGGAAGGACGTGAGTTAAGAAGTACAAGGTACGTGTACAGTGTTCACTACGTTCACTACAACTGCATTTTGTCTAAGATTTATTTAGACTTAATTTATGACCCAATTTTTTAAATTTCGACGGTATATTTGTTATATCAATATACCTATAATAAAACAGTAAAAATATTTTGTCTGTACATTTAAATTTTTTGACTGAAATGGATAGAGGGACACTTAAAAAGAATAGTAGAAAGCAAAAAAAATTTTTTCGAATTTCTTGTCTGTTTGTCTGTCTGTCTGTATGAAATATAAAATATCTGTACTGAACCGATTTACTTCAAACTTTCACCAATGGCTTTGTTTTAATTCGGCAAAACATTTAAAGTTTTTTGAATAAATTGGTGCCACCGTCACCTTTCTACCACCGCACCGCTCGCCACAGGAGTAAAGTCCATCCCCACATCCTTGACACTTGGGTCTCCAAAAATGTCAGAGCGTCACGTGGTTTTTTTCCTCGTACAGCAAGATTGTGGAATGGACTCCCTCCCGAGGTTTTCCCTGTGTGCTATGACTTGAGGTCCTTCAAAAGGCGTGTTTACAGGTATCTTAAGAGTCGGCAACGCATCAGCAGCTCCTCTGGTGTTGCAGATGTCCATGGGCGACGGTGACCACTTTCCATCAGGTGGCTCGTCTGCTCGTTTGCCGTCGGACATACATAAAAAAATAAAAAAAATTGTTTCATCAAAATCAGTTCATTAAATAAAAGTAATCGTCATTTGAATGAACTCAAGGCATGAAGTTTGATGCCCGGGTAAGGACATAGGGTATGTTTAATTCCGGGAAATTCTACTGTTCCCGAGGGAACGACACTAACGTGGGCGGAGCCGCGGGCAACAGCTAGTATTTTATACGTTGTTAGTTTTTAATTGCTGATTCGAGAAGAATAATTTAGTAAATAAGTAAGAAAGGACAGTGATCGTAATTCAAACTATACCTACTACTATACCAATATATACCAATATATACCAATATTATAAATGCGAAAGTGAGTTTGTTTGTTACGCTTTTACGTCGTAGGTAATGAACTGAACGAATCATGAAACTTTCCTTACCCGTTGTCTGGGGTACGGAGAAGGACATAGGTTATACTGTCTCGGAAGTACTGATCAAGAGGGAGAAAGCTAGCTGTGGGAGAAAGGTAGTTCCTTAAAAAAAGAATTCAATCATGTTAAATCATTGGTCCCGGTTGTTTTAATGTTACTATTATATTTTTATTGATCTATGTATCCCAAACTAAACTTCACAGCCTTTAAAAACATTGCTTTAAAATTGAAATTCAACAAAATGATAACAAACAGCAACAAATACTTATTATCACGTCTTTTTTCCTTGCGGGGTAGACAGAGACTAGGTCTATAAGACCTGAAGGCCACAGTTAGCATGTTGATGGGCATTAGGTGGAAAGCGAAATCAAAATAGTGATGAGTAGCTAGCCGCATCGCCTGTTGACATGATTCCTCAGTTTTTGCCCATTCTATTGATCGGCTTTTACGATCTGCGCAGGAAGAGAAGCAGCTGGTACATTCTACGTTTTTTCTGTTCTCCCAGACCAGTATGGAACACACATAGCACAGAGCAATACAACTTACATTAGAAAGTATCACAGTACATCATAGCAGAATACACAATAGAGCTCCTCACAAAGATCTAGCCTAAAAAACGCAACACAACTCACGTGCACCGCTCAGAAAAAAGGATTAAATAAGGAGGTTGTGTAGGAGACAGTATGCACTATGCAAGCCCTTTACCTGGGCACTTTACGTTTTGCCAAACATCGTATCTTACTCGCAATGCCTCTAGCTTTCAAGTTCGTGTCTTTGATCTTTTTTACCGAGTGCAACAATGAAGTAAGCTCTCTTGATTGTTGACTGTGTTGTTATGTAACTGTTTATAATTATATCAATATATGACAATATCAGTATAGTTAAATTTGTTATTGATTTTAAAACAGTACCGGTGTTTTTGATGGATAAGGAAAAGGTAGTTAAAGTTTCAAATCAATAATACTTATTTATTCATCATGTGTTGTGTGCCTTAGCATAAAGCTTTTCCTGGTTTTCAATAGACATTATTCTCATGATTTTAGGGTACCGTATTAAAGGGTAAAAACTGGACTTTAAAGCTGATTAGCTTTCCGATCTCTATCCGTCCGTCCGTCCGTTCATTCATCTGTCACAGAGACAATCCTTTGAACCCTTATAGATAGACACTTGAAATTACTACATAATATGTATATCTAATGTAGCAAGAAAAAATAAAGATAAAGTAAAATAATAATATTTCATATAAAAAACCTACTTCAATACAAACTACTGAACCGATTGTGATAAAATTTTAATGGAAACAACTTCAGAGCAAATCCCCTCAAACAAAAAAATTTATATAAATCGGTTCATAAATTACGGAGTTCTGAGGAACATTAAAAATAAAAAAAGCATACAGCCGAATTGATAACCTCTTTCTTTATTTTAAAAGTCGGTTAAAAATTAAAAGAACGCGTTAATTTTGTCGTATTCCTAACTCCTGTCAAATGTACTGTTAATTTTTGATCAATATATAGGAATTGAAAATGGGCCTAGTCCAAACACCTGAAGTATTTTACAAGCTTTTATTTAGTTTCACATGTTCCGATGTTCTGTCTGTAATAAAATCTTGCAAATTAAATTCAATCCACTTCTCTGTTACCGATTGAGCTGAAATTTTGCATGCAATCCGATATACACATCGGATAAATTAATAAATTTTGCAAAATAAAACTTGTTCATTCGTACGTGAAACAAAAAACACAAATAAATCACAGATAGTTAAAAACAATATTCCACGCAAAAAAGACTTTATTTAACATCACAAGAAAGGTCGTATTGAAGAGCTTTTATTAGCTATGAGTGATTTGTTACTACTTACTACATATTCATTTATTCATGCGTAATTATACATAAGGCTCCCAATGCAAGAAACGTGGTTATTCGATTCCCACGGGAAGTATACTTTGTTTAGTTGTTTCCAATTTGGTTAGGACATTGCAGGCTAGAATCACCTGATTGTCTGATAATAAATACGATTCCGTGCTTCAGAAGTCACGTTAAGCCGTTGGTCCCGGCTGCCATCTGGTAGTCGTTAAAGGAACCACGTCAGGGGCCGAAAAGCGGTTCTTAAGAACTCTGACACCATGGTACACACCATGGTGTCAAAGTTCTTAAGAAGCATGGTTGATTGACCGTCGAACACCTACTCGAAATGATGATGATGATGATTTTATATTTCATGTATATATTTGCACTATTGAGATGGGCCTGAAAACAAAAAAATATACCTAGATCTGGGATATAACACCACACTTGACTTTTAAGGAATCCTATAATATCAGTCGCAGGAAATAGTCACAAAAGATTCGAATTGCATACGTTAGCAAATTGGAAAGTAGCTTGAAGACTTCTCACTGTCTCCAACAATTGTGTTCTTTTCAATCCATTTATGCACCTTTCAGGAACTATTGTGCTTGATAAAATGCCAGAAACTGCACGTCTAAAACAAGTAACTTATTTATCAATGTTCCTGAAGTTGAAATTCAAGGGATTGTTCACAACTTCAATTTCAAAAGTAAAAGTTTCGTAAAAGGCAAATAAACTACGCAAACTTTTGTCATAAGATGTTAACTTACCGTTAGTAATATTAGTTTGAAGTTTGACTTCAAGCTATTATAATTGTGAAAGTAACTGTCTATTACTATTTAACACATTTAATGCCGGAAAATAGTATGGTTCCTGAGAAATGAAAGCCAGTTTTTATAATACGCTACCTTTTGCCTGCGGCTCCGTCAGATTTTTCTGGCGTAAATGACTCGGGTTTTTAGTCGTTTCACACCTTGAAACAGAAACAGTACTTGGGTGATTCGAACCGCGGTTCTAATCGCCCAAGTATAGGTAACCCTTTACCTTAGATTTTAGATAAAAATGTTTGGGTACCACAGTTCGGACTTTTTACAGTAGCAAATACTTACATCTCATGCTTCATATATAATAACATATTAACTCAGGATTTTGTTTATTCTTTCCCTTCCTAAATATATATTTAAATTGAATTGGCATATCTTTTTGACAAGTTGACGGCATCTCTTCCCTCATTATGACCATGTTGGACGAAATGAAAGATTGAATAGAAACTACGGTTTTAACAATATGTATTATATAAATAATATATAAATTTCGTTCGTAATATATAACACACCAATCGTGTGCTTACAACAAATACTGGTTAGACTAGTTTAATCCTCAGCTGTAGGATCCAGAGGTGTTATTAAATGATAGCATATACGTTTTTAACATCCATGCTGTAAAATAATTGGGTAGATTAGATATTTATATCAGCCGCAACCACCTGGCTGATACTTTAGAAAAACAAGTTATATAAAATAAAAAAAAATGAAGCATATTCAAACGCACGCTATATTTTGTAAAAGGTTTGACAGACTTTGTTATATTTGGAGATTTAAGACATCAGTATGAATTGATCCAATGTAAAAAGAGGTAGATTTGGTTCACATTTAGTACCTACTGCCTATACGTTCACCGAATGTTCATTCGGTGAACGTATAGGCAGTAGGTACTAAATGTGAACCAAATCTACCTCTTTTTACATTGGAAGTCCACTACTAGACAAAGGCTCTCCCAATGATATTTTGTTCCATGCAAGGATGTTGACATACTCACCATGCTTGCCAGGCGGGTTGTTATATTTGGAGATTTAAGACATCAGTATGAATGGATCTGAACTCTGGAGCTTCAGCAAAACGAGGACTGCTCGAGTCTCTTACACTGCCTTCCTTGTGTTTTGCTCCGAATATTTTCTGTTACTTAGATGTTTCTATTTCTGTAAGTAAATATCGCTGGACATGCAGAGTTTACGACATAATAATAATCGATATCGGCTTATTACTTTTAAGGAAAATTCATTTATGGAGTTTAAATAGATAACTTATAGTTTATAAGTTTGTGATAATCTTTAATTTGGACAAAAACACTTGCTCATCGGTCAGGGGTGTCACCTTCAACTACTTATCCGATGGTTGCAAGTATGGCATCGGGAACTCGCGCCCGGCCTCCCGAGCTGCTACTGGCTTTTCCCTATTCATCTGAGTGAGTAGTATCCCATCCTATATCTTACCTTTATGAAATACAATCATTCCCTAGCTTATACATGCTCCCCATGGATAACAGCGTCGGAAGCACAAGAAGCCAATGAAACTGCGCTCACCAACCTGCCTGGCAAGCATGGTGAATATGTCAACATCCTCGCATGGAAGAAAATATCATTGGGAGAGCCTTTGTCCAGTAGTGGACTTCCAATGTAAAAAGAGGTAGATTTAGATCACATTTAGTACCTACTGCCTATACGTTCACCGAATGTTATATCTTAAATTGCATAATAAAATATTATTTACCTGTGGAAAATTTTAATTATTGAAAAGAAAAACAGTAGTAGTTGTCGACAACTCCGCAATAAATAATAAATTAAACTGTTAAATATTTTTTTAGCCCTAGGCACATCATCCGCAAACTATTAAAACATCCTGACGACAACAAATTTCCGCAAATAAATCAGAATCTTTTTAGTTTTAGCGACCAAAGCAAAACTAGAGCAGGCGATATAAACACTAATAAAATTAAGAATTCATAAAACCCTTTCACAATAAAAAAGTAGTAATAGTTGATGCGGCTGCCATTAATATTATTAATATGGCTTCACGAAGCAAGCACCATAAAGTTGAGCAAACGAGGAGGGCGGGATACTTTTTACCGCCCGGACTCCCATAAAAACTCAAGCCCTGAATTAGCTCGATTCTTTGTCACCCCTTTGAACAACCCTAAATTTCTACTGCTACCGTCTTTGTCTAACAATAACCACTACATTCCCATCCGTTAAACTGCATCAAGGAAAAACAACGAGAAACCGCCTGAGATGAAACGAGATAGAATAATATATATGCACTAGTAGAGGCGACAGAGAGAAGCATACGTAGTAGTAGCGACGGACGCAAGCTTCGCACGGAGAGGAAGGGAGACGGGTGAAAGCGAGCGAGAGGGAAATAAAAATTAACCAACAGAGGGGAGCGGAATCGAGCTTCTTCAGGCGGGGTAGTTAGTCCGCATTCGACCGCGCTGGCGGCAGGGTCTCTGAGCGGCTGCGCCAGAAACGGTCCGAGTTGTGATTTTTTCTTGTGTTTAATTTTCGATTCTAATGACATTTTGCGCGAATTCAACCCTTGAATAGGCATACCCATACTGTGAAAGTTATTTTATAAAATTTGGGATCAAAACTTTCGTACTTTGAGTAATGTTATCGTGACGCCAATAAAATTGGAACATTTAGATCATCGCACGTTATTATGACTATCTCGCCATTCATGTGTCGGTTATGATAAGCGAGGTGATTTGACCAAAACTTGCATCGTTAACGGAGGGATACCAAAGAAAATGTGTGCCAAAATGTTGTTTTATAGTTTCTACCTGTTTTCTCTGTTATGGATTGGAGTGCCGGCTGAAGAGGAAGTGTCTTCTCCACTCCGAGTGGCTCAATGTAGAGCAACATGCTTAGAAAAGGTAATTTCATAATCTTCATCCTTATCATGGTTACTCAGCATTTTTTGTTACCTCATCATATTCATGCTTTTTTTCAGTTTTCTTTGCTTATACATCTATGGCATGCATGCCCTTTTTAATTTTTTGCTTTCATCCATATACTTATGTCATCTATTACAAAGTAGGAATAATTGAAAAAGTTGTAAGAAGGGAGCTCGAAGATTTTGACCGTCGCATCGTCCGTCCTTTACAAAGTAGGTACCTAAACGATTATAACTAATCGAAATAAACAAAAATAGACTAAGTATGAGGTCTGTAGATAAATCATTTATATATTAAATTGATAGTAAGAAATCAATATTCTAAGTTTAGGAATAAGGAAACAGCTTCGCCCATTCCATTGACAGTTGTACAAGAATTTTAAAATATATTTATTTTTGTAGGTACAAGTTTTTAATCATATTCTCCTTTATGGTTTTTGTTAGTTTTATGTTTACCTGAATATAGAAGGAAATCAAATTGTACAATGCTCTAACAAAATGAAAATCCAGTAGTATTTAAAAAAGAACACTAATAAGAAGCACATGTCTCAAATAATGATGAGTAGGTATCTACCTACTTAGCAAACCTATTCATTGTTCGTAAGTTCAATCAATCATAAAATGCCACTGACGGACCGATATTCAAACATAGCTTTCTAGTGATTGACAATGTAGCCATACATGATCATGAAAGATCCATGTCATATATTTTTTTCTATTTGCTATTGTAATGCTGTCTACACAATCATTTTTAGAATGACATGATCATAAAGAATAATGGCTCTTGCAATTATAAGAATGGACCTTTCACTAGATTGTATTAAGCTAGTCTGAGCTAGGTTTGGTTATTATTTAGTTCAAAGTCATGTAGTTTTCTAACCTTTAGCACTATAAGGTACTATTTGAGGCTCCCAAAAGATATCTAAAATTCCCTTAACTTCGCCTAAAAGACGTACTTAAGCCTTAGTATTTTTCTATATAACAATAACGTAAACAACATTGATAAATGATCCAGCAAGGATGTCACGCAAACAAACAATTGCGTTGAAGCGAAACCGTCAAATAATTTACTCGACAGAGCTATTCAAAGACCTAGGACTCGGAACATTGTAGTGCCTAAGAAATGCAATTATGTTAGGTGGAAGTATTTATCGCAGTAGAGAACGATAAGCACAATTTATATCGACCAATATTTACCGATAGAATTTATCTAAACTGGTTACGTTATTTATTTGAAGCATTCCGAGCTGGTTGCCCGCTGGTTATCGTTGCCCATTCCTCTATAAATGTAATTTGTATTGCCCTTTAAATTGGAATAAACTTATTTGTTCTGCCAAGGCTTATATTAAACAATAAATTAAGGTGTTTCTTAATGAACTTTCTCAAGGAGTTTTATTAACTTACTGGAGTCCAATAGCCGATTGAAATTGCCTTTCAATAATTTAACGCCAGAGACAAATTAAGATGCATGTATTCTCTCTTATCTGAATTTATGAATATTTTAATTGCATGATCTCTTTAGCAGATTACTTTCTTTAAATAACCTGTTCGATATGATGATCGGTAGTAATAAACAAATGTCTCAGATGCTTGTTTATGTCGTTCTTTTAGAATGGTCATCTTTTTATTGGACCAGCCATACGAGTACTACTATTTGTAATTATACAACTTACTATGCCTTGATTTGGTTTTGTTGTCTCTTTCTATCCCATAAAATATGAAGATGTAACCTATGATTTTTTTTTATGAATTCCTCTCACTAGGGGAATATCTTAAATAAAAAATATTACTAGTAAATCTTAACATAGGCCGTATAAACACTTCCCCTTTTGATATCAAACTAAGAAAATAAACATGATAGGTACCTACTGAAACTTGAGATACCAGATTTATTTCATTACCAGCTTTCGCCCGCGGCTCCGCCCACGTCAATGTCGATCCCTCGGGAACAGTAGTTTTTCCGGGATAAAATGTACCCTATGTCCTTCTCTATACCCCAGATAACGTGTATGCAAAATTTCATGATGATCGATTCAGTAGTTACAACGTGAAAGCTTAACAAATAAACAAACTCACTTTCGCATTTATAATATTAGTTAGGATTAGGATAGTTTCAAGCGTTTCGTTTATAATACTAGTTTCATATACATTTATATGAAATCGATATAAAATACTCATAAGAAAGTAAAATCTAAAAAGCAGTTTCTTTGGTTTTCTTGGGCACGCTGCCCATAAACCCTCGATGTCGGCACGTAAAATCATTTCAAAGTTATTAGTGCGAGCGAGTTTATGTACCACTTAAAATCCTTTCAGTTTGATTTCAATGGAACCATAAATTGGAAGCTATGGAGGAACTACCATGTGAATTAAATTACTTTAAATGTCTTATAATTGAAGCTTTGTTAGGCTTAATAAAGCTTTCTAAGCTTTGTTGCTAAGTGAGATTAGGTCAATTTACTGAATTCCACAAAAATGTTCTATTATGAACATATTTGGTTTTATTTTTGTTATATGTCATTTAGCCGTGTGGTTCCCGGCAAAGTAGAATAGAACCACTCCAAGTCTTTCCGTGGATGTCGCAAAAGACGACTTAGGAAATAGGAGCTAAAAAAAATCTTAAAAATATCAATGAGACCTCTCCAACCCGTCTGGCCAGTGAGGAGAGTGTAGGCCAAATCCTCTGTCTCCTCTGGCCAAGTATGGCTCTGGTAGTACAGGGAGGGTCATGCTCCTGCAGTGGAGACTAAAAAGACCTGATGATGATGATGATGATGATATATGTCGTTTGTTCTAAGATAGTCTTTTATTGCTTTTGAAAATATTCATTTGTGACTTAGCCGTGTGGTATCCGGCAGAGTAGAATAGAACCACTCCAAGTCTTCCCGTGGATGTCGTAGAAGGCGACTTAGGAAATACAAGCTAAACAAAGCTTAAAAACATCTAAGAGACCTCTTCAACCCGTCTGGCCAGCGTGGAGAGTGTAGGCCAAGTCCTCTGGCTGCTCTGGCCAAGTATGGCTCTAGTAGTACAGAGGGGGTCGTGCTCCTGTAGTGGAGACTAAAAAGGACCTGATGATGATGATGATGAATACCTTTTTATGTTTATTTAATTATTATGGCTAATGGATAGACATAAATTCTATACATTAATTTTAGAACCTAACAGTTTATTACAGTGCTATGATTGCCCAATTATTATTTCATATAGGTATGCATTCTAGCTTTAATTAGATATAGAGATTTATTGCATGTAACTTTAGAAATGAATATAATGTCTAATATTCAAGCTTCTATAGGCACGTTAAATTAATGATTGGTTGAATTATCAAGTGAAAAAAGCGTAACCACAAATACTCTCCAAGTAGATAAGATAAGTTATAAGATCTTTCATGAATCATATTTATTGTAGAGATGGACTGAATGTGACTTAAACTTAAACTTCGACCGAACATTCGGTGAAAATCTAAAATTCGGCCGAAGTTCTGCTTCTTCGTTCTGCCGAAGAATTTACATTGTTACCTTTATGCAGCGATGCCTACGCAACCTGCCTGCGAACCCGCACTTTTCCAGGCTGGCCGCCTGCCTCTGATTTGTCTTACTGTTGCGACCTTGTGACACATTATTATTTATTACTTATTGTTCATACAATATAAATAAATATATTACGTTATTTCTTCTAGACTAACGAAGAATAAAGTAATAAATATTCAATATTTGCTCAATTGAAGTATTAATTAGTAGCCGAAAATTCGGTATTTGAACCAAATTTCGGGCGAATGCCGAAGTTCTGTAACAATCGGCATTTGAACCGAACATCGGCCGAATGCCGAAGTTCTGTTCAATTCACCGAAGTTCGGTTTAGTAGTAGTAGTAGTAGTAAACTCTTTATTGTACCAAAAACAATACAAATAATAGTAATAAAATTGACAATTTTTGCACAATAGGCGGCCTTATTGCTTCTGCAATCTCTTCCAGGCAACCAAAATGAGCCGGAGATATGAAAACCAAAATAGTTTAGGTGCAAAAGTAAAGACAGTGAGATTAAAAGAAAAATAAACGAGAAATATTTTAAGATAAATTACAGATTGAAGTTATAAACATGATAACAACATAAATAAATATCCGTTTAACCGAATGTGAAACGAACTTCGGCCCATCCCTAATTTTTTGTATTCACTCGCATAATATCCATGCTTATCATTCCTTTTACCGATATTTATTTCTATTACGTTTCTGATATTTACTCTACAAAGCGTTCATATTAGCTCCATATTTCTGTTTACAATTCCAGGTAGAAACGGCAGAAAAAATAGCACCCGTATCATGCACATCATCTACGTTTCAAATATCGACATCTGTTGATAATCCACGAGGCATTTCGATGGATCACGCACTGGAGTTTTTGCTAGGCCACTTTTTTCTTTTGATTCTTTTTTGGGCTACCTGCGACAAAGGTTCAATGCCAGCTTTTGAATGTGCGTGACGTTACCGAGGGCGGAAGGATGGATATTTAAAGGCTGTTGCTTTGTTCGCGTTATTAGGGTATCGTGAGGAAATGCGCAAATTACTAAATAGCTCGGGTCAGGATAATCAATGTTTCTACCTGACGCGTTCAATTTTTTTGGTATAAATACGAATATAATAACAGGCTCCCAGGCGGCGAGCATTTGGTAAAAAATCTAGATGAATTTGCGCTAACAACTTTGCCTCTTAGCCTGAGGCAATCCAATTTAAAATTTCCTTTTATCGACATTTCTGTATTAAATGTTCCATATAGTTTATGCTAAATACATAGTTTTAATGTTTTATGTACGATAAAAATACCTATTTTTAATGTTTTATGTACGTAATTAAATATCTTATGATGAACAAAATAAAAACAAACATTGAAAATGTTTTCAATAAAAATGCCAAGTCATTTAACTGTCAATTCGCCATACAAAATTTAAATAATGTATAAAACCCAAAGAACGGACTCTTAAAGTCTCTGCTTAATGAGACAGCTTCTTAGTCTAAAAAAGTCCCATTGTAATGAGCTGTCGCCAGAAACTATACGTTCTATTGAAAAAGAAAGGTTTTAAATATATTGGTTAGTGTTTTTCTTTTCAACTTTTTGTTACTTTTTGTGCCTCCCTCGATGCTAGTTTGGAAGCATGTGATGAATTTTAAAAAGTGCTTTAAGTGCCAAGATATAGATATGGTTATGACTACATTAGGCATGTAAGTTGGGTTGTCATGTAAATTTTATGTTTCCCTTTATATAAATTTGTCGTGAGCGGTCTCGTCGTGTGTTCGGATATATTACGCGTTTTGAATTTAAATTGCGTTGTCGTGGGCTTTCTGTTTTATTATATTTAATTGGCTGTTTATTAATGTACACTTCAGCAATTTAAACCTTTTGTTTACGTTTTAAATAAATACTTGAGAGTATAATGCTTATGTTATATTCTGTATTTTATAAAACGTTATCAATGTTATCAATGTATGGCATAAGATGTGATTAATAGTGTCATGTTGTTACACTATTAATTAATCTAAATCAATTTCTTAGGTGAAGAAAAGTATATTTATTTATCTATTATGCACCAAGGTGAAACTGACAACGTTCAGTACTCCTATTCATTTCAAAAATCCTTTATTCTTTCACATTTTTAGCAAAGCATTAGCAGATTGTTGGCACCGTTACAACTCGCAAACTACTATCGTATTTCACATTTTATTACGCAAATTTTAAAAATCTAAATTACTGTTTCCCGAAACAATAACTCACAAAAACTCAGCTTGAAAACATTGCAAAAAAAAGTAAGTTGATCGGTACAACAACCTTGATTAGAAATTTAGGACCATTCCGGCCTTCGCTTTACGGTCCCTTTTCGAGGCTCGGGCTAAGCATTATTATTTTATCGCTGCTCAGCCATGCACAAGAGAGGTAGAATAAAAATTTTGAGCTCGTTTAAAAAAAATCTCGTTCAAGGTTTCGGATGCACGTCCCGGGGCAGCGTTTAGAAAAAATAAACAAGAAGAAAGTCCAAAGCCGAAATGACCTGCGTTTTTGTCGGTTTGTTTTCGTTTTTGTTACGTTTGAGTTCATTTGGAAGTAGCCACGTCTGCTTACTGAATTAACTTAAATTGCCTTCGTTTTTTGTGTTTCTGATGATTGCTTTATGTTTCTTTTGCGTCCATCTTTCGTCCGGCCGGCATAATTGAAAATATGGTTTAATTTTGGTCTTCCTAATAGTAATGACATTTTTGCTTCTGTTAATATTTTTGGAATATCTTATGTTTTTCCTGTTTATGATTGTTAATGAGGATTTCGATTATGTTTAATATTTTTTTTATAATATTTTTCTATTGGTACCTATTTAATGCCTTTATTACTGGACTAGCATTCGTTAATGTCCATTCCAGGGAATAGAACTCTTTATCGGGATATAAGGTAGCCCTTGTCCTGTTTGTACCCCAGTTAATGCGTATGCAAAATGTCAATAATCGATTCAGTAGTTAATATGTGAAAGGATAACAAACAAACAAATAAATACATTCACTTTCGCGTCTCCAAAAAAGACTGTTGTTTTACTAACAGTAATTAATAAAAATATCATGTTCATTAAACGTCAAGAGATTGGGTAAAATTCAACTCAGGTTGGGTTAGCCACTCTCTATCAATGTACGGACATAAATTTCAATAAATGTGGTTATATGAAACTGTTTCATAATACTATTTTCGCGATTGTTACACATATAAATTAACGGTTCAAAAACTTTGCAGTTTTTATGGTCGCAGGTAGATTAAGTTGACATTGTCTATTGTGTTATATGAACTATGAGAAAACTACAGCCTACAATATCGCGATATAACCATATTAAGTGATATAATTAAAATTTGCTGTTTATGTATTAATAACTAACTCTCACTGATGTGATTTTATATCTGTATCTATATCAAAAGTCATGCAAAAGAGCATCTCACATGAGCTCGCCTCCAGCATTGGTAATAAAGCCGTAGGCACACGATTAATGATTCATGACCCTGCAGTGTCATCAATATTATTCTGTTTGTTACACCCTCGCTCCTTTCCATACATAAATAAACGCGGCGCGTTGCTTCTCTGATTACATCTCCCGATGTGAGAAATAGTGCCTTTTGTACAATACCCTTGGAATAGTTAGCTTGTTCACGGTTTCGGGTTTCTTAAAGATGTTAGATAGAAGAATTTATTCGTTGGCAATAAGCAATCCTGCTTGAAGTTATAGGTTTCTTGTAATGACTTGATGCGTATCTCTTTTAAGTTTCTTAGGGTTAGGTTCTCGAAAAATTATTAAGTTGACAGTAGATATAGCCTTTTTTAAAATATTGCTGTTCTTTCGTTGGGATTTTTGTTTTCTTATTTTTACAAATGCAGATGTATTTAGTTGAACAATATTGTCAAAAAAGCTTTAGTGTTACAAATTACTAGGTTAATGTATTGTCTTGAATGTCACCCATATAATATATTATAACATATTATTTTACTTCAATTACGGTCTAATATCTCTAATTTGAGTAGATAATTACCTTATTTTCTCCGTATATATTTTACCCAACAAAATAAAATTAATATTAAATGTACATTGCGGTCTAACAGGCTCTTATTATTCATTTGGACGGAGATAAAGGTTAACAATATTTCACGACAAATAATGTCATCATAATTGCTTATTGGGCTCAAATAAACATTCTTATACTCCACCGCGTGATAATAAAGGAACACGTCGTTACCAGAAATTACATGACGTACCGTTAGTGTTTTGTGATATAGAGCCTCCTGTCACGCAATACAACGATAAAGCACTTAAAGCTAAATCAAACGAAAATGAGAACTGTCTAAATCCTAAGGCAGATACAGATTCCAAACACGTAGATGATAGTCTCTCAGATAATACTAAGTCCGCGTCGGAGTTCGAGGAACTCATTAAAATTTATTACCAAGCCTTTATATTAGTACGTTTTCATAAAACAACAAATTGTTGCTTCATTAATTTCACTATAAACGATGTTATTAGTATTAGTTGTGATTAATACAGCGATAAATTAGACGAAGAAGAAGTTATTATACACTCGAGAATTAAAATTGAATTTTTCAACGTTACAAATGGGATATCGCGGCTTAACACGCCTGGGATTCACAACTGCTAATAAATTATTTGTGTACTCGCATTGAGTTTTATTGATAGCTCGGATAATTTAATTGGAAATATAAAAAGGAATGTCTTGTTCGGAGAGAAATATATTTTTTGTCGGTAAAGCTCGTGGAGCATCTTGTCTGATAAATGATGCGTCCGCTACCGCTACACCGCTTCGCTTTTAATCCTGTGCCACCATTGTGTCGCTGTCCGATTTTTGATGGCAACCGTTTTCAGACACCTACGTCGTTTCTGGTAAATAATAAATTAATGATTCTACTCCTTTATCTTTTATTGATCTTCTAAGCTAACTGTTTTGTGCCACACATATTAGGCAGTAGTTTTTGTATTAAACTTAAGATCATCCATTGTTTCTCATTGATGTTTATGAGCTTTGTTTAGCTTGTATTTCCTAAATTGCCTCTTGCGACCTCCATGGGAAGAATAGGAGTGTTCCTATTCTACTCTGCCGGGTACCACACGGCTAAAATTGGTAGCATTTTTTGAATTAATAAAATATATTAAGCAGCAAAGTTGTTAAAAGTACTAACTTTTATCCGGATATCAACGTCAAAAATAGCCACTGTCATAAAAAAAAGACCTTTAACATTTTCTTACGTCATTGGTATTATGAAACAGCAGTAATAGTTTGAGCGATACTTTTGATTACACATTAAATGTTTCAGTAAACTATTTTACATCGCAGCCGGGTTGATTGGGATTCGATTACGGCAGTTGGCCAGCGTAGTAAGCCCTACAGGCCGCGATGAAATGAAGATAGTTTTAATGCCCGTAAATTTCATTTGGAGAGCCCGCGCTCGATCGCCTAATCGCTTTCTCGGCTATTTGCGGAAGCTCCTAAACTTCCACAAAACATTTGAACTAACTTTAACACCGCCTTTTTGTATTTTATCTCTTGAAGGGATTATTTGGGATTTGATTCAGACACTTTAAGGAATTATCTATAGGTACGTTTTAACAGTTTGAACTATAATTTATATATAGTTTTTATTGTAAATAAATCATTGATCATTAATCCTAACTAATATTATAAATGCGAAAGTGAGTTTGTTTGTTTGTTTATTTGTTTGTTTGTTTGTTACGCTTTCACGTTGTAACTACTGAACCGATCATCATGAAATTTTGCATACATGTTATCTGGGATACAGACAAGGACATAGGGTACATTTTATCCCGGAAAAAAGTACTATTCCCGAGGGATCAATATTGACGCGGGCGGAGCCGCGGGCGAAAGCTAGTAGTATATAAAAGGCATAGTCTAACTCAGTAACTTTTTCTCATTAATATCATCCACATACACTTCTGAATCATTAAAGTAGAAAAATATCTATATTTTGTAAAATAGCCTTTAGCCGATGCCTATATATGTACCTTTAGGCAGATTGAAAAATCTGACACTAGTGTTGACTACTGAACTCATATAAAAAGAAAGAATAAATAAGATTAATGAATGCGAGCATGCTCCTACTACTAAAGATAGTGCCTATACATATATCTATCTATTCAAGAACAAGTAATGCAAATATACGTTTTTAATAAAAGGCGGGTCCGTTGTCATGTCTCATAAAGCATGTGAAGAGGTTCATGGCTCGGTGATTTCTCTAAAACCGTAGGATGCCGGTAGGCGGAGCTTGTTGCGTACGCGCAAAGCTAAGGAAGAGAGGGGAGAGACAAAAGGGGGTAATCATTGTATTCTATCCACTTACCATGTTTGTCAGCCAAGCCTTTCCGACACATGTTTGACACATGTGAACTTGTGTCAAAAGAATTACGGCTTGTGACAACACAAAAATACGTCTCTAATTGCGCATAAATTACCATATTGATATTTTTAAAAATAATGAGAGGGAACATACCTGTAGATGTCACATTGACTTATGAATGCCTTAAAAACGGGACAGATAAATTTTAAACACGAACGTTTTCTAACCTCCAAGACTCGTTTGGGACAAAAGGGTCGCCACAAAAAAACACACAAATCATGCGTACCGTTTTGTTTTTATGAAAAACAAAGGTGTCAAAATTTATCGTGTCCCCAAGATTCCGTTCTTAAGCGCCCCCAAATCTCTTTATCTGGCATTAATCTCTTGATGCCCATAAAAACCATCTTTGTATCTTAACAAATATTTTGTTCCAAATTGATGGAGGGACCAGCGTTATCTGGAGCTAAAATCTGTTATACGGCGATCAAAATTCCTAGAGGTGTCGATACAAGGGACAAGTATGTCACAGATATAACTGCTGGTTATTTATAATGACCTCGCGTTGAATTATAGTGTAATTAAAGCATTCTTCGAAAATATTGTAATTATTAATTTATGTAAAGCGTTTTGTAAAAAATCTATTGGCGCGCTATTAAACCAATTCGTATGTTTACTACGGCAAACGATATGATACTTTCTTTTCACAAGAATTTTTTTAAATACATATTAACAGTAATATCTTTAATTATTACGTCCTCCTGATTTCATTTGTATCTGTTCTGCGCCAACGCCAATCATATGTACTCTGTCCATCTACCCTAAGGTTGACTGGAAGAGATCGCTAAACCGATAAGTCCGCCTTTGTACCATCTTTATTACCTTTGTTCCTATATACATAACTATTGTGTTCCATACAAAAAATTTCGGCCGCCCGGTCAATTTGTAAGAGAATGTCAAAAAAATTTTTGAGCTCCCAGCATTGGTCCCATAGAAAAAGTTGTTTACATCAACGGGCTGAATCATACCTTTAAAGGTCCAGAACGATCAAAATTTCACCGTGTATATAACAATAATCATAAATATTTTTACATTATATTACATTTATTTAAGTTTATTTAGAAAAAATCAAGAAGAAAACTTTACGCTAAGTGCTTTTATAATGGCTTTTAGATATCAGCAACACCAAACAGCAGGCATCTTATTACAGCTCTAACGGCCAGGTGCGTTCGAAAGCTTTTTAAAAATGTATTCTCATAACCTTCGGTTTGGCTTTTAAACAAAGTATACATACTTAAAGGAAATTGAATATTCATTACTTCTCAAAGTTTTTGAATAGACGTGACTTTTGACCACACATTTTAAGCCAAATGGTATTCTTCAAAAGTCTTATCAGAAGGGAGCTAATCTTCAAAGAAAACGTATTCAATTCTAATTATCTCTTAAAAAACGAAACAGATTTCCGCCTCATTTCTCTCAAGATGTTCAGCCCTTGGGTTTAAAAATAGCGTAAGTAGTATATCACTACCGTGTTGCTCCTAAAGTGTGAACGATCATTGGGTTGCCGCGTGGGTCGTTGGCATTCTCCACAAAAACACGGGCACCCCGTTGTTTTAGAGGGAAAAAATAATGAAATATGCTTTTTTATAGCGTTTTTTATGTAAACTCTGAGAGTCGTTAAGTGTTGTATTTTAAAACCCGCAGTGAGTTGAATTTGGGCTCAAATAGCCAGTGAAGGAGAGCTTTTGGTTGTACAACACTGTCATTATTATTTTAAATGGGGATTTCCTGATAAAGGCATTATAATAATCTAAAGTACATATTTAGTATCAATATTTATCATCAAAACTGCTTTAATTTTATTATGTAAAGCAAATTATGATTATTTGATTGATTCAAAATGTGATTTTGATGTCATATTTCTCAAGAACGGTAAGACAGTTTCTTATGAAATTTGATATGGCGGTAGCTGTATAGTAGCCCTGGATATAGGATATTGGCTAATTTTTACCCGACTACCCAAAATAGGAAGTTCGCCGGATCAGCTTGTACTTAGAAATGTTTATTAAATATTTTATCATTATTGCTAGCCTTTCTATTATGTAAACCGAACCCATCAGGCACGTAAGGTCCTATACTGGACTGAGTTTCTTTCGGTGTGTTCTTCTTAGCAGTGGTCTTTCCGCAAGTCTAGTAGTCATTATATTTGGCAAATATCATAAAATAATAACTAGAAAGAAAGACGAGGTTCAAAAAGAGGTACCAGTGATCTAATTCTCACCATTAGTAAGTAAACTGAAAAGAACAGGACTTAAGGGCCCATACTACCTCACACTGCTTTGCATGATTGACTGTTATATCAATAATAATTAAATACTCAAGTTGAAATAAAAATGCAGCAAAGTTCAGGACTAACTCTGGTAACTATATGACTCAAAAACACGATTGCGTTAAATTTTCTCGATAGAAAAAAATTGCAAAGTTGCCTCCAAATCACGTCTAATTTACTCGGTATATAGCATTATTCACCAAATACATTAAAATTAACCTTGAAACTTTTGATTATTATTGCATTACAGATAAGGCAGCCATCATATGTTTTTCTTTTTCGAATAACCCTTGAATATTCCTAAAAAACGAAAATATCCAAAGTAGCCAACGCGTTTAGACCATCCGCGTTTGTATCGCCTCGCCGCCTGGCATATGTCGGACTCTTAATTATACTACTACTTTTTTTTCTAAAACCAGACTTTCAATTTTTTAAACCAAAGACTACATAGACTAATAGTTAAAAATAGCTATATCTACTTAAAAATTTACCTCGACGAAACTGAATAAGGGCTGTTCCTCAAAGAATCTACATTCCCTATTTCCGTAAACGTCAAACGGATCACGTTTTAAAATCTGAGTCAACAGCAACTGGAAATAACAGAGTTGGATCGGCTGTCACCACCAATAACGGTGGGTTCTATAGACCATGCTAATTTGGGAACACTACAATAATATTGGTTTGGATTGAAGCCTGTTGGCTGCAGATGTTAGGGGTGATTTTGAGTTACTACCCGACTGCGGCAAAGCTAAAAGGAGGGTTATGATTTTGGCCGCTATGTTTGTATGCTTGTTTATTCTTTGTATCTCTTAAACTATCTCTAGGTATACAGTATATCGTATTCGTCATAAGCGTCTTGCCAGTGCGTTGGTTTTAAGTTATGATGGCACACTAAATTGAATATTTTTATGGTGTCCGAAAAAGGGTAAAGTTCAAAATTAAAAAAATAAAATAAAAAATGTCATATTAAGCATCAAATAAAAGGTATTGTTATGCAAAACATGTAAATTAAACATACTGTTTAGTAGCCGAGTTTTAATCTAATATTTATATTTGTGTATAAAAGTATTAAAACACTTACGCGTAAATTAGTTTATTTTCTTTATTTGTTACGCTTTAACGTCTTAACTACTGAACCGATTATTATGAAATTTTTCATACACGTTGTCTGGAGTACGAAAAAAGACAAAGGGTATCTTCATCCCGGAAAAGATACTATTCCCGATAAAGAAAGAGCCAAGAAAATATTCAAAACTAGCTGTTGCCCGCGGCTCCGCCTGCGTTAGTGTCGATCCCTCGGGAACAATTAATCCCTCGGGAAGTAGAATTTCCCAGAATCAAACATACCCTATGTCCTTCCTCGGGCCTCACACCTCCAGACCAAATTTCATCCAAATCAGTTCAATGATTGAAGCGTAAAAAAACGACAGACAGAGTTACTTTCGCATTTATAATATTAGTATTAGTATGGAAGTATGGATATTATTTATACTTCTAAGTCCAGAAATGAGAAAATTTCCATAAAACCTGTACCCTCCCATTTTACCCATATATATATCTTTTTTAATTGTAATCGAGAACATACCTATTTATTTTCATACTTCATAGTCCAGAAATGAGAAAATTTCCAATTTCCAAACAAACTTTACCCCCCTTCTGGGGGATTTTTTTCCAGTTGACCTACACAAATCTTTTTCAATTGTAATCGTGAATTTATTTTCCTATTTTCATACTTCTAAGTCTAGAAATAAGTAAATTCCTATACAATCTTTACCCCGCTATTTTACCCCTTCAGGGGAAAATATCGTCCATTTTACCTACACAGATATTTTTAATAGTAACCTAGAACTTAAATACTTAAATTCATACGTCTAAGTCCAGAAATGAGAAAATTTCGATACAAAGTTTATACCACCCACCCACCCCCAAATTTCATCTACCCACACACATCTTTTTTAATTTTAATCGAGAACTTATATACCTACTTTCATACTTCTAAGTCCAAAAATGAGAAAATTCCATATAAATTTTACCCCTTTAGAAGTTAAATTTCTTAAAAATCCTGTCTTAGCGCTCACTTACATCATTAAAGAACCCCTGCACCAAATTTCAAGTTTCTAGGCGCAGCAGTTTAGGTTGGTTTGCCGTTTGCCCGCGGCTACGACGCCGCCGTTAGTGTCCATCCCTCAGGAACAGTTTGGACTCTTAAAGGGGTGACTCAGGTCATCAATATGAACAACTTTTTCTATGGGACTAATGCTGGGAACTCAAAAAAAAATTCGTCATTTCCATAAAAAAAGAGTCCCGCCGCCCGGCCAGTTTGTATGGGAATGTCGAATTTTTTTTTGAGTTCCCAGCATTGTTCCCGTAGGAAAAGTTGTTCATTTTGATGGTCTGAGTCACCCCTTTAAGGGTCCAAAACGATAAACAAATTTACCTAGTATATTTGCAGGCAAACTAATGCTTTGAGTTCATTCAAATGACGATAACTTTTTTTTTAATGAACCGATTTTGATGAAACAAACTTTAGATGTTTTGCTGAGTTAAAACAAATCAATTGGTGAAAGTTTGAAGTAAATCGGTTTAGTATTTTCGGAGATAATCCTGATCATACATACAGACAGACAGACAGACAGACAGACAGACAGACAAGAAATTCCAAAAAAATTTTTTTGCTTTCTATTATTCTTTTTAAGCGTCCCTCTATCCATTTCAGTCAAAAAATTTAAATGTACAGACAAAATATTTTTACTGTTTTATTATATGTATAGATTTTATGTATAGATTAAGCGTCCCTCTATCCATTTCAGTCAAAAAATTTAAATGTACAGACAAAATATTTTTACTGTTTTATTATATGTATAGATAAAGCAATACTCTCCTCTTCTTCGCCTTTTCCGTATTTGGGGTTGGCTCTGTATGTTAACTATCTCCATAATTTTCTATCCCTAAACATATTAAACAAACATTAAAAAAAAAAAGCCTGAGATCACTCTATACTATACATATTTGTTATAAATGTATATTATAACCACATTGAATTCTAAAGTCATTGCGCTGACATGAAGTAGTGAGATCATATATTACGATTGATATGTAATATTTCATGGCTTGGAACAGCAGGAGCGCCTTGCTATCAATATTGTTGAGCTGACCCCAGATACAGGGTATTGATGATTATATTATCTCGCTCTTGTCCCGTATATTGGATAGAGACAGCGAGTTTTTGAAGAAATGTATCATTGAAAAAGTATCTCTTATATTTATGTATTTTTTTTTTGGAACTGCTAAGAACTTTTCGACATGAAAAGAACTTTCTTGGGCCTGAAGTTTATTAATAATTGCCAAATAAAAAAGGAATAGAATAAATTAGGAGATTGAAGAATAGAATGGCTTAAACATTTTATTAAAAATTTTAGTATTTGAGTAAAGCGAGCATTAAAGCATACTATATGACTATTATGTCGAACTTTTCCCATTCAGTAACGCAAAGTGTCTACTACTTCAAAGCAGTGACTGCAATAAAAAAAAAGTTCATAAGGGCTTTTGGTACTATTAAAACAACCTTGGTCTTATTAAATAAAGAAATGGCGAAAAAACACCACGCGTAGAATAGTGAAATATTTTCATATGTTTATTTAATATAACTAAACATATGACTATTCTATGAGGTGTTAAACTCACCACGAAAGAAATAAATGACTTCTCTACAATTATTCAGTAATATTATAAAGAGAAAAGATTTGATTGTTTGTTTGCATTGAACAGGCTCCGAAACTACTGTACCGATTTAAAAAATCATTCATCATTAGAATCCTACATTATGTCTGATGAACAAAGCCTTAATAATTAAATACCTATATCCGTGCAAAGCCGGGCAAGTCAATAGTAACAAAATAAATTGAAAATTACTATTATAAAATCATCGGCAAGAAAAGAGAACAAAATAAAAGGGTTATTGCAACATATACTCGTTCTTCTAAGCAGCATAATATGTAGATCCATTAAAACTTGTCATCGACACACAATTGCATCTCCATCATGATATAATTGAATCAGCGAGCATTAAATTCATTTGTATTCGATATCGATTACACTTTCTTTATAGGCATTGCGTTCGGACATTTTTATTATCATTGGAAAGATATTTTAACGAAGTCAAAGTCTAAAATAAAACGGGGACATGGATTTTTTGTTCTTCGGACACGGTGTTTAAGTCACAATCGTAAATTTTATTGAAATGTCTCTGCGATGTCTCCGAGAGTCTTCGAGACGAATTTATGCGTAATTCGTAAACAAATTGACGTGTACCAGCTTTCAAGTCTTCAGTATCTGACACGTCTTTTGGTCTTTACGAGGCGATGGGTATTCTGTTATTGCTTTCGTTTGCTTTATTTATTCGTTTTATTTTCATACAATGTCATTTTACGGTGTGTGAAGTAATTCGGCCTATTTATTTGAAACTATTTTTGGAGACAAAAGTATTTTTTTGAAAGTATTTTTAGAATTACGGTAGAAAAAAAGAGTTTTGGCGATGGTTTCGGTTTTGGCGTAAAATTCTAAAATATTTAGCCTCGTCGAAACTAACGTGTTCGTGTGAATTGGTGTCTCGGATAGTCCATATTTTAAATTAATGATTGTTGACTTTTTGATTGTTTATTAAAATTACTTATTTATCTACATAATATGTGCATAAAAGTAGTAGATAATAAAGTAAGTAATTTTTAATATTTTCCCATTTAGGTAGATTAGTTTCGATTTAGATTTCGAAATCAGTCAAAAATATGAAAAATCCATACAAGGTTCGTTTCCGGGTTTGATTTTGGCAGAATATCCTGTTTCGGTCAGTCTGTCAGTCGACTATTCAAAAATTGTCAGTTTGTATCAGAGATCAAATATATACAGACGCTTGCAGAGACATCCGACCCCCTTTCAGTAGTGTCACACTACTAAGACGGGGTCAAATTTGTGTTTCTATCTTCAATCATAACTTCAAAATACATGAAAAGAAAAAAAAAGGCTAGCTATAATATGAATAATTTAATTTAATTGTTTCAAAACTCTGTAGTACCTAATGAAATAAAACTGCAAAATTTTATAATACTACGGAAAAAGTATAAAGCATATTGAAACGGCAATAAAATTCTTCTTCTGCCTTTTCTGTATAATTTGAAATATAATGTACCGAGAAATCACTGTACGTGGGCACTATAAAGTCAATTATAACTCTTTTAGTTTTATATATCTTTGAATTCAAGATTTAACTTACCATTCGCAATTTTTAAGACACCTGAGTCAGTTTTATACGGCTTCTTAAGTCGTAAAATGGTATCGGTGTCACAATAGCCACCATTGTCTTTTTATTAGAATTCGCTTTTGTTTCTCGCTTGGTGTCAGTTTCCAGTATTAGGGCCTTATCACACTAGCGAATTGCGAGCGAGTTGAAACCGGGGCGAGTGCACAGCGAACCCGCTGCGAAGACGTCGTGGGTTCGCAGCGACCTCGGCTCGAAGACGCCGCGGGTGCGCAGCCAGTTCGCGTCCTGCGGTCCGCGTTTTGTACAATCAGTGCCAATACAAATCAGTGCCGCGGGCTCGCTGCGCTCTCGCGGCGTTTTCGCGGCGTGTTCGCCGCGCACACGTTGTCAACTCGCGGCGAACTCGCTGCGCACTCGCCCTGTTTACAACTCGCTCGCAACTCGCTTGTGTGATAAGGCCCTTAGGATGCGCTTCCACTTCAGAACGCGAAAATCCCCAGAAACCACAGTTGCGTTTAAAACAGCTTGAGTGCGCGTTGCTACTTGTCGATTTAAATTTATTTATTGATTAAATACTTAAACATTAAAAATGGTAAAACTTCTGATTTGCCAACACGGAAGTAAACGAGCATCATTATTATGCCGCATTTTTTGGCACTCTTTAAGTGCATACAAAAATATCTGAACGCGACTTCTAGAAATTTCTTTGCTCTAAGGCTTCTGCGAAGGACCTTTTGAACGTATGCGAGCTTTCACACCACTGATTGGTATGAAAAGGCGAATCTATAAAACGTTGTGTAGCGGGTAAATTTTCAGAGAGCCGTTGTCGGAAAAGTTCTCCGTTTCCAAAGCTGTACTTACTGTACTGCAAATTTAAATGAATCTATTATAGGATTTTTCCTTGCACAACATTCCGATCTCTCGCACAGCGGCTAACAGTAATGTCAAATCTTTTAATCCTCCTAAAGGCATCTAACAACCAAGAAAATATACCTCTAAAGAGATCTCATCAATATACAACAAAGTGAAGACATTTTTGAGCTCGAAGTAGACTTGTCCTCCATCTCTTTCCGTACCAAATGTACGAATGAGAAAAATAGTGTTCCTGTCTCTTTCATACACACCGTACAAAGAATAACACACAGGATATACGGGTCATTTTCAATATAAAAAAGCGGTGTCTTCACTTGTCTATTGTTTAAAGGTTAAGGAATACTTACAGGTTATGTTAGTTTGACAACTGCCAACCAATACCCGAGGTTGCTTAACCTGCACTAACAATACGTATTTACTGGGCTATCGAGCTCCTTAGCTTTGGTGGTACCCAGCCCTAGAAATCGCTTCTATTTCTCACTCGGTGTCAGTTTTCTCTATTATTGAATTTCACAATACTCCAATCGCGTTTAGAATAATTATTCCATTGTTAGTCATGTGTTATAGCAATAAAATTATGAAATGGTTTTAATGGCTTTAGTTTAGATTGCGAATGTATTATTATTCTGTATTAGTTTCGGTGGATACAATTTCAGTGGGTCATATTTTAATAAGTGCGGGTTTGTTCTGATTTGGTGGTAAGTTTTTAAAATTATGATACAATATATGTATACACTATCATAACAGGTATACCCAATTCCATAGCTTCGATAGTTTTATTAAAATTTTACACCTCTTCCTAAATCTTCAAAAGTCAAGGCAGTTTGAAATAAATAGGTTCTTTGAATCGATAAAAAACCTTTCTTTTTCATCAAATTAAGGATAATTTAAAATTTGAAACCAATATAAATACGTTTTTGAATTTTTAAAGTAGATTTAAACGTAAAATATTGTATATTCCAAAAATAACTTCACCACTGATAAGTTGAATAAATCACAAAAGTACATTAAGTACCATGTGGATGAGCGATATTACGGTGACTGAACTGATCAGCACTTGAAAGCACATCATCAACACATTTCGTAACTTCGAAACCGTTTTATAGTCCAGTTCGGAACCGGGCCATAAACTTTTTTAATTTGTGGTGAATTCAATCAATAAGAACATCTGAAGTGTCGTTAACACGGCCGAACTGGTAGGCACCCATGGTGAAAATGACGCAAGAGGCAAGGAGAATGCCATGGATATAAATTACACAGGGAACAGACATACAGCTGTTTTGGATTTCAAATCTGCTATCAAATTTTGGTTTTGAAGAATATGAAATCTAAAAAGTTATCATCATGACAAGTAGAAGTTAATGGTAGTAGTTATTTGATTAATTTATTATTACAGAAATATGGCTTTCTCGGTAGTTAGAGCACTAAGCAACTTGAATAATTATACTATCTAACTTCATAACACAAATAAAATATCTACTGGTACAGGCTATACAAAAAAAAATAAAGAAGGTCTACAGCAAATAAGTTGAATACTTGTGGACGAATATAGAAAAATAATCATTCACACATACTGCTTAGAAATTACAACCCACTTTTTAAGAAAGAAGAAGAAAATAAAACAGAATAAGTAGAAGATTTATCGAATGACCATCCATGCAAAGGAAACATCCTATCAAACTAAGAGAATCTATCTCACTCAACCTCTGTTCTTGCCAAATGGCTTGTTTTAATTTCTGTCCGCTAAATGTTTTGTGGCTCAGGTCTTCGACATAGCCCGGCATGGCTTCCCGCTGACTGGAAGCTATTAGCGTTTTACGCGAGGCGCGCCGGGCGTCCAAACATGTTTATTCTTAATTGACTCCTAAATATCGTTGTTTTGCCCATGAATCGTGTTAATCGGACATATTTATTAACAAAGCGAATGTTAAGTGAGCTGTCGGTCGAATCTGATCGGATGTGTAAAAAAGAATATTAGTATCCATTACAGTTTTTTACATCTATAATTATCCTAATAACAGATCTAACTTACGAAGGTCTAACGTTTCCCTTGTTTTTTTATTTATTTATTTTTTTTTCGGCGGGTAGCAGTAGATTTAATAGGACACGTTTTTGACTGTTAACACTTTTTAATTAATTAAAATAATTAACTCTTGGATTGGAGTAAAAATTTAATGGTAATATAAACTTAAATAGCATATCTACCTGCTGACACATTATTTCCTTCTACTTCTCCTTCAATTATGGAATCACTTCAACTACAAATAGCACAAATGCAGGAGCAATTTAACAGCAAGATGGCGGATTTCCAATTGGAGTTACATAACGCAAATCCTACTCCAACTGTGCTGACACTGGCTGAAGAGTTCACTGCCTACAAGAGGTCAATTGCTGATACACTTGGCAATCTGCAGCATCAAGTTGCACTACTGGTGTCACAGGACCGGCTCCGGGATAAACGCTTTGATCATCTTGAGATGCAGGCACGTCGCAAGATCCTTTTGTTTCACGGTGTTGCTGAGAGCCCAAGCGAGAGTGTAGCATCCATAGTCATCAGTGTGGTTCGTGAAAAGTTGAAGATTCAACACTTCACCGATATGGACATCGATCGCTGTCATCGTCTGGGCCAGGCTTCCCGTGGCCAGGCTCGTCCTATTTTGTTGGAGCTTGTTAGACTGGGACTTAAGGAGAAGCTTTGGGCAGCCAAGACAGCTCTCAAGGGATCTGGAGTCACTATCTCTGAGTTTTTAACGAAGGTGCGACATGAGGCTTTCATGGCAGCGCGTCAATCCTTTGGAATCAACAAATGTTGGACCCGTGATGGTTGCGTCTATGTTATAGCAGACGGACAGAAGCACCGAGTTTTTTCTTTCGCTGAAGTGGATCAACTTCGCAATGCAACTCCAGCAGTCTCTTCCGAGGCCCTACCACAACAGGCAAGTGCGACAATACCGAAGACAACTGCGGCTGCGGCTACTACAGTGGCAGCAGGCCGCCCCAAACGGGGGAAAAAGTGAACTCCAGAGTATGGTCCTCTTGGTAGTTGGTGTAGGTATTACTGTTGTGTCTTATAATTCTTTTTTTAGTCAAGTTGACCCACCAATTTCGCATAATGTTTAGTTTTTAGTTAACCCGCAACAAATATTTTTCTTAAATATCAATAGAGCAATGTGAAATGTGAATATCAGACTCTTTGAATGTCAGCCTCCTGTCAGCTGTCAAAGTTTTTTTTTTTTTTTTTCTTTAATTCTCGATTCAATGTTCATGAGTATGGCACAGGAATGGCATCATATTATATCTTACAATTTCGTCTTCTTTTTGTTTATGTATTTCATATACAATTTTTTGTTTTTGTTTTGTCATTTTTAAATTTAGCTTATAATAGTTGTAATAATATCAATGTTTGTGTAATTTGGGTTCCTCAGCTGGCGGGTAGATTGGTTTTATTGGAATACTAGAGTTTTTAAAATTAATTATTATAATAAGTAATATATTAAGTATATATTTATATGTTATTTTAAGTTCATATATTTTATGAGTTTAGAGCATGATGAAAGCTTTGTATCTGTAATATCCGATGATAGCTTTCACTCCCTTCCCACCCCACTCAATGAAACAATTGAACAAACCTTTTTAGAGCATCCTAAAGGTTTTAACGCGATACACATTAATGCACAGAGTATTCCAGGGCACTATCCGGAACTACTTACGACTTTTGACAGTAATTATATCCACGCCATACTTGTTTCTGAATCTTGGCTGTCGCCCATTCTTCCTTCTACTTCATACTCATTACCTGGCTTCCAACTCATTCGTAACGACCGTATTGGTAAGGGAGGTGGTGGTGTTGCCATCTACCTCCGATCTCATATTTCATATAAAGTTGTTTGTTCTTCTCAGTCTACTAATCCTTCTCAAGAAGCCGAGTATCTGTTTATTGAGGTCACCCTTAACCATTTCTCGCGAGTTCTTTTAGGAGTTTTCTATAGCCCCTATGACACTATCAATTATTTCTCTCATTTAGAAAATCTTCTTGAAAATCTTAGTCCATCCTTCAATCAGACTATCATTATGGGTGACTTTAATACTTGTTTACTCAAAGGTGACCAACGCACACGTGCCCTTCGTTCTTTGGTTGATGGTTGCAATCTTTCCATTCTTCCACTTTCCCAACCCACCCATTACTTTCCTCACTGTAATCCTTCTCTTATTGATCATATCCTAGTTTCCTCTCCAGATCTGGTTACCAAGTACGGACAGTTTAATGCCGATATATTTTCCTATCACCACCTTATTTTCCTATCATTTAATCTTCGCCCTCCTAAAGCTAGATCCAAAACTCTCCTCCAGCGAAATTTTAGTTCTATTAACATTGATCTCCTCCGCGAAGATGCAGGGAACTGTGACTGGAACTCTGTAACTATGTTGACTTCGGTAGACGATCAGGTTGAATTATTCAATAAGATGCTGATTGACCTTTACAACAAACATGCTCCTGTCCGGCCGGTTAAATTTAAGCATCTTCCGGCGCCTTGGTTAACTGACGACATTAAAGCGGCCATCCATAAAAAGCATAGCGTCAAGGCTAAATTTAAAACTGACCCTGACAAATATAGGGATAAATATATACAAGCCCGTAATTCCAGCAATAGGAAGTGCAGGGAAGCACAGCGCCACCACATCCACAAATCCGTTGAAAATGGCGATCTGGCCAGAGTTTGGAAATTTCTCAAGTCACTCGGAGTTGGAAAAAGGAATATAAACAGTCCCATGAATATTAACATTAATGAGCTTAATAAGCACTTTTCCTCTTCATCTTCATTTGGTGGCAATTATAAGGCTAATACATTAACCCACCTTGCTTCACTTCCGACTCCTGATCATCCGTCATTTTCATTTAATCCGGTCACTGCTAGTGATGTTCAGAAGTGTCTGCAATCAGTGACGTCGAACGCCGTCGGAACAGATGACATTAGTCGTAATATGATCCTGCCTATCCTTGACATCATCCTGCCCACCATCACCTTTATTATGAATTACTCCCTTTTAAACAATATATTTCCATCTGCTTGGAAATCTGCCAACATAACTCCACTGCCTAAAAAATGTAATCCTTCCTCGTTTTCCGATTTTCGGCCAATCTCCATACTCCCTTTTCTATCTAAAGTCCTTGAACGGTTAGTTCAAAGCCAGCTTAATTCCTTCCTAATTATAAATAACCTTCTCAACCCTTTCCAATCCGGTTTCCGAGCAGGACATAGTACGACTACTGCATTAGTTAAAATTACTGACGACATTCGTCACGGCATGGACAATACACAGTTGACTGTCATGTCTCTACTCGACTTCAGTAACGCCTTTAACACAGTAGACTTCGACGTGCTTCTGGAGCTGATGCGGACATTGAACATATCTCCTTCAGTTATTGACTGGTTCCACTCTTATCTTCATGGGCGTCGGCAACGAGTTCGAATCGAAGACCATTTCTCATCTTGGTCTTACGTGACTTCCGGCGTCCCTCAAGGTGGTGTGCTTTCTCCGTTACTTTTCGCTTTATTTATTAACTCTATTACTTTTCAGCTCTGTACTTCCTATCATTTGTATGCTGATGATTTACAAATATATTGTCACACGTCTCTTAACGACCTATCAAGCGGTATAAATAAAATCAATACAGATTTATGTCGTATATCTGAATGGGCTAAGTCGCATGGCCTCGTTGTTAACCCAGTGAAAACTCAAGCCATAATTATAGGCAGACCTTGGCTTATTTCGCGAATAGTTTGGTCTTCTCTTCCTCCTATTATTTTTAATGACATCAGGATAGACTATAGTGAGAAAGTTAAGAATCTGGGTGTAATTTTTGATAGAACCTTGTCGTGGTCCCCACAGGTTACAGAAGTCAGCAAGAAAGTATTCAGTGCTGCAGGATCTCTTAAAAGACTCAGGAATTTTCTACCAATCCAGACTAAAATTTCGCTCTCCCAATCCTTACTCCTTTCTATTCTTGACTACGCTGATTCATGTTACCTCGACCTCACTGAAGAGCAGTTAAATAAACTTGAGCGTCTTCAAAATCTCTGCATTAGATTCATATTTGGATTACGCAAATATGATCATGTTTCCAGCTTCCGCGCACAACTCAAGTGGCTCCCTATTAGGCTTCGTCGTAATTATAATATCCTTTCTCTTCTCTATAATATTCTCTTTATTCCCACTACCCCTTACTACCTTAAAGAGCGTTTTACATTTCTCAGTGAGGATTCCAATCGACCCCTACGCAGTTCCTCTACCCTTTGTCTAAAAACTCCTGTCCATTCCACGCAATATTACTCAAAGTCCTTTTCTGTGCAAGCTGTTCGCCTTTGGAACTCTTTACCCTTGGATATTCGCTCTGCTCAAAGTCTATTTAGCTTTAAGAACCGATTAAAAGCTCATTACCTTTCTTTATAAATTAGAATTTTTAAAAATATATTTATTGCATTTCTTCTTAACAAGAGTAGCTTTTCATAACATGCACTTTTCGTGATTTATTATTTATATAATTATAATATGTATGTATTATATCGTATTTATTTGTAGGTATGTATGTATTATTATTTTAAATTGCTGCACCGCCTAAATTTACAATTTCACATCTCTTTCTACCCAAAGGTTGGCTGGAAGAGATTGCCAAGCAATAAGTCCGCCTTTGTATCGTAATTTTTTTTTTAAGGATAATTGTTATTTCTTTCCTTTTTAAATTATGGTGCAATAAAGAGTATTATTATCCTTATTATTATTATTACTTCCGAAAAAAAAAAGATGAATAGTGGAAATTATTTATAAAAAGAGATTATTTTCGTATTATTATCTTTTTTGCTTCGTCTTTTTAAGTAGTATTTTTCAATTTAATTGACCTATATAATTTAAGACCAAGATCAATATATAGGATATCTAAACACTATTTATGATTGACGTTTTGTTCTTCTTCAAGCTCTTTAACTGCTAAACATGTACTAAGAATTAAGACAAGTCGCCCAATACAGAAAAGAAGAAAAAGAAGTATGGCGACTTTTCGTTCTGTTTACTCCATTAATATAAGCCTCGATATTATCCAAGAATTAGCACAAAGCATTGTATCGACTTCGCTTAGTAATTGTCGTGAGTTTGAGGTAACAAACTATCATTGTAAAACATTATCTTGTTATTGTACGCGGTATCCGTTGTTTATTGGACAGCTCGCTGGTTTACCACTGGTGTCCTTTATCAAATCTCCATTTCCAATTGTTTATTATTAGAAAATTGGGACTAGTTTTAATTTATGGATATTCAAGATTGAGAACGTAGTTTTAAGTCGTATCTGTTCACCTTCTACGCCAGCCTGCCAGCCCATAGCATCTTCACCAGCAAGTATCGTTAAAGAAATGAGCGTCTGGAGACCTTTGTGGATAAACAAACAGCTAATCACTTATAACTTACTTTTAATTATAATTGATCGTCAATCTAGTTTAATGTGTTCTGTGACCTAAATATCTCTAGTTCCTTCTCGCAAAGGTTGAAGACGTGATTTTGTGTCTGAGTCTGTGTCTAAAAACGGGCATCTGGAGACCTATGCAGATGGACAATGAGCTAGCCACTTAACACTAAAATAAAACACATTTTTCATCTATCTTGCTAAATGTGTCATGTGACCTTGATATCTCTAGCTCTGTTTACCCCGTATAGGTTGAAAGAGGTGATTCTGTGCCCTAAAGTAAAATCTCTGTTAATATCGATTTTAAGTTTTCGCGGTCACAATTATTGTCACCATGAATATTAGACAAATCTCAAAAATAATCGCGGTTAGACTCGTAGTGATAATAACGGTGAATATCTGTTTCATTCAAGTAATATAATGAAGATTTAACCTGTATCCCTTTCAGTTCACAATGCACATCCACCAGTAATGAATATTTAACGGAATCAGTTAAAACTATCTCGAATCTCTTAACGAGCCATATTTACAGGCAATGGTAACAATAATGCGTAGTAAGCCTTATCTGATGTCGTAAGCATCAACATCTGCCCTTATCGGGCGGAATAAATGCTTTTCGCCATTCATTAGTGATTTTTCCTTGTTCGAGAAAGTTACCACACTTAGGCCGGATATTGTTTGAATATAAATGGATAGGAAATTTGTTAGGCCGGTTTTAGCCTTTTTTTTTTATCCATTATTAAAGAATCACGTATATAATACTTTGCAGTTACTTAAACGTTTTTTATAAACTAGTTAGGTCCCTCTACTCCCCTTTCTTTTTCCACTTTGCTTTCGCGACCTCTCCTCATTCATTAAAAAATAAAAAAAAAAAACAATCTTTTTACATAATGCATTTTTTATTTACATTTTTTATCCACCCTTACTATTATCAGCAGTCATCGCCGACTAATATATCTCCTTCCACCATCCAATACCGGCTTGTTTATCGTACGTGACGCATTTCTTTATCTCTTTCACTATAAATAAGCTCTGTAGTCCCCGATTTAACTGTGAGTAACGATTGCAATCGAGCATCTCCCCTATTGGATAAAGATTGATGAAGTTCTTGTAAGCGACCGGTTCGTATCTTATTTTATATGTACCGTGAATATAAAAATACAGAAAAGCATCATGTACACAAACTGGCTTTAAAGTGTATTATAAGATATTAATAAAAGTTCCAGACGGAAACAAACAATAAAAAAGGTTCGTGCTAAGTCCCAATTTCATACATAATTAAGAGTACTAGATTTAGCAAGCTGCCTAAAATTGTCTTATCTAAGGACAACGTTACGGTATGACAGCTCTTACTTACAATAATAGTTTCTTGATAAACGTATATGCTAACAGTATTGCAATTGAACTTTTCCTGAAAAAAAACACATAAATTAGATCAAATTACAAAGGAAAAGATATAATTTGAGTCATGTGGCATTCAAACAGCGTTATCTATAAACATTCAGTAAAACTCCTAGATTTCCACTAACGATTCGCTAACATTGGGCCGAAAGATTTTCAATATTTTGTTTAGGATCAAAAGCTTTGCCTGGTTGCAATATTCCAGCAAATTCAAACAACAACGAGGCACAAAATATGAACGTGCGAACGGTTAAAAATTGGCACCCGCCTCTGGTGTAATTTTTAACGGGCCGCTCACAGTATACCATCGGCTTTTTTTTTGGAGCCAACATTTGGCCAACGTTCTTCACATAGTGTGGATGCGAACTCCGCAGCATACTTCTCGTTTTGCATTCTACCATCTGTGTTTGCTCATTGTCTCCATTTTAAATTTAAAAAAAGGATTTTTATTCCCGCTGTTCCGTCGCCCACGACTTTATGTGACGTCAAGTTGGAATGAAGTATTCTTATTGTTGAACCGTCTTTACGCAACGTTGCATAAATTATTAAAGGTTTTATTTTAATTAAAGGGATAAGAGGAGGAACGTTTGTCTTCCTTTCATTCTTGTTTGTTTTTCGTGCGATTTGCATAATTTTGCGTTGTTTCGAGAGCCTCAAGTTTCTGTTGGAGCGAGGACGTAAATGGAATTGGAGGCTAACCTTCGGTTATATGCAAAATAAACTTTGCGGAATATATAAAGCATAACTTGCTTTGATAAACTTTGGAGTGTTGATGTAAATTAAGAGTTGAATAAACGCTTCTGCCTTGTATTTTAGGTTGTTTTTAGGATTTCGTACCCAAAGAGTAAAAACGGGACTAAGCTTACGATGTCCGTCCGTCTTTCATAGGTCTGTATCAATTGAACCATATTTATAAAGAGACATGATTTTTTTACATAATGTAAAACTACTTTTCAAAGTTATATCATGGAAATTTTTCTTGGCATATTAAAAACTGCAACTTCTGACTAAGTACAATACTAATAAAAACTTCATATTATCACTTTTAACTGTAAACAGTTTCTCATACAATAGTTTGAAGAGTTATTGAGAGCCTTGCAATACAACATTTAAGTAATCCCCGTATTCTTCCAAATACCTAATTTATTTCAAAAGGGGACAGCAGTGAACCCCGAAAAATTCATTCATGGCCCATGCATGGCCTTAAAACTTAGTGAAAAATTTGTATGAACACGTTTCACGCATGCGCGTGGCTTTTTAATCAATTCTACTCCGAAGCTTTGCCACACACGTTTTTAATTATGAGAACTAATTTCTGTTCGCAATTTACGGCTTGATTAGAACTGTTACTGTACAAATTACTCTAACATGCGACTGATCAGAACAGCTTTTAATTACTTCGTTCTTGTCAAATTATTTCTGATGAGTATATCAGCTGTGAGCTCTCGCCGTAGTTAATGTTGCCATCATTAAAACTTATTAACCTACATTAAAAAGTTGAGGTTTTATGTACACCATCAGTTTATGAAAACTATTATAGCAGGCAAGTAGAGGGAAGAAGAGGGAGAGTAAAAGCCCAGGCACAGATTAAAACAAAAAAAAGGAAAAAGTGGAAAGGGTTTCGTACCAAGATGTGAAAAGACGGAGGGAGCTCTACCGACAACTTTGCTCTTAAATTTTGATGATGAAGAATAAAGACAATTTTTATTCGTTCTTAAGTCTACTTGATTGATCTGAATGTTACGTTGACGTCATTAAGTATAACTACCCTTCCAAAAAATGATAATATCTAGGCATGGATATATAGATTTATTTATTCATTGGATACTCCATAAGTCCAAAAAGTTCGAAATTCATAAAGATTTTTTTTTCTAATCCAACATGCATATAAGTAATTCATGTGACCTCAATCTGCGTAACTGGACAAAGGACCTTTCGGTTAAGTGGAGGACGGGAACTTTCCCCGTATTTCACGCGACATTGAACTAAAATGTCGGATTGGACACTTGTTACATCTCGTGTCGAATCTTTGTGATTGGATAAATCTTTTGGACTTTTTACCACCCACAAAGTACCTTCTTTTATATTTGCACTGTGTTTATACATTTGTAATATATATTTATTCATAAACTTATTCCTAAAAACAAAATTGCTATTACCAACTTGTTTAGCAGTTTAACGGCATGTATCATAATATTTGTAATGTGAAAACTAAATTTAAATATGAAGCAGGTGTGGATCAGTGGTCTGAAAGCGCAACCTATAAGCGAAAGGACCCCGGCTCAAACCCCGCCCTGCATGACCTGTATCTCTAAGTTTGTAGACTAATCTGATGATTATGTTACCTGTATTCGGTAACAGTCTATGGAAAGTAAAAAAAACACCGTACCGCAAACTGCATAGTTACACTGCACATGGATTGTTCACTATATTCATTTTCGAGTAGGTATCACGGTCAATCGACCATGCACACCCTGGTGTCCGAGTTCTTTGGAACCGCGTGTCGGCCTCTGACGTGGTTCCTTTAACGACTACCAGATGGCAATCGGGACCACCGACTTAACGTGCCTTCCGAAGCACGGAATCATCTTTATTATCTTATCATACAATCAGGTGATTCAAGCCTGCAATGTCCTAACCAAACTGGAAACAACTAAACAAAGTATGATCGAACCCACGACCCTAGGGTCAACAGGCAGCGCCTTAACCACTGGACCATGGAGGCTGTTGATTGTTCACTAATAAGTGTGTGAAATAAAGAAGGCAATGGTAAACCAACAAATAAACTTTGCTATTCAACGTGGCAATGCTGCCAGTCTTCTGGGCACATTGCCATGACATTTTTTATTCATAGGTAGGTCTTTATTTATAGGAAGGTTTTTATTTTAGATAGGATAAATTAATTTTTAGCCTGTTAACGAGCATTTAAAATACTATATGAGACATTAAATATGAGGCCTTATAAATATAATTTATCTTTATTAAAAAAAGGAAACTTCTATATCTTGCACTACATTTGAAATTATACCCAAGTAATTACGGGCTAAACATGTTACATTCTCCGACCAGTGTTAGATCCCGGTGTGCCCCGGGCTTTATTACGGTACAATGGTTCATTATTCCTCTGGAAATCAACGGTAATTATTTCATGTTTATTTATAGATTATTACTGCGATATTTACTTGACGTTAAGCTTGATTAGCGACTCATCTTTGTTTACTTTTTATGAGAAGTACAGTGCAGGTTAGCAAAAAATGCGAAACATTTAATTGACAGTAACTTACTCTGATGACGTGACGGTATACGGCATTACTCTCTATTATGCTCATTACGCCACGAATTAGAAGTTCTAATTTACCGAGCCACTCGCGATGGCTAAATTATTTTGCTATTAATGAACTCGTGCCTAAAAGCTTACCTAAGTTAAAGCTTAACACTTTCTGGAAGTAGGCTGAAACTTATTGCCGGGACATCCCGCCTGTAGTTTTTGTGCATAAGGGGGTTAGAATGGTTTAGAATACATAGAGCGAAGTGGAAAAAGAAAGGGAAGGCTTAAGCCCGGCACAAGAACCCAAATAGCAAATAAAAAAATAAAAATATAGATTTTAAAATTTCGAAAGTTCTAAATCATCATCTAAAGAGTCTAGTATATTTTAAATAATGTTAAATGACCAAAATTAGTACATAAAGGTTCTACTAAAAATTGTACGCCACATTAAAATCTTATTAATTTTTATATTGCATACTATTTTCAGTTTTGTTTAAATGGTATAAGGTTGATATACCACAAAAGTGCTCAGTCATTTTTCCGTCTGATTTAATTTGACCCTATGGCAAAATAAAAGTACACATTTAAAAAGTGGATCGGTAGTTTGATACGATATGAAGGAAATGAAGTAATTCATTTCCTCGAAAAATAACTTAAACATGTGTAGGTGGTCTAATAAAATTAAATACATTGCCAGCTTTACTATACAGATTACCATATTATCTTTCATCAGAATTCACATCACTTTATTACGATTTCCATAATAATCGCGAGAGCGCATCGACCTAACAGTTAAATGGATGGATACGTACCTACACGTACAAAAGGCATGTAAGCACTTCCTAAGTGGCGACACTGACAACATAATGATGATGTACGTATTGCTAGCTATAATAGAGCTATCATATATTAATAAAAATATATATGTATCATAGAAAAGCTCAAAACTGAGCTCAGTGGTGTGCCATGGAAAAGACCTATGTTCAGTAGGTTGATGATGATGATGAAATAGATATGTGGACAAATCACACAGATTGAGCCAGCCCCAAAGTAAGTTGGAGTCTTGTGTTATGGGATACTAACTTAACGATACTATATTTTATAACAAATAAATATACAGAAAAACATTCAAGACCCAGGCCCATCTGAGAAAGATAAAAATCATAATTTTTTAGGCTTAAATCGTAGTCTTAAATAAATACTTTTTAGGTGCAAATATAAGAACATTATTATCTCTGCTCCCTTCGGGACTAATTAATTGTTATTTGCGTCTCAATTTCTTATTTTCTAGTAAAATAGGGCCATAGGATTTAATGAGATATGTATGTTTATGTTTGTAGCCTAAAATATTTGATTATTTCTTTTATAAATTCTGTAATATGTAATCAAAACAGTAATTGGAAACGCTAATCTAGAGATAAAATATATTTACAATAAATTTATCTATGTGGCTATCTACACATATCATGTATATTGTATACATATTATATGTATATGATACTAGCGTATGTACAAATGGCTATATACACGTGACGAATAAAGAAGTTATACTTATGCTACCAAAGCTTTTCTTCTGGTATTTTCTTCTCAGATGTGGTTAGGTTAGAAGAGAGAGAATAATAATGTAAAATATTTTTCTGATATAAAAACATTACGCTTATAATGATACTATATATCATAATTCGAATAAAAAATATTCGACTTTATTGTGCTCTAAATTGGCTATTACCTACTTTTCCTGATAGGAGTTCAATTTCTGTGGTCACTTAGTTACAGCCTGTTTACAGTTAATAACTTTTAAATTGGATCTAGTTTAGTATTTGTGAAAAACAGCACGTAGTCCCAATTGTCGTTACAATGTCATAATACGGTACATCGGACATTCACTTTGACGGTGGAACGTAAAAAAATTCAAACTGTAATTTAATTAAAGTTACTCCAAACAGCGGTGATATAAACGATCCTAAAAATCATAGGCGTTATCACGATGTGGACTACAATTTATGCATTATTTGATTGATCTGATAATTACAACGGTATGTAAGTAGACTGATTTGAGCTCTGTGATAAATTGATGTACGTACAGTATACCCAAATATATTTTGTACTTAGGTTAAGGACAATAATGACTACGATTACCCACAAAAATATTGAAAATATCACGTGAGCTCTTGCTGGTTCCGACTGCGGTAACTTGACTTTAGGCACCTGAAATATTGCTCATTTTTGTAACCTGCTATCACATGCAAACTCTAGATAAGTCAGCAACCGCTGCTGTATGGTGAGACACTATGAAATAAAAGACAAAATTGTATTCTAAAATTTAATATTTGGAGCAAAAACGGTTTAGTGAATAAGATTCGTATCAAAAGAGCAATTCGTCTTGAATTTTTAAAATCGTAATGAATTTTGACTAGAAAAATGACTTAAGATTTATTTTATTGCTGTAATGCCAAGAATGAATATTCAATAGTTACGTGTTATAATTATTAATGCAAATTACGCTAATTTAGGAGATGGGAAAATTAATTTATACTGGCTCTGATATGTATCATGTTAGGTGAAAAAATGAGGCTGGGAAAATAATAGCCGGAGATTTATCATTTTGACATTTATTATTTTATATTTGAGAAGCCGGCATTACCCATATTAGTATTATAATAGGGTAAAACAAGGAGTAACTGTCCACTTAAGCGTTTTTTTCCACTTCAAATATTTTTTTGTCCTAATAGTATTGATGTATATTTTTTTTATAACGTCATTCGATTAATTGTTTATTTCTTTGTAATTTCTGGTGAAAAGAAAATTAATTCGAACAGCCTACGTTTTTTTATAAATTTTTAAGAAAAATAGGTACTATTTTATTAGTAACTGGCCACAAAAATTCAATAACTGGCTAGTACCTAATTAGTAACTGGCCTCATGAAAAAACATTATCTTTGGATATGAAAAAAAAATTAAAAACTTAATTTTAAGGCATAATAATAATTAATATTAATTATCATACTATCTCATTTTCATATTATTAATTATTTGTAATTTATTTATACAGAAAAAAATATTTTGTAGATCAGTAATCATTGGAAGATAGTTTATGTAGATATTTCTATGATAAGCTCTAAAAACGACCTTCTTAATCTATACATATAATAAAACATCTATACATATAAAACAGTAAAAATATTTTGTCTGTACATTTAGAAATTTTGACTGAAATGGATAGAGGAACACTTAAAAAGAATAATAGAAAGCAAAAAAAAAATTTTTGAATTTCTTGTCTGTCTGTCTGTCTGTCTGTCTGTATGATCACGATTATCTCCGAAAAGACTGAACCGATTTACTTCAAACTTTCACCAATTGCTTTATTTTAATTCGGCGAAACATTTAAAGATTTGTTTCATCAAAATAGGTTCATTAAAAAAAAGTTATCGTCATTTGAATGAACTCAAGGCATGAGTTTGCCTCCAAATATATAGCACTTAAATAATATATGACATAGGAAAATTAAAATCTAAAGTCAATTCATCATCATTATACGACAGCATTATACCTATCCATACTAATCCATACTAATAACATAAATGCGAAAGTAACTCTATATGTCTGTCTGTCTTCTTTTCACGCTTTAACCATGAACCAATTTGGATGAAATTTGGTATGGAGGTAGTTTGATGCCCGTGGTAGGACATAGGGTATGTTTAATTCCGGGAAATTCTACTATTCCCGAGGGATCGACACTAACGCGGGCGGAGCGTGGGCAACAGCTAGTGAATTTATAAAGAACGTAGAGTTTCTTAAAATTAGTTCTCGGTCTTACTCCAGATAGGGTTTAAAAAAGCCGTGATTTTGAGCTGACTTGACTATACGGTTAACGATCTTTATTTTGTCTTAAAACAAATTTATATTTATAACATAATTTTTGTTTTGCTTATCTTTCTTTGCGAAGTCTATTTCTAATCTGTTTTGACCTCTTCTTCTCAGTGTTTATTCAACTGTTTCGCTTTTTGAACAATTTTCATGATAACCATTTTCTTTGTCGCTTTAATGATAAGGCTTCAAAAAAACTTTTTGGTTAGCATAAGAAAGCCTCATTTTTTTTTATTATTAATTTCCTTTGATAAGTATTCAAAGAAAACTGCAAAGTTAAACTTCTGTAAATTTCATTAATTGCGTTCTCATCTTCATTGTAGTTTTCTTGTGATATTGCCCCACGATGATATAACTGTTCTGGTCTCAAATGTCAGAGTCTCAGAATCCAGTTGACTATTTCCTTCTTAAGATTGTTTTGCTACTTCTTCCTTGTCTTTCCTAAAGTTTTTACTTCCTTCATTAAGAATCGTGTTAGTTTCTGTTTCTTCCAATAAAATTACCTTATAAATTTCATAAAATTTAGTCTTAACCTATTGATATTTTATTTTTTTGTATGGCGCCTTACCTTTTTATTCTTTCGACTACAGAGACGCCTGTATAAGTAATCAATTGTGTAGCGTTGTCAAAAGTATACTGCATTTTTTTGACATGCTTTAACTTCATGTATCAAAGTTTCAAAGAAAAAAATCTCATTCAGTAACTGGCCACCTTACTGGCCACCTATGCCAGTTTCTGATAAATGATGATAAAAATTCCTGATATTTTTTTATACGGTTTTATGTCTAATGCACTATGCAAATAAGAGTAGTTTTTAATCAAATTCCGTCATTGACTATTTTGTCAGTAACTGGCATAGGCGGCCAGAAACTTAAATCTTGCATTTATTTTTTTGAGTTACTGGCCACCCCCTCTATCTCAGCTTTTAATGTATCTAAATTAGATTAAACATCAAATAACTGTCGATTACTGCTTGAACTTCTATAATGTTACAACTCGCACACTTAATTTGCCTTAATTAATCAGAAATTTCAATTTTTTTACCACAACCTTCCATAACGTTTTAACAAGAATACACCTTACACGTCGAAAGACAAACGACAAGCGACAAAAAATTATCGCCAACTTTGGCGCCAGTGTACATAATGGAAATTATTTGTACTAAAATGAAAGCTAGATAACTACGGAGTTCGAAATTAAATAAATAGATGGCGTATTGTTAACAAATCTCTTATTCTAACTGAAATTAGTATAGAGTAGCCAGTTATTGCAGGTGGCCAGTTACACCTTGTTTTACATAGTCCATACGTTTGTTATGAATGTCTTACTTTTTTGTTACTCTTGCTGAAAATCGAAGTAAAAATATACCTACTACTATGTATAACGGAAACTAGGTATTAAAAATTATTAAATAAATTACCGCAAATAATTTATGTTGATTGAAACTAGCTTGTGTAGCTGACTACCTAAGCTGACTATCAAACATATTATATACTAGCTTTTGCCCATGGCTCCGCTCACGCGAAATTCGATCCTTAAGAACAGTTTTTTTTTCCGGGATAAAAGGTATCTTATGTCTTTCCTAAGGTCTCAAGGTACTACCATACCAAATATTATTATAAATTGGCAGTGTTAGTAGTAACAGACAAATAGACAGAATTACTTTCGCATTTATAATATTAGTAATAGAAAATAAAGCTGATGGTGATGTAATATGTATTAAAAATCCACACAATTTTATTGCTCCCCAAATGGGCTATTTACGTCATGACCTAATTTAACATCTGCACCATTATGTACCCATCAAACGTATTATAGTACACCGAATTGACAGATGTTACCGCATTTAAAACTCTCGCCTCCATTTAATTGCCGCAACATTTTCACAATACCACAATTTATTATCCCTACATCCGCAACTGTTACTAATGTGCGATTTCTTTTACAGGTAATTTTAAAGCTGACTTCCTTCATTCCGTAAGTTTATTGTAAACATTGTTCATCGAATCTTTTTGTGACATAAATTTGTCTCGAATGAAATACAAAACATCATTGTATCGAAAGCTATTCGCAAACAACCATTATGTACAGCGGAAATCGCTAGAATCGAATTGGACGGTTGACAATGTGACACGAACCCACAAAACTCTTTCACTGCGCACATCCAGGGATCATTTCAATAAAAGTTATTGTGTTCAACCGACAATGGGTGTCACAGGAAGAGATCTGCGCGTGTGTTGGAGCAAGTGGACTGTTTATAATTTGTGCATTGTTGTACGGGATGGAACGTGTCCGGGGTCTATCGGGGCTATTGTGTGACGGCGCGTCCAATACCTCTTCCTAATTGGCTTTTTAAACGATGCTAAACAGTGTTAGTGACGGGTTAATCGGTAGTAGGGGTCTGACCTGAACTAATTGTTCACGTAGATTCTCTTTGACCGGAAAGAGTTTAAATAAAACTAACTCGGTCAATTTCAGTAAAAATAAATTTAATGCTAAATATTGGCTTTACAAAATAAATTTGGGATTTTCTGAATACGCAGATAGATGTTTTCGATACAAATAGCCCTCAGCTAGATATATTGCATAGAAAACAGATTTCCTCTGGTGTACAGGGAAAAATGGGATGGCTTTTGTCTCTATCTTGACAAAAGACGAGGAACCAAACTTCAGTCAAGCGAAAGATAATAAATGTCGATACTTTGGCAGGCTCAGATACGATAGAAGTTGGCGGAAATTCGCCAAGAGCAGAACGTGTGGTTTATTATGAAATAGCTAATAAATCTAAAGAAGAAACTACTAGCGAAGAAAAAGTTGTGGTTCGAGATATAAGCACCAAGTCTAAAACTCGGGCATAAGTTCTCCGCATTACAGCCACAACATTACCGTATATATAGGTATTATTGTATATAGTATATAGATGTTATTATGATGATACTTTCTTTAGCGTACTAGGTTATACACAATAGAATATTGCTTGATAAAAATGCGGCCTATTTTTGAGGAACGCGTGGAGCATCGTCAGCAATTTTATCAAACGATATATCGACCCGGTGGGGTAGTGGCATAACGCGGTCCGATGCTAATGTTCAGATTACAATGGCTACCGTCGGGATACAGATAAGTAATCGAATTACGTCTGTAAATAATTAATTCTCTGATATTTCATACGTCGTGATGGACATTATCTCCGATCTCAGATACTTGATACCGAACTGATACCAAAACCAGTTTACGGCCAGCTCTTTCTCTGAAACGCTCTGGAATATTTGTGAGACAATGTAAATTTAAAGAGTTCAGGTTATATTGGTGTAAACTACACCGTGGACCTCCTAGCGTGTCAATCGTTAACTGGTTTATGTCGTATTTTATTGGCATTTGTGAACTTTATTAAAATGCTGTGTTAAGATTCAAATCACGTGACCAGCTAACAATTGTAGTAACAATTATATCTTTTGTTATTCTGCCTGCGGTTAACATTACTTTGTGTTAATTAAATTCGTTCAACAACAGTTTTGGAATAACGCGATTAAAATCTCAACTTAAGTCAAATATTTTAACGATTTTAATGGCATCATTTTGTAAAATATGTTGTTTTCGACCAAATAAAATGTAATTTTGATGATAAAATCAGTCAATTAAGTAACATTTAGAATTAAGTTTTGTATCTTAAATTTCATTCTACTAATACTTCGGGTATTACCAATGTTATGGTAAAATAAATTATTAAATTGAATAAATGTAACTTACCTATTGAAAAACACAGATTAAAGCTATTTTGCTTGCTTTTCGTGTGTGTAAGCTGAAAACATCACACTCGTTTCTTAAGGTGTAGGTAAGACTAAAGGGAGCTTTGCATTAAACACATCAAGATTTAGGTCATATGTAGTATCTTAATGAGCTTTCGTCCCCGGATCGGCTCGCAAAATGTGAGGTTTTATCCAACAGGCGGAAGTGCAGTGCCAGTGTGGTCATGTTATACCTCCTTTCGTGCCCTCTGTGTCTCACCAGCTGCACTAAATATATACACTGCATCTGAGAGTGGTGTAAGAATCGCCACATATTGGAGAGATAAAATCTAATCCCTTGAGCCATCGACACGAAAAGAAGATCCTTCGAGTAGAGAATAACAAATTACCTTTTCCAGGATGGAAGAAACTATGTATGTATGTTACTTCTCCCGCCGGTAAAATGTATATAACTCGGTTAGGTTAACCAAAAATGATCACTCGTTTTCTTGACCAGTTGTAAGAGTCTGCGCAGTAAAAAGCATTGACGTAGGTAAAATTCGTGTTCCATATACTAATGCAGCACATTTGTCAAGCTGAGCTCGGCATCGAGCTGCTTATCCGCAGAGCCGGGTTTAGACCGTATCGCTACAATCCGGTGAGATTTTTCTTATCTCTCACATCCTTGAAGATATAAGGGAGCTTAGTATTTAAATACTCACATTAATATTTAGGTTAAATAGGTAGTATTATTTAAAAAAAAGCTTTTCCCCCATTCAACTGAGTAAGTATTGTATCGCAATACCTTCGTTTCTTTCTAGGATTCAACAAATTCCTATACTTACCCTTCAAAATATTTCCGATGGGCTTTAGCGTCGGAAGCACAAGAAGCCAATGAAACAGCGTTCGCCGACTCACCTGCCAAATGTGGTGAGTGTAGCAATATTCTCCCATGGAACCAAAAATCCGTGGGAGAGGCCCAATATCATACTCATCAGTCATCATACTCATTTCAAATCTAAGAAGTAGAGTCAAAACTCGATTTTTTTACACTTGAAATGAGTATGATGATAGGTATTATTATTATATTTATAAATATATTTCGTTCGCGGCTACACTCGCGTTAATGTAATTTTTGATCCATCAAGAACAGTTTGGTAGGTACTCTTTGTCTCTCCCTAGCTAAAACTACCTTCATACATGATAACATTTAAATCGTTTCAGTGATTATAGGATAAAGTACCAGATAGACAGAGTTGCTTTGAATTTGTTCTGATAAACATAAGTGTAATATTAAGTTAATCCCTTTGAGGTTAAGCGTGAGCTTTTGCAGAAAAAATAAGAAGTTTGCTATCTTGCAATCTAGTGTGTTTTTATTTCATTGTCTCATGTCAACAGTCCTTACAATGTGGCATAGTCCTTATAAGCCTACATTTAAATTATTAAATGATGATCACAAGGAGAATAAAAAAAATGATAGTTACTTCTATAACGAAACATGGAACGACATTACAATTCTATTCCTTTTGAATAAATATCTCTAAATCATATATGTTCTTAAGGGCCCGCCATAGGCCAGGTGGCGTGGCGGTACAAACGCGGATGGTCTAAACGCTTGGCTAATTTGGATTTTTCGTTTTTAAAGAATTTTCTAGGGTTATTCGAAAACAAATACATGATGGCTGCCTTATCTGTAATGCAATTATAATTAAAAGTTTCAAGGTTAATCTTAATGTATTTGGTGAATACTGCTGTATATATTACCGAGTATAATTAAAGATGATTTGGAGCCAATTAATAATTTTTTACCATCGTGAAAATTTAACGCAATCGTGTTTTTCAGTAAGATAGTTACCAGAGTTAGCCCTGAACTTTGTTGCATTTTTATTTCAACTTGAGTATTTCATTAATATGATATTACAGACAATCATGCTAAGCAGTGTGAGGTAGTACGAACCCTTAAGGAGTAAAGACTTAAAAAATACAAACCAACGTCACGACATTGGTTGTCAATCTGAGCTACTTACCCGCAAAAGCTGGATTTAGCAAGAGCGGATCGCATACAATACGGAGATATGAATCCGGACAAGGATATCTTTCTTTCACTTGGATAGCGTGAAACAAAATTAATAAAAACTATTTCAGTCTTATTATAAAACAAGGACTAACTTTAGTACCTGGTTTTTCTATTATCCGTCCAAAATAAATTGATTATGACAGTTGACCAAACGTCAAAGTCATAAGTGTCGACTTATTTTGGTTGTTCGTTTTATAATAAGACGGTTTTAGTTTAGGGATAGGCTTAATCATTATCATAAAAGCATTTTCCCGGTTGTATCCTCAGCTGTCTTGAGTTGGATCCCGGGGCCCGCTATTATGATATTAATATGGTTATATGATTTGGCTTGTTGATCCGGCCTAAGATACAGAACCTATGTCTGTTCTGTCCTATGGATGTCGTAAGAGGTGATAAAGGGACAAGCACATACATCTAAAGCATTCCGAAAGAGTATTGACGTAAGGCAGGCGCCCTGTCGTAAAAATAAGCCGAAACTTTTCACAGCATGGAAAGTGTAAAAGACTTCCATTCTGTCCCGATCCCACATTAAGTGGGATGAGGAGTGGAAGAAGAAGTTTTTACGGCCGACTGTCTGACGTAAATCCTCGTTCGGTAAATTTATAATCGCGGACAAATACTTGTGAGTATGAAGTACAAGTATTTCCCCCGCAGGGAATCGAGCCCGGTAGTGCGGTCTCGTGTAGCAGGATGGCATGTTAACCACTGCTCCATGAACACCGTCATAGGTATAGTTTATTTATATGTTTCGCAACTAGACTGAAAAAATGTGATACTAAGTTAGCACGTGTAATTTTATATTTATAAAAAAACGACTTGTAATATCAACTGCAAAAGTATTTGTTTTTCAATTGATTCAGTAGTTTTGCGTGATGTCGGGGTATCACACAAACATAAAAAAGGAAAGTACTTAAACAGAAACAAACTATTTTGTATTAATTTAAGTGTCATATCATATTTAGAACCAAAGTTTAATATTATTTATTACAAAAAATACTAATTTACAGCTATGTTATAGTGAAGAATATACTAAAATTTATTTTCCTATTAATATACCGAAAAAATATTCACTTCCAACAAAAAAGTTCAAAATATAATAGATAAAATATCCTACACGTTAGTGTTATTTTGAATCGTTCAGTTTAGATTTTTTAAAGTCTGATATATATAAAAGGCACATGCCCGCGGAAGCTGGTCCATATCGAATACAATCCGGAGATATGAGTCCGAGTTCGATCTATCTTATCTCCGCTTATAGATAAAGAGGATCTTAAGTGCTGGACATTAATGAGCCTTTGAATAATAGATTTCTGATTAACGCTATCGTCTTTTTGAATTGCCGCTACTTTAGATTGGGTTTCATGTTTTTATAAGGTAAAAAAGCTATTCAAAGCCTTTTCTTAAAAAACTATTCATTCGTCCATCTGTCACACACGGGGCTCTATCTATTGAACCGAAATAGGTAAATTTAAATGTTCACAGTATTAATGTATACCAATTGCTGCTATAGCATATAAGTACAAATAATAAAATTTAGATTATAAATAAAATAAATATAAATATATACGGACAAATCACACAGATTGAGCTAGCCCCAAAGTAAGTTCGAGACTTGTGTTATGGGATACTAACTCAACGATACTATATTTTATAACAAATACATATATAGATACACATCCAAGACCCAGGCCAATCTGAAAAAGATCATTTTCCATCTTGACCTGGCCGGGGATCGAACCCGGGCACTCTCGTGTCGCAGGCTGGCGAGTTGAAATTAAAATTAAGAGAGGCCCTATATAAAATACGTGCATTTTGAGATTTTTTTTTAGATTCTGTAGCCAAAGGGTAAAAATTGTACCCTATTATAATATATCCGTCCTTCCGTCCGTCTGTCACAGGGCTGTATTTATCGAACCGTAATATGAATGGTATAAAATTTACGTAGAATATACATATATATCTTTTGCCGCTATAACAACAAATAATAAAACCAATTTAAAACTATAGGGGGTAAATACGACATGAGGATAATGGCCTACTAATGCTGAATAGAATGTCAGCTTATCTATTAATGTTTTGACATTGACTGAAGATCGATCATTGGAAAGTTATTATCAAGTAAGTAATTAGTTAAAAGTCATCTAGACAAACTTTTGTGGATCAAATACATAAAGATGTACGTACGAAAGTAATTTAATCACCACAAAAGTACGCTAAATGCTCTTTAACATAAAAATTGCAATTAGTAAAGTGAAACAAAAGAAAAATGCAATACCCAAAGTGGTAACCTTAAACAGTAGAGTGGTTAATCCTAACAAAGAAGAAAATTTAAAAGAACAGTATTTTTAAGCTATTTATAAAATTAGTTCTCCAGACTGCAAAGAAAATAAAACTTACAAACTAAGAACCAAGAGAATCTCAGGTAGAGTAGATTATATTTTCTTTTCCTTTGTTTTACTAAAAGCAACAGTTTACTTCAAAGGGCACGTAAAGAACAGAATCTTGTTATTATTTAAAAAAATTTAAAATAGGTAACATTAGTTGAAATATTATTAGAAAATATTAACTTATTTGGTTTAAATTTATATAATGATTAGTAAAAATGCAAGGTTGCGCTAGGCTTATGAGCCAAGTGCATTCATCCCACGTATTTATAATTTACATTTATATTCAAGATGAAAGAATATTTTGCCTCATGCAGCCCGTTGCCAGCTAGTCGTAAAAAAATCGAGCAGAGTTCTATGTCAAGAAGTAGGATTATTGCAACTTTATTAATGACTAGTTTTCGCCCGCGGCGCCGCCCGCGGCAATGTCGATCCCTCGGGAATAGTACTTTTTCCCGGGATAAAAGGTAGCTTATGTTCTTCTAAGTACTCCAGAGAACTTGTATGAAAAATTTCATGATGATCGGTTCAGTAGCTACGGCGTGAAAGCGTAACAAACAAACAAATAAAGAAACAAACTCACTTTCGCATTTATAATATTAGTAAGGATTAGTAAAAATGCAAGGTTGCGCTAGGCTAATGAGCCAAGTGCATTCATCCCACGTATTTATAATTTACATATATATTCTAGATGAAAGAATATTTTGCCTCATGCAGCCCGTTGATAGCTAGCGAGTTCTATGTCAAGAAGTAGGATTATTGCAACTTTATTAATGATAATATCACAATCACAATACAGAAATAAAAAATGTCGGAGCCAAATTATGTAATTAACCAGTTTATAAGTTTCTATTTGATTTACTTTAGTAAGTAGCTTTGACATCATAAAGTATTCGAATTTTAAGTGGTCGAGTTATATGAATTGCTACTGAAGAACATTATCGATTGTAACTATTCGATACCGCCTCCCTTATTCTGTGTTGAGGGTTTTCTATTGGATTTGAGATTTTTGTAGTAATTAAAAACGTTTGCTCGATACAGCTAAGAGATTCCACAAATCTAATGTCTATTAATAAACAAGAGATTCAATGAACATGCTTTAAAATCTATTCGTTGATCAACGATCATAAAATGCGCTAGCTCGAAATTAGTTTTGGTTTCTGTTTCATTCGCATTGTAACTTACAATACACATGTTTGCACTTTAACATGCGTCATTTTAGAATTTATCAACCCTTAGGCGTAGCACGTACGAGTAGCTTTGTTTATAACACATAAGAAAGTCATTGAGAAAATTGGATGAATGTGGATGAAAATATGATTTAGAAGAACGATTGTTTACTGTGTCAAGGAGAAATTATTGGAAAAGAGTGTCAAAAGGGATATGACATAGAGACCCCCATACGAAAGTGAGATAAAAAGCAGATTTTTAATCTTGTATGTGCCTAGTAACACCTTGGCTATATTTACTAATAAATTCCTCAGCCTGTTCCATTACGCAATCCAATTTAGTATCATCAACTTTTTGTCCATAACATCACGGATATTTTAATTAGAAAGTACACAAATAAGTAGCTATTACTTCGACAACGGTGCTATGTTACGTTGTCACAATGACGGGTAGAACCTCTTCAAAGTAAATTGGATACCGACCGAACCGTGACGATTTGTCTCACAAAAAATGTAACCCTTTACGGAGGCTTTACGTAATTTCGGGCACAAAGGCAGGTTTCTATAGGCCTGATATTGGAGTATTTGTAACAGTACGAATATGCGGTTGTTTGGTATTAGAATTTAGATGCTCTTAATTATCGGTAATCTAGGTATCTCTTGTAATATATCCTTGGCAAGATAAATAATACTCGTCTCAAAAATTATTTTTATGGTAGAAGTTTCGTTAACAATTTAAGTTTCGGTAAAAAGAACTAAGTCTCAATACAACTAATAAGAAGTTATTGCACTTTCTTTAAAACAGAAATATTTTTATTTGGAGTAAAAGTGGTAAATTTTGTACTGATTTATGCACGCAATTAAAGAATAAATGAGAGTCTTACACGTTTCACTTTATAATGGCATGCAAAACTTTGAAATAAAATATCAATTTTTATCTCATCTGATTTTTTATCTCACTTTCGTATGGGAGTCTCTATGTCACATCCCTTTTGACACTCTTTTCCAACAACAAAAAAAAATAATAAAGATTGGATGGATTGTGTCAAGGAGAGTACGGTCAAGAAAGCAGTGACAAAGGCTATGTTAGGTGACAGAACAAAACGGAGAGAACTGACATACTGTGTCCACCCCACATGAATAAGGTGAGATCAGGTAAAAGAGGAAGAAGAAAAAAGTCAATCCACAGCCTTCCAAAACAATGATAATAAATTGTCCATAATTTAGTAGTTTTACATATTTTGTCATTATTAATTTATGTCACATAAATAAAAATTTGATGTTGGCTGGTAAGGTTCCCGATGAAGTCACCAAGATTTTGTATGGGGCTAACTTATGTGCCCTTATCAAGAAGGATGGAGGTATACGTCCCATAGCTATAGGTTGCACAATTAGAAGATTGGCCTCCAAAGTGGTTTGTAAACATTTGTCTTCTACTTTATCTCCCGTTTTTCAACCAAGGCAATTAGGTTTTGGAGTGCGAGGGGGTTGTGAGGCTGTGGTGCACGCTACTAGGACCTTTATTAATTCGTTTGATAGTGAAGTTGTCTTAAAAGTAGATATAAGTAACGCCTTTAATTCCTTGGACAGAGGTGTTTTCCTGCGTGAGGCTAAACAGTATATTCCCGCTATATATCCTTATTTATGGCAATGTTATAGTTCACCCTCAGATCTTGTCTATAAGGATAAAGTCATAAAATCTTCTACTGGTTGCCAGCAGGGAGATCCTTTGGGACCTGTCATCTTTAGTCTTGGAATCAATCCCATTATCTCTGGCCTCAACTCACCCCTAAATACATGGTATTTGGATGACGGCACTTTGGGTGGTAGTGCAGCAACTGTGAAGGCAGACTTCGAGGCTTTAATCTATAAATTTGAAGGGATAGGTTTAAAACTCAATTTCTCTAAGTGCGAACTTTATATAAACGACACAGTCACTGATCTGGACAAAGACGGAATTTATTCAAGTTTTCATGAGGTAGCTCCTGGGATAAAATTAGTGCATAAAGATTGTTTCCGAGTTCTAGGTGCCCCAGTATTGGAGGATTCGATCACTAACTACGTAACTGAGCAGGTAGCTAAGTTTAAGGCTTCATCTGACCTTTTATTCAAAATAAATTCACACATGGCTTATTTTAAATTCACATACGCTATGCGTTGTTCTTTAATGTGGAAGCATCCCAATCATCTCAAAATACTTGATGAACTAGTTAGAGTTTCACTGGTTAAAGTGCTGAATTGTGAAATCGACAGAGAAGCCTGGAGATTTGCCTCGCTGCCGGTTCGTTTCGGTGGTATAGGTGTGCGCAAAGCATCTGATGTGGCTCTTCCAGCCTTTCTATCTTCGGCTCACGCGGCATCCTCACTATGTGGTAGAATTCTTTCCCCGGTTTCGGGTCCCATTGAGGTATGCGGCGTGAGTGAGGCTGGAGAGGTATGGAAAACCATCAGTACGGAAGACTTGCCATTGAACCTTAGTTCACAAAGACAGTGGGACAGCCCTGTGTGCAAGGCGGTCCAAGAGCAGTCTGTTTCTCATTGTAGCCGATTGGAGGATCGCGCCCGCCTTTTAGCTTTGGTTGAAAGAGAATCTGGGTATTGGCTACAGGCACTCCCCTCGAGACATGTCGGCACTCTTTTAGATAATAACACCTTTAGATTAGCCATGGGTCTTCGTTTGATGTCTCTCAATGATGTGATTCGCAGGACTTTGGCCACGGTTGGCATTCCATCTATTTTAGAGCCAAACGGGATTATTCGTTCTGACGGTAAGCGTCCGGACGGTCTATCCCTAGTTCCTTGGCGATTGGGCAGGAGTCTTGTTTGGGATGCCACATGTGTGGATACATTGGCACCTTCCCATTTACTCTCTACCTCTCAACGTGGGGGTGGGGCAGCAAGTGCAGCAGAGGCAAACAAAAGGAAAAAATATGAGGGTTTGGTAAATAATTACTGCTTTTTACCATTCGCAGTAGAAACGATGGGTCCCTGGGGCCCGGATGCAAAATTATTTTTAAGGGACATCACGACGCGCCTCGTGGAGGCAACGGGAGACTTGAGAGCTGGCAGCTTTTTTGCTCAACGTATAAGTCTCGCGATACAGCGAGGAAACGCTGCCAGTGTTTTGGGCACGTTGCCTCCCTGTGGCGCGTTGGAAGATTATTTTTATTTATAATTTTTACTTGTTTTTATGGCAATTATTGTACATGTTTAGAAAAAAAAATAGACAAGGTTAATATGTAATTATTGAAATAAATATATATTTTAACAGGATATATTTCTATTCACTATAATAATAATATAATTATTTTATTTAATCAGTAATACTCGTAAAAAAAATATTATATTTTATTTGATCAAGTTAAAAATTCTTTTTTATTGTAAAGACTTTTTATAAAACCCAATTTTGATTTGTAAATATTTTACTAGGTATTGTTTATGATGTTGGGGATCTTATTATTGATATTTTATGTAAATATGTACGTATTTTAATTTGTTTTTTCGACAATACGTGTCACCTTTATTCCCATCTATAAATAATATCTTTCATACACTAGTACTTTTTAAAAACATCATCTTCATCAGGTCTTTTTCGTCTCCACTACAGGAGCATGACCCTCTCTGTACTACTTGGCCAGAGTAGCCAGAGGATTTGGCCTACACTCTCCACGCTGGCCAGACGGGTTGGAGAGGGAAAAACATACTGTAACTTAATTTTAGCTATGCCTAACATAAAATTACTGTTTATTTGATAAAATGATTAAGTAAATTGCGCCTTTCAGTTAAGAATTCAAGAAATGTTTGAATGGCTAGACGATTTAATACCAGTAATTTGTCTTAAGGTATAATTAAGGCAGGCCTAGCATACGTTTAATCTAGCAGCCAATACCTTTAATAACTGTGTCAGTGGTTTTGACATTTAAGTGAATTAATTCAGGTCTGTTATTCCCAAGAGCTTTAAGTGAAACACTTACTGATTTCACATTTTATGATACGCATTTATCGATAGTTTACATTAGGGTTAAAATGGTAGGTAATTGGCAGCTTAAGTTGTTTATTGAATAGTTTTGTAACTGTATTAGTAAGTGACTGGATATATATGGACAACATTGTTTATTTATTTGTGCAAAAATTTATTAAAAAAATACTCTCGAGCCTCTAAAACTTTAGTAGATGGACTTAATACTAAAAGCATTATCTCCCAGTCAATCTCGAGAAGGATAAATAGATAAAAACAGGTGGTAAATTGGAGAATAAATATGAGATAAAAATATTATAAGGAAAGAATAATAGATATATACTAAATGATAGTAAATAGTATATATTTAGTTACATAAATATTAATAGATACAAAAATATGCATACATAATACACATAAATACATATACAAAATAGTGAGAAATGATGAATTAATCTGCTGACTAGAGTTCATAAAAAAATATGCAGCTAAAACGCATTCAGTATGCAGTATATTAAAAAAACATAGATACTATCATCAGATACATATGTATAGAGCGAGTAGTAGACAGATTTATTTCTCCAGTTTGTTTCTTGATTTGAAAAAGTAAATTAAATAAATTTTGAAGTCGAATCATTGAACGCGAACAAATGACGTGAAAGTATGATAACTTGGTTGCATATTATTACCTGTCAATCAATCAACATATAGAAAATGAAACCAGAAGAATTTTTAAATAAATCGTTTTGTAATATCGTATGTAAAATCTAAGGTAATGCGATAAAAATCCGAAGACACATACGAATTCGGTCAGTTTTTAGATACGTATTTCACGAATTAGGGTGCGAAAGCACTCGAACCCGACAGTTTCTTAGTTGCATTTAAGTTTCTCCGTAATTCAGAAGGCAGGTAAAGTTGTTAGCCTTGTTTGCTATCTCTAGATGGCAGTGATCAAACTATCTTGAATGCATTTACATATCTTGATAAATCTGGACTATTAGCAAGTGTTAAGGTACTATTAGACCTTGTAGACATTCTCCTACCTTATTATTTCTAAGATTTAGTTGAATTATAAAATGGCTATAGAACGTAACTTTGTTTTAATTGTTATAAGAAGGTAGATTTATATGAATACAGTGGTGATTTTTCTAACTCTTTAAAGATATCTTATATAGCGCTTAACATTCTTAACATCCAACACAAGTCAGGACCAACGGTTTATCGTGCCTTCCAAAACAGTGAGGATCTCGAAATGTTTATATGCCACTTATCATCACCAATCTCATTGTGAAACACGCGCGGGGTTGCTGAACATGCGTTATTCTTTACAATGTGTGACACTCACAAGGCAATCGAGCGCTTCGTAGTAACTGAGCTCAAACAAAGGAAGCTGAAGGCTTTATCTCCGCGGATTACCGCTGACGAGCAGGTTCACGGCTGTCATCTTAGCACAATAACTCAGAGAGATTAAACGCTTAAAATACTTCAGATAAACATACTTAGCTGTAGAATTGATAAAGCTGATTGGCTTATGTTTTGGAATGTATTTTCGAGTCATTAATATATACTAGTGATTTAGCGATTCAAATATTTATTCAGAAAATATGGCCTTTCAGGCACTTTATTACGTCAATTCATATTTTAACCCTTTGTCCGCGAACGTCGGATAAATCAAACGTTCACGGTCAAAGGGTTAAATAATACTCACTAAATTATATTGAAATTTTTAATTATTGTGCAAAAGCTAAAAACTATTAGCGTTTTGGAACCGACAACTGCAAAGAAGACGCCAAAAGAACAATAGTGGTCGCTACTACTTGCCTGGAGGGCTTTATGTGATATATTTTATTTTTTAAATAGTATGATATATTATGTTTATACAAGAGTTTGATTTTAATTAAGATGGTTTATATGATTGTATTTGTATACATTTGATATCTATGCTAGAATACGTGAAGCAAACATTTGAACCCCTTTTTACGAAAATACGCGGACGGGGGAGTATGAAATTTCGAACACTTATAGTTTATAATAGAGAAGGTGTGCAGAATTCTAATACTATTTTAAAATTATGGTTGAATTTCGACCACTGGGCGATCACTAATACTTTTAAAGGCATGAGACGGCCTGCGTAGAAGCCTGTGAGCCGGGACATCGGCTTTGATTTCCGGCGCGGTCAAATACTTGCGATTCATTTTAACAGGTATCTGAGAGCGGTTCTGGACCTCCAAAGTGGCCTAGCTGGCGTCAGGCAGACAGCGTCTTAAGTGGAATTGGGCAGGTCACATCTGCCCAATTATCTGACCTGACGTGTTGTGGTCCAAAGCGACCACGATTCCACAAAATCATAAACGAAAGCGTGGAAGGCCCAAAAAGTGACGAGAAGACGAGCTTCAAACCTATCGAAAAGAATAGACTTCAGTAGTAATAGAAAATAGAATAGAATCATATGAGAGTATCTTTCGTGGCAGACCACTGTCTCCAATGCGTCACAGCTGATTACGCAACTGGGAAAAACGCTGTTTTTCCCGGTTGTTCTTCAAGGTTCTTCAGATTGATACAAATCTTGATTAAAACTTGATTATTATGCTTTAAGATTATTATTAAAATTATATACTGATTGTAAACCCTATATCAATTAAATATATATATATATATAAGGCTAAAAACATGAATTTTGCAATAACGCAATATAAATAAAAATAAGTACTTTCTACAGAGAAAAGGCCTGTATTAAAAAAAAACAATTAAAAAGCTAAAAACGTGAATTTTGCAATTCCGCGATATAAATATAGACACTATAGAAAAAGGGCACCCATTGAAAAGTATAAAAAGCTAAAAACGTGAATTTTGCAATTCCGCAGTTTAAATATAGGTACCATAGAGAAAGGGCTATTATTCCTTTTTTACTTATTCGAGGCTTCAATCGAAAGACACAATTGAAGCTCTACAAAGCCGTGGTGTGGTAGATTTAAGTCAAACAACAATAGCCCTTTGGGTCATTCAACAAAGTCACATTTGAAACGTCCAAAAAGGTTGGAAACGCTTTCACATTTTTTGTATTAAAGGAACATTAAATTGCGGAAGAAATTTGAATGCGTCGCGCATAATGGGATAGATAAAAGTAATTTTGAGAGTGAATAAAAATGGGCAATATATTTCAATTTGAAAAATTAATACAACTTGCAAACGTATTAATATTTGAAATTTAAATATATTTCGGTATGGTTTGCTTCAGTGCGTGTAAAAATACCTTTGAAATTCCAAACTCTTTAAGAAGCAATTCAGCTCAGCCTGGCAAAATTAACAGCTTTTCCTATGATCCAAGGCTGGAAACAAAACAAAAATCGACATTTTCATATAATAGTGCTCAGCCAATCTAGAAATTTTATGAACATATGTTGATTTTTCTAGAACTCAGCATTGGTCCCTTACAAAAAGTTTTTTATTTTGATGGGCTCAGTTGCCCCTCTGAGGGTTTGTTGGTGGTAAATTTACATGCTTTATTTACTTCATCATCATCAGGTCTTTTTAGTCGCCACTGCAGGAGCATGACCCTCTCTGTACTACCGGCGCCATTCTTGGACAGAGCAGACAGAGGATTTGGCCTACACTCTCCTTGCTGGCAGACGGATTGGAGAGGTCTCATTGATGTTTATGAGCTTTGTTTAGCTTGTATTTCCTATTTATATACTTAATGTGTGTGAAATCAAATAAAGTTTTAAATGCAAGCTATGGGTTTTAACATGTTTTAACTTCAATAAAATGCTAAAATTAATTGTGTTATAAAATCTAAATCGACGCGGACGAAGTCACGGGCAAAAGATGTCATGGATATTAAACAAAAGCCAACAACACATTTTACGGCAGAAATCTAGGACATATATTTCGGAACTCAAAAGATAATCGCCAAATGCCCACTAAAGGAATATAATAAAATAATGACTTGGTATATATATACTTTTTAATACTAACCTCATTTTGAAAAGGAAGTGATGGAATTCAAAATCATTATAAAGCGTTTTGAACTGAATTCAACATAATTTAAGTATTTCATCTCCAAAATGTCTTCCATGCTGGCTAGTCTGGGAGAAAAGAAAAAAACGCTCGTCTTCTCGCGCAGATAAAAAAACAAAAAAAAAACTTCTATTTTTTCTCTACAAACAAGTCCTACGAGTATATGATATTACAAAATATTACAAAAATGCATTTGAAAATATATTCGATTATATCGTAAAAGCCGATCGAAGGATTTGGCTTAAATCTACGGAATCATATTAAAAGGCGATGCGGCTAGCAATCCATCACTATTTTGATTCCGTTTTCCATCTACACGCCCTCCAACAGGCTATATGTGGCCATAAGGACCTAGACCTAGGCTCTATCTACCCAACAAGGGAAAAACGATACTATTTACGTTCGTTACGATGTGATACTATGTATTCATCTCCAAAAATAAATACTTTGTATTGAAATTCCTCCCCTTCAACAATTCTAAATCTAAACTTTCATCGTCGTACTCCGCTTACAAATCACAAGTCCACAAATATCGCGTGACGTCCCAACATTCACAATCCTACAAGTTTGAGTAGGCCCATGTTAAATCTAGCCGCCGTCAGCGGCGGCGACCTTTCAAATCTCCCGGTTTATTTATCAGCCCTAACCGATGACAAGTACACGAGTATTTGATTTATACCGGCAGCCACTCAGATCCTTAGAATTATAGCCTTGTATTATTGCTTATTGAAACGACTACCAAATGAGGATTAATAACGATTTATGCCTTTAGAAATGATTGTCCTCATCTTGGCCCGAAAACCGTATTTCGTTTCTACTCTTCATTTACATGTGTATATATAGGTTAATATTGATACTCTAAGATTTATAGTCATTTTAATTTCTTCAGTTATATATAAAGATTAATATGATATTATATATACACATATAAAATATTCAAGAAGTGAAAGAAATTTTCCAAAATTATTTTCATTCTACTTATTTTTCTGTTTTTGCAACACTAACTAAAAGTCAAGTTGAAACTAATTCAGTTAACATAATATGGCCTAAATTTACAGAACGTATTTTTAAATACACAAATGTTCAGTATGAATTATAATCAAATTACGGTATACAAGTACGAGTTCGTAGTAAAAGAAATATTGGATCTTGGCGAGAATACATTATGCATGATGCATAGGACAAACAATTCAGGCCAAGAGTTTGTGGGACAAAGCGTAAATAGTGCTTTAGGAATTGAACGTTTTATCTACGCACCAGTTAGAGATATCTTCTATTGAAATGTCCGTGGTCTTTAAACGCTAGGAATTAATTTATAATCTGGTCAAGGAAGAGATTGTACTGCGATAATGCAAATAAGATAGTACTTAACGATTGTTATTTGTTGAAATAATATCCGTGATAAGAGAGTTGAACTTTCATTTTACGCATAATTTCATGAACTCGAGATATCTTAAGGTATGCTTGCAGAAATGGTTATTTCAATATAATTCCATTTGGATTATCGATTTATGTCATTTTGATACAAGATATAGTTGCCCTTAAGTTACTTTTGTTATACTGTAATTTATCAACATAATTTAACTCAATAGCTAGTAACACACATATAAGTATTGCGTTAGCAGCTGCCAATGAAATAATATATAACCTACACAAGGGCCAGGACTTAGTTAAGGGAGAGGCCGGCGAAGAAAAATCAAGAATGTTACGAAGGTACGAGCTGTGGGACAAGCTACATAAAAAATGTAAAATACATTTTCATCAGTAACCAGCTGTATTATATAACAGAAGTACTTCATAAAACCATTTCAACTGTTCTATCATTGTCTTTGTCTATCATCTGTTCAAATAAATTACGATGCGTGGACATTCCTGGTAATCAGCTACATCCTCTAGGGGAGGTAGCGCGTCATACCTCCTTCCGCCCTTCATGATGTTAAACTACATACATAATCACATTCTATCACGTCTTTTTCCTTTGCAAGATAAACAGAGCCCATGTCTATAAGATTTAAAAGCCACATTTAGTACGTCGGTGGGCGTTAAATGGAAAATGGAATCAGATCAGTTATAGGCTGCTAGCCGCACTGCCTACATTTACTTACGCTTATTCATCGGTGAAAAATTACAACCTGAAGTGGTTTTATATCAATTTTGATTCTTGTAAATCGTTAAATCTTAATAGCACTTATACATTTAATCGGAGTCATAAAATCGTCCAATATTTTATAAGCCGTAACGAAAGCTCTTAAAATCAATTTAGACGCAAAGTTCAAATGACAAAGTTCAAAACAACTAAAAACTGGAGCTGAGGATTCCAGATGCTTTAGACAGTTGGCAACAACTGGGCGCGCAGTTTCTTATAAAAAGTTAGCTTTTAAAAGCCAAAGTAATAAATCAATAGAGCGGGCTTTTTTGTCGGAATAGGAGCTATTCGCAAAACGTCTCATAACAAAATTACACCATTCCATCCATTTAGAGGACTAGTATTGAAAGTATTTTATTTAAATATACTGTTCCGAAGTATAAAAATATTTTTTTATTAGGTTTCTTATTGAATATTTATTTTACTCCTCATTTCCTAAAAAAAAAAAACAATCATAATTTTCTTCAATTAACTTTAGAAAGGAAGATCATTTTGCTAATAAATTCTTCGATACTTTTGTCCCACTTATTTACAATTAGATCTTCTAAGGACTAAACTAAAGTAAATAACAGTTTATTTACACTGGTAAATGTTTCCTTTAGTTTTCAATAGTTAATACAACGAACGGCTAATTGCGCCGCTTATGATAATTTTAATATAGATAGCCAAGCATTTTGCGAAAAGTTATCTTGTGACCAAAGGTTATTAGAGAGACAATAAGAGTTATCTACCATCGAACAACATTTTAATACACAAATCACGTTTCTTGTATTCGGTATCCTGATGTATAAGAGCGCATATAATCTCTTCCAGGCAACCTTTTTTCAAATTAACCAAACTTTTACGAGCACAAATACTAATAGTTCATAATTATCTGTGTTTAGTTGTCTTAATAATAAACACGCAGCAATCAGCGTACTAGCCGTGTGGTATCCGGTATAGTAGAATAGGAGCACTCCTAGTCTTCCCATGTATGTCGTAAGAGGCGACTTATTAAATACAAGCTAAACAACGTTCATAAACATCAATGAGACCTCTCCAACCCGTCTGGCCAGCGAGGAGAGTGTAGGCCAAATCCTCTGTCTGCTGTGGCCACGTATGGCTCCGCTGGTACAGAGAGTGTCATGCTCCTGCAGTTGAGACTAAAAAGACCTGATGATGATGATGATGATGATGATGATGATGATGAATCAGCCTACATAATCGAGAAAAAGTCCGAAAGAACGCGTTTCTTATATGGGATTACCCTGTAATTATTATTTTGTTTGTAGTTTTTGCTGTTATATCGGCAGTAGTTATACATATTTTGTAAAAAAAAACGAGTTTAAAACCTAGTACGGTTCAATAGATACAGCCTTGTGACAGACGGACAGATATGGAAGGCTAAGTAATAGTGTATCGTAATAGTAATGTATCGTAACCCTAAAAATGATGCTGTTTTGCGAGCAAAGGACCTTCTGCGAAAAGTTCATGAGTTCTTATGTTGAGTAAAGCAAAGGGGCGGTTTACGGGGAAGATACGCTTGCACCAGCTGTGATAAATTTCTTCTAGTGAACTCGGGGAACTTTATAGCTCTGCTAATCACTGCAGGCAGGAGTTACTAAGCATTAGAATTAGTTGCTTGTAAATCGGTGTCCATTGAGATTCTGCTGAAGGTAGACTTAACAGCTTAGTGATCTGACGATAACGTCACGACACTAAGTTGGCTTTAGTTTATTTAAATGGGTATTAAAATATCCGAGTATTTGTAAAGCCTAATGCAAAGTAAAAGCAAATTTAAAATATTTACTCTTTTAACCTGTGATTTAAAATAATAACGTAAAAAATATGTTACGAAGTTTACATTTGGCAGCAATGTTTTCTTTATTACTTCCTTATTTTTAATTTAAAATCTGTGAATTTTAAACATTTGCTTTGATTCCATGTTTCCTTGTTTTGTGTTACTTTTGAATTTATTATACTCGTATTAGTAGGGACTGAATAACATTTTACCTAATATATAACAAAGACATTGATAATTCCATCTATAGACGGTCAACTTCATACATAAGTATTGATTTTATTTTCTCATAATATGGTAGACACATATTTTTGACGAAACGTATGGCGCCATCTATGTGCCATTTTAAGAACAAATCGTACGCTATAAGAGTTGCGACCGCGTGTTCAAGCTAAGTACCTAACCTAGTATTAACTAACACAGCAAGGAGTTTCAATCGCGTTACGGTTTCCGCTATCTCCAAGTAGGTTTGTTTAGCTTAACACAACTTAATTGGCTATAAATTAAGTGCAACTTCGCTGCAGATCCGCGTACTCGTCTCGTTAGAGTAAAATATAAATTTATGTACGCATTGTGTGCCTAAATAAGTGATAGTTATTTGAATATACCCATTTTAGGACGAGTGTATTTCAACTTGTCAAATATTATGGGAATAACCGTATGTCTTGGCTTATTTATATTGGCTCTTTGGTATTCCTATTTCGTTTATTTTTGGTATTTAATCTAATGAAGCTATGTTCAATAGGTATATTTCAGTGAAGGTTTCACTTAATCATTCATCATCATCACTTTAGACGTAATTAGTCTACTGCTGGACAAATGCCTCTTCAAAGTTCTTCTTGCTATGGGAGGATATTACCATTTTCACTACGCTTGGCAGGCGGGTTGGCGAGCGCAGTTTTTTTGGCTTCTTGTGCTTCCGATGCTGATGCCTATTATGATGCCTATTACACCAGAAGCATTTTCGAGCTGGGAGAAAATAGGAATTTGTTAGCTACTCTCGGATGAATGGGGAAAAGCAAGTAGCAGATCGGGAAGCCGGGTGTACGTAATCGATACCATACCTCCAATCACCGGCCAAGCAATTTGATGATGACACAGTTGACCTATTCACATTTACTCAGTAGGTATTCTTATGTATATATAAATACAGCGTGTAAATGTACCCTCAACGTTCCCTTAACGGGGTGACTTAGCCCATCAACATGAACAACTTTTCGTATGGGAACAATGTTGGAACTTAAAAAATATTTCGACATTCTCATACGAACTGGCCGGGTAGCAGAACTCTTTTGTATGGAAATGCCGATTTTTTTTGAGTTCCCAGCATTGGTCCCGTAGGAAAAGTTGTTCATATTGATAGTCTGAGTCACCCATTAAAAGAACGTCGAGGGTACATTAATACGCTGTATAAGATGTTATTATGTGGTTCGAAATACATTCCTTCTAACCTGTATGTTGTATTTTGTTACAGGTACATGTTTAACTCTTCGGGGTGATTGAATCATCAAATGGTAGATAAATAACCAATGTTGACTGGTTTTAAGCAGTTTAAAACCAAAATATTATCTAAATATATATAACTCAAAGGTGACTGACTGACTGACATAGTGATCTATCAACGCATCTATCAACGCACAGCCCAAACCACTAGACGTATCGGGCTGAACTTTGGCATGTAGGTAGATGTTATGACGTAGGCATCCGCTAAGAAAGGATTTTGATCAATTCTACCCCCAAGGGGATAAAATAGGGGATGAAAGTTTGTATGAAACTTAACACGAGCGAAGCTGTAGGCAAAATCTACTTTATATATATTTATATATATTTATATATATTAATACTTTATATATATTTATTGTACCTACACTCTACTTCATGTCTTATTCTGTGTGAGAGAAGAAATAAAGATTTATTATTTCCGTGACGTCATCAAAGGGCCCAATGGAAGACCAGCGCTAGCCGTTGTGTACGGCCAGCGTATGCTGAATTGGACCCGTTTTGAGAGCTCCTAATAGGAACTATGTTTTTTATTTGTAATTTTTTGTGTTCTTAAAAAATACTCACTTACAGAATTAGTGTTAACTTTATCACATTAGGTCATTCAACAGTATGTAAATTACATTAAACAAGCTCTTTTTCTCAGTTTAACTTGAGATGATGAAAGGAAGCCGATACCAATAAATTTGTTCAGACATTTAGGAGTTATGGTGAAATACACAAACTTACATAAAATATATTATATACAAACATTTTCTTTAAACACTCACTTTTTTCATGCTGTCTGGGAGAAAAGAAAAACATAGAATGTGTCAGCTGCTTCTTTTCCCGTACAGATCTTAAAAGCCGATACAGGGGTTGGGCTAAAATCTGCGTCATTAGGCGATGCGGCAAGCAACTATGAACTCATGTATGAACTCAAATCTATGTATGAACTCAAATAATATTATACTCCTTTTTCGGAATATAAAAGCAGCAGCGAATCTAAAAGGACTTCGGGACCCTGTAATTCTACACAAAAGTTATATTTTAAATATAAGTGAGCACTGCCACGTCGGTGATGCCGGGTTCGATCCCAGGTCAGGTCATTGGTATAGCTCTTGTATTTGTTATAAAATATAGTGTCGTTGAGTTAGTGTCCCATAAAACACATCTCGAACTTACCTAGCGGCTAGCTCAATCTGTGTGATTTGTCCGTATATATTTATTTATATTAATCAATAGACATATTTCACATTAGACACGGAGATAAAAATTTACATTCCAAATCAAATAAATCACCATCACAAATACGGACGACGCCGGACGCGACAGTTAGTAAGCCTCTACCCCCTGTCGTTCTAAGCGGGGCGATAAATATGTATGAGCCGATAGCTTTCTATGAGAAATCCTATAGATTAAGCAATAGTAATCTGTATGGAAAGTGTTCGTTATATTACTTGTATCAATTTGTATGCATTTGTACGATAGAAACGTGTAGAGACAATATCATAATAACTTATGTATAAATTAAGCACTCCTAACAAAAGTCTGTATCTAAGAACTCAATTATATTATAAGGGGAATTAGTTGTAATGGAATAACGGGAGACATATATATAAATACCTATAATGAATATACTTAAAGTTCTCGTTTATCTAGGTGTCTTTAATATATGTGCTAAGTTTGGTATAAGTATTAAAATAAATAAATATATACGGACAAATCACACAGATTGAGCTAGCTCCAAAGTGAGTTCGAGACTTTTGTTATGGGATACTAACTCAACGATACTATATTTTATAACAAATACATATATAGATACACATCCAAGACCCAGGCCAATCAGAAAAAGATCATTTTCCATCTTGACCTGGCCGGTGATCGAACCCGGGCACCCTCGTATCGCGGGCTGGAGTATTTTTATTGAATATATATATTTTAGTTTATGAAGTGATTAATAGTGGCTCCAAATTGTTCCACGCCAGTTTTTATACGTAGCTTGAACTTGTGTGTGTGTGTGTTTGTGTCGTGTCTAAATTTAAATAACTTAAAAAAATAATCACCGTTTGGAGTATTCTCGTACCTATGACATCTGACAAGGTGTACTTTCCGGCGATGTTATTATTCTTGTGTTTTATCACTTGAAGTTCTACTAACTACATAGTATATTATACTCCGGTTGTACCGAGCACTGCTTATCACTAGTAGTAGAGCGATTACTTCTTTTGATAAACATATTTGTTTTCTGTGACATCGTGTCTATTTATTGTATAGTCTATTTTATTTATAGCTATATCATCAGAAAGGGAAGTGAGTCTAGTTTGAAAATCTGAAGAGATGGGAACTAGCAGGTGGGGTTACAATTAGCAGAAGTAGTTTGAGTGTGGAACGCCCATTCGTCGGGGTTGATATGGGGTAGATTTGTATACTTCTAGTACATTTTTATTTGTATGTAGTACTACAAATAAAAAATTACTAGAAGTATAGCACTGCCTACGTAAGATAATATAAATATATAATATATAAATATATAAAAGAAATTAAACTGGCAAATTAACACCTGAGGAGCCCGATGGCTTATTTTTTTTTTTTATTTATTTATTTGTCTCTTAGTGGGCGTGAGCATATTTAGTGCTTAGGCATGCTAAACAACCCCAAGCGCAGCCTCTCTGGGATAGGTGACCACAAGTGTCATAAATCTCGAGCTTCTCCGGGCTTCGGATCGCTCGTTAAGCCTCACTTGGTTCAATTAATATATTTATCCGAAAATGTTATTTTAAAAACGTTGAAGAAGGTTATAATAACAACTTCCACATTATTAAGCTCTATTCTTTGCTAAAATAAACAAAATAAATACCGGTCCGAAAATAGCTATGAATACTCAATTAACACTAAGTGTATTTTTAATACCGTTGCTAAAAACCGGACAAGTGCTAGTTCAAATAGTCTTTTAGGGTTCCGTACTACATTTACTCGTACTTTTTAAGTCCATTCGTTTTAGTATTGTTTCTACAGAAGGTCCTTTTGACTCATAATTCTCTTTAATTCTTCTCTATAAAAAACTTTTCACAAAAAATATATTTCGGGTACTTAGTATTCCGCTTTCTCTTGCCTTTGTTCATTAGGGAAATGTAGGAGTTTAATGGTCAATGACTATTTCAAATCGATCCAGTAGTTTAGGAGCCAATTCAATGCAAACAAACAATCTAATCTTTCCTCTCTATAATATTAGTGTAGGCAAACTTACAAACAAGATCTTATCACTTATCAGCTTATCACTTAAAATTGTAAAAACAATAATCATTATTTAGAACAATATATATATATATATATTTTACTAGTAATTTACATCTATATGCTTCTTGGTAGAGACAAATGAAATGTGATATTAACTGCGTTATAAGCGAAAGATAAGGTTTTATGTTACTAATATGGAACGGAACCCTATAATGATAATGGATAAAGACCGGTAAAAAATGCGTATTGTGTCGGAGACTGGTATGTCACGACAATTATTTCTTCTGTGTTTCCATTACCATGAAATATATATGTCATAGCGAAATAACAAGATTCTTATTCCATTTACAGAAGAGCAGATATCGTTATTAATAAAATACAAAAACGAGACTGCTTATAGTAGATGTTTTTCGCATAAACGCTGTAATGAATATGATAAGACGTTTCAGATAGCTTCTGAATGGTATTGATAAAGAAACGTTTTGTTTATATTGAAATATTTTATTATTTTCGCACTTTTATCCTTGCAACAAGATAAAGACTGGGTATCGTTTATTTTATAAGCTTGTTAAGTGGTTCGAGTTCTGTTTATTACAAAATAAGTGGTATAGTTAATTATGGTAGTAACTTACTTTTTACGATTATACAAATCTATAAAGTTTATTAAGACGAGAGTAGATACATATATTTATACGTAGCTATCTGAACAGAAAAAAACTGTGACCTAATGGTTTAGGTACACCGTTTTATAAATGAGTTATTATTTGGGAATACCGATCTATGCACTTTGAGTAATCTGAAAATAATGTTAGAGGCAAAATAAAAAAGAGTTCTTATAAATTCACATACAAAGTTCAGAATAATTTTAAGACCATATTTACATATGTTAAGATCAGTGAACGAAATAACCTCTTTTTAAGTCGGTTAATAATTATAGAATCCGCCTCAAAATACGGATTTGGCTTCATGAATGGTGAGCCGTAGCAGACTTTTCTTTAAGGCTGTGATGCAGGGAATTAACACCTTTATATTAATGAGTCTTGGTTTATAAAACCTTGCATACTGAATGTTATTAAGTCACTCTTTAGTTTGTTGCTTCGTCAAGACATTTTGCGTGGTACCAAAAATAATAGAGATATAGTATGGAAGGCGGATTCTTCTCTTCTTCTTCTCAGTGATACATAATGGGCTTTACCTATGAAATTGCCGATTTATTTAGAGAATTTCGAGTAAATTGATATTTCATACTTTTTTTAGTATTATTTCGGCTTTGATAAATTCAACTAAAGTAAAATTTTGCATGTACATATTTAAGCACAACAGTAAGCTTGATTTACGTATTATAAAATTTAGAAAAATAATAAAAAATTACGACATTTTTGATTAAAACGGGCTACATCTGAAACGCGTTCTTTTCGTCATTTTTCAATAATTAAATTCAGAAAATAATAAAATAATGCATTCAAAATGTTAATAGTGCACTTTCAAGTTCAAAATATAAAATAAATGTTTTTAACTGAAAATCATAGTCATTTGGAACAATATTGTAAGTGGAGAAAAACGCCAATTTCCTAGGTAAAGAATGAATGAAATATTATAATGCACCAAAATTAGGATACATTATTTAATTTTTAAACTATTATATAAAAGTAGCACAAGGGGCGGTCTTATCGCTTAAAGCTTAAAGATCCATTATATATAAAAAAGCCTAGACCACAATCGTATTATCAACTTCAATGCAGTAAATCTTGATTCTACAAAAAGAAGCATCCCAGTTATGAGACCAAACGGATTCGAGGTCAAAGTTGGGATCGCCAGCCTTTTTATTATTGTCCTCGGCCATATATTTTCCCATCTTTTACGCCCCTTTCATTCGCCGTAACATCTTCGCCTTAACCATATAAAGGATTATCCTATTTTCTTTCCCTTGCTTCGTCTACGAAGCATATTTGTGACAATTTGAGTCAATATTAAGGCACAATATTTCTTGGAAAATATTGAAGGTTGATTGGTTGCTGAATTCGTGCGTTATTTTCAACAATCTGGTTCTTCTTTCAAAGTTGTATAATATTTACATACATACATATTATCCTTAACGGGGTAGACAGAGCCGAAAGTCATAAGACTGAAAGGCCACGTTTAGTGTGGTGTAAATGGGTGTAAATGTGGAAAACGGAATCAAAATAGCGACGGATAAGGTTAATGTTTCTATTTTTAAAATATATCAGTAATAATAAAACGTGTAAGTTTAAGTTTATTTGCAGATAGGATATGGTAAAGGATATTGAAAATAATTATTATATTGGATACCCATCAACCTTTTTTCCTTTTTTATATGTACAGCTAATGGTCTACCTCATAACAAAGTCTGATTTTCTCACCAAAAAGCCATACTGAAAGAGAGACGACAGGATTACACTTTTATCTGCTATGATCGTAAAGGCGACATCCTCTAGAATTTGTATTTAAAATTTGCATATACATATTTTAAGCACGATTTGAGCAGATATACAATAGTTTGACCTTTTCGTCCAAACAACGAGCCAATATTTCTGCTTCACCCACATAGTCCGATGTTCACACCGACTCCGCCTTAACACTACAGTACACGCGCCCTAATTTTATAATATTTTACTCGCGTGGGGTGAATATTCAGACCAATTTCATTGATCGATTTTAGGTAAATAAAATATAATATAAAATAAAATGCGTTCAAATAGTGAAAAGTATTTATTATTTATTCTTACTACTACAGCAATTTTGAATGTTTATTAAATGAACAAAAACAAAAATGTATTTTAAAAATTTGTTGCACTAAAATATTGTGGGATCTCGTTCTTGATGGCGGTGGTGGTGTTTTGAACCAACGAGTGCCATTTCTAGATTGGTAGTAGTTTGAAAAAGTACTCAGAGGAATATTGTCATCGCTTGAAAAGCTATCCTCAATATTTTCTTCAATATCTTTATCTACATCTACCCTCTCTTCTGTGCTCCTATCTTCCATCTCTTCTGTGCTCCTATCTTCCATCTCTTCTGTGCTACTTTCATATTCTTGCTCTGTTTCTGAGTCATGGTTAAGTTCTGCAACACATTCCTCTTCATTATCTTCTGTATCACTAGGTGCAATATCACTCTCAACCTCCACCTCTTCTAACCAGCTTCGTATCATATTTTACTGACGTTCGTCCATAATGGCGACAAATCTGTAATGAACAACCCAATTAACATAGCTAAATATACTAAAGTCTTATAGAAACTGAGAACATCTCGAATAAAAGAAAAAGTAAAACGAATACTTACAAGAAACACTTCAGAATCGAACGAGAGTTTTTGTAACGCCGATAGTCGCGTGGGGTGGAATTCCGTCCCAAACACTTTCTCACCCCTTTTTTTTGCCACTAGCGTCCGCGACGAGTGCCGGTGACGTACTGACCTTGAAGCTTGTTTACTTGACGAGGATTACACTAGGCGACACAGTCCGTACTCAAGTAATTAAAAAAGTATTGATGAAAGCGTTGGTCTGGGGCGAATATTCACCCCGCGCGTGTACTGCAGTGTTAACTGTGCCTACATAGGATTATCCCACTTTCGTCGCCTATGCTCTCCCCACGGCGTTGTCCTTCACTAATACTTCCAGCCGGTTTGCCTTATATTTAACGTATGTCTAAAGCTACTGTTTACTTCCCCTGGTAAATATTTGCCGGCGGTCCACTTTTCTTGGACTTTAATTGCTTTTTTATGAGCCCGGGCTTTGATAAGTTAGGCTGGGTCGTAAACCCCACAAGAACACAGTAATTTTGAGGTTATTGACGGTGGACTTTGTGATATTGAGAGTATGAAAAAGGTATTAATAACTTGTAAAATTGCTTTTAAGCTTAAAACGATTCTGGGAAATAAACGTTGACAGAAATGTAAGTCGGTTTTTTTTGGATGATATTTTTAACGGCCAGGACTGCGTATTGCCACTGAGTAAATATAAAAACTAACATATGTATGGTCGTAAAAGATGTACTTATTAGCAGATTAATTATAAAGGTTTGATTCCCGGCGCGGCCAAACACATGTTCTTTATTTTCACAGATATTTGTTTACATTCCTGGCACTACCCAAAGATGAGGCATAGCTACTATCATACTAGTGAACCCGGGATTCCAACGCATCACAGCTGATCAGGCTACAGGCAAAACGCTTAGACGATGAAGATGACTCATTTATTAGAAACAAATGGCAACGTATCCTTCATATTACTAACCTTGTTTTCAGAAAGAATAAATGCGCATTTCTCGTTATCCTCAGACCTAAGTTCCGTTTGCCACTAACAACATTAGAATGTAGGTTACCCTTGCAACGTTCTCAGCTCGAGATAATACCATTAGTATAAGTGTTTCGTGCAACTGTACTGCTAATGATATCTCTATTGTGCGAGATCGATACGTACAGATGTACAGACAAGTTTTATTAGCTATCAATATAAGAAAGAGTTTACATATTTTTTTAAGGCTTTTAAAATTTTTCAGTGTAAATTCATAAAGATATTGCCACAAACATTTCTTAGCTTTTTCTAAATTTCATTACTTTTGCCAATACTCAGACCCACACAATAGAAATAGCAATAGTTCTTCAATTTCTACAACCGAGAGAGTTTATGAAAATGTGAATATTCTTGTTTTAATGTTAACTTTTTGTTTTAACTTTTCTTCTTCTTTTTATCTTAATTTTTAATTGCTAAGAGTGCGTCATCACTTTTAATTAAGAAACTGCCCCAAAAACACGACTGAGTAGATTGATAGAGTTGGATTTTCCCTTAGTTAAATTGAATTATCTACTCAAATCTTGTGCATTTTTTTGGTTTTAGTTTAAAGGACGTCGTTCATAACGCTATATGATCATACCTCTAGTTTATTACTCGTCAACTGAGTCTCTACCGTATATTTCTTTTATTATTCTTGATATTGGAATTAATTAAACCCTGCGCTTAAACCAAGAAAGTGTATTTTTGATTATATTTTTTATGAGTTGCCATAAATTCTGTTCATAAACAATATTTTGTTATCCTCGACACGCAGACTACGCGGTGGGTTTATGGTGTTACCGCTGATAATATAAAACACACATTGTTTCTAACAATTTTATTATGCGCACTCATATGTGCTATGTACCGACTGAAGTAAAATATAAGGTGCCGATTCAGTTTAGATACATCTGCATTATGAGGATTAGTAAACCTACATAACACTGACATCTGCAGTTTAGCGGTTCTGCAAGCGCCTTTGAATCGCAGTCTGGGTTCGATCCCCGGTCAGGGCAAGATGAAAAACGATCTTTTTCGGTTTTCCTGGGTGTTGGCGGTTTATCTTCAGTTAAAAGTATCTATTTCAAAATGATTGTAGCTTTAAATAGTATCATTATGTTAGTATCTCACAAAATAATTTTACAACTTACAGTGGGGCTAGCTCAATCTGTGTGATTAATTAGTCCCCATTTAAAGAAATGTAACTTACATGTCTTTAAATAGTAACGGTAACTTTAAACCTAACGGTAGTCATTGTTATTGAGAAATATGCAAAAATTCTAAGGAAACCTCTGAATTTATATTCGAAAGCAATTCACTGTTATACATATGAGTGTTTAAAATTGTATGTAACCTGATTAACTCTGAAAGTATTTATTATATTGCGTTAGAGCAGTCGTGAAAAATTTTAAATTTTATTTTTTCGTTTTGGTCTTTGTATTTTTTCATAAATAGTTATCTCTCTCTACGAAGTTTGGTAAGGGAGGGGTTGATACTTCTGTATATTGTGAAGATTTTTCTGCTATATTGTGATATTTAAATGAAACCAGCTTAGATATCAGAGATGCATGTATTAAAAGATAACTATTAGCGAAATTTGATTCCTTCCTTAGTATTATGAAATACTAGTTATTGAACTCGGTTCCGCCCGCGTTAATGTCGATCCCTCAGGAACAGTAGACTTTTCCGGGATTAAAGATACCCTATGTTCTTCCCGAGCCTCAAACTACCTCCATACCAAATTTCATCCAAATTGGTTTAATGGTTTAAGCGTGGCACAGACAGACAGACAGAATTACCTTTACGTTTATTATATTTGTATGGATTAGTTTGATAAAAACATTTGCCAACGTTTTAAAATCAATAATTAATATTACCGTACTTTAATCTTTCGAATATTCACCCCATTGTCCAATATGAATTTCAATACAAATATGAATTTAAAAATATCAAACAATTGCAATCAGATGCATACAAAGCAGCACTGCAATCACCCCACGCGCCGCCTACCAGGCCGCTATCGCAATGCGACATAATGTTTGTATCATTTTCACCATAAGGCAAACTGAATTTTGAAACCAACAATGTTATACCAGTGGTTCGCAGTGAACTTGGACCTTTCTAAATTTAAATATAATATTAGATAAAGATTGAACATACATATAATCACGTCTTTACATTGGGTAGAAGCCTAAGGTCAAAAGATTCAAAACCACGTTTAGCGTGCTGATGGGCTAGTTATAAAACGGAAGCATAATAGTGATGAGTTGAGGCACATCACCTATTAACGTGATTCTTTATATTTTCCAGCAGCTGGGCTTCAAGGCGTTTTCTTTTCTCCCAGACTAGCAAAGAAACTCATGTAAAAAAACCGGAAATTCATCACAAAATTCAGAATATTCAAGAAGCAGATCGTAAAACCACAGACGAATTGATCTGATTGCATACATTCAAAATTCTTCTAAGACATTCCAGCAATATAAAAAGCATACTTTTTCAAGGATATGGAATGCTAAACGGCAACTGAATAAAAACACAGGGCAGAACAAAGAAGTCTACAATATCAGCAAATCGTAGACACAATCTCCAGGGGGGTCTATTTACACGTAAGGACTTCAAACGGTACTCGTAGAAATACCGTTCGGAATAAAACGCACAATATCCCTGCATTGTATTCCGTTCGTGATAGTACCGCCCGCACCGTAATTTTCGCATTGCGCCAATACTTCGATATTGTTTAGAATGTCTTCACTGTTAGTCGGAATTGCCTTGGTCTATATTCTAATACCACATGCCACTCTTACGCTACATTTTAGTCTGGCATCTTGAATCTGAAGGTTTTATTGGCATAGTAGGTATGCGTTCTGGATTTTTTTTCTTTTGGAACGATGTCTATTAAACTATAACTTTTCTCGTTATCTTCGGTAAACGTATTTATACCCTGTATCTTTAATTTGTGTAAGTAATAGTTTAACACATATAACATCATCATCATTAATAATATCTCTTTATTACTCTTTGTTTCTAATCATCTTTACTCATTGTTCATTACTAATTATTACTTAAAACTTTGTAAATACATAAAAATAACTGTTTCGTTGACGCCAAAATCGTCTACACATCAAACTTTCTTTTTTCCCTATCGAACAGATATAAACGAATGATAAGCAAGACTACCGATTAAAACTTTAATCTATCAAGCGAATCTATTATCAAGATGTGAGACTGTTAAAAAACAAATTTGATATCGACTCGATGTCTAAAATCAAAAATGCAGTCCATGGTCATATAATCGAGATTTGATTGATTATCCGGACCGACTTGCTTCGTTAGCTGGGCTCACATCTGTCGCATGCTCCACGTAACTTCTGAGACTGACAAAAACAGACATGCCTAAACCAAACAGAGACAACCATACCAAAGTTATGTAAGCTAGAAAGAGACAGCAAGCTCCCGATGGATCAGCTTCAAGTTCGATGGATTTCGTAGAAATTTTCAAGAACAAAAAATGCGTTAATCAGAATTCATGAGTTGTCGTAACCGATATTGTAAGAGTAAATGTTTATTGTTATTTTGTTTCATATTCCGCGGAATGTGGCATTTTATGCTTTATTTTATGTTGGGTGTTAAATCTGTTATGAATTTTCGATAGCCTGTGTGAAATCTATGGGTACTTATTTTTATTAATAATAGAATTCCTTTATTGTTGTTTATCTATCACAATCTGCTTGAATTTGTGTATAATAATGTGAGTCTGATATTTTGATTCCCTCATGCCAGAACTCGTTAATTCTTTAAAAATGCTATTTGTGATCGAAATGATCAGGAATGTTTATCAATAGCGGCGTGAACGCAGTTTCTTATTTCAGTTAAGTATATATTAGAAAATCTTTGCTTTTCAAAAATATTTCATGCGACTACGTTATTCATCATCAAAACAGTCTACAAAAAATAAGATACAGAAGTTTTATTATCAAAGCGTTGTACTAAATCCAATTTACGAACCAGACTAAAAGTTCTAAAATGAGCATAACAATAATAGTTCTCTAATCCTTTACCAGTTGGCTGTTAGAGATAGAATTGTGACTGAACAAAATGGCGTTCAACGTTCGAAGGAGTAGGGAATTCCGTCGTAAGAATTGTATTTGAAATTTTATAAATACTCGTTCCTATTATAGTATCCGTTTCTTTTGTTTGTTTGATTGAAATTAAAGACGTTTTGATAGTATTTTTTTTTCTAATATAACTTTGAAGCCATTAATTGACTGAAATGGCGAGCTCCGTGGCGCAGTGGTTAACATGCCAGCCTGCGACACGAGGGTGCCCGGGTTCTATCCCCGGTCAGGTCAAGATGGAAAATGATCTTTTTCAAATTGGCCTGGGTCTTGGATGTTTATCTCAATATGTACCTATTGGTTATAAAATATAGTATCGTTGAGTTAGTATCCCATAACACAAGTCACGAACTTACTTTGGAGCTAGATCAATCTGTGTGGTTTGTCTGTATATATTTATTTATTGATAACTTATTCAACGTTAACCCATAAGCATATTTCTTTTAAGTTTGGTACTCCGTACTATGTTAACTTATAAGGTCAAAGTTGTCATCGTCAACTGCTTAGCCAGGCCTGTGATTGCAGGTATCGGGTACGCGCATGTGGCCTTTCGAGATGCTACTTGCTTTTCCTAATATAATTTAAACTATATCAATACCTTCATTCCCTTCCCCAACTAATTCCTATTTTTCCTTAGCTATATATGTTTCTGATGGGCAGCAGCGTCGGTAGCACAAGAAACTCAAGAAACTGCGCTCGTCAACCCTGGTTTGCCATGCGTGGTGAGTATGGCAAACCAATATTTTCTAAGGAACAAAGAATCTTTGGGAGAGCCCTTTGTCCAGCAGTAGTTAAAACTGCTTTATGTCACAACAAATCTTTATTTCTTCATACAGTAAGGTTACCAAGGCATTGTCGAATTTCAACTTAAAATCTATGCATATTTGGATTTTATGGTGTACACATATGAATGAATGAATGAATTATACTTTATTGCACCAAATAATAGGATACAACATTTAAAATTATATTACTAAGTTTAGCACAAGAGGCGGTCTTATCGCTTAAAGCAATCTCTTCCAGACAACCCTTGAAGAGATGGAAAAGTTTAAGGAACATAAGCAGGTGGCGCATAGTGATGGGATAAAATAAAGAACAAATTTATGATACATTTGATTATTTAAGCAAAATAGCTATCGTGAATTCAACATATTAATAAAACACGTAACACGTGAGAAAAGCAAACGTGGCACCGTACTCGAATACGTTAGATAATTAATTCGTCATTAGTACACTTGACAGTGATGATTTATGTTTGTTGTACAAACACACCAGCTTTTATGAATACTTAAACATACAACTGTACGTTTAAGTCCAATGCTTGTTTAAATCCAAGCCAATATCTGCTTTACGGTACTAACAAAATATTGTTTTTGGACGCCACTAATTCTAACCGTTTTAGTATGCCATAAAAATGGCCGTTTTATTTAACATAAACTATTTGAATTTATTGCTGTTGTTTCCAGTGTGACGGTGCGCGATGTCGCTGTAAAATCACAGCGATTATTTACTATCTTATTAGAATAACAAAGTCGTTCTAAAACTGCCACGCTTAACCCTCCGTGAAATGGTTGGATGAAAGTCGTGGTAAACAACGCGGGGATTGTTAGACCATAGAAAAGAACTTGTTTCTTTTTTATGATTTAAAAATTAACTAAATAGTTTAACTAAAAATTATAAGTTAGAATGATTTTTATTTTACGTAAATTGTTTAATTTTAAAAAATTGTAAATGAGTATTGAAACAAAAAGTTATGTATTCAAATTTTTTACACATTCTTTTTTGAATCTAAAATCTATTACTACAGTCATAAAAATAAGTGTTTGACCACAAGCATAGAAACGTACAGGTAGTTTTTTTTTTTTCACTGAGGTTTGTAAGGCCCCATAGGGTACACGAAGGGTTAAAATTTCTTGTCTTCTAGGTATGTATGGACTGTTAACAGCAAATTTGTCACTGTATTTTTCTTATGTTTCTCTTGTATTATGTTTATAGAAATAGCCTCTTTTGTTGGCAACATTGTCGTTTTGTCAAGCTGTCAAAGTATTGACATTTTATGTTGTAGTCTTGTGCGTGGGTGGATATCTGTCAAATCGGACAAGATCATGTAGCAGTGTAGCTTTTTAAGTAACGACATGATATTCAAAAATTACCGGACATGTACTTATATTATACTTTTTTTTTTTCGATTGTATAGAGGATCAGATTTGTACTGTATATAATATGTATAAGTTTTTTTAGAAGATAAAATCTGTACTAAACCACGAATGAAAGCGGCCATGATTGGAAACTACTTCGCGGGTTGTACTAAATGTTATTTCAAAGGTTCTTTAACGCGACAATAGCTTCTAAATAGACAATACTTAAGCAAAAACTTACAACACAGCTAAAACCATGAATGCCAGCAAAACTTTAGAAATGACTTTAACTATAACGGTCCCAACTATTAAAGCATGCATTTTGTTTTAAGAATGGCAACAGATGGCGCCATAAGTTTCCTCACAAATAGGTATCCACCATATAACTATGAATGATAGAATAAAGTCAATTTACGTAGTATATCTTATTTTAAAAAAATATATATATTAGGAGCTGTAGCGGGACGGCTGGCTATACATACATACATCCGCCCTGGTAGATTGATCTTTCTTAACTGTATTTTTTATAGCATCTTTTTGTGTACAATAAAGATATCACCAATAAACATACTGTCATATAGCGTGGTGACGCATCGCCAATAGTCTGTCTAACCCGCTGCTATAGCTATATTTAACATCAAAACCAATAGTTATGGCTTATATTTAAAAATTATTTCTCAGTTGTACTAAGTTTAGGTTAAATCCATCTAGTAACGAGTGGAAAAGTGCACTGCAGCACCATCGCTGCCGCCCATAGATAGTCGTGACAGTTAGTGAAACTAAGCATGTTTAGTACAATAGTTTTGTATTAGATTGGCAGTCAAAATGTTTGTATTATATTGTCTTTGCCATAACCAAAGCCTGCCCACAATTCAAAGTACAAATCCCCAACAAGAAAGTTGTTTTTGCTCTTTAGATTATTCCTTCCGCTCCATATACCGCCTCTCCCAACTTCAGTTCCAACACTATTGTCTCAACTGATATAAAATACCGATATGACCTGTCTTCGCTGCAAGAAATATTCAAGGGACTCAGCCCACACTTTTAATAGCGGTTACATCATTTCCACACAATGAGAGAGTCCACACCCATTCTCTGTCCATATGATTTGAAATTATAGCACCATTTTATTTGCTCTCGCATTTATATGCGACCGCATACAATGCCGCGACGATTTGTGTTAAGGCACCTCGACGCAAGCCACTGTTGGATTAGTTTACAAGCTTTATAACTAGAACTCTTTTATTTTGTTATTCAAATGAATATAACGGATATGATCTTTGTTACCTAAATACTTGTTGAATGTTATCTTTGTCATGTTATTCAGATACTTTGCTGTCAATCGTTTTTAATCTTACTTACTACTTAAAAAATCTTAAAATGTCATCAATTCGACCCGTATGTATATATAATATTATCAGAAATGCAGTGTTTGCATATGTTAGTCTTCACCAGCTATAAAATGTGTGCGAAATTTCAAAAGTATATGTTTATCTGAGTAGATCTCAGAAACTAGAGGATAGATAGAAAAAAATCTTTTAATTCAACTTAGGGAACATTATAGATTTTATCGACATCAGTTCAGTAATTTTTTACTAAAACATCAAATTACAATTTTGTACGTGTACTCACCTTTGTACTCACTCACCTTTTGTCTTGGAAGTGAAACAATGATTAATAGGGACCTCAAATACGAGTAAATATGTTGCTTTGCATGCATCGATGATTTTTATGATACCTTTGAAAATATATGAACCATTAAACAGGGATTTACAAAACCAATCAAACTAAAGGCTCAAAAAATATCTTACATTCTAAAAGTGAAGACTTCAATAATTTGTAAAATTTCAGCTCCATCCATATTTAAAAAGTTCATGTCTGCAATTCGTTGAACAAAACGGTCTGCAGTTCCCCCGTCTGTCGCACTCATGTCACTCCAAAGCGCGTGGGTAGTAGAATGAACCAGTAATTTAACCCTTGATTGTGTTCCCATTTAATTTATTCGTCGTATGATCAAATTTGGAAGTGTTTGCTATTGTTGCTGCGCTGTTGATTTATATTTCAAGTTTTCTAGATGAACGGGCAATCTTTCGTAACTTTGGTACATAAAATCTGGCCATTTGTGGTACTTCCGCAAGAAGGTATTTGAATTGATTAAGTATTATAATCAAATGAAATGATCAAATCAGGTTAATAAATATCTTTAATTTGCTGATTAATTGATCTTCTTCTTACCGTGTCGATGTTCACCCAATTATATATTTTTGTGAGCTCAGTGTCGCGCTACTTGTACTACACAATGCAGGTCCTCCAGCGTGCAGGTCATGGGGCACATTATCTGTGGAGACGCATCACAGATGCATACGTTATTGCTGTTATCTGGATACGACCATTGGACTACATTATCTTTGCATCGCCCTACTTGGGTTCTCAGATGGTTAGGCAATTCCAAATTGGCCAGAACAAATCGTGGTAAGTTTTCGGCTGAAGGTACAAATTCAGTGGTGCATCTACCAAACCAGCTGATTTGATTGAAGCCGTAATATAAAACAAGACTTATCTCCTCGATTGGCGCGGCCTCTTATTGCTTATCTAAAGCTTATAATTGTTTCGCTATTTGGGTCATTCAGTATTTAAACAAACTGACGTTGCTATTATACTTCTTTACATAAAAAGTCCTAAAAGGAACCACTTCAAAGGGTAAAAGGCGGTCCCGAAGAACTTTGATACCAGGGTGAGCATAGTCGATTGACCGTATCACCTACCCAAAATAATGATGATATAAAATCCTATAGTATACTTTCATATAGAGTGAGCAAGAAGTAAATAAAGATGTATCAATTTCTTGGACATCTCCGTGCGTAATTATTTTATGAAAATTTCCTCTAATTGCGTCAATTTCCATATTTTAAGTTGAAATTATTTAAAAACGTTTAAATTTACGACGTCGCGGGTCAATCAAGATACGCCGCTCATAGCCATTATCCTTGCGTCGGGGCAGATTTTAGAGCAGTGATCGCCAAAGTGGTTTATATCGCCGTCTAAGGTGGTTCAGGGTTTCGAAAAAATGAGTTATAATGAGAGTGAGTATAAGTTTATAAGATATGGTCTATATAAAGCGGAGCAAAACTGTATTTTATTAGTGACTTATACTTTATTTTTAATTCTTTTTAACATTTTATTTCAAACAAAAAAGATAACCTCAATCTAAACTCTTTGTATAAAACTTTATGGGGCAATTAAATGTGAATTTATTAAAAACGACGAGAATACATAAAATAATAGACAAAGCAGAATATTGCTTTGGAATTGTTGATTATAGAGACGAAAATGGGGCCCAAATTTTAGATTTTTTAATAAATTTTTGAATCAATGCAACATCACTGCATATCGAAATTTTGGAAACTATTTTAATTCTCACCACCACTGCTCAAAAAATTTAAATACGATAAAGAGTTCAACCAAAAAATAAGAAACATAAAAGTTATCTATGTGTCTGTGAGACATGAGCTTGAGGACCTCTGTTTTAGACGTCGGTATAATTTAAAAATAGTTTAAGGACTCTTGCATGATAGTAATGATGGGCGGGCCCTCTGAGACGGTATAAAAACTTAATGACTAGATAATATAACATCAATAAAGCAAATTGGCAGGATGCGTTCGTAATAAGAAAATGGATCGTCACTTTGCCCGGGATCAATAATTATTTTCTTGCATCAGTAAAAGGAGTTGGCGTATTATATTAAGATACCTAAAATAAATACCAAATGTGAGTTTTGTTTTCCCATTATGTGTTTATTTGGTGCAATAAACAATTGTTCATTCATTCATACAAGGTCTAGGCATTTTAAATAAAAAAAAGGCATTTAAATATAAAAAACACGGAAAGAAATGTAAAATATTATTATAGCAACGAAAAACGCGACATGTGACGGATACATGTAATCGTGGTAGCAAAATACATTATTTGTAAAGTTTAAGGATTTAGGGAAGTACATGAGGAGGAGCCCCATGTCCTCCCCCAACTCCTTGGAAGGCCGCCAATAGTCCTGTCACTTCCTGGTGTTGCAGTGATCACTAACCAAGGTTTGCTAGCTCGTTTGCCGTCCTATATCATAAAAAGTAATACATATTTTTAAAGTAAGATTTCTTCTTTCACATCTCATCTTCGAATCTCATGTCTAGTTATACAATTTTCGTTGTTTTTAATTACTACCTTTTTTTCGAAGAAATATCAGTGGTGGTAAAAAAATTAACTCTACGTAGACGAAATCTGCCAACCCTCCTTTAGTACATTGTAACTGCATGTAATGAATTTTCAATTGCATGGCCTCGGGTTTATAGTCTTAGCTGGAGATAAAATCGAGAAAGTAAAAACAGAATGGTATGATGGAAATAATTCTGATACGTTGGAACACATACGAGTTGCCCCTACGCGGCCATATTTCATGAAAAATTCATGTAGCGGCGGGCACCTAATGACGTTGGTGCCATCTTTTATAGCCATCAAGGAACATTTTTCATTAATCCATTATTATGATGCTGAGCTCATAACAGGTTTTTGTTCGTTTGTAATCGAGTCGAGCAAAAACCTTTTGTTCAAGACGCTGCTATACTAGAACGGAGTTACGATTCTTCTTATTTCTAAAACAAAACATTGAAAGTCTTTTATTCTATTGCTATACGTACATATATGTAAGTAGGTAGTTGTGTTTGCTTTAAATAAGCTTTTATTCAGAAGAAAATCAGCTGATATAGTCTCGTTTTTTGTTTCTCCCAGAGCATCATATGAAGATATATAGTGATTATTCTTTTGGGCCGACTACTCCGCATTTGCTTGCCAATTGTCAAAGAGTTCCGCGTCTTTTTCGCGTAATTTTATAATCAATTCCAAATTGAAACCGATTTTATAGAATCCGGATTTGTCACAAATCCGAAAAGCTATTCCAATATTTAATCAAAAACTGCAATCCGTCTAAATTTCATTAAAGAAACTCGTTCGCAAACGTAGTTTTGCACATTTGTTTTTGTCGCTCGTCCAATAACCTAGTTCAGTAAGAACCTTGGACGGTGGAATTCAATTTGTACTTGTAAAAACGGGCCAGTAATAGAGTTTACCTTCAGAAGATCAAATAAAATAACAAGTAGGAACTGTGCCGAACATATTTGCAGTGCAACTCCTAGTCAGTTTGTTGGAACAACTGGTGAAGGTTTTGGAAACGTTTGTTCAAAGATTCATACACTTTGATGGTAAAAATATTGTTTTTAAATTGGAATTAATGGCGTTGATGTATTTAATCGTATTTTTTTTTCTTTTTATTATAATTTGATGACATCTGCCTTCTGGTCATAATACCAGACTGTCAAACCAGCGATCATGGGTTCTAATCCCGGTCAGGCAAAATAGATTTTTAAATAGAGAATAGTTAGATTTTTTCAGATTGACCAGGGTCTTGGATGTTTATCAATTACAAATAAACACACATCCTTTGTCTTTCTTATATTAGTGTAGAATATCTAGACCTTCTAAAAGAGCTTAGCGCTTAAAATATGACAAAGAATCTTGAGGTTAGATATAAATTGTTTTGTACTTCATATTAACGCATTAGCAGCATCAACATTAAAAGCAGGGTTGATAGCAACCCTGTCCTTGCATTTTAATTCGCCTGCCACATTACCCAAATCTCATTCGTAGCGAAAGAAAATTACATTTTTTCTCCGCCATTTGGCGCTAGCTTAGATTGTATTTTATCTTTATGCGAAATCATAATTCATGCTGTTTTTGCTTCTCCGAGCCCTCTAGGTGTTTAATGTTTTGCTTGTATCTCCGTAACATGTAAATGTCGCACTCACCATTGTTTATTGTTGACGATAAGATCCGCAATTTCTGATAGCACTTAATTGATGCCACCAAGTACAAGGCGTGTGTGAACGACTGTGTGAAGTAATTGTATTTACAATGGAAAATTGCAAAAGAACTTGTATCGGGAGATAATGACGCTGATGTACATGATAAAGTTGCAATTTGTAAACAGCATTACACTTGATGATGTGAAAATCCTGGAAGTAAGCACTTATAGCCGACGTGGAACAAGTGCCGCGTCAAGGAATATTTTTTATTACCCATTATCTTTTTTTGTTGTACATTAACAATGCTAAAGACCGTCATCTACCCTCAGAATTATAAAAAACACTAAAATATTTAAATCGTGTAAATGTATGATCTCTATTTTAATCACTAGTGATTCAATATTAATTATTTAATTGAAGTGTTATGCCACACTTCAATTAATTAATATTATTGCATTCTTATATAATACTAGCTGTTGCCCGCGACTTCGTCCGCGGCAATTTCTGTTATTATAATTAATTAGTACAGATGAATAATTTTACCCCGTTTTCAAAACATTTTTTATTGATGCTCCGCTACTATTGGTCGCAGCGTGATGTTTTATAGCCTAAAGCCTTCCTCAATAAATGGACTATCCAACACAAAAAGAATTTTTTAATTTGGACCAGTAGTTCCTGAGATTAGCGCGTTCAAACAAACAAACAAACTCTTCAGTTTTATAATATTAGTATAGATTTTATTTGTCTCCTTTAGAAAAAAATGATTGACAAAATAGTCACATTCCAATGCTAAGTAAAGGTTAACTTTGGGGTTCGGCGGTAACAAAAAGTGTCACTAAATTTGTATAAAATGACAGCGATGCTAGTCACGTCACAACCTGCCATTTTATACAAAATACGCAGCACCTGCTATTACCAAACTTCAAAGTTTACCAATCGATTGACTAGTACCTTACAATTATATAGTAAACAATTTTCTCTTATTCCCTTGACCATCAACCTTAATACAGCTATCGATGCGTTGTACCATCACTAAAAATGATGAAACTAAAGAGAACGTTAAATCAAAACTACAATTAAGTAATACAAATGACACTTTGACCTTTCAAATAGTTAAAGAGTCAAAGAGAAGAGATTACACAAGTAATTAAAATCAGAAGCGCATTGACTGTTAAAAAAGTTGTTTACATATTTCGTAACCCTATTCGGAGCTGGTTGACCCCCAAGAGCGTACAGCTACCCACAAAACATAATGATAAATGAAGATCATCGGTAGTTGTTACACTCTGATGGATTGATTGTAAATGGCCATGTGTGCATTCGATCGATTAGTTCCTGCCCAGTCGTTGCCCCAGGCATGGGCTTCACGATTATCTTTAATGGATTTTGTAAACTTTTTAAGATTTGGTATGCGAGATCCTGAATAATATAATCCATCTTTGGGCCTTAATTTTCTATTCGGGTTAACGGACGAGGCGTAATCGTTTTGAAGTGTTAGGAACGTTTAACAGTTTATTTTGTTTTGTTGTTGTGACTGGAAGCTTTTTGTTTATTTTTTTAAGTTTGATAGATTGATTTGAAAGTTCCTTGGGATTAAGGCATACAATTTTTAGCCAAAGCCATTTGTAAAAGTTGTATTTAAAATAAACTTAATCTCTTATAATCACTTTTATAAAGCAAGTGCAAATCTGATATTATTACTGCTTACAGCATCCTTCTATTTAAATAATAATATGCGAATTTCGTTGAAAATTACAAATCATCATCACGTTAATCCATATCATTTTGGGAGCATACCCACTTCGGAGTGTAGGTCACCCCCTTATCTAATTCCTGCGCTGCTTTCATTCAACATTGCATCAGTACCCACATTAAGTAAATCCAAAAACATCTTAATACCGTTCTACAAGTATCCTAAATATCTCTACACTAATATACATCGTTAGCATTACCTAACATTTAAAGTTTCGTAACTATTCCTTCCAAGCCTCCATTCAAATATGAAAGATTAATTAAATAATATTCAATAAGCACTGTTTGATTAACAAAAGCTAAATCTATGGCGGCATCTACCACAAATAGGAGGCCACTCGACGTTGTGTTTTCAATCAGCGTCATTCATTATTCACTCATTCCCTTTGCAGTTGCCGAAGTAACGTAACGTCTAACTTCTTCACCTTTCTTTTGATGTTTATCTTTGAAGTCATAAAGTTCAATATTGATAAGTTGGAATACATTTTTAGGCGTGAACGTATTCAACAGTTCTGTTTAACTTTCATATTTTACTCCGGAGAAGTCGTGCGATACAATTGTAATAATTGAATTGGTTAAAACTTCTTTGTGTTTGGAAAGGAAAGTTGATTGCTTTATGTTCTTTTTGGAAATGCTGTTTTGTTTCGGATGTCCATTAATCTCTGATTCGGTCTTACTTTTTATTCATAGTGTGTATGCTAATGGAATTTACTACTTTTTATTAACTTAGGTCTTTACTGCCGTTTTATTGATTTAGGTCCGTAACCATTCCTTTTAAATGGAAACAAATCTTTAGCAGAAGTTTATTTGTAATTATAGTACATATATAGTAGGTAGGTATAATCTTAAAACGTGTTTCATTGTATTGATATAACAGAACACGGCAAGATAACTGAATATACTTATATGAAATATAAATATAAAGAACATTAAAATATACTACATTGTATCGCAGTTAGTTCAAAAGAAAGGAAAACGTTTCTAGTCTACTAAAACTATCTGTTGTATTCAACACGGTTAATACAAAAAATATAGTTGTTTTTATTGCCTTTCTAACAAACTACTTGATTTATTTTTATATACGCAAGTACTCTTATTAAACACGATATTAAAGGAACTAATTGTGCGCGCTCATAGATAGAATTTATAGAAAAAACAGTTTTCACAGAAAATCTATTACTTGAGCGTGCTGTTTTAGTCTAGACGAACGCATGTTTTATACATTAGACCGTTTTTTCTAAATTTATGCTATGAATTCTTGGCTACTTGCTTTATATTTGCTGCTTACTTCAATGAGTATATTATTGGTATTGATAAAAAAAAACAAGATAACTATAGAGAAGTAACACAAAAAAACTTATTTCATTTTTTTTTACTAGAATCCGCGTAAGCAAAAATATAAACCTACCGTGACTCATTGTGTCATATTATATGACATTAATTTGTGCCGCTTTGTGATTACCTAAAACATTCCGATGAAAGTGTCATTGGACAATGTAAAAAATGAACAAATTAAGTACTCATACTAGTAATATTTTATGACATTATTATTATTATCATTACTATGATATAGAGGCGGACAATAAAAGCTTTTTTAAATTTCCAAATCTTGCATTTCTATAATAAAATAATAATTTATATAATAAACTGCGCTGCAACTTGCTGAATGTATTTATTACTCTTGATTTCCTTACTGGTTCTATACTCACCTAACTTTATCCTATCACAAGTTAGATCGAGCACATCATAAGAAGTAATCATATCATAACAGGTTCTACTGCTACCAGATGATGTGAATCCACATTAATCATACTCAGAATAGTGTTTTATTGGCCACCAATTTTATATGTCATATTTTTGTCGCATGCGAGACATTAATCCTTAAAATTATATTGCAGCCGGCATTCTTAATTTTAAACTCGTTGTAAGATGTACTTACGTCTCGTTATATTTTTATTTGACTATTTAGTAAAATGTTATTTTGATATGCGATTACTTTGTTTGTAAACGATAATTTATCATAATCATTTGATAATTTCAGTCGTTAAAATAAAAATCCACATCTGGACAAAGGCCTCTCACAAGGATTCTTTGTTCTATGGTGGGATATTGCCATAATCACGCGCCCGGGGAAGTAGCAAAAGCTCTGGAGCTAGCAACATAGTCAATTAAAAAAAAACTCTTTACGCTTGGCAGGCTTCGCACTTCTTATGATGCATTTTAAGCTGAGGAAGGATAGGAATTTGTTGGAAAGAATTAAAGGTATAGGGAATCAAGTTACTTAGATAAATGGGGGAAAAGCAAGTAGCAGCTTTGGCGGCCGGCCACGCGTTCCCGACAGTTAAGGGTGACACCTCTGATCTAGAAGGATAAATAAATGATGAATTTATTTACTAGAAGCTTGAACAATTTGGGAAGAGCGTTTCTTGAGCGGCATCCCTAAAAATAAAAGTAAAGCATCCTGTTTTTGGTGTAGTGTTAGGCAATGCCTTATTCCTATAAGGTATTGCTTACTTACACTGCTAATACTTACACTATAATACTCAAGTACCTATGTAGGCACTTGATTACTTATCTGTCATTGTATTGTGCACGATTCTTTCCATTCGTTCAATAAAATTTCTACATCATAATGCTAATTTCAGTTTCACTAATACACACGTAACAAAGAAAGTACAGAGAGAACAAAATGTCTCTTTCACGTCACTACCATGGTTAATGATGCCAATCTATGGCGGCTATCAAAGCCTCCGTCCGTCGTTATTAGACGTAATCATCGTACCTAATTTTTCACACAATTTATTTTTTTCGTCCACTATAAGAGATGCGAGGGCACATGATTAAGTACTGTTGGTAAAATTGTAATATTTAAGCATATATATTTACTTATTACAACATTATGTTTGCATTACTACATTATTAATGCTCAGGCAAGAAGTGGATAGGGCTAAATAGATAAAAATACATACATATAATACACTAATATTATTGGTTTTTTGGTATCACAAATTGGTACATGTCTTAGTCACTTGGGCACAGTCAATTGATTCTATAGTTAAGACACTTGATTGAAGTTACCAATGATTTTACTATCTATATTTTTTATTTTAAACTTCGATAAATATCCGTTGATGTATCAGACACACAATATAATTACTATTTAGTTGTTAAACAAATATAATAAAGGAGCCAACCTCTTGTTAAAAAAAAATTAAAACGCAAAATAAATTTCTGTTTAACTGCTACTATCTACTAACAATGATTATGTTATATCAATTTCAATCTCAAAACTCAATTTATTAAGAAGGAGTTCATTAGTAATTTGATTTGTGGACCAATTGTAGCTTTTACGTTTTTATAATTGCAGTCTGATAATAAAGAACGGAAAAGCCATTATTTTAGAACATTTATCAACTTGTTATTATCTTGTCGTCTGTATTTACTCATGCCTTCAAGACAGTCAACTAATGGTAACAAAAAATGAGATTGAGGCACTCGAACGGCGGGTAATGGGCTTCGCTAATCGTCAGTACTCTCCGAATCTACATAAAGATTTACTCATTTAAATACAAATACTGTTAAAGAAGCAGATTAAAGAAGGCCTGGAAAAGTCAATTAAGTTTGAATATTAACAAAGCAGGAAGAAACATGGAAAGCATAGTTTATAAGAAATGAAAATATTTTAAGTTGATAAGAATAACTTACTAACGGTGTTAAAAATTACTTTTTCATCTCATCTATTCAAAAACATAACGCCTGGTGTACAGGGCCTAAAATACGTTTTCATTCCCGAGGAACTAAGTAGTTTTTTTAAATCACAATTCAAACTTTTTAGTCCCGTGGCAATGAAAACACAAGTATTGTTTTTCTCATAGAGGAAGATGAAAAGCAGAATGTGTCATCTCGGGATTACATAATATTTTTACTTCGGGCAACATATTATTATTCTGAATCCGTCGCTTCACTCAGGAGTCTATTTTAGAATACTTCGCTACGCTCGGAATTCTATGCTAGGCTTCTTAGTTCCGCTCTGGATTCAAAATATTGCCCTTACCAAAAAGTATTAGTATATTAATAAGGCCCTTATGTCACAATCTGATATAATAATATTCAATATAAAGCAATTATACCTTTGTGTTCTGTTGTTCCAATAACAACAGAAGTACATTATGTTACTATACAATGTATACATAATTAGAAATGCTTAGGTACCTTTAGTCTCTGTCATTAGGTAATATTTGACATCATCATCATTTCGTGTAGGTGACACGGTCAATCGACCATCCACACCCTAGTATCAGAGTTCTTCTGAGCCGCCTCTTGGCGTCTGATGTGGTTCCTTTAATGACTACCAGATACCAGCCGGGACCAATGTCTTAACGTGCCTTCCGAAACACGGAATCATCTTTATTAACAGACATTCAGATGATTAAAGCCTGTAATGTCCTAACCAAACTGGAAACAACTAAACAAAGTATGCTTCCCGTGGGGATCGACCTCTAGGTCTACAGGCAAACGCCTTAAGCACTAGACCACGGAGGCAGATATAATACTTAATTTGACAAGCAGCAACTACTGACACATTGTTACAATAACAGCCTACCGGACCCGTCGTCGCTTGTATGTCGCCTATAGGTACTAATGCTTATTCTGTGGTGGTGCCACCACTTATTTCAGAAAACCCTCATAATATAATGAGCAAAAGTCCGATGGTTCAGTGGGCGTGATCGTTATTAGCGCTTACGCATGTTCATCACCACCGGGCATGGTCCCCACTGCGATGGGTGACCGCAGTTGCATAAAATATCTAAGTTCCACCGTACTCTTCAGAACGCATGTAAAACAATTGATCCAGGCTATCATCATTAATGGCAGTCGGTAAGCTATGTCAGATGCCTTTAGGCAGCTTGAAAGTATCGATACCAGTGTGTGGTATCGCAGTGACGAGTTTCGCGATGAAAAGTGCATCGCAATCGTGTGTCTTCTTAATAACGAGCTTTCGCGATGGCGTGCATCGCAGTCTTGTGCTATCACAGTAGCGTTCAACGCTGTTTTGTATATCGCGATTACGTATTTTACTCGTTGGCCATTTACACGCATGAAAAATATATATTCTTCATTCGTCATTTATATCATTCTATTAAAATTCCTAAACTAAAAACTCAATATTAGGCGAGTTTATGAAAAATATTGGGCCATTGAGGGTGGTCTAAAAATAGGCTTTCCTTACAAAATATAATTACGGAATTCCGTAAACAAAATGCTGTACAATTTTCGGCGTGAGGCTATAATATCCGGCAAGGAAATTACTTAATGAAATAGCTGTTATCGTTAATATTAAAACATTCGAAATGAAACGTTGTAGAATAAGTAATTTATCATGTCAGTGGCAATTTGTAATGTTTTGCGAAATTAATTAGGTAGGAATTTAGTTTTTTATGTTAAACGATTATATAATTTATAAATCAATTTACTGTATACTAATCGTGGGAAAATAATAATAATATATTCATAATTGTCGTCTTAAATACACTAAGCAATGTTACTAAAACTTTATTTTGTTTGGATTAAGTTTTTTCGGTGTATTCCTCCCACCAGTAGTCATTCCAAAGCTCTAGTAGCTTTTCTTAACGCATAGATATATTAAAAAAAAAAAAAAGACAGAAACATATGACGATCAAAAAGAGATACATGTACCAATTTTGAATAACTCGGTGAATTAAAAAGTACCAAGTACGTTTTAATTCACACGTGTACATGCGTTATAATTTCAAACCCTGAAGAAAGTAAACGCCAATCATAATCCACAATTTAAACCGCCTTCTGTATTCAAAACAGTGTTCTCGTCACTTGAGCTAAAAAGATTGACATTAAGCATTTGACATTTGAGTATCTGACAATTAATACGGCCAGTAGTACCGCCGCTGTCACTGTTATCGAGTACATTAAACTGGAACGGGTATTTTTCTCAAAGATAACAAGTAATGTATCGATTCCTCTTAGTAATTAAGGGAGCTTTTTGTATCGGGATTAAAGTGCGATGTTGAGCGCTAATTAAGGTTGTAAAACGTTTTTTGTATACAGTATCAATGCGAATATGAATTTTTATTGGAAATACGTTTTTACAGTTTATAGTTTTACTCGTAAAATGTATTTTCGGGTACTAGGTATTTCCTTTATTCAATCAATTTTCATGATATTTTCGTTTTTTCACGTTCATAAATTATAACGCGTAACATATGCTTATTACATAAACATACAAACATATATACTGAACCGATCATCGTGAAAGTTACGGAGAAGGACATAGGCTACCTTTTATTCTGGGAAAAAATACTATTCCCGAGGGATCGGCATTGACGCAGGCGGAGCCGCGGGCGAAAGTTAGTAGTAATATAAATGAACTCCTATGATAAGTTTGAATATTTTAAACGCATTAATCGATGTAGTTCTTGTAAAATATTTTACAACTAACTTTCACCCGCGGCTCCTACTGCGTTTACATAGAACCCTCGGGAGGAACAGATTATTCCAGATATTTAATAGTTGAAGTGATAATATACATACAGAGTTACTTTTGCATTTATAATATTAGTACGGATTTCACAGTTATTATATAACTGGCCAATAAATAGGTCATTCAAGTTGGGCTGAGTTAGGATTGGTATCATTCTTTATCGCTCAATAGAAGATATCTGACTGGAGTTGAATCAACAAAATTGGTAGCTGAATTCGTACATCAGTAACACAAAGATCTTTAGTATTAAAATGCCTTTTGTCTTACATTAGTTTGTACCTCAATACAATAGGTATTGTAACTTTTATATGGACTTATAGCAGAAACAATGTAATCCTATAAATAGACTTGCCTATAAAAGTCTTAGTCTGCTTTTGTAACTCTACCTTTCATATAGCAGAATCGGACAATAAATCATAAAAAACGATATCAATGCTCTAGTAGACATTTTTTTAGGGTTCCGTACGCAAAGTGCTACCTTAACCCTATTACTGAGCTCCTGAAGTCCGTTCGTCTATCACGGGAACTGTAATTAGAAGACATTTGATTTTTTTTACAGAGTATATGTATATAAATATATTTATTGCCGCTTTTACATTTAAAGGATATCATATTTATTTTTAGTCCATGCCTGAGTATAAGCCTCCTTTTATCAGCGTCATGGAAAATAGAAGTAAACTACCAAATCCCCGTACACTGATACCTGATTAAAATAGACATAAGTTTAAGATATTGCCTTTGCATATAGTTAGCGACACCTATAGTATAAAAGATTAATAAAAACTGAGTAAAAAGTATAAATTATTGCAAAACCTAGTAAATGTCAGTGAGTCACCCTCGCCTAGTATAATTGAAACTAGTAAATTAGTTAACAATTATAATAAAATATCTAAAGGACGTTTGTATTTGTTCACAGTTCGCGGCGCCTCGGCCCAGCGGGGAGTCCTCGTGTTTGCAGGTCCCAGACTGCTTTATGGTAAGTGTTTCTAGACATATAAGATAGTCAAATAGAATACGTTATTAACTACATGATTTGTTAAGAGAATAAGCGTATTCTACTATTGTAGTCATATTAGTTAGCATTCATTTTGAATTACTGTTCTGTGCATATGATGAAAATGACAAATTCGGGGATAGACTTATGATTTAAAAGATACATCTATTTTTTATTAATAATATCAGGATTTCACTTGCTCTTATTTTAAACTGTTTTTCTTTTTCTATGATCGAAATAACAAATAAAGAATTAAGGTACTCGTGTAAGTCAACTTTTATATATGTAATATAGATATATATTGTGCGCAGAAACACACAAAGTGCATTCTGTACAAACCTTCGTGGCTTTTTGAATGTTATTGATATTAAATAAATATAAGATCAAATATAATACCTAATTAAACATATGATTTAACAATTGTATTCGAATTGTAGTCATTTAACTATATCAGGTAATTCGCGTTTATTCTGAACTGTTTTTTTTGTCTATCGTAAAAATAAGTAATATTCAAATAAAGTAAGCATACAGCAGTGTTAATAGACATAATTATAAGATCAAATATAACCTTATTAAGCATATGGTTCTACATAGAATAGTATTATATTATTAAAGTCATATAACAGTGTCTTTTTATTACTGTTCTTTTTTCCTTAAATAACAAATTATGAATTGAGGTACACTAGCAAGCTTATACTACAGGGTGTGCATGTTCGATTGACCGTGTCACCTACTCGAAATGATGATGATGAGGCTTATACTGATGTTTATAGATGTATAAGATCAAATATAATACTTTATTAAGCATATGTTTTCACAGATAATAGTATTCTCATATTGTAATCATTTAACAGTGTCAAAAAACGCACTTGCGTTTTATTTTTATTTTTTTTAAATGTAAATTAATCGGTACTTGAAAAGAAAAATACATTCTTTCTACCAACTAACTGTGTCAATGCTCAAAGATCCAAACTAAAACCTTTAAATATAAGTTAGTTTCTACTGTGACTCTAATGACATGCCCAGTTTATAAAGGCCCGGTAAAAATTCCAAAAGTGTATGGTAGCTTTTTTGGCCCGCGCAAATCTAGAGCTAATGATAAAATGCGATATCGCGGGTAAATGATTTACCCTTTGACCGCGAACGTCGAATAAATCCGACATACATTGTATATGAAAATGTTTGTTGTATAAAACGGTTAATACTATTTGTACTACAATAAGGTAAAATACAAATACTTTACAGAATTTGACACTTACCTGTCGTACAGGTTTTGGTTATAAAGCTATTATTTCATTGTAACTATAAATTTAATATTAGCAATTAAAAATTAGGTGTATAATACGAAAAATAACTACCGACATCAATTAACTGTTAGTAACTACATTTTAAAGTGTTAATAGTATTAGTTACTCGTATTACGCTTTATTTTATTTATCGCGCCTTAAAAAAGCAATATCCGACAGTTTTCAATTAAATATTGCAATTATCATACATAAAAATTCATGGCAATTTTAGAGTAAAATTTAAATTTCGAATTAATTCGCAATACCAAGGAGCGTTAGTTAACTTTATCCCCGTTAAGTCCGTTTTAATTAAAGCGATTAAAAATGATGTAACCGCACTAGATGGGTTATTAAAATGGCTCACAAAAACTTGAGTGTGATATTAAATTTAACTAGGTTCTGGTATTTTGACGAGGGTTTTGTCTAGACTTTAATTTTCATTTATAATTCGGTCAAAGCGGACGTTCTGCCCACTCTTTGACTAAAAGCTCTTGTAGTTGAATTAAAATATATCTAATTTTAGTTAAGTCTGGAGTGTCATCCTCAACTACTTGCTTGGTGGATGCACGTATGATGGGTATGCGCGCCCGGCCTCCGAATTGCTACTTGCTTTTCGCCAATTAATTCGAAGAAGTAATATCCAAATACCTTCATTTCGTTCCCAGGTCCAACAAATTCCTATCTATCCTTAGCTTAAACGTGCTTCTGATGGGCAGCAGCGTCGGAGCCCAAGAAGCCAATGAAACTGCGCTCGCCAAACCGCCTGCTTCGAGTATGGCAATATCCTCCCATAGAACGATGGGTCATTGAGAGAGGAATTAGTCTAGCAATGGATTTCTTAAGGATAAAAAATAATGATGATTTTTGTAATTGCTCACTGATTAGGGATGACATCTTGACTTTAATATGAAATACCATATAAATAAAGCTGCATAATTTATTTGTTTTTAAAATTTATAATTACATCGTGGTCATTTAAAAAAAATATTTTCAAATTTAATATAAGCTTAAAATCTTTAAAAGCATAAGAATTATTTTTGTGATAAAGTAAATTATTTTAGTACGAGAATTTTACGTGTCGCTAAAGTAAACAGCAAAACTTCAAAGACTCAGCAAGGCGTAACATTTTGTCAATAAGCATAATTAATAATGTTATAATTATTAAAGCAGAGAAGCGCCGAGTTAACGTCAGCTCGACTAATGAGTGTCATGATGACAAATGTTGCAGTTGAGGACTCGGAAACAGTAGATGCGATAGATGTAAAATTACAGGAAAATACTACGTCCTTGTTTGGGCTAAGAGTTTTTATCCAGAAGACCAATAAGATTGCTAATTTCACGCGACTTTGTCCGCGTTACAGCCTATGTTACTCGTGGATAATATAGCTTTCTATAGATTAATGATTTTTTGAAATCGGTTCATTTGTTTTTCAGTTTATAAATCCATTATTAATTAAAGATCAACCTCATTATAATATTAGTATAAAAATATAGATTATATAGAGCAAGATGATGCGTGGGGCAATTTCTTTAAAAATCCTCTCGTGAAATTATATATGAATTATTATCAGTTATTGATTTTAAAGCAAATAATGATAGTTGACTATCAATCAATATGTGAAGATTAAATTGTAAATATATATATGTTACGGTTAGAGTGATTAATTAATAATTATTAATAATTGTCTCTCATTATTAATAATTACCGAAAGTACAGGTAAAAGTGAGAAATTAATCACATTTGTCGGTGATTATTAATAATGTAACCTTAGTACCGATAAATGTAATAACTATCGATAAAAATAAATGTAAACTGGCGATTTTTTTCTCGATCGGGCAACAGAGGTGCGGGCAGGGGTGGCGAGGCGGCGTGCGGGATGTGCGAGAGGCCACGCGAAGATTTGCCTTCTTGGATACTAAAACTGATGTAATTTTCCAAAACTACACCGAAAAAAACCTAGAAATTGACACTCGTCGATTTATAATGAAAAGTCACGTCCGACATCTTAGATTATATAACTGACGTCATTTTCGAGATATGCACCTCTACACCCCAAGAACCTAGAAAACGACACTCATGTTGGTTTATCATGAAAAGTCGCGCCCGCCATCTTGGATTCCATAACTTAAGGAAAAATCCCAAAAAACGACCCCTTTGCAGGTTGCAGGTTTTTCATGAAAAGTCGCGTCCGCCATCTTGGATTCCAAAAATTACATCATTTTCAAGATCTCTACCCTAAAATATACACTTACATATTTTCATGCCTGTTCCCATGGTGGTAATCTCGAGGCCTTTTTAATACTTTGATCACAAGAGGCCTTCTTGATGGTGATGACAAGTCTATAATTTTGCCATTTTATAATAATAGCAGGTGTCCAATCCTTGGCAATAACCTAGCACAAGTCCAGCCACATTTCAATCCCATGAATTTGTCTTTCATAATGCAATAGTTTCTGCTCCAGCCTAGACCTGTTCAAGGACATATCATACATTGGTATTTCCAGAAGCAAGTTCTGGCTGGAGACCAACTTTACATCAACTCTCCAAAGGGCCTCTTCATGTTGGATATATATCTCCACGCAAGCCTCCAAAGGACCGGGGTAACACCCGTGAAACCATAGTAGATACAAATAATAATACTAATAACGTTTTATTTTAGAAATACATTTCTATAACATAGGTTAGTACCAAAAATAAGCTTATAAGCTAGGGTTAGTAAAGTGAGCCAAATAAAAATATTAAAAACTAAAGTTATTTTACATTGACACGAGCAAGTCTCGCGTCAACGTGGACTCTGTTCCAGTAGCTCAAGATAGGGCAGCAATAGCGACTCCATTTCGCTGTCGAGAGCCTGTTCTCTCACTCTTTTAACTTTGTTTATTAAGAGTACAGATTAAGAGGTGATTATTGTTGTCAGTTTCTTTAAAACAAGTACCTACCCTTGTTTGTGTGATCTGAGACAAGCACTGTTATATGTGTCATATCTTACGAATAAGTAGTATCGTTGTCATATCATATTCTAAATAAATACCTGCTGGACTAATAACTTTGGGTTTCTTTATAACTTTTACCAATGTGTGTAGTGAATTATTAATAATAACTACCAAAAGTAATTAATTTCAGTTTTTTATTCACATTTACCAAAACACGAGGTTATTATTAATAATGTTATAAAATTATTAATAATTTTCGATTAATCAAATTTACCGTAACATATATATTGATTAAAATATTTGCCCCGATCTAGCTGCTGACATAAAAATTATGAACATCAAAGAAAAATAATAAAAAATCATAACTCGATCTGCTAACATTTTGACGTGAACATTTTCTTTGAAATGTCATCTCCATCTCAAAAACAGCTCAGTAGTTCGCCGAAAACTGCCATAACTCACTAGTAATTGAGAAATTATAATATCCCTAGCAATCCTCAGTAGGCTCCTCTATTTAGATTTATCAACACAAATCTTAATTAACGAATCTTTATTAATTTGGTTTGTTAGGTTTTGTCGCCGAATTTAGAGACCCAATTTGCGGTGAGGTTAGGTTACCCTGATCAGTCATTTCGAAATTTATTGGCTTTGTTACCATTGCGGTCTAGCGGGACTTGCCTCTAATGACATGAGATTGTTGTAAACTATACAGTAAAATAGAGAATATATTGGCACTCCGATATTTTAAGTCAAAATAAAAGTTGTATAGTTGTGAGTTTACCACATATTGACATCTGACTAAAACTAATCTCTTAAATATCTATTGGAGAGATACCTACAAAACTTCGGGAAAATCTAAATTAAATATAAAGTATTTTACAACTGTTACAATCCACTTCTACAATTGGAACAACTCTGATGTAATTATGAAAATAAAGATCTGTTAGTATATATTAAATTGAATTCTTATTACGTTAACCTAATACGATTCACTTGTGAATGCCTGATTTATTTACATTGTTCACATGTAGATTATTTAGGCAATTTCGTCCTTTATTAGACCTCCTTTATTGATACTTTAGGTTCGATATTGAATACCAACTTTGTTGAAAGTCTATCAAGTAACAGTAATTTTTGTTTCTGTGTATTACTACGTAAAACTATTTATAATTTCTTTCCAATTTATAATCTAACATAAAAGAATATGAAAGGTCATAAAGGATAACGTATTCTTTAACATTCAGTGTCATTTCTTGTCGCTTTCTATGGCTTTAACGAGCGACCCAATTCCGAAAGTAATGACAAACGATTGTATCTACCAAGTCGCCGGCCACCCGATAACTTTGACTAATTTGATGAAAAAAACTCGTTACGTTACTTGAGAGATCTGAATTTCTTCCGAGGCCATAGCCCATTTACGCCTAATGACTCGATGGTCGTAAATCAAAAGGCGCGTTATGGTTATGACAAACATGAAGTGGTCATATAAATACGATTTTAATAATGTCTCTGTTGTTGCAGTGCTGGGAAAATTGTGAGCTGCTGCAGTCCAACTTCCAAGTATGGGGAGCAGTATGCGACGAAAGGGATATTTGTGTAAGTTTCTACTGTTGCATTATTATTAACAATAAAGAGTTACTGTACGCGGCTCTGTTAATGTTCTGTTAAAGTTATTATCGCAGTAATACAGCTAGGCACATATTATTTTGCCTATTTCTAAAGATGAAAGGTATTGTTTCTTGATCGTATCGTAATTATTTTAATATCTTTTGTGTTAATGTAAGTTTCTAATAGTAAAAAGCGATAGCTTATATGTATCTGCAGATGTATATATAATTTCTTTGTCTCAATAAGAACTTTCTTTGCAGTTCCCTGGCTGCAAGGTGGCATGCAAATTCCACACTGAAGCAGCAAAGGCTTCGCAGACACAGCCGGTGATTCACACAAAGGGCGAGGGAGTGATGCGAGTGAGCGGAGCCCTTGCTCGCTGGCCTCCTCCCGCGCCCCGCGCCGCCGCCCGTCCTGCACCCCTCGTGTACGTCGTGATGCGACGCGCCGCTGAAGGACCCTGGCGACAGATCATACAAACCCAAGCATTAGCCACAAGAGTACCCTCCAACAATGAAGGAGCTCTCCTAAGAGTGCTCGTCGTCGACCCACAAGGCCTCGTTACTATCTACAGTCCAGACGAAACCTGGGTCGCGCACGACACAAACACCTCCAACGTCGAACATAAATGGACTTTGAAAGAGATATCCTTGATTCACCAAAAAGTTCTAGTTATTGGAGAAATTGCTTGGGAGCCTAGAATAGCACGAGGTGTTTACCTCGTCACTTGGGAAGTTGATGGTGGAGGTTTGAAAGGAAACCTTTTTACCGATTCAACGAGAGTCACCTTATCTTTATGGCCTGATACAGTCTACCACATACAGGTAGAGCTGGTTTCACGTACCCCAGGAGTAGATAACGAGAGGTCTGAAACTATGACCATTGATACAAGCCGTGCACAGAGGGTTTCTACTGAGAGCGTTCAAGACGTTCAGGTTAGTGAAGGCGATCGTCTTATGTCAGTATTAGTGAGCTCCATGCGTGGAGAGAGAGTGCCTGAACGTGATCCTGACTCAGAATTAGTCCTGGGCTGTCTTTCAGCTATGATTGCATTTGGATTCGCAGTCCTCGTTGCTATAGTCTGGCGACGAAGACGGCGAGGTACATTTCCTGGAACCAACGTTTATGTAGGATCATCTTCTGTCCTCAAAAGAAAGCTGGTAGAAGACTTCACTCCAACGGCGCATTGTTTCCAACCTGTCATAGCTCCAGAGACATCCACCAACGAGGTGGCCAATCGAGATGTCGTTGTGTGACGTCATAGCTTCGATATGCTGTCTCTAGAAGACCGCACCTTCAGTTCCTAAATCTTCGGACATAGTGTGAGAGAGATGGTGTTATTTTCCATAAGTGAACTTTGTGATACAACGGATTCTCAGCAGAACTTGAACATGAACCAATTAAAATGTGAAGTGTATGAGCTATTCAGTTGAAAACTTTTTTAAACTTACTATAAATGTACATGCTGCTGTAATAAAATACTATTGTGAATTTTTTGTATGTAGAATAGGAGATTGTAAATTGAGAGTTATTATAAATGTATTTATGAATCACAGTAAGGTTAACACCAGAAAAATTAGCAGTGTAAATACGTTAAGTGCAAAATAGTGAACTGTAATTTTCTAAACTTGGAAATTATTTATATTGCTTGTATATATGACTGTATCACGTGTATTTCCGTATGTTACAATATTTGTTTGTCGTCTCAGTGAGTCTCGATATGAAATCATGTTTTATAGACTTGTCAGTATAAATATTACTAGAACTATTTTTACAACTAGTCCATTATTATTGTTTAGTTATATAGCTATTAAGTATAATTTACTATTGATAGTTTTGATGAGTACACACTCATTCTAGTGAACGTTACGATGTCTTCTTCAGCAATAAATACTGTGTATGTATGTGTAAATATTCGATACATTTATTGTATAAACATAAAACAGAGAAATTATATTTTTCTTGGACTTCAACGGGAATGTTCTAAAGTAGATATTGCGAGTGAAAAGTATTAAATCTAATAGACTGGATTTTGTTTCAAATCAATATTGTCAAAATAAATTTATAGAACAGTTTTATAACGTCTGATAGAAAGATTTAATCAATGGATAGAAAAGTGGTTATATCAACTCAATCACATTTTACTATGAAATCACTTTAAAATTGCAAAGTTCATCAGAGGTTTCATATAGCAGTAAATATTCAATGTATGGAAATACAGATTTTTTTTATTCTGTAATAGTAAAAGAAGTTCGCATTGAAGAGTATATTAAAACTTTCTGACAGACATTGTTATATGAAACTTGATTCATTGTAACTTTTATGACGTAGAAATAATTTGTTTAAAGTTGATGTTAGGCTTTAAACTACGTACTTAAATAACTTAAGTTTCGTCTGTAGTTAAACAAGGTCTAAATTTCTGATGGTGTAATAGAGAATTTTATTTTGAACCAAAATCCGATTAGAGTAGGTTAGGATGATTAAATTTATTTATTTTTGTGATTAATCTTGTACCTTCACTCGAAATGTAAATAACTAATTGCTAATGAAGCTGGAGTTTAACGAGTATGAATAAATATGTCTGCCAAATTAACATGTGTTTTCTTTTCATGTCCAATTGCACATTTGAAGACTGCTTACTGAATGACGTAATTGTCATTTTGTGATAATGGTGTTAATGATTTTTAACAAGAATTCTGCGCTTCCGAAACAAAAGTATAGTTGAATTAACAACAAATTAAAATCCTATACCTTCTCCTAAAGTCCTAAATGACTAAAATGTACACATTTTTGGAAAATATATTTTGGTTTGGTTTGTTGTTATACCTGATTTATCTTTAAAATTCTGAGGATCAATCAGAAGGATTCTGATCTCAGTATTATTTATTAGGGATTCTGATTGAAATGAGAGAACGTTGTAAATTGTCGACCGAAAATTCACGACGTGCGACCCTAAATGAAACTGGGCAGGAGTGCTATTTTTGAAATGACGCCCTTGGTAAAAGAGCGATTTTTCCATACAAAAATCGATCAAAGACGAGTGTCACACTTTCAAAAATAGTACCCTGGGAGACTTGGCTAGAAGAATCGATGGTAGGTAAAGTAAGGCTGTCACCGAGTGGTATAAGAAATGTGAAACGTAGTGTTAAACCTCCGTTAGCTGGTTGATGACATACTAGTAAGGCACATTGCTTGCAAGAACTAAATTACGATGGCTGTTGATAAAGAGGAATGGTGCACTCAAAAGGAGGCTTATAACCAGCAGTGGGGGTAGAATGCATAATGAAGATGATTATGAATACAAATTTAAATAACGCTAATTTAATCAGTAAAGTTTCTTTTTAGAAATTAGACCATAGACTTCATTCAATAAAGCTATCAACTAGCATCTAGAGTTTCATAGTAATATTAGCTGGCAGTCGGATTAACATCATAAAGTTGTTCTAACAACTTTATAGATGAAAATCCGACGTTACGCTTGCCAGTACGTGATCTCCATTTTTGTCACTTAAAACTTCCAGTCTATGATAGAAATTTAAAATGTTTGTTTCACTTTTTTCCCTTTGTTCGTCTTCATTAAATCGCAGTGACAAAAAAGAGTTGCTTGTGTAACTTATAACTATTCATTTTCATCGAAATGATGGCTAACAATCGACACCTTCAGATGCAGGCGAATAATTTCACGTATGACTTTTTATTTTAAACTTGGTTTTAAGTATTGATTAATATTATGTGACATTTACTGCAAAATGTTCGTAAGATAATTAAATTATGAAAGAATGATCTAGTTTAAAAACAAATGTACTAGCTTTAAAAAAAGAAGTATATAGATGGCTGTTTTGCTTATCCACTTTTACTTGGCACTACTAGTTCGAAAAATTAATATGGTTATTGCCTTTGTTATTTATCAAAATTTTATATATCACTAACTGACTTGAATTTAAATTAAAGTTTAAGTTTCTTTGTATGCCACAAAGAAACTAAAACCTAAATTCAAATTCCAAGTCAGTCAAGCAAAAACGGATTAGACACATGAATGAACGTACTAAAAGCAATAATTTTGAGAAAAGCTTTTAAACAAATATTAACTCTGAGACTAAGCATTAAAAGGATACTGTAATTTGGCTTGTCCCGGATAAACGCCATTGTCTCGGGATTAACGTCAACGAATTTGTTGTCAACAAACGCCTGATCAAACAAAAAGATCCATGCGTCGGTCGAAGACCCTTCGATCTCTTTGTTGTCAACCCAGATGGACTTAAATACTTACCCATCAATTTAAATAACGGCATCACAAAATTTGTTATTAAAGCTCAGAAAAAAAAACTGGCGGCGGCGATGATAAAAAACTCGGAGGTACCGTAAATTTAGTCCTATCTTTTAAAAAGCCAATTACAGAGTTTGGGTTTCATTAAATTGAGAAATCCATTAAGCTAATCGCTAAGTTGGGAGCCACCGTCGACGTGACGATTATGAAAAGGTTATTCTAAGATGCAAATGCGAAGCGTTTTAATGTAAATTACGTGTAAATGGAGCCAACATTGAGAACTACATTCATGGGTCCCCATAACTCACTTCGTGAGATAAGATATGCCTTTTTGTTTCGTCTTTGTTAATCTCCGTCGTATTTTGTAATCTATTTATAAGATCCTCTGTATTATGTCGGGCCATTCGTATTCGTTAGGGAAAAATCTGTTAGATTTAGGAATCCATGATTATGGTAACATACGGCCATTTATTTTAGTTACCCATTTTATTCTTGGCCCGCGGTTCTAGTATAACGCATAGGCTCATAAATAAGAGGAAAATAGAAGGTGAACGCTTCCACGAGTATCCTTTTGGGAGCGGCCAAAGCATTCTTTTAAGATTTATTGCGCAAGTTGAGCACATTACTTATTCCTTATGTGCCTTCGGTAACGATAGTCCCTTGGATGTTGGTCCCTTTTTGGAATTAGGTCTTAAATTTTAATGGTGATTTTTATATTTTTGGAGACAGGGCCTTTGTAATAATACTAATATTCTGTCATAAGGACCGGTTCTCATTTTATTTGCTAAAAGTCAATAATTTAAATTATTATACGTTTTAATTGTTATTTAGAAGTTCTTATCTTATTTTATTTGCTGCCATCATTTCTATTAATACTTGAAATTCTCGATCGTAAATATTACTCACTTATTTCATGATTGTAATAAATTTTAATCAATATAATATAAGATTCTATAGTTACAACATATCTTGTAACATTAGTCTTAGCGTTCGTTTGTCCACGATTAAATATGTTATGTGAACAAATAATCCTTGATGTCTATAGATACGTAAAATATATATTACTAATATAAATTTCAAAACAATCAAATGTTATATAATGCGCTAAGATCGTAAACCTATCCGTTGCTATTTACCTATTCGGTATAAAGATGCAATTACTGAGCATTGTAATGTTATTTTAAAGCAATCTAAGGAAGAGAAAATGCATTCTTCGACTTATTCAACTTTCTATTAATTCGTAATCAATAAAATCGTAAACTACATATTTCTTCGAAAGTCGAATAAATATATATTATATGGTAATAACTAAATACGTATGCGCTTATAGTGTATTCCTAACGGGGTTATATATGTGATACAAACGGGAGTGTTAAAATCCCACCTACAACGAATTATTTTTTACACATGTTTGATACAATAAAACCCTCAAGATAGGTTCCTTATGCTATGCACTAGTTCCGCTATGATACCCTCAAATACCTACTAAAAGGACCAGCTATGACCACACGGCTAGATCCGCGGACTTTTGAAAAGTAAATTACTATGCATCAACTATTCCAATCTCGAATAGAATCTGCCGAAGTGTCCAAATCAGGGTTTAATATTTAGAAGGAGAGATATCCAACAGCGTCTAACATCCCGATGTCAGAGCATCTCCCCCCTGGTCATGATCTACCTTAGGCGACATGAAAGTCCTTGAACAGACTCCGGACTCAAGTCAGCCGAAACAAGGAGAACATGAATAGGTGGAGTTACAGGTCTGATATTTCCTGTGCAACTCCTTAGAACATGGCACACCTGTTGTCTTGCCCTGCGAGTTCTACCACCTGCACACGCGAGGACATACAATGTCACTGATAACGCTGTGTCAGTGGCAGAGTTCTGGTCAACATAATTTAATTCGCCCGAGTCGACACGATATGAAGAATAGAGTCGACTCCATTTGTTAATATTATACAAATAATATATCGAATATTCCTTTATGATTATAAGTAAAATACGTCGAAGCGTTTAGATTCACCCACATGAATTAAGAAGCATATAGGTTGAGTATACGGTAGATAAATATGTTTTGCAGCCTATACCAACTATTACTTATTCTATGTCTAAACTATTGCTAGATTGTTACTAGGGGGTTTCTTCAAAAGTTCGCTCTTAAATGGCTTGACATAAAATTAAATTACTAAAAAAAAAGGTTTTATAGTTCGCACTGCCTGTGAGGTTCTGCAAATTTATCTTTAGGCCCGGCACTGTAACCGTTCCAGTCCAGCCTAATGCTCGTTGTGTACGGAAGTTGTCAGTAACATGTACTGTTAGGTTTACTACTATAAGCACACATTCTGGTCCGAACTACTATTATTTGGTAGAAGAGTCAAAACTTTACAATAGCCATTAGGAACCACGTGCTAGTCACTTATCGTTTGAGAAAATGTTAGATTATTTTTGCATTTTTCCTCGCATTTATTGCTGATATATTGATTACATATTTATTTATTCATTCACAAGAAATATTTACTATCTACAAAACTAAAAAATAATTAATCCTATCTAAAATAAAAACCTACCTATATATAAAAAACCTAACTATAAATAAAAACCTACCTATAAATAAAAAATGTCACGCAGGTCATTGCCCTGCGGTAATATGCCCAGAAGAATGGCAGCATTGCCACGTTGAATTACAATGTTTATTCGTTGGGCAAGATAGTTACCAGCCCTCTGGTCATTCGACACCTGGTCACTCGCATTGACATGTAAAATCTTAACGGTGCGTTAAATATTCTAATTTTTTTTTATTATTGTTTGAAAACTATTTAATAGCTTCGTATTTCTACGTTATATAAAATTGATATTATTTTTGTATTTACCTCATTTTCTTGGTCTATTATAGGTATATTTTTTTCGTAAATAAAACAACCTAACTTTTTTGGTTTATACATTAGTGGTTATATTTTGAAGCTGGATTTCATACAAAATGTCTGTATACCTACTTTGCAAATTAAGTGAATAATACATATTGACTCACATTTTGCATTAAGCTTGCTTCGAGGATCATAAGCACAAACACCCAGAACCACAGAAAATATCCTTGAAGATGAAGAATAATTATTTAGCACTAGAAATCGAATGGCGAGCATATTAACAATGCACTTGGAAGACCGCCTTCGTACCAATGTAGGTGATATGGAACTCCTATGCAATATTTTAATGACGAAATCATCTCTCTAATAGAATATACGGCAGCAAGAAAAAAGGTAACTTAAGAAAAAAAAATCGACTTTACAAATTTACCAGCTGAAGATGAATTTGTATACCTAAGAAGCCCAATTTTTTATCTTGAATGGTTATATTCCGATTCCAGCATCAAAATATTGTAAAGGAATTCAAAACCACCCTGTAAATAGATCTATACAAATGTACCGTATGATCAGACTGGTATCTACGAATCGATTAGCGGATGTGGAGTGACAGCATCTTGTTAGTGATTTGAAGACAACGATCTTGGCGACGAAGATCAGTTAGCTTAGTAGAGCAACGTTGTAAGTACCTATTAGATAAATCCGCCTAGTACACTTATCAAGGATAACGCGGGTAGCAATAAGATTACTCCTATACAATTAATTTAGGCCTAGGCTCTGTCTACCTTTAAAAAACGTTATAGTAGTTTTGTTTATTTCTAAACATACATGTATAGAATTAAACGATTGCAATAGTTGGAACGATGAAAGGGAGGCCTTTGCCCTGCAGTAAGAGAGCATAGGCTATAAATAGGATAAAAGAGAATATTTATTTATGAATAATGTTAACAATGATCATCATTATCATCCCTAGTCCTGCCTATCGCTGAGCCGTCACCTTTTGTAACACCGATGAAACAGATGTTTTATTTTCCATTTTCTATGTGTATTTTAAAACCTCCTCCGCGGTTTAAAACCTCCGAATGTCCGAATATCTGAATTAATAATAATACTTCGTAAACGCAAAACATTTAAATGATATTATAAAGCCATATTTTAGGGTTGTCTCAAAATCGTATCCATGCATATCCAGTTATAGAATTGCGATAAAATTATTTTGTGTGCATCACCTAATAAAAAAAAAATACCGCGGCTTCGTCTGCGTAAGTTATAGCCTATGTTTACCTCAGGTAATGTAGCTTTCTATAGCTGAAAGAATTTTTAAAGTATGTTCAGTAGTCATTAAGTTTATCTATAACAAACAAACACATTATTATAGAAGTATAGACTGCATTTAGAAAATACGACATAACAAAAGCACTAAATACACAGCGCTAAGACTCACTTCACTTCACTCTACGAATCTTAACAGAATCAACTAACATTTGTTACAACGCAAGAGTGTCAGGGACCTCAGTGCGTGGGCGATCTAAACTGCCAGTGAAGAGTAAATATTTGTCTTTGTTGTAATTACAGTAATTACTACGCTGGAATTGATAAGTCGATGGCAGACTGTAGATAGATAAGTTGCAGTTTGAAACCCACGTCTTCAATGTTAACATAGGAAACATTTTTTTAATAATGTTTATGCCTTTTATCCTAATGTTTGACGAATAAGAATACAATACAATACAAATTCTTTATTGCACCATTAAAATACAAAATAAAGTAATAAAATATAAAATTGTACAAGAGGCGGCCTTATCGCTTACGCAATCTCTTACAGGCAACCTTAATGATAGAAATAGAGCGAAGACTGTAAAAGAACAGGTGGCGCAGCTTGAAAAAGTAATATTAATTTATAGAATTACGCATACGAGTACCCATTTTAAGCATTTTTAGTCTAATGCTTTCAATGTGGCAAGGCAAGGCTTGTTTTGCCTAGTAGGCGCACAGACCTACAGTAGCAGTAACAAAGGCTGTTAGCATCTTTTAGGTACAGAACTACTAAAATTAAGATTAAAAATTTGCTTTAATTAAAGCGATTGTTTTGTTAAAATTAAATATACATACATAGTATCACATCTTTATTCATTACGGGGTAGACAGAGCCTAAATCCATATATACCTCGTAATGTAGAATAGAATAGAATAGTCTTTATTTGCCTTTGTATAGGGTATACAGAAAATGGTCTACAAATAATGATCTCCAACACAGCTATGTAAATGATGTCCAAGTCTGGAATGTTTCGGTTCAAAGATAGAACGAACGAAAAAGAAGTGTTTATGAAGGCCTGACATCCCAGGTTAATTCTATACCTTTCTTTTCCAAACAATTCGATCAAGCTTGTGCCACAGTCAGTTGTGAATTTTCAAAATGAGATGTAATTTCTAATATTGTAGGATAGACACTTTATAATATAACATAAACATCCCAGACTCTTCCGTATAAAAATGCATTTCAAGACAAAAACACACGAAATGAATACAGCGAAATATTTTTTAAAGTTGAAAAGAATCTTGCAGATTGCTTTTCGCATCGGGCCGTACTAGGTCCGTTTGGCAACACACCAAAACCTAGCTTTGGTTATGTCATAGGCTTTCAATGAAATTGTGCCGCACATAATGGCAGATTTCGGGACGAGTATTTTATTTTCTTATTTATGAAGACTGCGGTTTACTTTCTTGAGTTATTTATGAACGTCTTAAGCTGTAAGTAGGAAAAGGACGTGGATAGAATAATTCTAATATGACGAAGGAATAAGATGTTATTAAGAGTACGGTGGAAGAGGAAGAAAATTATAACAATTGACGACAACGACCTCTCGACTGATTGACGAACTCTCTTACTCAGTGGTAACGCAAGTGCTCTGAAACCCACGACCCCGCAGGGTCCCGGGTTTGATCCCCGGTCAGGTCAAAATAGAAGATGATTTTTTACAGATTCGCCTCGGTCTTGGGTATTTATCAATAGCTATATATATTTACAAAATACTGTAAGGCTAGCGTAATATTTGTGATTTGTCCCAATATATTTATTAATTGTATAGTATTATACTTAGGTATCTATGTGTAGGTCTATACTTATACATAACTACCTTTGTATACTGCTTGTATCTCAGTAATATCTTTAAACAACTGAGACTGAGTTGGTGGTTCATAAGTTCTTCATCATTAGTTGCCAAACACTATCTAAAACATAGCATTTTTGTCTATATTAGATTTGTGTTTGCTTAAACCTTATATACAATTTAGTACTTACATGTAGACTGCCGTCCTCATATCAAAATATTGGTCCAATCCAAGGCTGGCCAAAGCACGTACAAGGTGCCTGGCAAGCATGCTGGCAGGCCGTAGTAGTTAGTACCACTAACAACAACTATGGATGGCGCCGAGGGCGAGGGTATTTTCCACCCGTCACTAGATGGCGTGAGTCTGAACTTGGTAAAACCAAGTAAAACTTTTTTTCATTACATAAATCCCATTTTTTTTCATCTAAAATAAGATATTTTAGTGAGCACTGATTTTATATCCTCATAATATGGTGTACATATTATACTTGCTAATAAACCTACGATGCCATCTATGGGATGAGCATGAAACAAATTGTACGCAATAGGAGATGGGACCACATGGCTATAGTGCTTCGAAGATGATGTAGAGTGCGCTATTATGTCATATGCTATGAAACGCTGTAAAATTATTGTGGAAAGTTGAAGTTTTGTGAAAAAGACGCAGGGTCTAGGGCACAATATCGCCAGTCACTACATTGCCAGCCTCCGTGGTCCAGTGGTTAAGGCATTTGCCTGTTGACCCGGGGGTCGTGGGTTCGATTCCCACCGGTAGCATACCTTGTTTAGTTGTTCCCAGTCTGGTTAGGACATTGCAGGCTTGAATCACCTGATTGTCTGAGAATAAAGATGATTCCGTGCTTCGGAAGGCACGCTAAGCCAGTGGTCCCGGCTGCCATCTGGTAGTCGTTAAAGCAACCACGTCAAAGGCCGAGAGGCGGTTCCTCTGATCCTCTCGGAAGAACTCTGATACCAGGGTGTGCAGGGTCGATTGACCGTGACACCTACTCGAAATGATGATGATGACTACATCGTCGGTCGCTGCATCGCATTCGTCCTCGGTGGCGGTATCGGCGGTTTACTGTAGCGAACGTACATACACAACGCAAATCCCACTGGCTCTGGACTATACTTTTCGTGGATTTAAGTGCTTGCTTCCGTCTTTAATCGACTTATAAGACATCCAAAAGATGACGAAGTAGTCTTAGCCTAGGTAGAAAACTACATAGAACATAAAGTACAATAGATTTAACATTTTTATTTTGTATCAATCTTACGAATCAGAATAAAGCGAACTCTTATCTTCTTTATATTTTTTATTTTCATTTCAAAAGTCAAAATGTCTATCCATTGTCCTCTTATTGCAGCATAGACACGATTTACTTTTTTTTGAAACTGCTACTGAGTCGTGATTTGATTGTGGGGTCCGCCAGACGCACTAGGTTACTGGCCTTTGCATCGTGGGGAAAATTAAAGGTATTAGCAGATGCGACTCTTTAATAAGATTATTTCAGTTTAATGCGACGGAAGATTGTTACCACTAGGTAAAAGTAGCAATACATTATAAGACTGTTTAGTGTCCTTCGTTTAGTTTAAAAATGAAATGCTTGGACTGTAAAGAAAAATAACTATCTATAGAACCAAAAGCAAGTGTCTTAACCTATCAACCACCAAGCGGCCTGATTAGGCCGCATAACAATAGATAATCAATTGTGTCTTTATCGCGATTGATGAGTTAAATCATGCTACAGCCACCCAATCAAAGTCATCACCGTAGATATGTTGTGATAGCTGACCATTCAACACGCTGCTACTGCCCGTGCGTCTTGCTCACCGTTCCGTCGACCACCCGAAGCGCTCTCGTTGGGCGCTAAAATATTTGTTAATAACTACCTATCAGCATCAATACACAATAACTAACTGCCCCACTACTTGCACGAGGACAGGACCTCATTGATGCTAATGATAAAGCTATCAGGGTAGTAAAATACTAGTCTATTATCATATATAATCAAATCGAACCATTTCAACTCAAAAAGAGGCAGAATGTACAATAGAGCAGCATAGTAGAATAGCCTAGATGCATGACTTTATCTACCTTCTTTTTTTCTTTCCAATTAATCACAATTGTAACTGCTAAAAAGCTTGATCAAAGTCATTGCATTATTCACTATTTATTTGAAAGACTTTAATAGAAAATAGTGACACGATTCCTATTCGTAAAAATAAATTGTTTAATATAAATTTTATTTCCATGTGTCAAAACTTCATACATAAATAGTTGATGTATTCATTCTTGCAGAGTATCCACCGCCACCAGCCACCAGCCACAGTAAATAGTCTAAGACGATAATAATGCGCTCTCGTGGAAGGGTGAAAGTGAAGCTTTTACAATGAGTTGTTCTTTTGTGCTTTCGGCGTTTTGTAATCGCAGTATCTAGAACTAGTTTGATTTAACGGTTTATGACTATGTTATGTAAGTTTTGATGTATTGTTGGCCTTTATAGTGTTAAAGTTTGCTATTTTCTGCAATGGTTACAAAAATAAGCTTTTTTGAATACATCACTGTATTCGAGTAATTTGTAAGCAGTAGACGAGTGTAGGTTAATGATGATGGTGATGATGATTCAAGTAATCATTTTTATTGATTGTAAAGCACTCTCAAAAATTAAAATACTATCATACGCAATAATATTATAATTGATTTGGCAAAGTATTTACGGCCGATCACTTGCCTGACGCCCACCCTCCCTTGGGTAACTCCAGAACCACAGACTGTATCTGTGAAAATAAATAGTTATTCGCGCTGAGAATCAAACCAGAAGTTTTTCATATAGCAGGCTGGCGTGTGAACCATTGAGGCAAGGTTCTTCTATAATTATTTTCTATAAAATTGATGAAGAAAAGGAAGAGGCTATTAATTGGGCTGAACTTTTTTTTTAATGTTTGTTTCCTCAGAACTCCGTCATTTAAGAACCGATTTTAACAATCCTTTGTTTGATAGGGTATGCTTTTAAATTGGTCCCATTTGAATTTTATCAGCCGTGTGGTTTCCGGCAGAGTAGAATAGGACCACTCCTAGTCTTCCCATGGATGTCGTAAGAGGCGACTTAGGAAATACAAGCTAAACAAAGCTCATAAACATCAATTAGACCTCTCCTACCTGTCTGGCCAGCAAGGAGAGTGTAGGCCAAATCCTCTGTCTGCTCTGGCCAAGTATGACTCCGGTAGTTCAGAGAGAGTCAAGCTCCTCCAGTGGAGACTAAAAAGACCTGATGATGATGATGAAATTTCATCACAACCGGTTCAGTTGTTTCATTTAAGTCAGTTTTTTTATATCAAAAACTATATTGATATCATTTGACAAAATGATTATTGAAAACATTCTCTCTTCACCTGTATCTCCAACAGGTGGCGCTCGCTTAATGAGTCAAGGCAACCGGTTGTAATTAGTGGAGGCGGGCTCTGGGCGTGGTCGGTTTGTAAACGTTGACAGAACGAGAATTTGGTTGTGAATAGATTAGAGCGATACGAGAAACATTATTCTAGCCTGCGCCTTCTCTCTTGAGGTGCTTCATCCTACGTTTTATTAGAAATTTCCTGCTACGTACGACCGAACTGTGGAAAGAACTTCCTGCGGCGGTATTCCCGAATCGACTACATTCGAACCATAAAAAAACGGGTCCCTATTTTTTTGAAAGGCCGGCAACGCTCTGTCGCCCACATGGGTCCCTGGCGTTGCAGTTGTCTATATTGGCAGAGGTGATCACTTACCATTACCATCTCCTTCCCTACTAGTAGTATTTGGTCCAAACTGGTTTTACGCTTCCATCTCATGATTCGCTTATACAATACGTCCTCTTTTAAAATTATTTTTTACTCATACAAAAAAATCATAACATGAAAATAAATTAGGGAAGATAGAGGCGTCACAAGCCGAACGCTTAGGCCGATCGCGCTTTTCTATCGCTTGCTCTCGCTTGCATTCGGAACACGACACGTTTTCGTGCGTGCAGCCGGCGTTCATCGATTTAAAAGACGTTATCACGTCAAAAAAATATCATGAAAAATGATGCATAGGTCCAGAATCAGGCTGTTTAGCTCAACTTATAATAATCGCCACGGGATATTGCAAATCTTCGTCTAAACCAAAAGGAGAAAATAGTCAATTGCTAATAATTTTATTATTTACACCCGGTAATTTAACTGCCTGTCTTTCCTACAAACGAAAACATAACAGCCCACGCATCCACTCCCAGTAAAGTCTCCCTCAGGTAAAAACAAAAAGTTTACGACACACGCAACGTAAAATTACATCTTTACATTCTAACCCATCAGCCATTTGTATTCATACGGACCACAAAAGAAACAATGAGTGTTCGTATCACGCAGAATCAACGTACAATTTAGTAAAACAGCACTTAGCTTGCGGTGCGCGTGCGCCGCTCGTGAATACGAAGCGTGACTGTCATGTTGGGCACGTTTGGCCAACGCATGGCCAATGTTAGTAAGCAACACTAATGTTTGATTCAAAACTAGCCTAGTCCGTTTCTTACTTACTAGTCCGGATTCAATGGACTAAAGTCCAGTCTGATGATTTTAACACGCTGAGAGGACAAAAGAAAGCTTTTGTGGCCAAATCTTGTTGAATATAAATTATTTACTATAGTCGATAAATGTTTGTCAAAGACAATAACCAATTACATAATAATAATCTGTATTCAGAAAAGGTATTTTAAATTTGTGAGTCCCAATTCTAACATTGATCATTGATTCTAGAGGACTGAAAAATGAATAACATAATAAACAGTTGGAAATTAACATCCACCTACCTACTGCTAGATCATAGGTAATTTAACTGATTTCTCAAACCTAAATAGTAGTTTTGCGATTGCTTTCTAAATTATCATATTACAACAGGTATTCACACCCTCAAACCTCAAAACGTCGATTAAATTCAGACACAATAAGTAATAATCTCACATTAATATCAATTACCAAAGTCAACGTTCTTGGTTATCCTTCACAATAATTGGCCCAACATTGGCGCCAACACAGGGTACTCTAATTCAGTTGCATCTCTCGTCCCACTTTTTATCTGCATGACTTGTGCTTTGATGTGTCCGTCACAAAAAGTCCAGGTGTTGGTGAATTTGAGATCAGTATCTGTATTCATTATTTATGTGACTGGATTTCTAATGGGTGCTTTGACTAAATTGATGCAATATTTGGTTTGAGGTACTATTTTTAAATATCCCTCAAGGAATCAAACAAAATGAATACGTTTGTAATATTTTTCTTTGCTTTTGTCCGCTAATTCGTTAGAGTTAGATGAGTTTTATATTTATATTTTACGACTTGAGAAGTGATTGATGATCTCAATTTTCCTTACACTTTTTAACGTCCCTTTTCACACTAATTTCTGAAATAAAACAATAGGTATAAGTATGTCCTTATTAGGGTCTCAAACTGTCTCCTTACCAAATTTCATAGAAATCAGTGCACTAGCTTAAGGTAACAGGTAGACAGACATTTACAATTGGGTCTGGAGACATTTATGATTTAGTATGACGATATTTATAAGTCGCTACCAACCGGTCATATTAGACATCCTTGGGGAATGCCTATATCTAGAAAGTGGATTTCTTGAGGTTGAGATAATGATGATGATATATATAATACAGTAAACGTAAAGTAAGTATAAAAACATGGTTTCGGATAGTACGGATAAAGATGAAGGAACTGTATCTATTCGTTTACGAGCTATTCAAAGACTGCTACAAAAATAAATACAAACCTGTAAGCCACCTTCTTATCAGGGGTTAAACCACATCCACAAAACAATTACACATACGCTACAAAATGCTAAACCTGCCCACACATTGATCGTATCAATAATTGGCGTATCGGCAAGCGGCGGATCATTTAATTTTCTTAATAATTTTCTATCGGAGCCGCCCGAGGCCTGAGCCAGTCTAGCCTCTTGTTTTACTTTTTACTAGAGCTGTACGAGTATAATCAATCTCATACACTACGAATGCCTACGCCTAGTGCAGTATATGCAGTGATAAGAGAGTATTTGAACCTCCTCATTCTTCCTCTACCTTATCCCACGATTTCATATGGGGTTGGCATAGTATGTCAGTTATCTAAATTTAGTTTTTTCAATAGCCTTTGCCACTCCTTTCTTGTTCATACTCTCCATTAAATAATCCATTCATCTTTTCTTAGGTCGTCTTCTTTTCCGAGTTCAAATATAAATAAATAAAGATTAAACTAGCCTCAAAGTAAGTTCGAGATTTGTGGTACTAACTCAACAATACTTTATTTTATAACAAATACATATATACGAGTAGATAACTACCCAAAACTCAGGCCAATCTGAAAAAGATTATTTTCCATCGGCAGCCTGGCAAGATGACCAGAGAGCTCGTCATCCACCTTATAATTGAATGCCTTCCTTATGATGTAACTTTCTTCTCTCTTCATCACATATCAACTCAATCTATACCGTATACCGTCTCCGTGGTCCAGTGGTTAAGGCGTTTGCCTGTAGACCCGGGGGTCGTGGATTCGATTCCCACGGGAAGCATACTTTGTTTAGTTGCTTCCAGTTTGGTTAGGACATTGCAGGCTTGAATCACCTGATTGTCTGATAATGAAGATGATTCCGTGCTTCGGAAGGCACGCTAAGCCGTAAGTCCCAGCTGCCATCTGTTAGTCGTTAAAGGAACCACGTCAGAGGCCTAGAGGCCTAGAGGCGGTTCTGAAGAACTCTGACACCAGGGTGTGCATGGTTGATCGACCGTGACACCTACACGAAATGATGATGAACTCAATCTATGGCTATGGAACTTTGAATCTACTATTTTTATGTTGTTGTATGTATGTTGAAGTAAGCAGCTCTGCAGGATTTTGAAGAAGTAGCAGCTTGTGTTCAGTGTTTTCTGTCGACTTTATTCATGCCGCAGACTGTAATATTGTCTTTGGGCATCCAACCCTTGACTCAGTTTGTTGTCTCCTGTAGAAACTTTTCACCTTTGATTTGACTATAGTTTCTGCATTCTCAAAACATCGATTAGCCATTTGGTAACTTCCAGCGTTTCTTTAACATAATCTCCTATTCTTACAAGTGTCCAATAAAACTTTTTGTTAATTTATTCTTCTTGTTAGTTAATTAACGATAAAAGTTAAATGATTTATTGTGTTAATGCAAGTTAATACTTTTTGTTAGAATCATTGAAGCTAATAATTCAAGCAAACTTTTGTGACATATCTAATTCAGATGAATAGGCTTTTAAAATTATCAATAGATGGCTATTATTATTCTCGTTTTTGATTTCAGAAAATAAAAGTTATATTTAATCAACAACACATACTTTGATATGTACCGTACGTTCCTAAATATCATTTGTTCTTTTATTTTCATTATTTTTAAAACCAAATTTTACTTATTTTATAAGAGAAAACGTGTTTAACATTCCTTCACCAATAGAAAGTTTCGTTACCACTGAGAAAATTTATCAAACTACTGAACCGATTTTGATAAAATATTAATCGAATCCATCAAAAAGCATTGTTCAAAAAAAGTTTCATATGTTTTTGTAAATGACAGAGTTATGAGGTTGTATAAAAAAAAAACATACAAACAAATTAAGAACCTCTTTCAAAAGTTAAACTTACTTCATCCTGTCTTCTCTTCTTTCTAGAGTATACTACACGAGTAATCTGAATCAGTTGCGGCCACCAGTGATTTATAGGCCGCGGCCGACGTCCCAGGCTGCAATGATGGCAATTTGAGAGAGCCTGGGTTCCTACGGCCGTGCTATTAGGAAGACGACGATCACAAACGGGGTTATAATAGACACGGGGGACGTAATTGGCGATAGTTTGCACGTGGTAAGACATTGTCGGTAACATTCAAGTCTTTTAAGACTTAACTCGTGCATAGGGAAACATAATGATGTTGCTGAGTATCTTACTTTACAAAATATTCTAATAATTGTGTATTTTTCTGCTTGCATACTTAATAGAAGTATTTCAAAGTCAGAGGATAATAAGGGATAAATAACACAGACTGAGCCAGCCCCACGGTAAGTTGTGAAATATTGTCGTGGGATACTAGCACCACGATACTATATTTTTAACAGATACATATGTTTACAATATGTAAAGAAAACCCCTGTCCGATCCTTGGAGGGGTGATTAAATCTGTCGATATGAACAAGTTTTCCTATGGGACAAATGCTGAGAATGTTAGACGTCCTTTGGGCTTGAGACCTCTTTAGCGATTCAGTGAGATTACTCATGAAATTCGAAGGGGCTTTATAAGGCAAAACTCATTTTTTTTGACTTCTCATCTTTGATCAACGAAATTTAAGGCACTACGCTTAAGTTTTTGTGATATAGGACGGCAAACGACCAAGCGACTCACCGTGAGTGATCATTACTGCTCATAGACAACTGCAACACCAAACTGAAATAAAAATAAATTTTGCCGATAGCGTGCCTCCACGGCTAAAAATACAAATAATTTATTTGAGTACATCTAACCTCGTTTTGTTTATTTTTGTAAAATGTGAATGCTTTTGTCCTTTAGTCGCCGTGTACAACATTTTAGGCCGGAAACCAACTATACGTCCTATTCTCTTGAAATTTACAATAGAAAGAAAAGCAGTAGGTTACAATGAACACCCACCGACCATATAGTTAGATGACAGTCGCAGGAAAACGCTGGATGCAGACCGCTTCCAACCGATCGATTGGAAATCCTTGGGGGAGGCCTATGTCCAGCAGTGGACTTCTTGCGGCTGATATGATGTTGAAATAAATAATAATAATAATAAATAAATATATGCGGACAAATCACACAGATTTAGCTAGCCCCAAAGTAAGTTCGAAACTTGTGTTATGGGATACTAACTCAACGATACTATATTTTATAACAAATACATATATAGACGCCACGGAGCTAGACAAATGAAATAATCTCATATATACATAAAACACAAGGAGTAAATTAACCACCAACTTTTCTGAAAGAAAGAGAAGCGGTTACTCAACACGTCAAAATAAACAACCTCAACGACCAATGGTGAGAATTTTTAAAAACATCGACATTTCCTTACAAAACTGTTTAGCTGGTCCGAAAATGAATGAACACGCGGTATACAAGAACTCAGAAAATACTCCTGCACGCCTGCTTGCTGACTTAACAATCATCCATTACGGTTTATATATATACAATTAAAAATACTTAATCATACGAACGCCGTAATGTATTATGAAGTGACAGTCCAAACCTTTTACACTGTAGTTGTCAACATTTTGCGAGTACAGCAGGTCTGCATTTTTGATATAAAGCTTGAGTCTTCATCGTCTCTTCCACCATCAGGTGAGATGAGAGATAAATGCAATGCATATCAATACTTAGTAAAAAAATAAAAAGCTTTTTGTTTAAATAGTGGATCTTGGATTCGTACCATAGCTTAGGACACCACCAAAAATACTTATCAAAAAGTTTACTCGAAAGAAAGAAAAAAATAATAAATTAAACTTCAGATCAGATTGGGTGATGTCGAAACGAGTCTTCGATATTACTGTCATTCAGAATCTCAGAATATATTTCAGAGCACAGATTACTCGATTCAAATTCATGTTTTTAATTCAATCAAATTACTGCACTGGATTAGTACAAAGCCATGTCAATCAGCCTCATAAGCAATTCAAATTTGGTGATCTAGTTAACTCTACTTAAAATGCATAATGCTGCACACTTGGGAATGCATGGAGTTTGGTTGTCAAAGTGATAAAGTAATTTTCATGATAATTCTTTCGTGTTTGAGACTTTGATGTTTTTTAAGTTCATCGGCCTCGGTAGAAGAATATTACCGGTATCATCAACGTCGTATACGTAAAGGGAATTGATAACTTACAAACAATACATGCATGTTTGTTGACGAGTATTGTAATGTTCATTATATTTGTAAAGCGTGCTATTTTCTCATATACCTTGGTCATACATCCATACCTATGAAAAAGGCGTTTTCTATAGATTATTTCGAATCAATTGTTTTTTTTTTATACTTACGTTATTACTAGGAACAAAATGGTAAAAGGAACAAAACGCCAATTTCATAGGTAAAGACCCATTATAACCCCCGATCAAAGAGATAAGTATTATGGGGTAGAGTATTTTAAATGCGGATAACTTTAAAACTACTTTTAGCGTACTAACTACTATAATTCGTGGTAATGCATACATTTCGAAGCACAAGTCACAGGAAAATTATATGACTTATGTACTCGTCAGAATAGGTCTTAAAATCGAAATAAATAAATTATAAAGTGGATGATAGAATCCAGTTTAGGAAAGACACATAATAACATCAACTCAGTAATTGACAAGTGTTGTAATACTTGTAAGTGAACTACAATCTAACAGCAATTTCTTTGACAAACTTGTTATACATGAGCGGAGCCCGGGGCAAATCATAGTTTATAACATTATCGTTACTATCGACAGTTCGGATAATAACTAAGGGCTCGTTGCACTGGCAAATAGATTATTCATCAGATACCACGTCACAAAATAAAAAGAGTACAGGAAAAGTGTATGTATATCACCTGTTTGGGAGTATAGATCATGATCATCATCATTTTTAGCCCACATCAGCCCACTGCTGGGCATAGGCCTCCCTTTTTTTAAGCCTTTTTATTTTGGGAGTATCATGATCACATTTTTTTTGTTACACGGCCGTCCAAAGGTATGAGTGTGCTGCTTTCAAGAGTTAGTTAAGTGTTTTATATTTACATGATAGTTCTTTGTAAATGAAATGAATAAGTTTTATTCAAAATAGGACATACGAGATGTATCGCTTTTTGATCGTCATATTTTTTTGTAATTTCTTTTTCTTTTATTATGTTTCCAAAATCGAAAAAGTTCTACCGTTTCGGGATGACAATGAATGACCCTTGAATGCACTATGTATTTAGATATTGTTAGAAATTTACCATAACCTCAAATGATATATATCATGCATGTGTCACGAAAGTTTAGCGGCTTATGTAATTTTTCATTTTTCAAAATAGTTGATAAATGGATTATGATTTTTGATGAAAAATTAGGAAATAAAAGAGTTAAACGTACAGTAGTAAGTCTACAGTAGTAAACGTTCATAGTCACAATTGTTAATGGTCTACAGAAGCAACTCGTCTTAAAAGCTCACGATCTATCATTGCATTGCTATTGCCATTGCATAAAGCGGCTGTCGCTGCAGTTATATTATGCACACTGCGCCTGTAACTTTTTCCTCATCATCATCAGAAAATATTGTTATTAGACAATACTTCTTTAAAATATAATGTTACTAGCTTTCGCCCGCGGCTCCGCCCGCGTCAATGTCGATCCCTCGGAAAAAGTACTTTTTCCCGGGATAAAAGGTAGCCTATGTCCTTCTCCGTACTCCAGAGTACTTGTATGCAAAATGTCATGAAGATCGGTTCAGTAGTTACGGCGTGAAAGCGTAACAAACAAACAAATAAACAAACAAACTAACTCACATTCGCATTTATAATATTACTAAGGATAGTAAGGATTACTTATTTACACGGAAAAAACTGTGAATATAAATAAGACTAAGCCCAAATTTGTATTCAGACCTAAAAAAAAAAAATTGCAACAATTTAATTTTTTCGGTTGGATGAGGAGTTATCAGAATGTCTATTTAAACAGAAACGTAACATATGAATTGTTTCATCATCATCATCAGGTACTTTTTAGTATCCACTACAGGAACACGACCCTCTCTGTACTACTAGGGCCATACTTGGCCAGAGCAGCCAGAGGACTTGGCCTACACTCTCCACGCTGGCCAGACGGGTTGGAGAGGTCTCTTAGATGTTTATAAGCTTTGTTTAGTTTGTATTTCCTAAGTCGCCTTCTACGACATCCACGGGAAGACTTGGAGTGGTCCTATTCTACTCTGCCGGATACCACACGGCTATGAGTTGTTTATGTACATACTAAATTTAAAGTATTTAGTGCCATTTCTGTTTTAGATTTATTTGTGACTGAGTTTTGCATCGAATTGCATGTTAAATTTTATGGTACAAGTGGTGAAACAGGATATGCGTTTCATCAGATACAAGGGCAATATTCATAATTGATTGATATATTCTGTGAAACACTTTTTGCATATCAGCTTGATAGCTAGTTTAGTAGTGAGCATAAACTAAATTAATTAAATTACTGGCGTATTACAAAGTATATCTTGGTTCGATTCCACGCTTGGACCTATACTTTAAGGGTCCATACTACCTCACACTGCTTTGCATGATTAGCTGTTATATCAATAATAATTAAATACTCAAGTTGAAATAAAAATGCAGCAAAGTCCAGGACTAACTCTGGTAACTATATGACTCAAAAACACGATTGCGTTAAATTTTCTCGATAGAAAAAAATTGCAAAGTTGCCTCCAAATCACGTCTAATTTACTCGGTATATAGCATTATTCACTAAATACATTAAAATTTACCTTGAAACTTTTGATTATTATTGCATTACAGATAAGGCAGCCATCATATGTTTTGCTTTTTCGAATAACTCTTGAATATTCCTAAAAAACGAAAATATCCAAAGTAGCCAACGCGATTAGACCATCCGCGTTTGTATCGCCACGCCGCCTGGCATATGTCGGGCTCTTAACGTATTTTTATAAACTGTCTCTGGCAGGCATTAAAAAAACTATTTCTTTAACGGTTAAGCTTTATTCTCACGTAAAAAAGTTTCGGGTTCCATCCTCATCCTTTCGATTTTCTGTTTTCCTTTCTCTATTTTGCAGGATGTTCGGACAGCATTATCGGTACCTTCTTTTTTGTATTATTAAATAATATAAATCTCACTTTGTATTTGAAGTTAAGAAAATTACCAACCCGACCTTTGGGTCGGAGGCGTGTCAAATTTTTATTTTCAGTTTTCCAAACTCATTCAACAATCATTGGATATTTTAACTTTATAAAATTTACTTTTATTTATATCTTTAAATGCATAAAAAAACATTTTCTATTGCATTTTCAACGAAATTTTGCCTCCAAAATTCACACGTGATTTTGACATCACGTAATATGTATCTATTAAAATTTTGCAATCCCATTTTGAGCTTTACGAGGGCATTCATTCAATCATAACATAATTAATACACCTGTTTTCAATTGGAATGACTCAATAGCATAAAAAAGGTAAAAATTGTACAAAATAAAATATTGACTCTATCTCGTAGGCATTCCCGGAATATCTCCACAGAGCCGATATATCAATATTTATTTTAAAGGGACAACAAATAGCTACATAAAAAACTGCTATATTTGTATAAAGAAACAAACAATTCGAGTTATATTTGCAACGTACAATATTTACCTACAAAACCCTCATTTCTATTATGTTTATTACATACATACATATTATCACGTCTTTATCCCTTACGGGGAAGACAGAGCCTAAAGTCGTAAGACTGAAAGGCCACGTTTAGCGTGTTGATGGGCGTGAAGGTAGAAAACGGAATCAAAATAATGATGGGTTGCTAGCCGCATCGCCTATTGTCGTGATTCTTTAGAGATTTTCGCACATTCCCTTGACGGCTTCTACGGTCTGCGCGGGAAGAGAAGCAGCTGGCACTTTCTATGTTTTTACTTTTCTCCCAGACCAGCATTGAAGATATGTAAGACAAAGTAGCCTGTGTAAAGTCAAGGAACAATTAAATAAATCCACACGATTAACAAGTTCATTTAGAGTTTGATGTGCTAGTGCTAGGGGCCTATTTTGACGCGAGTCGGGCGAATAGTGAAGGTTCACGTCGTCACCAGATGTACAGATTCGGCACGCACATCGCCATCTATTCCAACACGGTTGGATTGCAGGGCCATCCTCTCCATACTTTAAATAGTTACGTAGACAAGTATGTAAAAAATATGTAAAAGTACGCATGAAACCACATCTATGCGACCCTCTTTTGTGAGATTAATCCAACTCTTGCATGGCCCCTTGCATATTGTTCTTAATTATTTGTATACGGAAGCACAGAAATAAGTACTAGTGAGCTAACGTACAGACGTCGAACTCTGCAAAGGTATTCAAAGAAATATCAGCTTAATGTAGTAAGCGATACGGTGTAATTTATCTCGCGTCAGAACGCAGCACCCTTTCGTTTAGATACCTACACATGTGACCAAGCTCGCGTCGTTCCTACTGGATTTGCCCGGCTTTACCGCTTCGAAGAGTTCGCAGCCCTGACGGAACCCTAAATATTATAAAATGCATTTTTCAACACAACAGTCTGTTTCACATTTCGAATAATACTAAGGTAAGTTTGCAACTATAATATCAAATTTTAAATGTAGTTAGTGAAAATAAGTTTTCTAGAAATCAGACAGTTTAGTAATCTCTGTTAGAGTTTGTTTATATCAAAGCATTTAGATTACATTATTTATATTTCGGTCAGTATTTTTATGCCTATTTTACATTTAATCTGGATTGAACTTTTTTTAAAACTTAATTCCAATGGCAATGCTGTCAGCCTTCTAGGTTTCCGCGTGACTGACAACTGCGGGACATTTTTTATTTATAATGTTTTTTTTTTGTTAAGTAGGTTAGGTTATTTTATTTTTAGTTTGATTTATTGATAAGTAGTATTATAATTATATATTTAATAATATAATTATTAAATTCCTAATTTTAATAAAAATTAGAATATCTATTTAAAATCAACTAAAAAATCTGAGGCCGCAATAAACGAAACGATCCTCCCGCTCGGTCCCACTCGGAAATACCTACTTGCTTTTTGTGTATGCTAAAAGCTTGCAACTATGGACTATTGTAGCTAGAGTAAAGTCCACCACGAACTAACCACAGACTCAACGCATGCGACATGCGATCATCTCTTGGCATTTTCGGAAATTCGGTCAACTTTTTGTACGAGATACTTTTTGAAGTTAAAACTTCTATAGCAGCGTTGTATACTTTTTGGGATGGGTAAAAAATGTAAAACTCGCACCGGGACACGTGACCTGATCGAAAAGTCGTAAGACTGGAGCGCTGCGTAGGAGAAGAAGTAATATCCCCCTCTCTTTCTACCGCGTGGAGCTTTCACTTCTGCCGGCACTCCCGAATTGCAACTCGCGGTTTTTTTTCTTAGTGTGCGTTATTTTATTCAATACATTTTGTAAGGTATCTATTTTGGTGGATAAAATAGTACACGACGGACTGTTGCTCCTCTATGCAGACCTCTAGACTCGTTATGTTTTGTATATAATATGGATTTCTCTTTACTTCTACACCGTCATGGGAGCTTGATAATAAAACTATTCTTAAATAATATTCATAATATACCATCACAATTTTATAGGCAACAGTATAAATATTTGTATTTTGATACGCACAATAAACTAGAAATAAGAAGCCATCAATAATTCTACCATTAACGTTTTATTGTTCATTGTATTAAATATAAACCCTCGTAAAAGCCGCCTTTAACTTTGTTTAAATGGACCTCGCACTATTTCTATAAAATAAGGAACATTTATAAACTCTTTGGTATTGTGTGCTTTTATTGTTTTTAATCGGCTCCTGAAAATGAAACGCTTAAAGCTGTATTAGTTCCGGGTGCACAATGCTTACTTTATCTCGGTTATAAATAGTGGTACCTAGTTTAATCGTAGAGCTATATTGCGCTATTTTATACTTTTTATACTAATCCATACTTCCAGCTACACTATTCCTTTTATTTTTTACTGGAACTATTCAGAAGTATGATACATTTGATTAATTAATAATAGTAGGTAGTATCCGTAGCTACACACGCGCTTTTTTCGCAACTTCTATATTATGAACTTATGCAGGCAATCGTACATTAACAAAACACTACTAAATCGTCAGAATTTAATTGTTTTGAGCTGAAAATAAATTTTCGCCTGAAAAGCGCAGGGCACGTTTTTCCAGTTACCAGTATGCACGCGACTATACACTGTCATATTGACATGAGTATTCTATACTTGTGTGCGTGAGACAGCATACATATGTATCTATTCCATAGACACAAACAAACAACATACACGACAATATTGAATAGCAAAATTTGTACAGTTTAGACCTAACTGATATAAGGGTAAACTAGTTGGTAAAAGATCATTGCTTCAGAAGTATATGCAATAAGGGCAAAAGCTTTTTATTGATTACATTTTTTATTCGTATTAAATCTCAAAGGAAATTGATTCCACCACTCTTGAAATCCATTACGCCGATGTCTCACAATTCACCGACGAGTTTAAATAATTACAAACTTTAATTTATCCCCTCAGTCCAGCCTCGTAAAAAAACAAGCAATATTAATTTGAAATCAATAAAATTCGTGACCGTGATATACTGCCCTCTAAGATATAGCGTATAAAGGAACGCAATTAAAATTAGTCAAACGTCGAAAGAGATGTTTATTAGCCAACTGAACCATAAAATCGAGGGATTTATGCTTGGAACGGAACGTGCATCGGCAGTGTCCCTATTAGCCGTTTCTTTTACGTAAAGGTTTTTACTATTTAGTTGTCTTTAAAAATTTATTCATAATTATGTCAATTGATAGTAACATACATAACATAGCCGTGTGGTATCCGGCAGAGTAGAATAGGACCACTCCAAGTCTTCCCGTGGATGTCGTAGAAGGCGACTTAGGAAATACAAGCTAAACAAAGCTTATAAACATCTAAGAGACCTCTCCAACCCGTCTGGCCAGCGTGGAGAGTGTAGGCCAAGTCCTCTGGCTGCCATGGCCAAGTGTGGCCCTAGTAGTACAGAGAGGGTCGTGCTCCTGTAGTGGAGACTAAAAAGGACCTGATGATGATGATGATGATGATGATGATAGTAACATACTTTGGCAGGGAATACATGGAGAATAAGATTTTATCAAGCTGTTGTCTGTGAAGTTGGTTCACGGCTGGTTTACAAACGATAATTTCACGTGGTATAATTATATATAAATGTATATATATATGTGTATGTATATGTATATATATAAATGAAGCGCAAATATTTTAAGGGCTGGGTCTCATAGGTCATAGGTCAAGAAATGCTTTCGTAACAAATTTTAAGAAATCGACCCTTACGTTTTTTTTCATACATAATAATTATTATTTTTTATTTTAATCTATAAATCAGCTGTTTTGATCGTCGAGGTCAGTGACCTAGTATCCATGGTAGATAATAGTAAAAAGATGTTGGCCAAAAAAGTGTTTATTTGTAAACAGGGTGTTCTTTTCGTCTGTTTTTTTTTAAATATTCAGGTACAGATATCTCGAAAACTAGTGTCGTTTTTTATTTTGGTTTAAAAGCATTTTTCTAGCTTATGGATGTCAGCCTTTAAAATATTTGCGTTTTTTTTAAACTGACCTTATATATATAGTATTAGATTAGATATATGTATATGATGTATATGTATATACATAGTTATGAAAAAAACAAGAATATAAAAACATTATAAATAATGTTCTCATATTCTTTTTTTATTTCATAACTATGTATATATATATATTTAATTACTATGTATAAACATAGCTAAGGACTCAATAAGGGTTATATTCATATACTTACGAGTATGTATTTTCGTCCTAGATATAAATTGGTCCGTTTTTGTATTACAGTGTGCACACCAGATGTTGATAGTGGGCGAAAAATGTTCGTCTAAATATAAAAACAAGGTGACGATTGCTTTGGAACTGTTTATTTGCTTCTGGTCACGACAGATTTATTTTTATTAATACAGCAGTCGACCAATTCGTTGAAGAAAGAAAAACATTTGAAATACCAATTTTATTTAAGAAACAATTAATTGCCTTTATTCCTACACTCACATTAAACATTTAAGCAATTCCTAAAACTAAAAATCCCTCTATTTTGTAAACAGCTGGACCGATTTTGATAAAATATATCTAACAACCATTGCTAAATAGATAACGCGTTTAAAAATAAAAAAAATACCGCATCCAAGTTGGTTTACCTCTACAGTTCCACAGAATAACACACAATCAGACAGACACCCTAGTCAAACTTATAACGACCCTCTTTCTTATCAGAGATTGATAAAGATAAAAGCTAATTTGATGAAAACTTGCCTGTTTCACAATTCTACAATACTAGCTACACGGTGATAAAGGTCAATTATACTTAAGAATTCAGAGAGTGACGAGTGGGACGCCGCAATACGATAAACACTTTTGGAAATATCTCCATTCGTATCTAATGTATTGCGGCGTACGTTTCGCTGTGACTGATATCTCATAATTAATGTGTATAGGACTTTATTCATAGAGAGAGATCCGTTAACACGCCAGCCTGCGACACGAGGGCCCTGGGTTCGATCCCCGGTCAGGTCAAGATGGAAAATTATCTTTTTCAGATTGGCCTGGGTCTTGGATGTTTATCTATATATGTATTTGTTATAAAATATAGTATCGTTGAGTTAGTATCCCATAACACAAGTCTCGAAGTTACTTTGGGGCTAGCTCAATCTGTATGATTTGTCCGTATATATGTATTTATTTATTTATATACTAGCTGTTGCCCGCGACTTCGTCCGCGGCAATTTCTGTTATTATGATTAATAGCTGTTGCCCGCGGCTCCGCCCGCGTTAATGTCGTTCCCTTGGGAACAGTAAAAATGATAAAAATTCCATACAAACCCCTTTGCTTTTTCCCCTTAAGGGGGAATTTAATACATTACACCTGCATAGATCTTTAGCCCTTAAGTAGGGGATTTTGCCCATTTCACCTACACAGATATTTTTTTATTGTAATGGAGAACTTCTTATTGTCATATTTCTAAGTAAATAAAAAAAATCCATACAAGCTTTACCCCACCTATTCTACCCCTTCAAGGGGAAATTTTGACCATTTTAACTACACAGATCTTTTCAATTGTAATGTAAACATATATACTTATTTTTATACTTCTATGTCCAGAAATAGGAAAATTTCCATACAATCCACCCCCTTTATCCCATAAGGGGGAAATTTTGTACATTTCACCTACACAGATCTTTTTTAATTGTAACCTAGAACGTATATACTTATTTTCATACCTCTAAGTCTAGAAATGGAAAAATTCCATACAAACTTTACCCCCTATTTACCCCTTCAAGGGAGAATGTTGTCTGGTTCACCTAAACAGATCTTTTTTAATTTAAAAAAACTTGCGTACCTACTTTCAAACTTCTAAGTCCAGAAATGAGAAAATTCCATAAAACTGCAACCCCTTTGATTTTCTAAAAATCCTTTCTTAGTGCTCATTTACATCATAAAAAGAATCCCTGTGCCAAATTTCAAGTTTCTGCGCACAGTAGTTTCGGCTGTGCGTTGATATATAAGTCAGGTTTGCCTTTGGCCCGCGGCTCCGCCCGCGTAAGTGTCGATTTCTCAGGAACGGTAGAATTACCCGGAATACATTAGTTTATGACTTTCAATGAAACACCTTAATATTGAATTTCAATTGAATAACTTCAAAAACCGAAAGTTTCATACCTACTAACTTTGCATCCCCGTTATATCCCCGTTATATTAAGGGATGATTTTTGAGAAAAATATTTTACTCGTGTTTCATGCTTTTTAGTAAAGAACCTTCATGCTGAATTTCATTCGACTAACTTCAAAAATGGCAAAGTTTCATGCTTTCTTTGCACCCCTATTTTACCCCCTTAAGGGATGATTTTTGAGTAAAATATTTTACTCGTGTTTCATACCTTTCAGTAAAGAACCTTCATGCTGAATTTCATTCGAATAACTTCAAAAACAACAAAGTTTCATACTAACTTTGCAACCCGTTTTTCCCCCTAAGGAGATGAATTTCCAAAAATCCTTTCTTAGTGCTCCCCTACGTTATAAAAGGAACCCCTGTGCAAAATTTCAAGTTCCTAACCCTTATAGTTTAGGCCCTGCGTTGATATGTCAGTCAGTCAGTCAGCTTCTCCTTTTTTTTTAGTATGGATTACTATGGATAGTATGGATAGCTATAATGCTGTCGTATAATGATGATGAATTGACTTTGGATTTTAATTTTCTTATGTCACTTATTATTTTATTTTTTTTGCTATATGTTCGCAGGCAAACTCATGCCTTGAGTTCATTCAAATGACGATAACTTTTTTTTTAATGAACCGATTTTGATGAAACAAACTTTAAATGTTAAACTGAGTTAAAACAAAGCAATTGGTGAAAGTTTGAAGTAAATCGGTTCAGTATTTTCGGAGATAATCGTGATCATACATACAGACAGACAGACAGACAGACAGACAGACAGACAGACAGACACGAAATTCCAAAAAAATTTTTTTGCTTTCTATTTTTCTTTTTAAGTATCCCTCTATCCATTTCAGTCAAAAATTCTTAATGTACAGACAAAATATTTTTACTGTTTTATTATATGTATAGATTAATTTATAGGAAAAGAATGGTTGTCTGTAATGTTGGTTTAGGGACGATAATTTTACGTTATAACGGTGGAAGAGAGATAGACAATATCAACGTAAAAAAAAACTTGAGTTTGTATGGAATCCTTTTTAGAAAGTTAGGTTCATGCTTCTCAAAGTCGTACTATTTAAATTAACAGGTTTGCATAATAAATATCGGCCTTTATTAAAACTGAATTCTGCAAAACAAAATGAATTCAATCACAATAAAATTTTTAAAAGCCCCAAATGAATTTTAAAACTAATATTATTTTAACAAATTATCAGTCCAACAATTATCAATATTTCCATATAACAATATTATTAACAATTAATTGTTCAATAAAACTTCTGGTATTTGCCCTTATTAAAAATATAATGTGGCATAAACAAACTGAATATCAATTTAAGAACATTCAATAAGGATAAATGCGAAAGTGAGTTTGTTTGTTTGTTTGTTAGCTTTCACGCCGTGACTACTGAACCGATCATCATGAAATTTTGCATACAAGTTCTCTGGAGTACGGAGAAGGACATAGGCTACTTTTTATCCCGGGAAAAATAATTATTCCCGAGGGAACGACATTAACGCGGGCGGAGCCGCGGGCGAAAGCTAGTATTTACTATTCTGAGAAATACGCTATATTCTTAAAGTTAATAAGAATAGATCAGAAAAATTTACTCATTCATTGGATAAGGTGTGAGGGCACTTTTAGGGATGCTTACCCAAAGGGTAAAAACGAGACCCTATTAATAAGCCTCCGCTAGTCCGTTTGTCTGTCACAGGGCTGTATAATGAACTTTAAGCAGAAAGTGTATATCCAATGCCACTTTAAACATAAATAATAATTTCAAAAAAAAAACACATTATTTTTGAGCGTATTTTATAGTTAAAAATTGTATTAAAAATTATATGGTGAACCCTTTATGCCTGATTCGAACTTGGCCGGTTTTATTTTTATCTACAAGAAATAGGGACGACTGGAAAAAACCATAGAACCGATTTATGTAAACGACATCCTCAAAGATTTTCAAAAACTGTCGTACCAGACCCGGAGCACGAACATTGTCAAATTTGAAAAATAATTGTTCGATAAACTAAAAGACGTTCATGTACATAGACGAAAAATAAAAAAAGTGCTGTGTTTTAATAATTCTATAGTTTGTGTTCAAATAGCTTACGTACCTAGTACTGCTAGATCAATAACGATGTTGAGGCTAGTTTATTAAGCCTCTATAAAAATCAAAAAAGTTATAATTATTACTGACATTGTTTTCAATTATTACTGTCATTGACTTCTGCTCTATACTAATATTAAACCAGAAATTACGTGGCATGTTTAATATTCATATTCTTGGTTATGATTATAATCATGCACAAACCCTTATTTAATATATTCCTAATTGCTCGCTACTCGTGACTGCGATGATAGAAGACATATCTTAATACTAGCTGTTGCCCGGGACTTCATCCGCGGCAATTTCTGTTATTATGATTAATTAGTATAAATGAATAATTTTTCCCCGATTTAAAAACATTTTATATTGATGCTTCGCTCCTATCGGTCGCAACGTGATGTTTTATAGCCTAAAGCCTTCCTCAATAAATGGACTATCCAACACAAAAAGAATTTTCCATTTTGAACCAGTACTTCCTGAGATTAGCGCGTTCAAACAAACAAACAAACAAACTCTTCAGCTTTATAATATTAACAGTATAGATTTTAGCTACAAGCAAAGAAACATATAACTTAATATTTGAACTATAAAAAACTGATATTAAAAAACATTAACAGCATTATCCTGAAGACAATCTACATAAAACAGCAGTATTGAGCTATAAACCAGCTTAGTCGATTCAAAAGTAAATTATTGGTGAATCAGCGCAATGGTAAATTGAATATCGTAATGACCTTCGTTTGCAGTCCGCACCCGCTGGACGGCTTCTTATTACGAGGGAGATACGGACTGGAATGATCGCCAGCATGCATCATTTGCTTCTGGAAACTACCTATTGAAATTAGAGCAGTGATAGTCACATGATCAAAACGGCGAGTTGTATCAAATTAACGTTGTAATGGCTAAAACTTTATGTCGTTCCTCATCAATTCAGCCGCACGAACGACTCCACCATATGGGCTTCATATACGGGTCCCTCTAGAATCCACATTCATTTAAAGAGTTTTGTTCTTCCTGTCTTGCTAGATCTGATAGTGAGGCTGAGCTGATCAAGCTTCCACCGCTCCAGTCCGTTTGGATTTCTGAAGTATCGGAATACAGGAACGATTTTTTTAGGCTCACGTAAGATATTACTGAGATTTAAGTGACATAAATAATTAATGGGTATGTCGGAAGCATGTCTAGAAAATACCTATAAAATATATATGATAATCAATCTTTATTACGTAGCCCATTATTTTTGATTATTATTGTTTATATTATCTCTCTACGGGCTATATAGCGTGTAAATTTACCCTGGATCCTTGAAAGAGTGACTTAGCCTGTCAAAATGAACAACTTCTCCCATGGAACTAATGCTGGGAATCAGATAAAAAATCGTCAATTTACTAAAACTGTAAGGCTTTCCGGCAATACGTATGAAAATGAAAAAAAAAAAATTTTTCCCGCATTAGTCCCATATTGAATGTGCATTAAAGGGTAAGGGTTTTATACGCTGTATCGATGTGAAATAGCGAGCTTGACAGTAAGTAGGCCGATGCCTACTTACTGTCAAGCTCGCTGTTTTACAGGCCCGTGTGTCTCTAAGCAGAGCTTCACGCATCGATTACTATCCAATTCCGAGCCGAATACCTGTCGGCGATCTTTTGTCGCGGCGTCACGTGCACGCGCACGATGGAAAACGTGCCCTTTCTTATACTAACACGATTTTTGATTTTGCCAGTTACACGAGTCGTAAAGTAGATTATTACGAGGCAGGTGACGCAATTTGGAAGAAAAAAATAATGGAGGCGATACATGGTAATGAAGATAGAAAGTTCCTTTTTTTATTCAAGTCAAAGTAATTTGTAAGATTCGAGCGTATCACAAAACAGTATATTTTTTTCAGTATTCATTCCGCTTTCAAAATAATTCTTAGCTGTAATTTCAATATAATGAGGAGATTATTTAGTTAGCCTAGTTTAAGTTACATTCATATAGCATCGCTTTGGTGTAAAACTGTTATGGTGTTATGATGTTAATTATAATAAATAAATAAATAAATAAATTATTATAAAATCTTTTCCTCTTTGTGGTGTCATGCATAAACAAATTTTGTTTGCCACGATTTACACCATAGAGGTAAATATTCATTTAAACGTACCTACTAACGGAGATTTCATCAAAAAGGGCGACCTCCAAAGGATAAACCATACATTTTACACAAATAACATCTAAGTAATTGACATATATAATTGATTACCAAGGTACACGTACTACTAGGTACGCGCATATGACCCCCAGTACAGTACACTACACACGCCTGCAGAGAAATATGAACCCTGTCAATAGTGTGACACTACTGAGAGGGGGTCAGGATTTTCTGCAAACGTCTGTACTTGATAAATCCTACTAATATTATTTGAAATTTTGCGCTGTTTGGATATTTATGAATATTATTCTTTGTGCCTTTTTTATTTAAGTTTTGATTTAAATATTAAATCCTTTATATCTCAAAATTGGGTTCTCAAAGGCTACACATGGACGGAGTTGTGATCAAAAACGAATTGACGAAAAATCGGAACTATGTTTCAAAAAAAATGTTTCTATCTACAATTACCTATATCAACCTGCCCTCAACAAATACCTAATGAATTATTTATAATAACAATGTCATGTTCTGATTATAACTCGATCTACGATTGGATAATACCGCGGTCGGGCTTCGAACTCGTGTCAAAGCGATGAGACGTCACGTCTATGCAGTGCGGTGGGTGTGACTTTATTAATGTGACAATGCTGCTCTGAGCGAACAGATTTTCTTTACATTTTAATATTCTTTTTATGAAAGTTTGGTTTTGAAGGATAAATTGTAAATCTTTGTAGTAAATCTTAACCAATATCTATACCATATACACAGCTCCGTGGCGCAGTGGTTAACACGCCAGCCTGCGACACGGAGTGCCCGGCTTCGATCCCCGGCCAGGTCAATATGGAAAATGATCTTTTTCAGATTGCCTGGGTCTTGGATGTTTATCTATATATTTATTTGTTATAAAATATAGTATCGTAGAGTTAGTATTCCATAACACAAGTCTCGAACTTACCTTGGGGCTAGCTCAATCTGTGTGATTTGTCCGTATTATATTTATTTATATTTATATATTTATATGTCTCATGATGTTCAAATTTTGAGAAGAATGTTTCATAGATAACGTTTTTTTCCTAAATAAGCGGTAAACTTTTAGATAAAAAAAAAACAAATGTTAACTAAACTACTGAACATACCTATTTTGAAGAATTTTAAATGGGACCGAATAAGAAATGGCATGGACACGACGAAAATAATGTCGTAAGTCCATGTTTTGCCTTCACCAGTATCTGCTGGGAACTCCATCTTTGAAGCTGTGGACCAATATTAAGTCTACTGGGGTCAAATCATCCAGATTGGAAGTTTAAACTTTGTGGAGAAGGTCTTTCGACGAATGCGACTTGGCTGGGCATCGTTCAGGAAACTCCGCAGTATCTTCTCGACTAAAATACTTCTGTGCCTAAAGTCTATAGTCAATGTGTGTTACCAGTGATGACTTACGGGTCCGATACGTGGTCCCTTACTAATGGCCTCATAAGAAAGCTCAATGCTCGGTGTTTTCTGCGATTGGAATCAAACACGAGGAGATTCGTAGAAGTAAAAAGACCGACATAGCTTAGAGGGTAAGCTCTTTGAAGTGGCAGTGGGCGGGGCATACAGCGCATAGAAATGATGGCCGATTGGGCGGAAGGATCCTAGACGCTGGATGCAGGTCGCTTCCAACCAGTCGTATAGGAAATCCTTGGGGGAGGCCTATGTCCAGAAGTCCAGCAACTGCTAGACTTCTGGATATAGGCCTCTCCCTTGCGGCTGATATGATGATGGTGAATGAGAAGTAGAAATGGAAATGATAATATTTCAAATCTATTCCTAAATAGCGGAGTAATGAGGTAACATAGATTAAAAAATCCGAAATAATTGAGGAAAGTTAATCAAAGACAATTTTAATTTGCAACAACATACATTTCAACTAGAATCATCGTCATTTCGTGTAGGTGACACGGTCAATCGACCATGTACTAGGATGGAAAATATTTATGCAATCTAAAGTACGTATGTATGTACTGATTTTAAGCAATCTTTTCCGTTTAAAAATAACAATCATATCGTATTTAAAATAAACCATTTTGTCCACTATAAAATTAAACAAATTGTCACAATACCCATACATAGTTATCATATCATTCGATACGACAAATTCGAGCTCATATTTTATGCATTTGCTTGGCACAAGTTGTCGCACTCATAATGCCACGGCTGTACTGGCATATTTTGCATTGACATTTATCCGGCATGGCCTTTATTATGGAACTGGTTTATTTTTTCAATTTAAAAGGCTTAGCTGTCGAGGAATTTGTTCAGCCACATTTTCAATATAGTATTTAACCTTTTCTCTATTTTTGTGATAACAATTGTATAGTAAGATTTTCAAGTACACTTAAAATATAGGTAATTTCTTTAAAACTTGATTATATTTAACTTATTTTATCACATAAATGTTGATCAAAATGTTGGGAAACTTATTCGTGTATTTGATTTTCTTAAAAAAATAAATATTTTTTTAATAAGCTTTGAAGGAACCCGAATAACTGTACTTATTACCTTTTTTATCCTATTAATATAAATATATACACGGTGCTGGGAACTCAAAAATTTTTTTGACGATCCCATACAAATTATCCGGGCAGCCGACATTTTTTGTATGGAACTGCCCATTTTTTTTGAGTTTTTCATTTTTCCAGTTTTCTCTCGGGACCAGCATTATATAATAGTAACAAAAGTTTTTAAATTTTAATAAATTACTTGTAATGCTTAATATATTTATTTAATTTTAAAATATTTTGGCCGTTTTTTATAAATTTTACCTTAGAACTCCGCCATTTATGAACCGATTTGAAAAATCTTTTAATGTATGCTTTGTCGTTTTAGCCATTTAAATTTTATCAAAATTGATTCAGTAGTTTGCTTGAAGTCGGTTTTTTTATATGAAACATTATTAAATATCGGAAATTCCATTACCATAAAATTATAAAACACTACAATCTCAAAAGACGGTACTTTGATTTTTTCTGTGCATGACATAACTACCTATAAATAAAAAGACTTATAATCTAGAATCTTAACTCACACCAAAGATTTAAAAAAAAAAATGGCGAAAACTTACACTTACAACATATAATCATTTAAATCTTATCAAAAGGGAATACTTTCTGTTTGTAAAAATTAATTCTTACGAGCAAAATATATTTAAGATTACGTGACGAACATTTAAAATATTCATTACTTGAGCCGTGAATTCTCAAATTAATAACATCATTTAAGTTGACGTTAAATTAAAACTATTCCAATTATTTACGACTAAAACCTCTCACAAAAAGAAATAATACATGATATCATCAGACCAGTGTTTTGCATACAGATTATACTTAACTAACTTTGCATATTAATCGCGTTACCAAAAAATAAAGGTTTTTATGCTATCACATATTTCCATACTGAATAAAGTTATCTTTGTATTAAAAATATATGATTTGAATTTATTTACTTTAGCTTGTTTAAAACTCAATAGAAAGGACATTACTTATCGCGGTAGAACCACGTTATAGGCTACAGGCAAAATTCATATTATGCTACTAGTAAATATGAATGGGCCGGCTCGTCCGAGTAAGTACCACACTTTCACAGAAAATTGACGTTTCAGTAGAAGCTTAACCGCTTCTATGCTTCGTTCGGTGAGTGAAAGAGTTCTATCCTCCCCCAAATTTCTTCCTCCCCATGTCCTTCCCCTAACTCCTTGAAAGGCCGGCAATGGTCCTGTCACACCTTGGTGTTGCAGCCGTCCATGGGCAGTGGTGATGACTTACCATTAGATGACTCGCTTGCTCGTTTGCCGTCCTATTAAGCCTTTATCGCAAAAATAAAGAAATTAAATCCTCTTTATAGGCTAGCGCGATGGCGTTGTTGACGTAGTGCATTATTACCGTTTCTGTAGGTTAAGTAACGCCGGGCGTGGTCTCCCCTGGGATGGGTGACCACAACCATTTGGATGTTGTGGCACACATGCTAAATAAGATTATCTGTGATTTTTTTCATATTAATTATTTTTTCCTATGTACCTATATGTATATAGTTTGTATATGTATCTTATCGATATCAATAAAATTATTATCTATCTAGATTTATACATAATAGCTATAGGACGGCATCTATATTATATCAGCGGCTTAACCTGCTTTCCGAAGCAAGCAGGAGCTCAAGATATTTTAATCCTAGTTATCTAAAAAAGCACCAAGCAATAAGTAGGATAAGCCGTTGATACAATATACATGCCGTTCTAAAGCCATATCAGCTGCTTTTACTTGGGCTTACTAGGGGGCTTGTAAAATCCGACAACAGTTGGCCACTGACAGATACGAAAAAACTCAATTGCACAGAAATTTTTATTCTATGAAATTTTACTTGTATGTACCTTAATATCTTTAATGAGGTTCATCAGGAAAAAAAATATTTTATAAGGTATTTGTTTTTACATTCACATTGATATCCTGGTCTCTTATTAAGCCTTTGACCGTGAACGTCGGATAAATCCGACAAACATTTTCATAGAAAATGTATGGCGGATTTATCCGACGTTCGCGGTCAAAGGGTTAAATAAAGAAACATGATGAAAAAAATCCACGCATGCAGGATTCGGACCGGGACTATTAACGACCACTTGATCACCAATTAAGCTATCGCGCTTCGATACCAAACGTCTTGTTTCTTAACTAATTACTGGACATTAAGCTGATGCAATATACTACGAACGACAGACAAAACATGTAGGTTTAATATGCTTTACTACTCTTGCGAAGCCAAAGCGGGTTGCTAGTAAATGATATAAAATGGCTACGCCAATTGTCAATCAATTTCTGAACATTTCTGTAAATATTGCTTTTAGTGATAAGGCCATCTTAATGTATACTAAAATAAATTATAATCACAAATTTATATTTATACTAGCTTTCGCCCGCGGCTCCAGCCGCGTCAATGTGGATCCCTCGGGAATAGTATTTTTTCCCGAGATAAAAGGTAGCCTATGTCCTTCTCCGTACTCCAGAGAACTTGTATGCAAAATTTCATGCTGAACGGTTCAGTAGATACGGCGTGAAAGCGTAACAAACAAACAAACAAACAAACTCACTTTCGCATTTATAATATTAGTTAGGATTAGGATTGCCATCTTATAAACATTTTTGTGTTTTTTTTTTGTAAATAATTATTGCTTGGCTGGACGGACACGTACAACGTTGGCAAAACGACTCCTGGGCAAAGAACACCACTTGCTGGATCCCAACTTCGAAAAGAAGACCTGGTAAGTCGAGAATGCGATGGCGAGACGAACTCGACAAATTCCAAAAGAACTGGAATAATCTAGCCGAAGACCGAACAGAATGGAAGAAATGGAGGGAGGCCTTTGCCCAGCAGTGGGACAGTTAACGGCTTGAAATGAAATGAATGAATATTGTAAATCACTGGTAACTATAAAGCCAAAGAAGGTCTGTCTCACTCCCAATGTCGGTATCGAAAACATACCTAAGCGCGGCGACCCCTTCGAAGGGGAAAACCGAACGAATCCGGTAGGAATGACGCGCGTTCGGTCACATGTGTTCACCAACTTCGACGAATTATGAATCGGTTGTTCAGAGATATAAGTATAAAATTGGCTTGCTCTAGGTATCATCTAAACAAAAAGGTGCCGAGTTGATATTTCTTTGAATACCTTTGCAGAATGATATATACGGACAAATATATACGGACAAATCACACAGATTGAGCTAGCCCCAAAGTAAGTTCGAGACTTGTGTTATGGGATACTACCTCAACGATACTATATTTTATAACAAATACATATAGATACACATCCAAGACCCAGGCCAATCTGAAAAAGATCATTTTCCATCTTGAACTGGCCGGGGATCGAACCCGGTCACTCCGTGTCGCAGGCTGGCGTGTTGACCGCTGCGCCACGGAGCTAGTCAACGACGAGTTCTGTACGTAAGTACCTACTCGTACTTATTCTTGCCAAGGTCACTGTCAAGTCACTGAAGCATCTACAAGATTTAATTGTTTACAATAAAAAGCTAACTTTGATATGAAAGTAATAAATAAACAAAAATCTAGATTAAAAGTAAACAAATAACCAGTGTATTTTGCAAAAAATACATTTTTGTGACTAGCTTTTATTATAAACGAATCCACACTGTAAAGTATTTCCCAAGACAAATCAAATGAGTCCAAGGATGATTGGTCTACCCTGTCTACTTTAAAAGTTTCTATGGCCACCTTCCGACTACATCTTCCGACCAGCGCAACGATTCTATAATATTATGTGATGATGAATAATTGGAATGCAAATCTTTGACTATGTTTACAGAAAGACTAAAAAAACATATTTACAAAAACACCTAACATTAATGTACTTATTTAAACACAGTTTGTATGCGTGTATTTAGTTTAATTGAACATATGTTTATATTAAGTTTAAGACTCATTGTAAGTGAATGTATTCTTTATGAGTCAATAAATATCTTAAACCCTAAACCCTTGTCATCCGAATCACTCATGCATGCAAAATTTCAGATAAATCAGTAACCGGGGAAGTGGATCAAATTTAACTAGCAAGATTTGATTACAGTCAAACATCGGGACAGATGAAACTAAATAAAAGCTTGTAATAAAAAATAAGACGCATTATGTATATATCCACGAATTTTAATAAATTGTCTATTATCATGATATATTGCTCAAATAAGACACTGAACCAGTTCGTTATAACTTATATTTCTAAGCGGATTTAATAATAGTTTATTAGATTCGCTGTTGCAACCTTTCTCTTTTATCTTACAAATACGAATATATCTATATTTAACAAGAAGATCAGAAGGATTTTGAAAATAAATATTTTGAATGTTATGCCATGATGACATATGAATGACTTTCTTTGTAGTTTCTAGTATCTGTATTTTTTTTATAAAAATGTATCTCTCAAAATACTGCTTACGGTTTCGTTTGATTACAATTTTAATGTTAACATAGATCACTGCTGGACAAGGGCTCTCCGAAGGATTATGCCATACTCATCGAAGAGAAAGATATTGCCATACTCATTACGCTTGGCAGGTTTGCTGCCCATGGGAAGCATTTTTAAGTTGGGGAAGGATAGGAATTTATTGGATCTGATCACTCGAATGAATTGGGGACAAACAAGTAGCAGCTCGGGAGGCGGGAGAGGGCAGAGGGGGTTGCAGGCATTGCATCGGGTATACCCGATGCCATGCCTGCAACCCCCTGACTGGCGGTTGAGGATGACACCCCTGACCTTAATATAGATAAGGTAATAACCATTGTTCGGGGTAGGGGTTCGGTTATCGATGAAAACACCGCCTGGGATAAACGTATGCGTATATTGTCCAAAACACACAGATTTTAGGTGGTCTTAGTCTAGCACGTTTATATAAAAAATCGCGGCGCAGTATGGTGTCACTTCCAAGGACATTAACGGCAGACTGATTGGGCGCGGCCCGTTGCTCGCGCGGCGGTTGGTCAGTGACAACACACTACCTCACAATATTAATAAATAAAAATATCAAATTAACAAAGGAATTAGGGGTCAATCATGACCCATCAAAATATCATGCATACTTAAAATAACGACAAAAACGGTTCATACTAAAAGTATAACTCCATCTTTTTTTTTTCACTTTTGATGCGTATATTTTGCATCTTTTCACTGTACCTTCGTCATCGCGAGACGTGTGGGTGCTAGCACAGTTTATTGAAACTGTGGACAAAACAGCTCCGAGACTTGATCTGTGCGCTGTTTTTACCACTTTGAAGCGCGAATCGTGTATCTACCATTATATTTGATCGAAATGTAACTAATAAAGCTGTTTTCGAGTTAGGGTGTAATTATCCTAGAACCATTACAGATTTCCCAGAAGTAGTCATAGAATTTTATGACATTTCCTAATTAGCGCTGGATGTAAAATTTAATACTATTTTATTGGATACATACATGGTGAAATTTTGTTTTGGACCCTTAAAGGGGTGACTCAGACCATCAATATAAACAACTTTTTCTATGGGAACAATGCTGGGAACTAAAAAAAAATTTCGTCATTTCCATACAAAAGAGTTCCGCCGCGCCTGGCCAGTTTGTATGGGAATACCGAATTTTTTTTGAGTTCCCAGCGTTGTTCCCATAGGAAAAGTTGTTCATTTTTATGGTCTGAGTCACCCCTTTAAGGATCCAAAACGATTAAAATTTCACCATGTACATTCAACTAATGTGTATTCTTACATAGATACAAAGTATCACGTCTTAATCCCTTACGGGGTAAACAAAGCGCTAGGAAAAATACCCAAAGGCCATGTTTAGTGTGTTTGTGAGCGTATAAGTGGAAACGGAATCATAATGGTGGCTAGCCACATTGCCTGTTCACATGATTAGTTAGATTTGCTCTATTCCCCGGCCTTTCATGGTCTGCCAGGGAAGAGTAACAGCAGGTCTGGGAGAACAGAAAACGTATATGCATATGCTTACTGTACTTGGTTCATGTTGTGCTAAAATAAACAAACGGTGTCCCCCAAATTTTTCACGAGTAAGCTGCAGGGGATGATCAAAACTCTGGGACTCCTTATTTATCTGGATTATAATAGTTTTTATCGCGGATCAAGAACAGGCTAGGTATATTGAAATATGGGAATCAGAATCTTTAATGAAATACAGAAGTAAAATATAAAAAAAAAACATTTGACCTACCATAGAAATTCCTCTAGTTGATCGGCGACTTTGTATGGGAAACCTATTTTTTTTTTTCCGAGATTCCAATATAGCTAGGAAGTTTAAAATCACATTGTATTTCAATATAAAATAAGGTCTGTACATTCACACACGGAAGTAAACATACGAAGAAATAAATCTCTCCTCAGAACTAAAACCAAACGTAGAATCATAACGCTGTATTGATTTCTCCACGATATCGATCAATGATAAATGATTTCGCCGCAACAAAAGGCCGACTACTGCCATACATCATGATTATCAAAACCAACTCTATTCACTATCTCGACCGGTTTGAGGAAGCACACAATTATTTTAATGTTCACTGCCTTGAATTGCGCTTTCGTAGATACGATCGATTCGATTAGTTATTCATTTTAGTATTTTGTTAAAGTGACATATCGGTTTTGCGAATAGATAAGAAGACTGGAACCACTGACTTCGTCTCGTAATCTGGCTTATGTGCTATTGCGATATATCAATAAGTCAAATAGCTCCGTATCACAGTGAGCGAACGCCTTATTAACGCTTACACAAGTCAAGCAACTCAGGCTTGTTCCCCAGGAGATGGGTGACAACAAGTGGCATACAATTAACTCGAGCTGTGCTTTGAAGGCAGGATAAGGTTCCGGTTTTATCATACAAGTCAAGCAACTCGAGAATGCTCCCTGTATGGGTGACAAAAAGTGGCATAAAATGATCTCGAGTTCCTTTGGGGTGACAATAAGTGGCATAACATTATCTCTGTGCTTCGGAAGGCACGTTATGCTATTGGTACGTGCTATTAGTACGCTATTGTAGAGTATGCTATTAGTAGATGCGTTTAGGCAGCTTAAAAATCTGGCACGAGCATTGGCTTCGCGGAAGACAAAAACTGGTTAGTAGGATTCGTAGAAATGAGTGCGCAGAAACATTTGTTTACCAAACAATACATTCTGTGTATTTTCGAGTAAAATGCTGTAAGAAGTATTCTTTCTCTGATTGAACCATTAAGTAGCCTTTAGCGTTTCCCATGGGTTTGTTTGGTCGTGCAACTAATTATGTAATTGCGACCACCCAGCTACCGACTGTAGGATGTTCATATCGGGCGATCTTGGCAGGCGAGTAAACTTAACTTGATCTATCGATTATGTTTCCATTATTGCAAAAATTAATGGCAAGTATGATGTGATTGCAAAAAAAATTTAAACTGACGATACGATAAGCTTAAGAATAATATAATTTAAACATTTTTGTACGTTAAAAGTCTTGATTATAGCCAGAAAATTTTGGAGTAAACTTTATGTATCAAAATATAATAATATCTTTAGGGTGCTTCAACTTCTAAATGAATCTTGTATCGTAGTGATGAAGAAAAACAACTAACAGATAATACCGAGTAGAGTCAATAAATGCCCGTAAATTAAGAATAAAGTAGGTACTTACATATCATAAAGTAGAGAATCGAATCCAGCATCGAGGAAACGAAGTTATAAATTAAGTAATTCGATAAATTCAAATTTTATTAAAAACTTGCTTGTGTTTAAAATCGGTTTACTGACGATAATTTTATGTGATAACGGAGGAAGGCAGATAGATACGTCACAAGCCGAAAGATTAGGCTGATCGTGCCTCTCTATCGCTTGTTCCGCGCTCTCGTCTCGCATGCATACGGACCGTGACACTTTTTCGTGCGTGCAGCTGGCGATAATCGACTTATAAGACTTTATCACGTTAAAAAAAACTACTATTTTCGCAACAAAGTAGTCTAATGTGAACTCCATCAGACTGTCGCAGCTTTTAAACTGGCATTTCAATTGATACGAGTTTTTCAATCAGAGACAGGCAGCCATCAATGACATGCATTTGAAGCATTTGAGGATGGAATACGTGTAAGCCGACGGAAAATATCAATTTGAATATTTTTACCCTTGAAGGATTAAAAAACGTTCGCGGTGGATTTACTTATACTCATTTAGATGCTGTTTGTTTTGTTTTAATGTATAGCGGCTAGTGTCACGTGAAATCTTATTTACCCTGACATTCCTGCAAAGATGTGGCTCCGCTCGTCTTTATATTACACTTTAATAAACTCAAAAAAATCGTCATTTCCATTCAAAAGTGGGATGGCATTCCATTATTTATTGCCAAAACTAGCCATTGCGTGCATTTCTTTTCACATATTGACACCGAAAAGAGCCTAGCATTTATCATAGTCAAAGAGATGTATTTTAAATAGATATCTATAAAATGGAATAATCAATACTAACAATCTACACTAATATTATAAAGCTGAAGAGTTTGTTTGAATGTTTGAACGCGCTAATCTCAGGAACTACTGGTTCAAATTGGAAAAATGTAATAATCAATACTAACAATCTACACTAATATTATAAAGCTGAAGAGTTTGTTTGTTTGAACGTGCTAATCTCAGGAACTACTGGTTCAAATTGGAAAATATTTTTGTGTTGGATAGTCCATTTATCGAGAATAAAACATCACGCTGCAACCAGTAGGAGCGAAGCATCAATAAAAAATGTTATGAAAACTGGGGATAATTATTCATCTATACTAATAAAAAATTAACTACTCTACCCCGCAATGGAAAAAGACGCTCCAATGGTCCTAAGTCCTAACGTTACGGAATGACACCTGGTAAAGAAACGTTGAAAGAAACTCTTTTGATACGTTGGCCCTATGAGGTTGGTCATCCGCTTGCTTGAAGGGTTATGCCTAAGGGAAAGCTCATATTTATATTTCTTACTACCTCCATTATGTTACTTCTAGAAATATTAATTTATTAATGACAGTCCTACCGTAAGCCAATTCTCCCATAGTTTTGTTTGGTCGTGCTACTATTAACGTAATTACGACCGCCCAGGAACGATTCTTGGCGTTTTCCGTTTTCTCACCAATTTTCTTGTCGTTTCAACGCGGTTCTTAGGAAATAATGAAAGACTTACTGCGTATTAAAAATGCATTAGAAAGATAATTTAAACATAGTTATCAGTTGACCCCGTTTTTTATTTTGAGTGTTGGAAATGGATGGTTGATTCTTTCATGCTGTTTCTCTTCGCGAGACGTAGAAGCCGGTCTAGGAAATGGGTGAAAATCCAAGAAATTTATTTAATAGGCAATGCGGCTAGCAACCCATCTCTATTTTGATTCAGTTTTCTATTTTTTCGCTCACTAACATGCTTAACGTGTTCTTATGGTCTTAGTTTCTCGTTCATAGATTCACCCCTAAAGACGTGATAATATTTATGTTGGTATGTATGTATGTATGATTCTATTTAACTTATGTCCCATTTTATAGAAGCCTTAGCTGTAGGAGAATTTAATTTTCCTATTCGCCAATAAATTTATGGAGACACAAAAGAACTTTATCTAGAGATAAAGTTACTACCGCAAACTAAGCTAAACTGGAGCGACTTTCAATTATCACGGTGCGCAAACACAGTTTTTGTATCTATGACTGTTTCATAATTATTTCTATACAAGCTGTTGCCCGCGACTTCGTCCGCGGCATTATGAATGAATGAATATACAAAGTGTATATTCATTCATTCATAATACAAAAACTGCACTATTATAACAAAACTTAACAGTAGAAGAAACAAAAAAAAAAAATAATGGGTACAAAGGCGAACTTATCCCAATATGCAATTTCTTCCAGCCAACCTCATACCTTTGGGTAGGAATAATTTAAATCATTAATTGAGAGCGGTGCAGCATATATATATTACATAAAATAAAATATTTCATACATACTGTAAAAATAAAACTAATAGCTATCTATGAATATATATAGTAAACAATACAAAGATGAGAACAATGTCAATGACAGTAAATTATATAAAAATGGAAATACTTAGTCCTAATTTTAAATTAAAGAGAGAAAATGAGACTTAACCTGACTTTTAAATGATTAATATTATTATACATGAATAATTTTCCCCCGTTATCAAATCATTTTTTATTGATGCGTCGCTCCTATTGGTCGCAGCGTGATGTTTTATAGCCTAAAGCCTTCCTCAATAAATGGACTATTCAATACAAAAAGAATTTTCCAATTTAAAACAGTAGTTTCTGAGATTAGCGCGTTCAAACAAACAAACTCTTCAGCTTTATAATATTAGTATAGATGTCTATTGTTTCATAATTATAACTCCATTGACATGAAATAAGAAAAATATTCATATTTTAGTGCAATATGAGAATTCGTTAGACTTCAAAATCTATTCTGTAGTTGATGAGATATTTAAATAGATGTTTGCGACGAAGTACAAGTAAAATAACAGAATCAAGGATTAAGCACTTTTGTATGCCAAACGAACATGAAAGTAACATAAATTAAATTAATTATACGTAATCTCCTTTTCCTTAAAAGTTAACATTCCGTGCTCTACAAAATTATCTCATCCTGCTACTTGATATTCATAACAGGTAGCTACATACATACATAACATAAACAGGTAGCTACATTAGTGAAATATCGTTACCATTATATACCGGCCTTAATCCTTGGATTATTTCAACAGTCAGTCGTTTATAAGACGTAAAATAACACGTATTTTTCGCATTATGGCTAAATTACAACCGGGGCCGGTGTCGGTCTAGAAATAATCTGTTGTTTAACTCAGGGTTTCCACTTATAGGATCCAATTATTTGTAGAATAAAGACTTATTAAGTTTTTTTGCTAATCCGCTGAGCTATGTCGGTGACCTTTGTTCCTCTACGAATCTCCTCGTTTCTGATTCGATCTCGCAGAGAAACACTGAGCAAAGCCCTCTCCATAGCTCCATGCAGCCGCTTCCAACCGGTCGTATTGGAAATCCTTGGGGGAGGCCTATGTCCAGCAGTGGACTTCTTGCGGCTAATATGATGATGATGATGAATTTTTTTTGCAAAAAAAATATATTTATGACAAGCTTTTGTTATAAACCAATCACACTGTAAAATGCTTTTCAAGACAAATCAAATGAGCTCAAACACGATGGGTGTGCCTTGGTTAGTTTAAGAGTTCCTTTGCCCACCTTCCAACTCCATCATCAGACCAGCGCAACGATGCGATAATATTGTCATCTGATTTACATATGCATGCAAAATTTCAGCTCAATCGGTAACCGGGAAGTGGATAAATTTAACTTGCAAGATTTGATTACAAACAAACTTCGAGACAGGTGAAAATAAATAAAATGTTGTAAAATAAAGCATCTGAATCAATGCCGTTAAAAGTATTTAATAGATCATATTTAATTGAGTATAATATATAAATTAATAATGCTATTTATATATTGTACTCAATTGAATATATTGTGTACTAGCCACTGACTACTTTTTTAAAATGATCATCTTATAATTAATTCTTTTTTTGTAAGTAACAACCGCCTAGAATATTTCCCAAGAATGTAATTTAGCCACTAATGATTATTTTTACAATGCAGTCGCACTCACGTATTGCAAACGTGAAGCAGCACGTATTTTTCGCATTATCGCTAAATTATAAGCGTACTGCCGCGGTCTAGAAACAATCAGCGCTTTGGAGCTAGGGTGTCCACCTTCTGGAAAATATAAGAGGACAGTCATGTGGTTTATAGCAAGTGCAAGTTTCGCTTAATCGTTCTGTACCTCCGTTACACAGTGGTGTGTATAACGCTTTTCCTACATGTTAAAAGAAAAGATTTGCATTGTGAGTAAACTAAAGAATTAAATAATCCTATGATAAAAATATGAACTCAACAGCTTATGTAGTTTAAGACATTGTTTAACGTGTAGTATATATGCGTAGTATATATAGCTGTGTGAACAGCTGATGATTCAGATATCTACTGATGTCACCGAATAAGTTTTGCTTAAGAACATACGTTCTTCGTTTCCCATACCAATTCAATAAGTTGATCAAAGTTAGTTACGATATCAAATATGCAGATATTGGTATTTATATTAGTTATTTATTAGTAAGATATCATTTATACGACAAAAATATTACTTACCTAATCATATTTATAAAATCGAGATTAATTTTATGAATTTCCAAGTGTGTTTGTTTTATGTAGGTACTTTAAATGTTTCATAAATCTACTATGAATTATTATAATGAAAATTATTACAGAATACCCAAGATTGTTTTATTATTCGCGTGGGTGCTTAGTACAGAGACTTTTCTTACCTAATCATATTAAATGAGCAATTATTCTTGTAAATTATATGCTTCTATATAACTATATAATCCAGATTACGGAAATGGTTCTAATGATTTCGACACTATTTCGTGTGTATCTCCATTCAGAGGAGTTCGCCAGGATGAGACCTAGGAAGATCGATTTTTTACCTCAACAAGGTTAATGGGTCGAAATCGATCTAGGTAGGTGTCCTGCTGGGGAGTTTCCTACCTTCAAGCGAGGCTCGGCCACCCTTGTACATGTATAAAGCATCAAATTATAAAGTCTGGAATGTTGTTGACAGCCCTACAAGCGAGCAACGCTTAAAATGCCGACTTGTAGATTTAACATCACAAAATATATTTCTGCGAGAATGGGTCGCCTTAACGAGTGCCGGGAATTCTAACAAAGTTTCTAGCAACGGGTGAATAAACAGGGTACGCGAGTGCATTTCGTTTACAAAGATACCTTTAGTAAACAAATACAAAATGTATTAGGCACATAGTTTGCAGAGTTAGTAGAAATATGTGTTGCGCTAGAATAATTAAAATTAAACAAGTAAAATACAGGCATATTATCGTCTCGTTATATCTTACTAGGTAGACAGAGACTTAGGCCATAAGACGCTAAGGCCAAGTTTGGCATGTTGATGGGCGTATAGATGAATAATTGATAATCCTATAGATGAATAACCATTTTCAAAAGAATAAATTGAAAGGGAGCAATTTTGAAAGTATACCCTTCCAATTAAGTTGTCTTAACATAACGAGTATTTTTTATCCTACAAGCAATGTCTGTAACGTATCCGCATTCAAACAAGTTCTGTCAAGCACGATGTAAACAAAATGTCTTCAATCGGACACAGCATCATACCAATCCAAAACACTTGACTGTTCAAACAATAATATGACAAGATTGAATTAACATTCTCAACCTTTCTAGAGCTGTTGATCATTGAACTAATAACATTAGCGCTATAGAGGTGACAAAGAAAGTAAAGCATCGCCTTCGTATAAATTATCCATCAAAATTCGTAACTGAATAAAAAAGCCCTTTTCCGAAATATGAACTGTAACAACAACATAATACGCAAGCAATAAATAAATGCCATGTTTAACATTCATATACAGCATACACTAACCTACAATTTGAAAAAAAAATAAAGATATTTTTTACAGGTAAACATTGGCTATTCTGATATAATAATTAATATTTCTAAATTAGTTATTCAAAATTACATTTTAGGTTTTTACTAAACCATAAGATATTAACAAAATTAAGTATTTTTACGTAATGTACAGTCGAGGGCATATAGAACTGACCCATCTAGAAACAGATTTTAAATTATAGTGTGGTCAGGTTTATCTGCCCCCAATTGTACATTACTATACGCTAAGCAAGTACTTACTACACTGATTTTATAACTCAAGTTTATAAGTTCCTGTAGTTAACCTCAATGTTGCAGACACGTCGAAAACATGTGGGTCATTGGAGAACAATGACTCGCCGTCGATGTTTCGGTTTTGATTCCATTTCATTTTGTTTTCGAATACGCAATGAGCGTTGAAAGGTTTTGAAGAGTGAAATAAGAAAAGTTTAGGGCTAAGGGTTTGGCCACATCACCGTACGGTGTAGTAACTGAAATGGCGGCCACTTTTTAAGTATTTTACATAAATTTACGTTACGTATTACGGTTTTTCAAGAATTTATGACAGTAATCGCAATAAAACTTCATCATCATCATCATCAACCTACACTCGTCCACTGCTGGACATGGTCTCTTCCATGGAGACATTCAAACTTACGCGAGATAAATTCAAGAGTTGGAATCGTAAACTAGTTTCGGTTTGTTATGAAGACCATCATCAGGGGGAGTGTTAGGGGTGGTGACACGGCAGTTTCGCTTCCCTCAAAGCATTGAGGGCAAAACCGCGCGTCGCCGCCCGCGCCGCTGCACGGATTAAAACAATGGCTGGAGAGATGTCGAAATATCAATCTCAATAAACCTGGGTGAAACTGTGTTTTTATAATTTTATTAGCTTTTTTTTTATTTATATCCGACGGCCAACGAGCAGACGAGCCACCTGATGAAAAGTGGTCACCGTCGTAGCTGTGGCCGCGACTCCGTTTACGTACATTTGTATGGGGGCCACGTTATATCATAACTGCAGAAAAAAAAGTAGCCTATTCTGTGTCCTGTACGTCATAAAATACATACAAAAAAAATAAAAATATAAAAATCGTCAATCTACATTCAGAATCATGTATAGACCTTAGCTATAAACACGATATCTCTGAAAACAAAGTAACTTACTCCATGACCAACCCTTACAGATTTATTTTAAGTATTGATGAGAGTACTGCAAGTAAATATTGACTATTAATCTATGGATAATATCTTTGTATCGTGTATATCAAGTTCAAGTTATATCGTTCTTCTTCTTATCAATCGGCTCATCAATTCGTGAAGATCAACTACGATGTCTTTCCAACTCTGTCTCTCCAAGTCAAATGACTTGGCGGAACAGCTAATGAGAGTTGACCCCTAACACAAACTTGGTAACTAAGAAATAGTTGGCCACTTACACAAACTTGGCCACTAACATAAAAGCCATATGTCTCTTAGGAAATGTACGTAACATTCATTCAAATGAATGAATGAATACGTAACATAAGGCCCATAGACATCAGACATTAGCAAACTCGACTAATTTGTCGTAATCGACAACTGAATATTTTGTCGTTATGGCACGCATATTAGCCCTAGTTAAGGATCAACGTAACTGTATTTTGTCATATCGATCAACTTTTAGTGTAAGTTGATTGATATATTTAAAATCAGTTGCAAGACAAAACAAAATATCCAAAAACTATAACGGGGTAAATAAAATAAGTAACCTGGACGTTTTTATTTTCTGGTAATTCAATAACATTATATACTTACTTGTATTCTGTCACGATGCGGTGGTGTATCTAAGCCTTTAGAAACATTTTTTGTTAATAATCCTTTCGATCCGAGTCAACGAGAGTTTGCCAAATAAGCGTAATTGAAAAAGTATGTTTTATACTCTAACATTTTTCAATATCATTCGTGTATGAAAGACTTGAACCTTCAAAGAAAATGAAATCTTAGTTTGAAACTTTAGTTAATCCAATATGAGAATACATTTATTTGAAAGTATTTTTTTGGTAAAAGGGGTTTCGTCAGTGCTCAGAGAGTGTTTGGTTTCTAAAAGTACTTACTTTTCACCCGATTACGGCAAAGCCAAAAGAAGGGTTATGATTTTGGCCGCTATGTATATATGTATTTTTGTTTGTTACTACCCAAACACACTCGTATATAAATTGATATACGACGCATCTTAAATACGTCTTGACCTCAGAACAATAGCTAAAGCATCTTCTGAGGTCTTGACCGTCCGCTGGCATTCTATTTCAAAATGGCGTCCTCTAGAAACATAAAGTCGACAACTAAAAATGTTCTTTCTTGAAAGGCATTTTTTTTAAGATTTAAAAAAAAATATATCTATAGCTAAATCTTTATCTGGGTGTAAAACCGTACGATGTGAGTTCCTCGCATTAACAAGCATATTATTTGATATCAATGAACATATTGTGTTGGATAAGAATGAGTCAGAAAGTGGAACCCGGCGTGTACGAGCTTACGTCGCACATTTGAGCGGCACGTAGCCATATGGACGCAAGTTTGTTTCTATAATTAACATCAATATTCTTATCATTTTCGAGATACTATCGCACAGCCAACGAGAAAGGATTCGTCACACACAAGCTTCATATCAAGACAACACAATAAACCAGTTTTAACTACGTCTATGTGAGGTGGGCTTGTATCATCGCAACATCATCTGCCACCCATCAGCATCATTTCTACATGTATAGTGTTGTGCCTAACTCCTTGCCTGAACTGTACAAGGGGGATGAAGCATTTTCGTTCAAATAAAAGAAGGAGGGAAAGGTGTGATGGAATGTTCAATATGCTAAGAAAAGACCCTTAACCCTAGAATGAATTTACTTCTTTATAACTAAAGCAAATTTTCGCACCTCAGCTCATCGCACCACAGTAAATCGGCACCTCAGCCCTTTGCACCTCAGTTCATTCGCTTCTTAACTCTTCGTGCCTGCGTTCTTTCGCGTTTCAACACTTCGCACCTTCGACTTTCACACTTAAATTACACACTCGTTTGATCGATGGTTAGTTACCCGAAGTCATTGGCTTGAACATCCGGTAGACCGAAGTTCCAGATCAACGATGTATCACGATTTCGACAAGTCATCATTTCTAAAGTCTGCTTTGCTGAAATACCACTGGCACGAAATTCTTATCTTTCGAATTCCACATCTTCAAAGTACTACAGATTCGTTTGATCAGGCTAGTGATATTATCAGTATGACGAACCTTATAATACTATATCGATTTGATAAAAAAATATATTTTTATTATTTAAAAATTAAAAAATATATTATTTATATTTTTTTTATTATATTATATTCATTCATATTTTTTGCGTCTTCAGCTGTGATGCGTTGGAGCTCAGGATCCGAAATAAAGACTGAATTCATGCTGCAATATGATTTGGCTAAAGTTTTTTGGCCGGCTGCCTGCCTGACACTAAAGATGAACAAACCTTTTTGTTCATCTCTAGAACCGCAGGCGAATACCTAAAAAATGAAGTACAAGTATTCGCTCACTTCGGGAATCGAACCCTGATGCTATAGACTGATGTGTTAACCACTGCACCATGAAGGCCCGTATAAGATACTTTTAATATTAAAAACAAATTAAACAAGTAAGTAATACCTAGACCTGTTGAGAGAATTTGACGAGTGGCTTTTTTTATCATCACATATTTTCATTTTTAACGAAACCTAGAACTTTAAACGAATAAAACTCACTACTTTCAGTCAAACTGTTTAAATGTAACTGTCTACCTACTAAACATTAACATTTGAACAACTAAACAGCCTATAGTTCAAGTCTACAACCATTGACGCCTATGTTACCTTTTGATTTAAACAGACCTCATTCTAGGTACCTATTGCTACATCACTGACACAGTGCTGGATTACCGTCATCGTAGGAACCGCAAAGCTTCGGGACTTACGCGTTTGGGGGCCCCACAACTCTACCATAAAACCCGGCCTAGAATGAGTTGGGTTCGCGCGCTCAGGGTTCCATACAAAAAAATATTTTTATGAAGTAAGTAGCCTTTGCCCGCGGCGCCGCCCGCGTCAATGTCGATGCCTCGGGAACAGTACTTTTCCCGGGATAAAATGTACCCTATGTCCTTCTCCGTAAACCAGGCAACGTGTATGCAAAATTTCATGATGATCGGTTCAGTAGTTACAACGTAAAAGCGTAACAAACAAACTCACTTTCGCATTTATAATATTAGTTAGGATTAGGATTAAAAATTTACTTTATTCGTTTTTTGTTTTTCATTTATTTGTACTATCAATTTTAATATTTGTAATATTAATTTAAGAGCTATGGAGGATTGAACGGGAGACGGCAGATATAAAAATGAGACAGTATTGGCTAAGAAACAAAACGCCAATTATTTTGTTTTTTTTTTGCCTTATCATTAAATAAATAAAGTAGACATTAAATTTAGACAGTTAAATAGTTAAATATTGAGAACCTCCTTTTTAGAGAGGCCGGATAACGAAGAATCATTATTATTATACTTAGTACATCTTAGCTATAGAACAAGCAGATAAAATATGTTCTTTTGTTCGCGTTGGTTCAGCTGGGCCGATGTGTTCAAGAATTTTAAACCAAAATCTTTGCCGCATACTTTATAAAATGGGATCTTTTATTGTTACAACGCTGCACGTGAACTTTCATAGCACCAGTGTACATTAGGCGAGTTCAATGTTCAATTAAAGTGACAAATGCTTGGGTGAATTGGGCCTAGTGTAACATGGTTTTATTTATCTTGCTAATGGAATATATTAATCAAATGATCATGTTTAAAAAAAATACGATTACAGTAATATTATGTTTACGTAAATATACAGAAAATATTTTTTAAATTCTGTATGGTTTATCGAATCTTGTTCCATTTGTCTCGCAGCATAGTAAAAGTTATGCTACGCCGGATACGTTTAGGCCGGTAAAAAAAAATGCATTATTAATCTTGAAATGCTAGAAAATTAAGAAACTGTACCAAGGGGGCGTGTCGCCACGGAATGCGTCGCCACATTATATGATAATATGTCTATAGTAGTATGTATAAAATAAAATAGGTCGCTTTTTTATTTACATTTATTTTAAACAGAAGAAGCACTGAGTTGAATATCTATTTTATGTCATATACACTTTGCTACTCGACTCGTTCATTTAGATCGACTAATGTAAACCAGTTTTAATATTTATGATCTGGATACAAACAAAACCTACATTAGAATTCGATCTCGCTTTAAATTTTAGATTCGTTTTAACCGCTTTATCAAAAGCAATATCGACTATGTATTAAACATTAGGTAGGTATCCAACTTTTAAATAAAACTCAAGGAAGTTTCCAACAGATTTAGTAAAAAAGATATTACAAGTTTTTGAGTGAAGCAAGGAATAAAAAAGTTTGTCCACAAAGAAACCAAAAAACTATCAATGTGTTTTTATTGTTAGGTTTTTTTGTTATATTATTTTCAAGATTTAACTTTTTAGTCTATTGGCGCGGTGTCTATAGACTAAAAATATAATTTTAAGTGTAAGCCTCTAAATACACATTATTGTTATTTTTGCAACAAAACTGAATGCTTTACATATCATATTACGAAATTGAGTTATGTAATAGCCATCTCTCTAGCCTCTGTTGCGTCATGAGACGATATGCGCGCCTGAGCTCCCGAGCTGTTGCTTTTCATCTACTCTTCCGAGTGAGTAGTATTCCTACCATTAGAATCCCAGCTTAAAAATGCGTTAGAAGCACAAGAAGTCAAAGAAACTGCGCTTGCCAACCCGAATGCGAAGCGTGGTGAATATGGCAATATCCTTCCGTGAAATAAAGAATCTTTGGGAGAGGTTACGGCTGAAATGATGATAAATTATGAATCATGAGACAATATGAATTCTATGTTCTAAGTCGGACAATTCCGAAGAACTCTGACACCAGGGTGTGCATGGTCTATTGACCGTGACACCTACTCGAAATGATGATGATGATGAGTCGGACAATGTCACTATATCGGAGTTATTAGAGGGTTATCTAGATTTAAAAAAAATGTGTCTCTCGGGTTACCATACCAGTGAAGGTGGTTGACGAAACTAATAGATAAAACTACATGAAATCACATTATATATACATCAGCAATTAATGTAATATAATTCAATTTGTTACAAATATAAGAAAGCGTAGCTATTCAGGTACGTTGGGACCAATACTGGACTGAGTTTCTTTCGGCGTATTCTTCTCAGCAGTGGTCGATCCATAAACGTTAGAGTTTATCGATTGTGCAAATATTAAAAATAGTATTATGATGTTCAAAAAGAGATGATATCCAAATTTGAATAAAATTCTATATCATTTCACTCATTTTATATTATAAAAAGAAGGAAAGTTCGCGAGATCGTTACCCCTTTCTCGTACGTAGTATTATTTTTCTCTGTGGTAGCTAAGATAAACACACACTTATAAAACGCCGGAAACCTGCCATACTCCGTCTTACTCTAGAATTTTCTCAAAAATGCCATATCAATTTCTTGTAAGTCTCCGATCGGGAAGTTCGCGGGGACAAATTCCTGGAATTTTTGAGACTAATAAGTGTCGGGGAAGATCCCGCATACTAAGCAGGTACCGTGCATGGTAATAAGAACTCCGTAAGAATATAAAGCGAGTACCTATCATTTTTAGATGGAGGAGTCAGACTCTTTAGGTACTGTACGTGAGATTTATAACAAACGGTTTAAGATAGAAATTAGAGTTGAGAATTTTTCGCTGGGGTATTTGCGATGTACATGGAATAATTTTGTGTTTGATTCTTGGTAGGAAAAATTACACGCATGGACGGAATCTGCTTAGTTTCATATGAAACTAATCTAGATGCTGCTGTATAATTTTTTTTGAAATATTTTGTTTTCAGATTTTAGAATATTTAATATATAAATAATACTAGCTGTTGCCCGCGGCTCCGCCCGCGTTAATGTCGTTCCCTTGGGAACAGTAGAAATTATAAAAATTCCATACAAACCCCTGCCCCTTTGCTTTTTCCCCTTAAGGGGGAATTTAATACATTTCACCTGCATAGATCTTTAGCCCTTAAGGAGGGGATTTTGCCCATTTCACCTACACAGATATTTTTTTATTGTAATGGAGAACTTCTTATTGTCATATTTCTAAGTAAATAAAAAAAATCCATACAAACTTTACCCCACCTATTCTACCCCTTCAAGGGGAAATTTCGACCATTTTAACTACACAGATCTTTTTAATTGTAATGTAAACATATATAATTATTTTTATACTTCTATGTCCAGAAATGAGAAAATTTCCATACAATCCCCCCCCCCCCCCCTCCCCTTTATCCCTTAAGGGGGAAATTTTGTACATTTCACCTACACAGATCTTTTTTAATTGTAACCTAGAACGTATATACTTATTATCATACCTCTAAGTCTAGAAATGGAAAAATTCCATACAAACTTTACCCCCTATTTACCCCTTCAAGGGAGAATGTTGTCTGGTTCACCTAAACAGATCTTTTTTAATTTTAATTGAGAACTTGCGTACCTACTTTCAAACTTCTAAGTCCAGAAATGAGAAAATTCCATAAAACTTCAACCCCTTTGATTTTCTAAAAATCCTTTCTTAGTGCTCATTTACATCATAAAAAGAATCCCTGTGCCAAATTTCAAGTTTCTGCGCACAGTAGTTTCGTCTGTGCGTTGATATATAAGTCAGGTTTGCCTTTGGCTCGCAGCTCCGCCCGCATAAGTGTCGATTTCTCAGGAACAGTAGAATTATTAGTTGAACCCGGAATACAGTAGTTCATGACTTTCAATGAAACACCTTAATATTGAATTTCAATTGAATAACTTCAAAAACGGAAAGTTTCATACTAACTTTGCATCCTCGTTATATCCCCTTAAGGGATGATTTTTGAGAAAAATATTTTACTCGTGTTTCATGCCTTTTAGTAAAGAACCTTCATGCTGAATTTCATTCGACTAACTTCAAAAATGGCAAAGTTTCATGCTTACTATGCACTCCTATTTTACCCCCTTAAGGGATGATTTTTGAGTAAAATATTTTACTCGTGTTTCATACCTTTCAGTAAAGAACCTTCATGCTGAATTTCATTCGGATAACTTCAAAAACAACAAAGTTTCATACTAACTTTGCAACCCGTTTTTCCCCCTAAGGAGATGAATTTCCAAAAATCCTTTCTTAGTGCTCCCCTACGTTATAAAAGGAACCCATGTGCAAAATTTCAAGTTCCTAACCCTTATAGTTTAGGCCCTGCGTTGATATGTCAGTCAGTCAGCTTCTCCTTTTTTTTTAGTATGGATTACTATGGATAGTATGGATAGGTATAATGCTGTTGTATAATGATGATGAATTGACTTTGGATTTTAATTTTCTTATGTCACTTATTGTTTTATTTTATTTTTGCTATATGTTTGCAGGCAAACTCATGCCTTGAGTTCATTCAAATGACGATAACTATTTTTTTAATGAACCGATTTTAATGAAACAAACTTTAAATGTTAAACTGAGTTAAAACGAAGCAATTGGTGAAAGTTTGAAGTAAATCGGTTCAGTATTTTCGGAGATAATCGTGATCATACATACAGACAGACAGACAGACAGACAGACAGACAAGAAATTCCAAAAAAATTTTTTTGCTTTCTATTATTCTTTTTAAGTGTCCATCTATCCATTTCAGTCAAAAATTCGAAATGTACAGACAAAATAATTTTACTGTTTTATTATATGTATAGATAAATAAATAATATGAAAGATGTTTTGATTTGACTGTGGCACATATATATTTTCTATCTAAATAAAAACAATATAACTTTCCCTCGAGTTTGAAGAAAATGCATTTAGCTATTTTTTTTAAACTGTTACTTATTTATGTTTAATTCTTGAAATTGGTGCAATAAATAGTTAAATAAATACATTTTGAATGTTTTAACAGCTTCTGTGATTCTGAGGCCAGTAGTATCGTAAGTGCTTTTGAATCACAGGGCCACGGGTTCGATCTCGGCCAGGCCGCAAGAGAAATCGATATTTATAGACTGGCAACTAATGTAATAAAATATGGCTATATACCTTTATATGCATCAAGTGGAATAAAGACTTTTTATTATTATTATTCCCTTTATTCATTTTATTATTATTATTATAGATGTTAAAAAGTTGCTCAAAACATGTCTCCTCACAGAGTATCTTAATTTATTAACTGCCGCCGTGGTCCAGTGGATAAGGCGTTTGCCTGTAGACTGTCTTGAGTTCGATTCCCACGGAAAGTATACTTTTTTTAGTTGTTTCCAGTTGGGTTAGGCATTGTAGGCTTGAAACACCTGATTGCCTGATAATGAAGATGAAACTAGACGTAGGGGGCGACTTAGGAAATACAAACTAAACAAAGCTCATAAACATCAATGAGACCTCTCCAACCCATCTGGCCAGCGAGGAGAGTGTAGGCCAAATCCTCTGTCTGCTCTGGCCAAGTATGGCTCCGGTAGTACAGAGAGGGTCATGCTCCTGCAGTGGAGACTAAAAAGACCTGATGATGATACTTAAATAAACATCTAAGACCCAGGTCATTAAAAATATCGTTTTCCATCATGACCTGATCGGGAATCGAATCCGCAACTCTGCCAGTTGCGGTACCACTTAGCCATAGAAATCGTCGTCTTATTTTTATATGAATTTGTTAATATTTATTTATACGAAAGATTCGGTATTCAACGAATACTTTTAGTCAAGCCAGCCGTCTGGTAATGTGAAGTATGTTTAATACAGACATAAATTATTATCCATCATTGAAATTCCAGGAATACCAAAATCATAGTAATTGCAATCAGATTGCAGCGGCCCTCTTTGACTGGACAAGACACCAGATCACCTTAATAGTTACTTGGTTAAGTGTTACGGCAAAATAAACCCTGCTTAAAGCGTAATAAGCTTCAAAATACAAAATACAAGCGCGGCGTCCTTGTCAAATAGCGATGGAACGATAAGGCAAAATCTTGTAGAATTTCTGTGTAAGATTATTGTGGCTTGTATAGGTCATTTTATGACTATTTAAACAACAACTCCAAGTTCAAAAGTTCTGTTTATATATATTCCATCAGAAACAAAGATAAGTGCTTTAGTTCTTACATTTCGCAAAAAGGCAAGAAACACGCAGTGAGAAAATAAATACGTATGTACGGAACTACCGGTGCGCAAGTCTAACTTGCACTTGGTCGTTTTTGGGGTTCCGTATCTAAGGGGTAGAAACGGGATCCTATTAATATGACTCCGCTGTCCGTCTGTCTGTATGTCCGACATAAAAGCGGATCCATGCGTACTTATGCATCAGAGACTCCATACAAAAACCACGGTTTTTCTATAGTTAAATATTGAACAGTGGTACGGAACCTTTAGAAGGCCTCTCTCACTTCCCGTATCGGTATTGAAAACATACCTATGCGCGGCGACCACTTCGAACCGGGCAAATCCAGTAGAAACGATGCGCGTTTGGCCACATTATATTCACCGTCTTCATCGAATTATGTATCGTTGTTCTAAAGCTATAAGAATGAAATTGGCTTGCAATTGATTATGTAGGCATCTAAACGAAAAGGTAAGGCGTTCCGACGCGAGCTAAATTAAACCGTATCGTTAACTACATTGCGTTAATATTCTTTGAATACCTTAGCAGTACTTATTCTGTTCCTTTAGTGTGTGTGAAGCTGACTCGCACATCGCCTGTTTTATATGGTGCTTTTATCGATGCACTTCAAATAATAATGTAGTTATTAGCGGTTTAGCGCGAGAATCCAATACGAGGCAAAAACTGAGCGATACAAATAAAACAAAGTGCGAGTCAGAATAGCACATGATAGGTTCCATATATCCCACCATATAATACTTAACTACGAATAGTTCAAAAGTTGTTTAATTTTTATTATTTGTTGTTAAAACCGCATATACACATTCTGCGGACATTTCATTTCAAGTCTCTACTTATAACGGTTCAATAGATACAGCAATAGCAGACGGTCAAGCAGTGGAGACTTAGTGATGGGAGTCACGTAACGTCTGCAAACAGCTCTAATATTCTGGCATTCTAATAAAATAAGCCCCCTTATTAAAAAAATCCATAGAATAGAATAGAATAGCTTTATTTACGAATATGGTTATTACAAAAGGTCTTAAGTACTAAGTGGTCACACATTGCAATTCTAAGACTGCGAAAATAGAGGGACACCGTTGGTGAATTTTTCGGTGTCGGTCAAAATCTGGCATGGGTGGTCAATACATTTTTTTCAAGAGTAGGATTCCGATCAAGATTTGATTGACTGGATGGGTCTAGCACATAATATCGCCAGTCACTACAACACCTGTCGCTGCATCGATTGCCTTTTATCGACGGTTTACTAAAATAAAGGTACACGATATATCTGGTACGCTACATCGACAGCCCACAATAACCGGCTATTTAAGAAAGTCTTCTTGACATCACTTTTCATTTGTAGATTATCTTTTATATTAGTTGAAAATCTTTGATCCAATGCAGTTTCAGACCAACCACGTTGAAAAACGTCATCGCGCCATCGACTTCACCTTCGACGTCGATCATCCAAAACTGTCTCCGTGGTCCAGTAGTTAAGGCGTTTGCCTGTTGACCCGGGAGTCGTGGGTTCGATTCCCACCGGAAGCATACTTTGTTTCGTTGTTTCCAGTTTGGTTAGGACATTGCAGGCGTGAATCACCTGATTGTCTGATAATAAAGATGATTCCGTGCTTCGGAAGGCACGTTAAGCCATTGGTCCCGGCTGCCATCTGGTAGTCGTTAAAGGAACCACGTCAGGGGCCGAGTGGCGGTGCCGAAGAACTCTGACACCAGGTGTGCATGGTCGATTGACCGTGACACCTACTCGAAATGATGATCCAAAACTGTATTAGACAAAGACAAGTAGAGGGAAATGGGAGAGGCCTTTAGGATAATACTGGTTAAAAAAAAAATAATCGGGTTCAAAAGATATATTTAGAAAATAGGCCATTTCAGGCACTTTTTTACGTTAATTCAAAATTCAAATTCAAATTATTAATTACTAGCTTTCGCCCGCGGCTCCACCCGTGTCAATGTCGATCCCTCGGGAATAGTACTTTTCCCGGGATAAAAGGTAGCCTATGTCCTTCTCCGTACTCCAGAGAATTTGTATGCAAATTTTCATGATGATCGGTTCAGTAGTTACGGCGTGAAAGCGTAACAAACAAACAAACAAACGAATAAACAAACAAACAAACTCACTTTCACATTTATAATATTAGTTAGGATTAGGATTGTTCAAAAGCTACAAACTACTAGCGTTTCGGAGAACCACTGCAGAGAAGAAGGCGCCGAAAGAGACTCTATTCAACAGTATACAAAGCCCTTCAGGCAAGAAGGCGACCAGCCTACTTGCCTGAATGGCTTTGTATGATATTTTATATTTTTATCTTTTCTTTTTTCCAGATTTCATGTTATATCATTATTATGTATTTTATACATATATGTAATTTATTGTGGTTTATTGAAATAATAACATATATTTTTAATTAACTAAAACGAGTTTTAAACTACTTCCTTGTTGCCTAATTAGAAACTCATTTAAAATTAAGGGTTATACGACTAAAACTAATAATAATAAAGGAGGATTTCCAGTAATTTCCATTTACAAGTAACTGTGGTAAATGAGCTAAATAACTAAGTGCATTAGTGTGGGATTTATTGCGTTCTTGGTAAAGAGCTAGCAAAGTGGCTGCTAGATAATACGTAGATACATTATTTTAATGTAAATTTAATAGTTTTAGCCTAACCTGACTTAGACGGTCCATCTCTGGAGTTTTATGTTTAATAAATTCTTTATTCAAAACTTTAAAGAAGCTGTTAACAGTTAAAATCCAGAAGTGTTTCCAATAACATAAATATATTATAGGGACAAATTTGACCAAATATAGCGTGCCTCAACGCTAGTTATAAACTTGTATTATAGGTCACTAACTCAACGATATATATATATAGTATACTACTACTACGTACTACGTACTAGATACTAATATATTTTGATCTATCTACCCTAAAAGGGACAACTACGTGATGTTACTACTAGGTATACCTGCGCCAAAGAACTACAATAGTTGAAAAAGAATAACCCTGCTTTCTTTATGTATAACTTAATTATGTATATGGCAACATAACTGAGGCATAACAATGTTATTGAAGCAAAGTTAGGCGGCTGCGGTAAACCGATGCGGGCACGGACTGACTCGCTGCCTGCATTCAAATTTGTATATATACCTACTTCACGATATTCAACACATTCTTGGACAGGAAACCACTGTATTTATAACATCTCTTGTGTCTATTGTTTGTGTCTAGCAATGAGTTAAGATGTAGTTAACAAATTTAGGTAAATAGAATAAAACCCTTTGAGTTTTATATTATTTTGTATGTTAATATCAACTTAAAAAATATATATTTTTAATAATATACATACGTACCGAATATTAAACTGTATTTTTTTTGCTTTGAGAAATTCTTGATAGTGCACGAGTATAATATTGAATTATTATCCAATTTACAAACGCATGCAGTAACTCATTGGTTTCTAACACGAAACCCACATAAACAAACATACTCACATACACTAGTAGTATAGGCTAGTACCATAAATGGGCCGACTTGTCCGGAGAAGTACAACACTCTCACAGAAAATCGACGTTTGAGTAGAAGATTTACTGCTTCTATGCTTCGTTCGACGAGTGAGAGATCTGGCGGCAGCATGGGCCTCCGGGTTCAACCTCACGTCTCCCATTTCCTCCTCCGATGTCCTTACCCAACTCCTTGAAATGCCGGCAACGCTGCTGTCATAATCTGGCGTTGCAGTTGTCCATGGACAGCGGTGATCGCTTACCATCAGGTGACTCTCTTGCTCGCTAAACTAGTATAATTATGTTTTTGACACAAAGAACACATTCATCATTCACTTACCCTAACTGTTTGATATGTAATTTGAGTTGCGTCATATCATATTGACACATGGTGCACCATGGCTTGCCCCAAAATTATCTCCCCTAAACTTGACACTTCTTATCTCTCTACTGATAAGCATCCCAATTCGGCATATCTCATAATTGCTTTCTCTGTGTTACAAAATAAAGTGTTTATGAAAGTACAACTGCAGTATTTTATATAGGTATCTCGGTTTAACCTTCTCTGATTCGTCACATCTCAAGTTTTATTGACATTTATTAATATACATTTATAAAATCATGACGTTATATTAAATTTGTACTTTTTTAATTCGGATTAATTCTATACTAGCTTTTGCCCGCGGCTCTGCCGATCCCTCGGGAACAATAAAATTTCCCGGAATACCCTTACCCGGGTACCCTGTCCTTTCCCGAGCCTCAAACTACCTCCATACCAAATTGGTTTAATGGTTGAAGCGTGAAAACGTGACAGACAGAGTTACTTTCGCATTTATAATAAACTAGCTTTTGCCCGCGGCTCCGCCCGCGTCAATGTCGATCCTTCGGGAATAGTACTTTTTCCCGGGATAAAAAGAAGCATATGTCCTTCTCCGCACTCCAGAGAACTTGTATGCAAAATTTCATGATGATCGGTTCAGTAGTTAGGGCGTGAAAGCATAACAAACAGACAAACAAACAAACAAACTCACTTTCGCATTTATAATATTAGTAAGGATTAGTAAGGATAAGGATTAGTATGGATTAAGCAGTTCTAGAATAGTAAAAATCCTAATTTAAATAAGGAAACCTTAAGATGCCTCAATTTTACACAAAGGACGAAAAATAAATGATCCCAATAAAATAATTCTCGTCGACCTCTATGGCACAGTAGTATCGCAAGTCTCGGGTTCGATCCCCGGTCAGGTCAAGGTGGACAATCTTTTTCAGATTGGCCAGGGTCTTAGATTTTTATACATGTGTTTATTATTAATAATAATACAGTATCGTTGAGTTAATATCCCACGACACAAGTTTACAACTTACTTTATTTATAACTAGCTGTTGCCCGCGACTTCGTCCGCGGCAATTTATGTTATTATGAGTAATTAATATAGTTAATTAATACCGATGAATAATTTTTCCCCGATTTCAAATCATTTTTTATTGATGCTTCGCTCCTATTAGTCGTAGCGTAATGTTTTATAGCCTAAAGCCTTCCTCAATAAATGAACTATCCTACACAAAAAGAATTTTCCAATTTGAACCAGTAGTTCCTGAGATTAGCGCGTTCAAACAAACAAACAAACAATCAAACAAACTCTTCAGCTTTATAATATTAGTATAGATAGTATAGATGATGATGCATTTTTTTAAACTCATTTAAAATGTCGCAGATGGATAGCATAAATTAGACGTTACCAAAAATAGCTAGATCGTTTGCAATACAGTTTTGATAACTATGGGACCAAAACTGGGAATTCAATATTTTTTTTGACTTTTCCATACAAATTGACTAGGCGGCCGAAATTTTTTATATGGAACTTCCCATTTTTTTTTGAGTTCCCTGCATTGATCCCATAGGAAAAATTGTCCATATCGACGGACTGAATCACAAATTTTGGTCCAGAATTTCACCATGTATTATGTATTTGTTATAAAATATAGTATCGTTGAGTTAGTATCCCATAACACAAATCTCGAACTTACTTTGGGGCTAGTTTAATCTATGTAATTTGTCCCTGTGTATTTATTAACAAAGTGTGAATTCCGTTTTCTCTTTAAACTATCATTTTATCATTCTAAACATCCAAATTAGCACCTACAAAATCAACAATAAAGCACCTTTCCGTGAATGGGCCATCTGACGCCATTCAAACAAAAGAGGGTATTATCCTATGTATCCGTTTATTTAGTCATTTCTATGGTAAATTATCTACGTGAGCGGACTTATCTCGCGTTATTGCGGGAATACGCTTGAATTAGAAATACTGGAAGTATTGATATTATTTTGTTGTAGGTACTACTATTATTGTTCTTATTGGTGAACTTTTTTAAACAAAAAAAGTAACACGCCTATACGTAATAATGGTGTATTTTATGTATGTAATTTTATGGTAGGTTAGCTTATTCGTTTTATTTTTAGTTTGTATGGTTTAATTATCATTAAAGAGTTTATGTTTCATTGATGTCTGATTTTTTTATCCCCCGCGGTGGCGCGTCCACGGGTCCCGTTAAATGTCATAAAATTGCGTTTTAAAATGTAGTCGATTTATAAACTTTGTGTACACTTGATGCGTTTCTTTATTTGATGATGTTTTAACTTAATGAGTTATGTGGAGTTATGTGACGTGCGTTCAAGAAAATTATAAGATTTGCACTTAAAACTATCTTATTTATAGGTTTTTACATTTGAGCTGATTTCAAATTTAACGGAACTTCATTCAATAAGGAATTTTATGAGGGACAGATAGTGCGATCGATATTTTATCTAGTTATTTATGGACGAAACAATAATAAACACTTTAATACTAAAAACGTGTTTTTACTGTAATGGATCAAATTATTTCCTTCAAAGATTACTACGTGGTTTGTTACGTATAACACTTCCATTCAAACTAGATCTCGTTTCTCCAACAAAGCGCAACATGGTGTGCCTATTACTATTATCATTTGCTTTACAATGGCCGTCCCGAACTGTCCCATTTGGGCAATAGCATTAGATATAAAGGAACAGCGGGGTGTATCAGTGTCACCCCTTTATAGACCTTTATGAGTAATTTCGAATAAATCTCTACCAATTGGACGTTTTTTATTGATGTTGGTCGTGTGCCGTTTCCGTTATAAAAGACGTGTTTACTTTTACGATATAGTAGCAGGAACCCAGGGTGAATTTGAACTAAAAAACGAAACTTTTAGTGATCTTGAGATTCAGATAGAAATACAATGTTAAGCCTTAATTTTAATGGTGTAGACAGAGTCCAAATAAACCAAAACCAAAGGCACCATTTAACTAACAACTAAGGGGGTTAATAAATTATTATAAAAGCTCATCACATGTTTATAATTTTCACTATATAAAAGCCCATTACACTTTATATAGTAAAGATATGTATGGCGTTCTGGGGCATCGTACTCAACTATTATTTTCTTCTACACTAAGCTGCATAACAACTTAACCTACTGCATGCACTTACTCCATTTCTTTAATTCACACTATTCGATTTGTAATCTTCTTTGATAAATTTATGATAGGTATAAAGTGGCGATATTCTAATTAATGAAAATTTCATTAATCTATGGATTCCGAAATTAATAAGCCGTATTGTATCCTTTGTTTATATCCTACATTGTAAGATAGTTAATATGTAACTGTTTGTTGTTACTAAATAAAATAAACAAAACCTACCTGTCCGGTGGTTATACGTATGGCACTGGATACGTATGTATGGCTTATCGAGCTGCTCGCTAAGATGCTCAGAGCATCCCGAAGTCGTTTAGCCCGTTCCCCAAACCGAATAAACTCCTACCACTCCCACTCTTAAAAACTGTTCTGAGGGGCAGCAGCGTCGGAATCAAGATAAGCTAAACAAACTACACTCACCAACCTGTCTACCAATCGTGGTGAGTATGGCACAACCCCACCATGAAAATAAAATTCCTTGGCGAGGCCTATTTCCACCAGTAGACTTTTTGCGGCTGAGATAATGATGATAACTTGTAAGGAAGGAGAAGGAGTGGTCACGTTCGGTTTTTGGTGCAATGGCTTCCAAATTTCAGCGTGGTTTCAAGATGCAACCTTATGTTGTGCACTGCTTCAGAAAGCTCAATACTAGTTAAGATATTTCTAATATACCGCGTTATTTTGTACCTAATGTTAAAATCCTGGAGTCCAAATCCCTTACTGAATACAGGAATGAAAGAAAAAAAGGTTCTATACGATCTCTTTCCATATTTGGCGATCTTTAGCCTGTTGTAGAGCATAAGAGATCTTGGTCTTAACATGGTTTTTCACTTGGTCTGTCCATCGTACATTCGTTTTTTACCTTCTTTTCTTACAATCCTGTATTCAATTAGGGATTCTGATTCTAGGATTTTAATAAAGCTTTTTTGGTACAAAATCACGCTGTATATGAATATGTTAGGAATATATATATAAAGCCGCTAGAAAATTTACTTTAAGCAAAGATGGAATAGGTCTTAAGTAAACCGAATGACCGTCAACTCGCTTAGAAGTATTTACATTTACACCAATACCTTTAAAATTTAATAGCGGACCATTTTGCAAATAGCGACTTAGTTACTACATTTTGCCGTTTAAGAGCCCGACATATGCCAGGCGGCGTGGCCATACAAACGCGGATGGTCTAAACGCGTTGGCTACTTTGGATATTTTCGTTTTTTAGGAATATTCAAGGGTTATTCGAAAAAGAAAAACATATGATGGCTGCCTCATCTGTAATGCAATAATAATCAAAAGTTTCAAGGTTAATTTTAATGTATTTGGTGAATAATACTATATACCGAGTAAATTAGACGTGATTTGGAGGCAACTTTGCAATTTTTTTTTTTTATCGAGAAAATTTAACGCAATCGTGTTTTTGAGTCATATAGTTACCAGAGTTAGTCCTGAACTTTGCTGCATTTTTATTTCAACTTGAGTATTGAATTATTATTGATATAACAGTCAATCATGCAAAGCAGTGTGAGGTAGTATGGACCCTTAACTGAAAATGGAGCCATTTCATAAGTTAGCTATTTGTAAGACGACTATTTTCATTGAAGTAAAATAATATATGCTTTCTAACTAATGCTTATGGCTTTGTCCCATTAAAATCTATGAACCATAGTATTTTAACAAGTAACATAGCATTGCAACGACGTAGATTTTACTATAGAAACAAACAAACGAAAATTTACAAGTTTAAAGTCTATAGGCAGACTAACTTCTTCGTCGTTAGTTTAAACAATTACTAGTAATTGTTTTCTAATAAAACCCGCAATAGAAATCAATGGTACATGGCTCTTGAGAACAGTTTCGTAGTAAGTATATTACTGTTTGTGGCTATCGTATTGAAGAACTATTATAACGGTTATTTCAAATATTTACAAGGTTTAGTCTAAATAAACGATTGAAGCGGTAGAAGCTCAGTGGTCTGAACGCGATCTACTCGCATGAATGAAAGGATCTCGGAGTTTGTAGACCAATCTGCCTTTATTTTATTGAGTGTTTAGCTCGCCCCAAGTGAGTTTGCTACTTCACCGGGCAAATGAGGCGAGGGCAGAGTAGTTCAGCCTTTTTAGACAACATCACCAAAGGGCCCCCAGTAGCGACGGATCTAGGCTTTGGGTGTTGCCTGTGTGCGCAAAGCTTGGAGAGACAAACTCTTATATTGCCTGATGGGCCGCGATTACGTGCATGCATAGCCTGAAGGGCCAATCTGAGAGTCAATGATACCTATATTGTATAGATAATTCGGCATTTCCATACAAAAAAGGTTCTGCCATCCGGCCAGTTTGTAAGGGATAGTCGATTTTTTTTTTGTTCCCAGTATTGTTCCTAAAGGAAAAGTTGTTCATATTGATGGGCTGAGTCACCCCATTCAGGAAACGTCGAGGGTCAAATTACACGATGTATACAAATCATCATATCAATGTCGAAGGAAGCGGTATAATAGTCATTATCTGAATTCTCGTTTTACTAACAGAGTTTTAATTGTAAATTCTCAATAATTACAGACAGTAATAAATGAGTAAACAGCTTATCAAAACCAAGCAAGACGTTCCTTTTTACTCTTCCCTAACATTTTCAAAATCGTTCTCTGTGACTGCATCTCAGCTGTGGAATTCCCTTCCATTAGATACGAAAATGGCACCTTCACTAAATTCTTTTAAAAATAGCATTAAAACTTGTTCCTTTATGTAACTTCGGTTGAGCTAACTTGAGCCAATCATTTCATTGTAATAAGAATGATATATGTATTTATATATTTATGTAGTATGCATTATGCGTTTTGTAATATTGTAGGTAAATTCATATAAATATTTTGCACTTTCCTTCTGCCGAAATATGTAAATGTTTAACATTTCTCTCAATTACTCGCCGGTTGACTGGAAGAGATCCCTTCGTGGGATACGTCCGCCGTTGTATATTTATTTTTCTGTTTTGTATATTCTCTTTCTGTTTAAGTACAATAAAGCTTTACAGACAAACAAACAAAACCAAGCAATAAATGCTTATGTAGTAATTGAGATGTTACAGGTCGGTTATCTTCTAAGTCGTGAATAGACTTTTCTATATTTCTCATAGAAGCAGTAAAGGTGATTCAACAAAGTTCTATATAAACTTTCAATTTAAATACTCAAAGATGCCAGAACCAGGCGCCTTATAGAAGGGAAATATAAACTAATATGTTATAAATGAATATAATACAATAAATACTGTAAGCGACAGTATTACATTCTTTTAACATAGTAGACAAATGTCAATTCAATTATGAAGAATGTAATTAAGTACTTCTTAAGAAAAACGCCGACGCAGCTAATCTAATAAATCTTATTATGTTAGTAAGGAATATATAAGAAATTTAAGCATATTTTCGTGTATATCTTCGACATTATTCACAATTTCACGACAACAACCGAAATTTTAGCTCCTTTTAGCTGTATGAAAATCTTTTTAATAGCCTATCGGTACTTTCCTAATCTCTTTGTTGAACTTTACGACAGGAAAACAATATTTACTCCGGTTGAGAACAGTTATTGTATTAGCTGCGTTGCTGCATCTACGGCTTCTTGGCGGAAAGATGTAGAAAAGTTACTGTGAACAAGGATGACTTTACACTTTTCTATTTAGGGCTTATGAGCATAAAATGATTCATTAGGTGTATCAATAGGTCCTTGAGTAACGAAATGGCCAGGCCAAATATTTTGACTAGGTTGGGTTAGTAGAGAAGTTGAGACTGGGATGAACGCCGAACAGAAATATATTAGCTGTGAAAATTGAAGCCTGGTGACAGACGGACAGCGGAGCGATATTAATAGGGTCCCGTTTTTACTCTTTGGGTACGGAACCCGAAAAGCGATGGTGGAGTTCGGAAGCATTGCCAGGCAGAAACAATATAGAGGATTTAAACGGTTTCGATGTAACGACGACGGGGCAGTTCTATGTGACGTGAGGCACCTTAGTATCGCTTTTATGCATTACTATTAACAAATACTAGTCTATATTTCTGACAAAACTACCTCTATAACGGAAATCAATAACCGCTCGCTATGGAAAACAGTTAGCTGTATAATAACTGCATTACTGCACCTACGGCTACTGTACCGACAAACTGTTATTACGGAACGGTTACTTTAAATATTTATCTTGAAAGCTTGGATACTATTTTACTAAGGACTCGTACTCATTATCGTGCATTTATAATAGATTTATTTGAAACTAGCTTTTGCCTGCGGTTAGTTGGATGATAGAATTTTTTTACTTACATATATTATCCCGTCGCTGGGCAAAGGTCTCCCCTATTTCCTTCAACTTGTCTCTGTCCAATGTAGTTTCGGACTAACCACATTGAAAAACGTTGAGGTCGTCGTGACATCGTTTTCTAGGCCTTCTCCTTTGACGTCAGCCATCCTCAGGAATCCATTTAGTTATTTTATTCATTACATATTATTCTGCGAATGTATTTATAGATAGGTTTTTAATTAATAATATATTTTTAATGTAGAATTCTCAATTCTAGTTTTAATATATTTATTTTGTAATATTTTCATAATACTAATATTTAACATAATTCTAATTATTGTTCTAAATCCAACATACCTAGTAATCCCAATAGTATATTTTTGACACCAGTAAATGAATATGACGTTTAAAATGTAGAATTAATTGTTATTTTTGGTTTAGTTCAAGTTGATTATATAATTTTTTTCAATATCTGTTTTTATATTATTATTCACCGTCTGAGCATGGTTTGAAATGTTTGGTATACTTTTATTTTATTTATTTGTTGCACTACACGTCCTATTTCTTTATAGCATGACTTTTCTACTTCGCATGTTATGTACACAGCTTTACACCATAATAAGCTATGTTTAAAACAACCAACCGACATGGCATTAGTAATTGAAAATAATTATTGTTTAACAAACCTAAGAAAGCCATAAATTGTAAAACTAGTAGGTAGTTTCCTCTATTTATTAGTTACTATAAGATATGAAGTTTATGGGATATAATAAAGCAAAAATTCTTGTTTATTGTAACCAAATAGCAAGATTCATAGTTTTTCATTCAGGCGAGCTCCGTGGCGCAGTGATTAACACGCCAGCCAGCCGACATGAGGGCCTCGGGTTCGATCCCTGGTCAGGTCAAGATGGAAAATGATCTTTTTCAGATTGGCGTGGGTCTTGGATGTTTATTTATATATGTATTTGTTATAAAATATAGTATCGTTGATTTAGTATCCTATAACACAAGTCTCGAACTTACTTTGGGGCTACCTCAATCTATGTGATTTGTCCGTATACATCATAATTATATGAAATAGAAGAAGCAGAAGAAATAAATTATAAATTTTCACCGGTATATTTAACTGAGATTGACTCCGGTGAAATACAATATGACAACGCACCTGTCACACCCTGGTGTTGCAGTTGTCCATGGGCAGCGACCCGCTTGCTCGATTGCCGTCCTATACCTATCATAAAAAGTAATAGATAATAAACCAAATAACTACTACGTTACTACAAGTACATAATCTCGTACTCAGTAGCATAAATTCATTTCATATTGTATAGCGGGAACTGTAATAGTACCACAAATACATGCATTACTAACAACAGTAACAACTATCCAGACCCACGGGAAGCTATCTGTCCCATAATGGTAGCAATCTTAGGACATTCTCTAAATTGGTCTTGGTAGCCGATGAAGCCGATGTTTTGTATAAGTGGGTATCGTTTTTGAAATTATAAACTCAAGAATATTTTGTTTTTGACGTCATAACGTTTTTCAATGAACGCCTGCTACACGCATGAAAAAGTGTCACATTCCGTGTGCAAGCGAGAGCGCGGAACAAGCGCACGATCGGCCTAAGAGTTCGGCTTGTGACGCATCTATCTCTCTTCCACTGTTATCAAGTAAACTTATCGTCCGTAAACCGACTTAACAGACAAACAATTGTTTTTTTTATTTGTATCAGTTTATGCAAGCTGCTTAAACATGGATCTAAGAATAATCAGGATAGGCCCCTTATATAGAAACGTTATAGTTACGCAAATACAAAAGTAGCGATACAAGCTCACGCTTAAACTCTTCCAAATGTTAGATTTATGCCTACATATGCTGCACACATGTAACGTAAAAGATGGCGTCACTTGTGATGTCAATGCGCGCGCGCCGTACTATTTCAAGGTCCCTGTACCTAAAACACTATATTTACTGAGCAGTTTCCTGCAAGATGATTACAACTTGATCAGTCTTTTCAAAATACAGATGACAAATCACCCATTGACATCAGTAATGTACAAATATTACTTGGTGGTGGCGAATTTCTTAGTCATGCTTTTAGTTTTAGTGAATATTGGGATGTATTTTGGGATACATAGGTAGATCTCGGTTTTATGACACATAGAGGAAGACTGGGATCACATATTTGTAACATGTATTATTACTAGTAGTGCCTTGCGCGTAAACCAGACTGTCTGTCAATATAGGTAGATATTTGAAATTAGTCGTGTGCTTTTAATGCAATTATCAAATAATTAAGAATAAAAACGTTTATTTAACGTAGTTTATTTGAACACTTATTAATTAATAATTGTCATATTTGATTTTATAACTAATAGATAATTGTTACGTCCATAAATGCTAAATTTAGTGCCGCTTCCAAAGTAGAGTGCAGAAGAAGCGGCAACAAACTACATAGCGCATTTTCTGTAATCGACGTCAATTCACAATTATAGTTCATTTTAAAAATTATGTAGTTATGTGGTCTAAGTAGATATTGTCCTAATTCAATCATTAATACTAAGACTCATTATTAAAAATACATTGGAAAATATATATAACACTAACTTTCGCCCGCAGCTTCGCTCGCCTCAACGTCGTTCCCTCAGGACAGTACTTTTTCCGGGATGAAAGGTAGCCTATGTCCTTTTCCATAATTCAGAGAAATTGAATGCAATATTTCATGAAGATTGGTTCAGCAGTTACGGCGTGAAAGCTTAAATACAAACAAACAGACAAACTCACCGTCGCATTTATAATATTAGCTAGGATAAGGAAGTATGGATAATACCCGCGTAAAGCGGAGCGGTCCTCTAGTTATGTTTATAAAACTAGCGGCGCAGGTATTTTTATATTTACATACTTTTTTATCCTAACTAATATTATAAAAGAAAGAGGATTCATTTTAGTACAAGAATCTTCTTGGGCGTCGTACCAATATTTTATCTACAGACATGTTTATAATTGGATTAATCTGTAACTGTTATTTTTAATCACGAACCTGCTATATTACTCGCATTAAGTCTCTATATACGGCCATCGCAATTTATCTTCGGACGATCAGTCGCTATCGGAGATCTCGTTTCAGGAACCGGGAACGGTAAATTTTATTGAGAGTGTCATGGTAATTTGTTATTAATAAAGGAAAGTTCACATTGTGGTGTGAACACTTCTTTGCCCCTAAGACAAAGCCAACAGCCACAGGTTTCATGGGTATTTTTTGGCAAAATGTCCAATCATTATGGATTGGAGATTTCGCAGTCAGCAACTAAGTAGTAGTATTGACTCTATAGATAATGTTACTAGTATTTCGCACTAAATACCACACAATATTGTCACTACTTACTGTTTAAAGTAAGTACAGAATCCCTTCAACACAATGACTACTTGTATACATACTGACGTATAAAACACAGCACAGATAGCCCTCGCTATATGGTGTTACCGTAACCTAAGATAAACATTTAAAAAATCATGTCTTTTGTATGGGAGATATTTTGCAAAAAGAGCAAAAAAATCACATTTGTTAAATAAATATAAAACATAATAAAATAAATATTTTTAGGGAGCTCCCCGCTTAAACATTTATTTTATTGTGTTTTTAGTATTTATTGTTATAGCGGCAACAGAAATACATCATTTGTGAAAAATTGTCTAACTGGCACGGTTCATTAGAGAGGACAGCGGAGCCATATATATAGGGTTTCGTTTTTACCCTTTGGGTACGGAACCCTAAAAACTATGATTATAAGAGCTAGTCGGAACACTGACAAGCTTTTAACTATTAACATCGTCGTGTGTACGAAAGTCGTCTTTTGTTTGAAGAAATTATAGAAATCAATATCGCTCCGCTGGCATGAAGCGCCCGACGACACGACTGAGTCAAAAAACAAGAAAAAAACAAATGCTCTCGATAATTAGGGTTTTCAGAAACACCACTAGATAAGCGATAAGCACTGTGTGAGAGTACAATAAATGGCTGTTATTGGATAATTTGAAAAGTAGTGGCAACTAACACATTGCTGGCCAATAACAGATTACCAGATCATCATCATCATCATCAGGCCTTTTTAGTCTCCACTGCAGGAGCATGACCCTCTCTGTACCGGAGCCATACTTGGCCAAAGCAGACAGAGGATTTGGCCTACACTCTCCTCGCTGGCCAGACGGGTTGGAGAGGTCTCATTAATGTTTATGAAACCATACGAATAGAAACCACACGGCTACCAGATAGTGTTCATATTTCAGTCGAGATATTGTAAGATTTCAAACGGTCACATCTGGCTGAAATAAATAATACACACACACATATTTCCATACATACATTCTAACACTACCTAGCTACTTAAACTCTGAAAACATTACGATCTTTATGAAGCAGTAGTTAATAAAGAGTGTAAAAGCAGTAGGGTAAAAATCTCCAAACATATAAGAACAGTCCTTATAAAAGTCTTGGCCGATGTGACCGCGATATCTCAATAAGTGGTATTCCGCCTCGGGCTTTGCATAATTGTTCACTGCGTTGTGGAAACGAGCGTATGATAATGCAAGTTTTAGTCTGATAATTTGGGATGGCGCGTACATACTATAAGTGTATGTTTTTTGGCTGAGCTTATATTATAGACTAGCTATTGCCCGCGCCTTCCTCCGCGGCAATTTCTGTTATTATGATTAATGAGTTTTTTTATTAGTATAGATGAACAATTTTCCCCCGTTTTCATAACATTTTTTATTGATGCTTCGCTCCTATTGGTCGCAGCGCAATGTTTTATAGCTAAATAAATAAATAAATATATACGGACAAATAACACAGATTGAGCTAGCCCCAAAGTAAGTTCGAGACTTGTGTTATGGGATACTAACTCAACGATACTATATTTTATAACAAATACATATATAGATAAACATCCAAGACCCAGGCCAATCTGAAAAAGATCATTTTCCATCTTGACCTGGCCGGGGATCGAACCCGGTCACTCCGTATCGCAGGCTGGCGTGTTGACCGCTGCGCCACGGAGCTAGTCAAATCAATCAAGTCTATAGCTAAAGCCTTCCTCAATAAGAATTTTCCAATTTGAACCCGTAGTTCCTGAGATTAGCGCGTTCAAATAAAAAAACAAACTCTTCAGCTTTATAATATTAGTATAGATTGTTATCAAGGGGTGTCATCCTCAACTAACTGTCCGGTGGTTTTAGGTTTGACTACGGGTGCGCGCGCACGGCTTCCCGAGCCGCTACTTGCTTTTCCCCATTCATCCGAGCCTGAGTCATCATCATCATCAGGTCCTTTTTAGTCTCCACTACAGGAGCACGACCCTCTCTGTATTTCTAGGGCCATACTTGGCCAGAGCAGCCAGAGGACTTGGCCTACACTCTCCACGCTGGCCAGACGGGTTGGAGAGGTGTCTTAGATGTTTAGAAGCTTTGTTTAGCTTGTATTTCATTCCGAGCCTGAGTAGAAATTCCCAATTCCTTCATTTTCTTCCCTAATCCAACAAATTCCTATCATCGACTTGCAATGTTAATGTTCATGCTACAAAAAATTGTTAGTTAATAATTAATTAATGGATAAGTAATTGAAACACGCGACAAAAAGTTTTGGACCGCGGATTATTGTTCATTGATCTATCCTGTATGCTCCAAATTTTTTTCAGTTCTCAATTATCATATTTTATAAGTTTATATAATATATCATTAAAGATAAGAAGTGGGCGTGGCTTGCGAAAGCCAGAGTACTTTTTTTCGGGTGTATTTTCATTCCTTTGGGAAAATTATAAATATTGGTTCCACAGATCCCGAGTAGGGAGTTTTCTTTGGGAAATTCTCTCTTCTTTTAGAACCTTCTTCAAATTTGAAAAATATTAAAACGTTTTTAGATGTTTGCGAAAAGCCATACCCCATATTTTTTCGCTTAATTGTTTAAAACTTTTGCAATTTTGCGAGAGGCCCTTTAATTTTCTCAAAAAATATTTACATGCCATTCTAAATCTAATACACACCTCAATCATAATTTTTGGAGAATACAAAACAAATCTTTTTCGTTATCTCCGAAAGTTATGATTGAAATTATAATGACCTAAAAAACACTTTTTGACTAGACTATATAATTAACAATATAATTACTTTCTGATTTTTGATTGACATTTTGGGTAGGTACTTATGTAAATTAGATTTCAAGTCATATGGAATAATAGAGATTATCTGATGTTGATAAATCTCAACAATAAACAGTTTGGTCACAAACTGCCGTATTGTTTGCCTGTAAATTGACACAAAATTTTAATTTGTGAAAAAACTTTTGTTTCCACAATATATTCATAGCAAACGAATATATAATACAATTCTAAAACCGTCCACTCTTAGATTCATGTAGATTAAAAGGTCCTTTGTATACAAAGTTGTGTTCGAGCAAAAGATGCGATTGTTTTGAACTTGGACCAAAGTCATTTGAATTTCAGAATTTCAATCGGGGCGACTATCTCCAAACAATCCCGGATTTTACTTTTCAATATTCTGTACAACTTTGGATGTAATGCTAATTTATTTCTCACCAACTTAATAATACCTTCGCAATTGCCTTTAGCGTGGTAGGCCTAGGAAACGTTGGTGTGATAAATAAAGTAATTTGAAAATAAATAATCAAATGTAGCGAAAAATAGAGACATGGAGATTTTACATAGCAGTGGGGAATACCTTTTCCCAAACGGAAAAAAAGATTAGAAAAAATAATGCTTCTAGTACTAAATTGGAATATTTAAAATAAATACTTCAATTAATCATCATTCATTTCGTGTAGGCGACACAGTCAATCAACCATACACACCCTGGTGTCAGAGATCTTCGAAACCGCCTCTCGGCCTCTGACGTGGAAGCACGGAATCATCTTTATTATCAGACAATCAGGGGATTCAAGCCTGCAATGTCTTAACTTACTTCAATAATGGCGCATTGCGTAATATGCTAGTATGCTATCGAAGCTGTAGATTTGATTCCCAGCGATTGTATTTAAAACGAGTATTTGTCTGAGATTCTCGGGGTGCAAGTTTGCTTATGTTTATATCGACTTAGATGCATAATGCTATGTATTATGTTGTTTGAAAATACATATGCGAAAAAAAGTTTTGTTGGAAAGAGTGAAATGGCTTTATTACTCTATATAATCAACTTTATTATGAAAACATGAAATTGATATCACAGAACAATGTTACTAATAAACACTCGGTACATCAATCATATGAAAATTAAACTATACCTAGGTAACAATTTCATAGTTGACATGTTGCGTGCTTGGCTGGGACCTCGCTCAATTTACATCAAATTACATCAAGCATCATTAGTGGACTTGACAAAAGTGGACTCCACCTTAAACAAAAGGATATTACACCTTATTTTTATATCAATAAAGTTAAAAATGAAGAAAAATATGGAGTAACAACGGTAGGAGGCATGAGAAACGG